>CM042689.1:150310973-150926357 GCA_023614405.1 Avena insularis
ATCCGGCTGGAGGTTTCTGCCTCCGAGTCTGGCTCCCATTGCCTGGTACGCGTGATCCGGCAATTCATACCCGTCATTTACCATCGCCGAGTAACCATCATTGTATTTGTTTGCATTTGGGTCTGCAGGTTGCTGTACTGCTTTTCCCGCGCTTTGCTATCTCTTTTCGGGTTGAGATGGCGCATTATTCGGAGCTGGATTTCCTCCTCCTACCGAGTGAGCTCCACGCCTAGGTTGAGGCGCAAAATTTTGCCCTCCTTTGTCATTCCTTTGTCCTGCTTGCATTTCTCGGCCTACATTTTCCTGGTTCTCATTTCCCTGAGCATTATTCCTTCTTGTTCCTTGTGCACGTGCTGGGTTTCCTTGAGCCATCACCGGGTCATAGGTAACCATTTGCTTGTTCCTCCCTAAATCTACACTCTTTTCTTTTCTTTCTCTTGGCGCCACTCCCGGCGAAGAAGATGTATGACCTGTTGATCTTGTTGTGATTGGAGTTGCCGAGTGAACTAGCTGTGACCTCCCAGCTATACCCGGATTCTCCCTATAGTATGCTTCATTCAGCATCCCTGCTGATCTCACCAGTTCATTGACTCGCTCTTGTTGCTTTTTCTTCCCTTCTCCCATCAAATGGGGGAGTTCCGCCATTGCTTCCTCTGCGGGTCTCAGGTTTGCTGCTGCAGTATTGTATGTCGGCCGCATGGCTGTTTTGTTGCTGTTTTCTGGTGTTATCTTTGACGTTGCATCTGCCAATTCCTCATTGAGGTTTCTCCCTCTTAACCTCGTTGCATCAAGCCAGGTCTTTGCGCCCTTGACTCTATTTGTCGAGTTCAGCTCTCGGATTGTGATATCCACATCTTGTTGTAACTGCTCTAATTCCTTTGCCTTCTCCAGGACTTTTATCCTGGCCTCCTCTAATTCGGCCTGCACATGTGCCGGATCTGCTGCTTGCTCTACTGGCTCTGCCAACTTATCTATTGCCTCTTGCAGCTCTTTGGCTCTCTTACTCCTAGCTATGTTATGTGGCTTTTCTAGCGGTGCCTTTTCTATTCTCGCCGCCCTTGGCGTTTCCTCTTGATTTCCTCCCTTAGGATCCTAATTCACTACGGGAGCTACTGGAGGTGCTGCTGGGTTAGGAGCTGTCATCATTACCTCAATGGAGACGAGCTGATGAAGTTTTCCTAAGGCTGGAACCGTAGGTAAATCCGGCGCCAGGATGACGCGCTCCAGATACACGCGCACCGCGACGCAGACCTGGTGCTCGCCGAACTTGATGAAGCGACTACCCCTAGGGAACGGCTTTGTCCCGAAGCATCCCGTGTTGTCACTGACGAAGTTGAGCGCTCCAAGCCTCTAGATGAGGCCGGAGTAGACGCGCTTGCCGGTATTGGCGATGATGTTGCCCGTCTAGATGAAGACTCCATCAAGCACCTTCTTCTGCCCCACGGTGGGTGCCAACTGTCATGGTGGTGTCACGGCAGATGCCATGGGTAGTCTTAAGTTGCGGGCCGAATGGATGCTTGTGGTCACTAGGAGGGAGTGCACGGTCTTGCCGCGCATGAAGAACAAGATGAACTCTCCACACTTGGGAATTTTATTGATCCTAGATGTTTATAAGTGCTCCTAGAGCTATATGAACTAAGCGTTAGTGCCTTTGTTCCCTACTAGGTCCAACCTCCCCTTACCCTATCTATGCCCCTCCTTATATAGGCGATGGCTAGCTAGGTTACACCCCTTTTGGTCCTAGGGTTACTATTTGGATCTTGGTCTTCACTGTACGGGCCGGGTCATGGGCTTGTACTAAGCCCAGTGGCCCAGTCCATAAAGCTGGATAGCTAACGGTCTTCACTTACGTAGCCTCCAGTTCTTTTAGCATCATGTAGTAACTTTGTACGTCAGCCCCTACTTTAGGCGTCACCCGGCTCCTTTCGTGTCACCCGGCATCGCCCTTCTCTTTTGACTGTGCCCATGGTCCCTCCTGAACCTCAGTAGGAAAGTTGCCACGCGTCCTATCCGACACGACCCTCCCTCGTGAGACGTAGCTCGTCGGTTCCTACAAGGTTAGCATACTTGTCTTATATGGGCCGACATAGTTCCTATGTCGGCCGCACACTACTATCTTATTCGTCCGTTGTTACCCAGCCAAGTTCTTTCTTTACTCGGCATAAGCCAAGTTGGGCAATGTTTTACCCCTTATGACCCTATCGGGGGTTATCCCCCCGACACCAGGTCATATCGATTTTCACCATGAAGAACATTGTTTGTATCACAGATCATCACTAAACAATTCCTAACAAATCAGCCAGCAACTACAGCTAATAGGAGCATTTAACCAGTTACTAGAATAGATCAAGAATCAGTCAGTAGTGGCAACGGGAGTATCATCCTGCATCAATTTAGAGGTGCAGGTCTAGATTACAAGAAGGAGCCAGTAACAACTGATCAAGATCCACCACAAGAACAAGCTCCAGGAAGCCAAGGTAGAGTAGTAGAAACTCTAGAATATAATCATAGTATACATATCTGTTCATATAAGCATAAGAGTCCAAAGGAAGGAGTCTTAGGGGAAAGATTTTCTCAGCGTTGCAAAGAGTGCTTTGCAAGATCATAATAGAAATCTTGAATCCAACACAGAATATGATTTTATCCATAATATGGCTTCAGCCTGTGCATCCTTAGGAGGGAAAGATAGCTTAGCAGCAGATCATACCATTTAAATCTACGATTGTGCACACTCCACATGGGAGGCACCACAACAACATATTTAATAGCAATAGCCACTAAGTTGTTTAACACAAAACATCAAGGACCAAATATATTCTTATTAGACTTTTTTGAAATATACTGTGGTTGAATAGTACCCTCAAAATTGTATACAAATGCTATACAGAATCATCCCAGGGCTTATAAAGGGGTGACAATAGAATCCGTTCTTAATAAAGAATCTCACCTCAGCATATGTGCATCATTGGAAAAGGGGGTCCTGGCATCATGTTTTCAGTG
Organism: Avena insularis; assembly: GCA_023614405.1. Lineage (NCBI taxonomy): Eukaryota > Viridiplantae > Streptophyta > Magnoliopsida > Poales > Poaceae > Avena > Avena insularis. The sequence continues at coordinate 150,313,974 of CM042689.1, forward strand.
CAAATAATCAAGATTTTATGAATATTAGTAGAAAAAAATGATAGAACTACATAGCCAGACATAAAGTGATAGATTACTTCTGTGCACACTCTTGTGAGGCACCACAGAACAAATTATCCATTTAGAGGCTATATAGCTAATCATGTTGTCCAAATCATTTTCTACAAGAAAGAGAAGCCACAATTGATCTCTAACTGAATTCATCTTCCCAACTTGATTTGATATTATCCTCAGGGCTACACTCTATTGAAGTGTAAAATTATTACTGAGTATTGGACAAAGAAAAGAATATCATTTGATCCTTAGCCATCAAAAGACTAGGTCTCAGTATTTGCATCCTTAGCCTAAGCTAGAGAAAGGAGAAGGTATAGCCAAGAAGCAGAGCTGTCAAACTTGCTGGTCGGCTAATACTAGGCACATTCCAAATATGTGAAACACCTCAGTAGCAACCTAGCCACAAGTTCCACTAGGGACTAGGTTTACCAATTCAGACTACATTTTAGCAATCACCAACAATTTTTAGATTAAGGATCTTATTCAAATCATTTTCCTAAATATAAATATTAGGAATCAAGCACATATGTATTCACTGTGCAACTGAGCACAACAGTGATAGCCCAGACACAATTGTGTATGCTTGGTTTATCTGCTAGTTAGAAGAGAGCATTCAAAGAGGACCATTTAATTATCACATAATCCCTGTCATGTAGACAGTAACAAGAATATGGGCAAGCTTTACTTCCAAATCTTATCCCCACAAGAAAACAAATCATTTTCCTAGGATTATTACCAGGAATCACATTTATATTCAAAATTATTGCCACTTGTGACAATCATCCTGATCAGGAGATAAAAAAATTAAGCCAAGATATAGTTATAGTAGATCCAAAACGCCAACCACTAAAGCAAGCTTCAGCATCTTTAACTCCCAGTATTAATTCATCAAATTTAACAAAGTATCACTAGTAATATATCCCCAATGTCACAACACCTGTAGGAAATGGATCCATAATGGGCTATAAACCCAATCACCAATACTAGCAACAGAAAAACTAACCAACTTACTATCACGAGAGCAATTACTCATACAAATTGAGGAACTATTAGCAAGCAATATGTCGTCATCAAACAACAATAACAACACCATAGATCCTAGTTGAAGGGAATATGCCCGAGAGGCAATAATAAAGTGGTTATTATCGTATTCCTTATTTATGATAAATGTTTATTTTGCATGCTATAATTGTATTAATACGGAAACATTAATACATGTGTGTTTAATAAACAAAAAGGAAGTTACTAGTTATGCCTCTCTTATAAACTAGCTCGTTGATTAACATGTTGATCAAAGTTTCCTGATCATGGACATTGGATGTTGTTAATAACGAGGTCACAACATTAGTGTAATGATGTGATGAACATTCATCCGAAGTATAGCATTACGATCAAAGTCATTGAGTTTATATTGCTATAACAACTTATTAAGTGATCCTAATCCTTAGACCATGAGATCATGTCAATCACTAACACCGGAAGAGTTTCTCGATGACATCAAACGTCACACCGTAACTGGATGATTATAAAGATGGCTTCAGAACTAGTAAAGTGTTATGTTGAGACCCATGGATCGAGAGTGGAATTTGTTCATCCCGATGACGGATAGATATGCTCTGGGCCCTCTCGGTGATATCACATTGATTAGCTTGTAAGCAAGTGATTTGATCACTGGAATGTTATATCACGGGAACGAGAAAAGAGTGCATGTCGGTAACGAGATCAAACTAGGTATGGAGATACCGATGATCGAATCTCGGACATGTAATATATCATGAAACAAAGGGATTAAGATACTAGCGTAAAAGGTTCACACGATCACAGAAGTCATCGTTGAATGTGTGGGAGTCAGTATGGATCTCCAGGTCCCGCTACTGATTATTGATCGAAGAAGGGTCTCGATCATGTCAGCATTATTCGCGAACCGTAGGGTGACACACTTAAGGGATACCGACACCATTCGGAGCAAATGATATGCCAGGAAAAGAATAACAAGCGCAGGAATTTATTTCACTAGATACCGAAACGGGTTTTTGGGTGAAATTGCAGAAAGTGTTTCTGCATGTGAAATGAAATACTAGCAAGGGGTTATATGTGAATGTTGGTCATTAAAGTAATTGAAAAATTCTGAATAAATAAAAGGAGTTTTATTTAATGAGAGTTTGCATTAAATTTGGTGGAAATTTAATGGGAATTTGAGTGGGTTTTTTAGTGGAGGGAATTGAAAGGCTTTTGTGTGAGTGGAGTGTCCACCCACATGAATGAAAGGAGGGGAGGGGGCAGCCCCATGGCTGGGCGCATGGCCCCTTGGGTACCCCCCCCCTCTCCCTATAAAAGGAGCCCCCCTCCCTCTCTCTCACTCACACCTCCTCGTGAAGGATCTCTCTCCCCCCTTTAGAATTTCCCCATGGTCTCGGATCAGCGAGATACATGTTCCCGGTGGCTCTTTCTGGAAGGATTTGTTGCTTCCGCTGCTTCGCTGGAGCGAGGGCGTGGAGGTTGTCGGGGTACCCGTACATGTGTGCGATCACGGATGCACCACTGCTTTGAGGTGCTGGACTTGATCGTGCTGGACCGGCTGGACCAGATGGACTTCATCACGATCTTGAGATCGGCAAGTTGCTCGTCACATCATCCACGAGTACAACCTCGTTAACGCTATTCGGTCTTCGAGGGTATGTATTCTATGGATGTATATCCACCCGTTGCTTGTATCTAGAAGATAGATCTTGGTACATAGTTGTTCCCATCGTAGGAATTTTTTTGTTTTCTATGCTGCACCCTACAGTGGTATCAGAGCCAGGTTTATGCGTAGATACTTTGCACGGGTAGTACACATATGAGTATGTGGGCGATGATGATCATTTTATTGCTTCTTAGTTGTACTTTGGATATTGGTGGCATAGTGGGATGAAGCGGCTCGGACAAACTTTACATGTCCTCGCACATGAGACCTGTTCCACGCTTGACATGCAACTAGTTTTGCATAAGTGGCTAGCGGGTGTCTGTCTCTCCTACTATAGTCAATATCTAATTTGCAACGAGTTGTCAACAATTTGGTTATCCTCGTTGTGGTTCATGTTCGTAGGTAAGAACGGTTCTATCTCGAAAGCCCTAAGCCACGTAAAATTTGCAATGGATAAATTAGAGGCGTCTAGTTTAGATTGTTGCTGGGCTAGTGTTATGATATGGTGATGTTGTAAGTAGAAGTATGAGATGATACTCTTACAACACACATAACGTGTAATCTCCATAGACCTTGGACTTACACATATAGGTATGATAGTGATCATACCACGGTGCACATGATAGAGATCATATGCGGGAACCATATCATTCCACTAATAAACATGTGATGTTTGATTGCATCTTATATTGCTTGTTTGGCGTTTTATTAGCATAATAAGATGATCCCTCATTTAAATATCAAGATAAGAATGTGTTCTTCCTTAAGTATGCACTGACAATGTTTTGTCGCTTCAAGACATCACATGATGATCGGGTGTACTTGAATCCACGAGCACATCTCGGGTGTAAGACAGTTACACACGCGAATACTAAGGTTCTTACTTGGCGAGCCTAGCATGTACAGACATGGCCTCGGAACACGGACCGAAAGGTTAAGCATGAGTCATATAGTAGATATGATGCCCATTTGATGCTCGCCTTTGAAGCTACACCGACTCACGTGATTATCGGACTTGGTGTAGTGGATTTGGTTCATGTTATCACCAAAAAGACACGAGGGATGTCGTTTTTGAGTGGGAGTTCATTTCTAATTTGGATTAGTAGAACTCAATTTATCATAAATTAAATCAAAGTGAATTTGCATAATTTGCTGTAGTCATTGGCATTCGTTCACCATCTTATGCATAGTTGTAATTGAGATAATAGAACTATATAATTCTGGATATATACTTTACAAACTGGTATCGTATTGTGTTGAGTGTCAATCTAAAGTTTAAAGTCCTATTGCAAACTTTCAGCAAACTCTGTTTACTCCGTGAAATTTGATAATTAGTATTAAATCGAGAGTAACAATTCCAGTGTTAGTATCTTAAGTATCATGTTTGCCTCCATGATTCTTGATTGTTTTAATATCAAGTTTATCTAGGAGCTGAAAAGAATTGTTTCAGAAACCATCATGTGTGACAGATATAACGATATCTGAAACAATGTTTTGGTTGCAATATGATAGAGTATAATATGTGTTCTCATATAGGATGAGAATTTATGAAGGTTGGAGATGCTAGACATCCTAATCATCCAAAAGGGTTTTGGAAAGTAATGTTATACTCACGATTCACCTTTATAAGCTACAGTAGCTTGATCATGAAAGTCGTCATGATAAGGATGAATAGAAGATGTATGTAAAGTGTTTACTACACTAAAAGATTACTAAAGAATGGATTTTGAAAGAATACCGATCATTTTGATGATGGTGATCTACTTCAAAGTGCAAGTCCAAAGGTATTATTATTTGAATATACACGCTTTGGACTATGTGTCATGTATATGGCGCCACTTTTGATGTTGATAGATTCTTTTAAAAAGGAAAAGGAAATGCTGAAAGAGAATCTATAAAATATATTTGGCAGAAAAGAAAAGATTGGAAATATCCAATTTAGGTATATAGATGATATACAGGTTATGGTTGTATTCTTTGCTTGTTAAACAATGTGGTTCTTGGGTATTGGATACCGAATTGGTTGGTATGAAATTTCATACGGAACGACGCAATTCATGAACCACAATGGCCTAAGTAACTAGCAAGATAATATGTGATGATGTTCATCAAAAACAAACAAACCGTTGTTTTTATTTCTCGTTGACATCAAAACTTGACTTCAAGATTTGTTTTAATAATTGTTATTTAAATCAGGTATTGTGAGAACAAAGGTTGTTCAAATAATTACCGTGTTCCATATAAGATGGATGATTTACAAATCTAGTTGGAGAAATCACATCCATAAAACCTAATGCTAAAATGTCGCAAAACAAATGATTGAAAGATCACTTACGAAGTGACATCGCTGTTTAAATTATATTGGAAAGAAAACATGAAGAATCTCCATATTCATGGATTTTTGGAGTCTTTGATTTGATCAAGTGACGCTTGTGAGACTTTCCTCGGGATAATTAAAACTTCGTTCAAAGGCCAAAGAAGAACGAACGACTCAAATATTGGAATTTATACATATCGATGTATGTAGTCCATTATTTATAGTCGTAAGCGATGGGTTTCAACTTCATATACTTTCTCCGGAAATTTGAGTGAATGTTCACTTAATGAGAATGAAGTATGAAATATTTGAAAATGTTTCAAAGACTTTCAAGATGAAGTGGAAAATCATTGTAACAAGAAAATAAATGGTTTATGATTTTATCATAAGGGATTTGTTTGAGTTACAAGTGTAACAAGAAAATAAATGAATTATGATTTTATCATAAAGGGATTTATTTGAGTTGCAAGTTTAGCAAAACACCTAGATTTACATTTCCCGAAACACCATAGGAGTATGGAGTGTTTGAGATTTGTAATGAAACCTTGTTAGACATGGTTGGATCAAAGGTGTTATTTATAAAACTGCCATTATGTTATAAAAGATTAAAGCTTTAGAGACTTCCGCTTTTACACTGAAAAGAGCTCCATCTTGATCTGTTGAAATGACACCATGGAAGTTATGGTTTGGGGTAAAACCCAAGTTGTCATTTCTTAAATTTTGGTATGCTAAACATAAGTAAGATGTTTACAACCGAAGTCGGATGAGCATGTCTTTGTAGGTTATTTCGAATAACAATTGGTTATTCCTCCATAACACCGAGGACAAAAGGGTTTGTCGCTTGAAATGTGAAGTTTCTTGAAGAAGGAATTTTTCATAAAAGTTAAGTGGGAGGACAATAGAACTTTGATAAGGTTAACGAACCTTAGCTAAATGTGCTGAGTTGCGCAGCGCTGGAAATCGTTCCAGAGGCTGCCATAATGCTCATAGATTATGTGCCTCAAAGATTGTGGTCACGGAGATCTAAGTTCTTATTAAACCAAGTCGGTCGGATAAACAATCAAATACTTAGATTTGAGAGTAAATCATTATTGTTTGACAATGATGAACCGACTACATGCAAAGAAGCGATGATGGGCCCTGACTCCGTCAAGGCTTGAAGCCATAAAATCCGTGATAGTTCCATACACGAGAAATCAAGTTTTGAACTTGGAAGACCCTCCGGAAAGGTGTAAAAACCTATCGGTCGTATTTGGATCTATAAAGAAACAGACATGGATGTTTCACATCTATGAAATAGTCAACATGTCGTAAAGTATTTTATGACAATGTTCAAGGAGTTGACTATGACAAGATTTGATCTTTCATAGCGATATTTAGTCTGGACGGATTAAAGTAGCAATCACTACATATAATTTGGTATATGATAGATGAATAAACAAAACAAAGTTCTTCTAATAGAATGGTTACCTAGGACGTGTACATGACACGGTCCAAAGGGTTTTTGTTAAATTCAAAGGATGCTAAAAGGGCATGCAAACTTCAATGGTTGAAGTAAGCATCGCGGAGTTGGAATCTTCACCGTGATGAAAAGGAGTTTTCATTAGGAGACGATGAAGATGCTTGCATTTGCAAGAAATTAAGTGGGAGCGCTAAGACATATTTATAATACATTATGTGGAGGACATCTTGTTGATTAGAAATGATGTATATTTTATTGAAAAAGGTTAAGAATTTCATTTTGATGAAATACTTAGGCAAAACCCGAATATTTAGCATGAATGTCTATAGTGGATAGACTATGACGCTAATATGGTTGTGCCAAACGTACATATATGAGATATTGAAGGAGTTCAATATAGAAACAACAAGAAACGGTTCTTGTCGCATGGAAAAGAATTGAATCAAGATTCAAGTGTATTGACACTTGATAAGTGAAACAAGATTCAAGTGCTTTGACACTTGATGAGTGAAATCACGAGAATGTTTTGATCAATCATAACCATGATATGTACACATCCATATATGTCCTATGCTCTAAGTGTTATGAGCATATACCAGAATGAATCATAAAATGACCATTGGACTATAGTGAGGATATTCTTATGGTCTTTTGGAAGAACTAAGAATATATTTGTGTAGAGATGACATACAATTACAAATAGTTCATTGTAAAGCGTTACATTGATACTAGTTTTGTCACAAGATACAAATTAAGTTTATCTCAATTTAAACTATGGGTGGCACAATGTAATGGAAAGGAGATTCCATGATGGCTTTGGATGAAATCCATAGTTAAGACATTGTGACGAATACTTCAACAAAAAGGCTAAGTATATGACTGCTATAGTAGCAGCAAAGGAGGGAATTTGTGTCAAGTAGTTTGTTATCAAACTAAGGTGTGGTTCACAACGGGCTAACACTAAAGATATATTGTATGACAATAGTATCGACATGTTTTAACCCCAAGGAACTAAAGGTCTCACCAAAAGACCAAATTTATACAATGCCATCTCATTGGAGAATGAGTGATGCGTGGAGACGCAAAGACATGCAAATACACACGGACCTGAAAGCGTCAGATCCGTAGATTATGTTCACCACTTGCAGTTGCGTATATGGAACACCAGAAAGCCATAGGTGTTCAATACGCAAAGTTTTCAAACTAGATTATTGTCTCTAGTGCAAGTGGGAGACTGAAGGGAATATGCCCGAGAGGCAATAATAAAGTGGTTATTATCGTATTCCTTATTTATGATAAATGTTTATTTTGCATGCTATAATTGTATTAATACGGAAACGTTAATACATGTGTGTTTAATAAACAAAAAGGAAGTTCCTAGCTATGCCTCTCTTATAAACTAGCTCGTTGATTAACATGATGATCAAAGTTTCCTGATCATGGACATTGGATGTTGTTAATAACGAGGTCACAACATTAGTGTAATGATGTGATGAACATTCATCCGAAGTATAGCATTACGATCAAAGTCATTGAGTTTATATTGCTATAAAAACTTACGAAGTGATCCTAATCCTTAGATCATGATATCATGTCAATCACTAACACCGTAAGAGTTTCTCGATGACATCAAACGTCACACCGTAACTGGATGATTATAAAGATGACTTCAGAACTACTAAAGTGTTATGTTGAGACCCATGGATCGAGAGTGGAATTTGTTCATCCCGATGACGGATAGATATGCTTTGGTCCCTCTCGGTGATATCACATTGATTAGCTTGCAAGCAAGTGATTTGATCACTAGAATGTTATATCACGGGAACGAGAAAAGAGTGCATGTCGGTAACAAGATCAAACTAGGTATGGAGATACCGATGATCAAATCTCGGACATGTAATATATCGTGAAACAAAGGGATTAAGATACTAGCGTAAAAGGTTCACACTATCACAGAAGTCATCGTTGAATGTGTGGGAGTCAGTATGGATCTCCAGGTCCCGCTACTGATTATTGATCGGAGAAGGTCTCGATCATGTCCGCATTATTCGTGAACCGTAGGGTGACACACCTAAGGGATACCGACACCATTCGGAGCAAATGATATGCCAGGAAAAGAATAACAAGCGCAGGAATTTATTTCACTAGATACCGAAACGGGTTTTCGGGTGAAATTGCAGAAAGTGTTTCTGCATGTGAAATGAAATACTAGCAAGGGGTTATATGTGAATGTTTGTCATTAAAGTAATTGACAAAATTCTTAATAAATAAAAGGATTTTTATTTAATGAGATTTTGCATTAAATTTGGTGGAAATTTAATGGGAATTTGAATGGGTTTTTGAGTGGAGGGAATTGAAAGGCTTTTGTGTGAGTGGAGTGTCCACCCACATGAATGAAAGGAGGGGAGGGGGCAGCCCCATGGCTGGGCGCATGGCCCCATGGGTGCCCCCCTCTCCCTATAAAAGGAGCCCCCCTCCCTCTCTCTCACTCACACCTCCTCGCGAAGGATCTCTCTCCCCCCTTTAGAATTTCCCCATGGTCTCGGATCAGTGAGATACATGTTCCCGGTGGCTTTTTCTGGAAGGATTTGTTGCTTCCGCTGCTTCGCTGGAGCGAGGGCGCGGAGGTTGTCGGGGTACCCGTACGTGTGTGCGATCAAGGATGCACCACTGCTTTGAGGTGCTGGACTTGATCGTGCTGGACCGGCTAGACCAGATGGACTTCATCACGATCTTGAGATCGACAAGCGTTCGTCTACATCATCCACGAGTACAACCTCGTTAACGCTATTCGGTCTTCGAGGGTATGTATTCTATGGATGTATATCCACTCGTTGCTTGTATCTAGAAGATAGATCTTGGTACCTAGTTGTTCCCATCGTAGGAAATTTTTTGTTTTCTATGCTGCGAACCCTACACTAGTTATCAGCATGAAGGCCGGTCACAAAGAATTGGAACAAACCGAGGGTGCCGAGCACCAGGAGCGTAGGTGGGACACAGTCAGGGAACAACACACCAACAAGGTTGCTATGATGGCATCACCGCCGTCCGATAGGCTAGCAGATGCAGCACCACGGCCAACCAGAGAGACGGCAACCCAAGGCAGTCGTAGTACCACCACCATGGGGAAGATGGGCAAGACAGGGCGATCAGGAGTACCAAAAGGCGAGATAGTTAGAGAGGGGCTCATGTTCTTCCACGAGCAACAACCGGAGGCGCCGACACGGGAGCCGCATCATGACCTTAAGACATGGCGGCTAGGGTTTCGGCCAGGCGCGCACGGGGCCACGATTGAACCCAATCGATAGAGGGAAGGGAGGAGGAGGTGGCGACAAACCAGTGCTAGCACACGACAGAAGCCGGTGGCATCGGATTTAGCCAGCGTTGGTTAGGTGGGCGCCATCGGTGGCGTGTGCACGAGAGGCAGTGGAATGAGGGAGAGTGGGGATGTGTGCGTGTGTGCAGGAGAGGAAAGGGAGGGGAGTGATGGGCTGTAGTATGAATGACCCAAGCCAGGTCCAATTAGGCCAGGTTGGCCCATGTGCCCAACCAAATGGCCGAGATTAAGTAGGATAATAAATAAAATAAAACAAATGAATTACAAAAATATGCTACAAATATTTTTATCTCTAGAAAGTTATAGAAAAAATCCTAACAATATATATATAATATATTAGAACCATCACAAAAATAAGATCTACCTAATAAAAATATAAATTTACATGTTAAAGATAAATATAAAGCAAATAAAAATTAAAACCATTAAATTCTAAGTGAAATTTCATAAAATAAGGAAAATCCTAAAAATAAATAAAAATCATTTTTGAGTATAAAAATAAATCTAATATTTTATATATATATAAATAATACTTACGTAAAAAATTTATAAAATTTGAAGTAAATATTCAAAGACATTTGATCATTTATGGTATTTTATAAACATAATATTAATAGTTAAAAATAAATAAAAATTAATTTAAAATCTTGAATAAATATAGCATACTAGAAAAATATTAAATATACTATCTGAAATGTTTTTAAGATTTTAAAGTAATAAATCCTTATCTATTACCTATTTTGTAAATTCTTCAATAACATTTCTTAAGTAAGAAATAATCACAATTTTATATAAAAAACCTTAAATCTATTATATCTAATTACTAATTCCAAAAACATGACTTGAATTCATAATCAAGCTTAAGTATAACTAATAACTTTAAAAAACTCTTTAAAACCCTTTATAAATAAATATATTATAACACTCATATGTAATATGGTGAATAATCCTTATCCCTTAAATCATACATAAATTGACTTTAAACCCTGACACACTAATAAGATTATATAATTATACTTTGATTTATAAAATGCATATTAGCAAAACAAATTTAAACTAATCCTTCACTCAAATATAAAGTGAATGATCTCACAAACTTAATCATACCACATAACGATAAAACTTATTATTATTAATTCAAACCTATTACACCTTAAGTTTACTTATGATTTAAAGTTAACTTTAGTCTCAAAATCTTCTAATCATCATGTCTAAAGACTATTTATATATTTTTTATAACTAACCTTGGTCTACCATCTCATCAACATTATAAAACTTGAGTGTATTCATGATTTTATAGTTAACTTTGGCCTGTTGCAACTATAATATCAAGCATCTCAAGTCCAAACTATTCGAGTAAACGCAAACAACATCAATCACTTAAATATTGTTTAAAACCTTATCAAAGAAACCTTTTCTTTGAAGGTTATTATTTTTGACACTTCAAACAACAACTCTATAATAGTTATTTCAAAATTTTAAAACAAACACTTGGACTTTCATCATAATCAATAAACGACAATCAACCTTAATCCTACATTGCTTTATATCCTATTGTTATATCTTGGATGCTAAAAATCCTTGTAAATACATCTATTTGTGAAGTAAGAATTGAAGATAAACCAACTCTTAAGGAAATCTCCTAAGTACAATTCACTTAGACAATCGGGGATCCACTTTGGTAGTTATACAAAATGCATACCATTACTTATGCATAACTTCATATTGATTTCGGATATTGGATCTTATATTGTCTCGAAGATCGTGAATGCATAATCTTGCAATCACAAAAGGCAAGTTCACACTTGCTCATGTCCTTTGATTATTTGATGTAAAGTATTTGCCAATTTAGTGTTGTCATCACCTGTATTTCAAAAAGGTCAGAAAACACTATTTTCATAATAATATGAATATAGGTTATTTACCATGAGGTAATAACCTACTATGAAAGCTCCAGTGGTAAAGGAACATATTATCTAGGACTTAACATCCAATGTCGCCAGTGATTCTTGCACCGTATATCACGCGTTAACCATGAGTTTTGGAATGGGACGAAGAAGTCAGTTGTATCCTTTTCCTTCCGTATGTATGGCAAGACGACCTTAATGTGACGCTGTGTTTCCTTTAGAGGAACCAACATATGGGTGGGAACCCTTAGGCCCAACGATTTTGGTGTCTAGACTATCTATAAGTGGCTGCCGGAGGTATAGTCAGCCCTATATGGAACTTGCCAGGGGCATCACCAGCTCATAGAGTCTTCGGGAACTCATCAGGATTGTAGTTTTCCTTAAAGGGGGCTTAGCGGAGATGTAGTATGCCCCGAAGGTTCGTGCAGACATGCGGGGTCGCGAAGAGTGCAGTGATTAGCTTGGATCTTAGTCTGGGCCTCATACCAAGGAAGTATAAACAGGTTGGCCGCTCGGATGTGCAAAAAAGGTTAGATATCTCATGGGTAAAGTAACGCACCTCTACAGAGTGTAAGAACTGTAACTTGTTACTCCATGTTCTGGGACGGAGCTACGAATGTGGCAGGAAAGGAACTCCATGAAAGTTCTGGTAAACCTGTGAAGGCTGACGAACATAGCTCTTCAGAATAAAAGCAACCTTTGAATAAATGTTTACGAAAACCCACATAGCCTACGACTTATGGTCTGTGGCTGTACCTAGTGCATCAAACACTCCTTTTAGTGAACTTGCTGAGTACACTCATACTCAACGTATCTTCTTAACCCTTGCTAGATTCTGAAGCCAAAATAGACGATGTCTACACCAACTTATGCTCAAGGGACTCATCACCAAAAGCTCAAGTTCTTCAATGAAGTCAAGGATGTCAACATATACATCAACTAAAGTGAAGATGAAGTTCCTGAGTAGATAGGAATATAATATCTAGCCATATAAACTAATTCTGTAGAGTATTGCAATAGCAACAATGCAAGCCAAATAGTTAGATGCTAATCTTATGAGCATGATATTTATGATTTTATTATTTCTGATACTTCTTTGTAAGAAGTTTCTTTCTCTCTCTTTAACCTAGAGTGTTCTCTGGATCTTTTGTAAAGAGTCGATTTGTAACCTATAGTCATGTCTTGGACCTGTTGTGTTTCTGTTGTACCACTTTGAGGGATGTAATACTAGCGAATGTTGTTTCATTGGTGCTATGTCAACGACTATAGTGTACTAAATCATGCAGTGGTATGCTGGGTCACCGCAGCTAGTATCAGAGCATATGCTTTGACCTTAGGATTAAAACCCTTTTAGGAGATCTGTAGGTTGGATAGTGACCAGTATCCATCTTATCAAAACCAAATATTCTTATAACTTGTGATGAGTATCCACTTGCGGATAACTTTGTCACCAGATGCTTAAATCATTTTTTTAGGAGTAGTTATCCATCTTCTCTCGGTGAAGTGTTATTTAGTGTCTTCCAAAGGAGATATAAACCACCAAGATAATTTAGTAAAGCTAATTGGTCGCACTAAAGTTGGATCAATTCTAGTATGTCAATTAAATTAATTCAAATGGTGTAGCCTAACCATAAAGTTTATGCAAGACAGTAAAATCTTATTGTTAGTTGTTAACAAAAATACAACATAATGCAGACCATTAGAGCATGAATATTAAGAATAGCAATGGGCAAGGTATGGGGAGGGTAGAGCAATACCATACCCATACCCGTGTAGCCAATGGGTACAAAAGATTACCCATACCCGTATCCGCGGGTATAAAACTTTACCCATACCCATACCCGATAGGTACCCGTATCCATTGGGTACCCGGCAGGTCTATCCAATAGTATAGAAGTTATTCAAAAATTTACTTTCATCAATAGCTTATTTCAAAAAATACAGCAATCTCTACTTACTAGTAGTAAACGAGTACATGAAAGTATCAAATTAAAGTTTAGAAGTCGCAATCTCATACTCATCCCTTGGCTTCTTGGTCGCATAGGTTCAAACTCTACAAGTAAGTTTGACATGTCAGTTTAAATGTGTAGGGTATGGGTATACCCATGGGTACAAGTCTATACCCGTGCCCGTACCCGTGACTTAACGGGTAGGGTATGGGTATACCCATGGGTATAAAAAGTGTGCCCATACCCTACCCATGCGGGTACGGTACCCGCGGGTACCCGTACCCATGGGTAAAATTGCCATCCTTAATTAATAGTTGTAATGGGTAGTAAATCATGTGGGATTCACTGGAAAATTCTACGTGATGAAATGAAATTATGTTAAGAATCAACGATAGCATGATGAGAAGTAAAGTCATCATGGTGTGATTAGCTCCTAAATCATGATGAATAGGTAAAACATATCGAGATCATGGTGATATTAGCTCTGAAACCATGATGTAAGTGTAAATATGACAAGTACTTATTAAATCATCTTACATTAGAAGTAATAAAATAATAGGGTAAAACTATGATAAAAGTCATAGGTGCCAGAAATTTCTAATAATATTTGGTTTAAGTTAGTAAATAGAATCTGGTTAGTCATTTGGAGAGATTATGTGAGGTTAGCTTGCTGGCAAATGAAAGGTTGGTTATAGTTAGTCATTCCAAAAGTAGGACAAAATGTTAGTCAAAACCAAATCGAGACCACTTTGTTTAGAATTACCCTATGGCAATTGAGGAATTTGGGTAAATGTCAAGACAAAGAATAGTTTGAACCCTAAGTGCTAAGTATCATGATGTAAACCTATACGAGGAGGTGTCATATACTACACAATTAAGCCTGAATTCTAGAGATATTATACTAAACTACTATATTATGGGCTTAGAATATTGTGTGTTATATGTACCACATTTTGGATTTATTGGTTTTTCTTGGATCTTCTTGATTGACTAGATCTGTACATGAAGTTAGACTTGGTGTGCAAATGCATGTTGCATCATCAAGTTACTACTTGATGTTATAGACCTAGATAGAAAAAGGGAATTCGTGTAAGGGAGTGACGAGTTCCAAAGACCAAGATGAAGACTTACATGAAGAATGGAGCAAGTATAAGGAGTATCAACACAATTCGATTGATGGATCAAGTTTATATCATTATTAGCCAACAACAAGAAGGAAGATTTGTGTAAAAAATGTATGGAGCAACAAAAAGTTATGCACTTAAGTTCAACAAAGTGGGTGATGTTTCTAGGAAGTTGATGGAGTATTAGTATGAAGTTCATGGAAGTACCATGAATAAGTGTAAAGAAGAAGTTTTGGAACCAAATGGTATTCAAACTCTGACTATTCATAGAGAATGCCAGTAGTACGTCGAAAACCTTATGGTAATTCATCCACCCTAGGATGGTCCGCAGCTGGTATTTGGTTGACTTATTTAACCAGATCACATTAGTATGTATTAAAGAGCATAAAACTTGGCCTAAGTTAAGTAAGATATAAAGGAGTATGGAAATTTGAGTGACCATCTTTCGAGGCTCTTCACGAAATAAGGCCTACCAAAGAGAGAATGTCCAAATAGTAGGTAAGAAAAATAATGTCGGAAGATTCATTTCGGAGATCCGCGTGTGGGTTCACCATAAGTTCTTTCGTGAAACCTTAAATAGGTAAAGTATAGGCTGGATAGGGACCAACATCCTAGCTGTAGAATTAATGGTTACTATGCAGGAAGTTTAGATACCATTAGGAAAACCCAAGGGGGAGAGTAAACAGCAAATGGAAGTATTATTATCTGAATTTCAGAGGAAAGGTTGGAGCAGAAGTACTAAACTATAATAACATTAAGCCTTATTTTCATAAGGTCAAAAGAAGTCATCATTATAGAAGTACTCTTGGAAGTATGTCTAGATGAAAAATCAAAGTTTACTTCAAAATAATAGGATTCAAACCTTAAGGCAATTAATAAATATAAGTAGTAGAAGTACTTAAGGGGTTAACAAAAGATTATCTAAATCTTGCGAAGATAAAAGCTTGAAGGTGATAAAATAGATTAATCCTAATAGACTAATTCTAAATGAAATAACTCTTAAGTGATCCTTAAGAGGTAACAGTGGACATCCAATTGGACAAGTGTAGAGAAACAAGAAATTCCAATGGGTATGGACTAGATGTGTTCAAAACCAATATTCAGAAGGACTTCCAGTATAAACCATATAATGATAAATCTAATATTAGTCTTTTGGCCACAACTATTGTTTAATAGAGTTTAAAAACCCTATTTTAGTGAGTCTTCCTAGACCTTACATAGTATCATAAGGAAGCTCGATGATCAGGTATAGGAGTTGGATTAGAATACCTAATGAGGGAAATGAACTAAAGAAGAGACCCCAATTTAATGTAGAGGGAGTGTCCCAACCTTTAAACATTATAAGGTGGAGTCCCCTGTGTTTACAATGCTAGTCCCTGGATCAATAGCTAGCATCCACAGTTAAGATGTAATATCAAGAAACAAAGGTCATAATATAACTTTATAACCAGGAATAACATAATTTTATTACATCTTACATAGCTCATTTGGCTATTACATTACATTGCAGCGGAATAACTATAATCATGGGGTCCTTCATCTTCAAAGTGCCACAGGCAGGCATGTTGGTTGTAGACTTTGTAATCCTAATCAATTAATCAATCTTCTCTAAAATCAATCAAACCTGCAACATTACAAGTTACAGCCACAAGGGTCAATACATTTGAATTGTATTGGCAAGTTCCACTACTATGTAGATTATAAGTGGATCCTACCATTACATGCATATGGCTAAGTAGGGTTTTAGGCTCCTTTGCAGAAAGCAATAATTTTATCCTATCTTTTCAAAAGGGTTTTGATATTTTTGTCACCTCCTTGGAATCCACCAAGTATCTTTGTAAAAATCTCTTGAGCTCCTTGGTAACCCCAAGTGTTCAAGTTTTCATCAAAATCTCTTGAGTTCCTTGGTACCCCCAAGTGCATCAAGTTTTATCAAAATCTCTTGAGTTCCTTGGTACCCCCAAGTGCATCAAGTCTTTTGTTGTCACTTAAAAGTTTTTCTTTTAGAAGTTGGAATGTCGAGATTTCCCATAGCTTCAAACTTTAGTTGCTCAGTATTGTCCATAACCGGGGACACGGCTAAGTACTTAGATTTTATTATCTTCTGCAGAAGTAGTACACTTTACCCACATGTCACAATCTCATCTTGTTGCCACCAGTGGCCACTGGATTAGTGCTCACCAAGATGGAGTACTGGCAGATTGAGAATGTGACGAAGTCTTTCCAGAGGTTCCTCCCATACACCATTGCTAGCTTGTCTTCAGTACCCATGTAGGATTCCAGGTCCTCATTTTCACTAACCTAAAGACAATGCATGGGTCTTCCCAATGTAGTTGACTAAGCCAGAGCCATAAATATCATGTGGTTATACACGAAAGCCACAATTGGAGAAACATGTTCAATCTCTAAGTTTCCTGGTGGTTTTCTTTTGGAGCACGACACAAAGAGATTGCCATAGACATGGTTCCTTTTGTTGCCACCTTCTCCAAAACATAAAGTATCCTTGTCCACCCAGGTGGTTCATTGAGTCCTTGTTTTATTATATAAAAACACAAGTCCTTTTCTCAACTTCATAAAATCTCATCATGTATCTCTTTTCAAAATATAGCATGGCTAAGCATGTAACAACTACATTGTTTTCACTAAGGAATGTATAGGGTATCCTATTAGGATTTAGCATAGCATAAGTATAGAAACTTCTTTTCATGCATGTTTCAAAATCCACTAAGTATAATGAAAATATTAGGACTTTAGATGATAGTGTAACTTGCCTTTTTGGTAGAGAATGGTGGTTCACTTCTTGATCTTGCTAGTTTCACACTTTTCTAATTTCACTACAAATCAATCAAGCAAACACAATATCAACTAACATTCCAACCAATAATCAATCAAACAATTCACACACATAAAATAATGGGTTCTAAGTTATGCATGTAAACATGCATAAGATAGTTTTATTTTCCAAGGTGGTCTCTACTAGGCTCTACTCATTGTAAGGCTCAAAGTGGACATTTTTCCAAAGTGGCAAAGTCATTTGCAAAAGGGTTTTGTCTATAAACCATTTTAAAACCATTCATCATTTTATGTGTTTGGAAAATGTCTTTATCAAATCAAAACTTTATGTCTTTCACCAAATAAGTTGCTAATTCTCAAAACTTTGGTGTTTAGGGTCAGTAAGTTTGATTCAAATCATTTTCCCAAAGTTTTTACTCCAAAACATTTTCATAACAAAACCATATTTTTTTTATTGAGCTAGAATTAGGCTAAAACAATTAATCCATCCTAGACTTCACCAAATCCATTTTCAAAACCATGGGTTAGTTCCTAGGGTCAGTAAGTTCATCACAAACTAATTTGCCAAGATTTCAACCTCAAAAACATTTTTGAACAATTTTTCTAATCTAAACAAGCATACAAATGTTTCTGTAAAAACAAACATTTTAACAGAAGATTTTTACTAAACAAATTGTATGGTTGGCTAGGGCTTGTTCCACTGATTCCAACGATATAAAGTTTGCAATTTTTGGACGTGTGGATCAAAAGTTATAGGGTTTTCAAATCTGCATCTAAATCTGTTTTTCAAATTCTGTTTTTAAACAAGACTGGCCACGCGTCACGTTTTGATTGGGAGGTACCGGTTCGCACGGATCGAGCGATGCGGGCTGTTGGATTAAGTTTCATCGCACGGTGCTGAGACTCTACTTACCGCTTCGCCTAGCTTCTATCGTGTGCGTTCGATCTAGATCCTACGGATGCTACTGCTTGGTCAACAATGGGCGGCGCTGCGCGGCGGCAGACGGCGGCGACGGTCAGGGATGAGCTAGCGGCGGTTCTAGGAAGCAAAGAACAAAGTGGGAATGCTCACCGTGATCGCAAGGACGTGGTGATGCTCGAGGTATGGTCGGCTTGGCAAGGGGCGCTCAGGGTCCGTCGGAATTCCTCACCGGAGTCAAGGACAGCGTTAGGTGGCTCTGGTCGTGGTCGGAATCGACGCTACAGATCACGAGAAGGCAAACAGAGGGCATGGTTAGGTGCGCAAGACCAAGGCGAAGATGCTTGCATGATCAATAAGGCGCGGGGTGGTCAGTTCTTACCAGGGAACTTCGCCGGAGAGAGAGGCAGACGCGGCGGCGCTCGGAGGTTTGTCGAAGTCGACGCTCAGGGGCTCCCGCGGCTCAATGGAGGGTACAGGCAGAAGCGCCTGAGGCTGGGGAACGTGTGTGCTTGGTCGGGGAGGCAGGAGGTGGCATGGTTCGCTGGAATTGGAGGAGGAAGCTCGTTGGAGCACTGGGAGTGTGGCTCGAAATTCCGTCGCCCTGGGGGCAGAGAGAGGGAGGCGCGTGAGGGGAAATGGAGAGGAGGAGTGGGCGCTTTAACATGCGTGGTCGCAGCGAGTAATGGAGAGGGCGTTAAGGCGAATTTAACCGCGGCATCAACGGCAGGAAATGGCCAGCGTCGTCTGCGCGAGGAAGAAGAGAACGAGCTGGCTATGTGGGGTCCGGGCGTCAGCGAGGAAAAGAGAGGGAAGGAGGGTCCACCAATCGGTGTCTTTGCGGGTGCGGTTTTTGGTAGAGAACGTTTCGCAGAGGGAAAAGTGTAGCTGGGCTGCGAACGGGCTTAGTGGGCTGGCCGGCTGGGTCAGGTCTGACTCCATTTTTTTCTTTCAAATGCTTTTTCTTTTTCTGTTTCCATTTTCTGTTTTGACATTCAAACAACAAATCAACATTCAAATCAATTCAAACATTTACCACACTTTGCAATTTTGAATTTGGTTCTGTTTAACAACATAAACCAATTCCCAAAATAAAATAATATTTTCATCATAGGGTCCATTATTATTTAAATAAATAGACCTTGTTTATTAATCAAATAGATTTTGTTTTATTTTAAAACCTCCATTTGAATTTTAATTATTTTCAAAATTAAATCAGTAAGTTTTATTTGAAAATAAATAACACTTTGGAAAACTTGTTTAAAATAAATAAATAAGTTTTAGTGTTTATTTAAAAAGGGAAAAGCCTTTACTTAAATAAAATTGGGTATCAAATCCTTTTATTTTATTTAAATAAACCTTTACTATTTTTATCAAATAGAAATATTTTATTTCAAAGGCTTGGCCAGGTTTTTGTTTGGCTCTTTAAAATAATACTTATTTATAAATTCTTCTTTTTCATTTGAAAACTAAATCTTTTATTAAAAGATCCAAAATAGTAATTCCAATATTTTTATTTACCTTTTATTAAATGTTTATATTTTAAATCCCTTTAGGATTTATTTGATCCAAATTGATTTGAAGGTTTTCAATTGGATTCAAAAAGTTTCTTCTCACCTTGAAAATCAACAAAGTTTTATTTTATCCATTTATTTTTCACATTACAAGATTTGGAAAATCTTGGGATGTGACATTTAATGATTTTATAATAAGGACATATTCCTAAGGGATAATAGTAGAAGGAACTTCGGGGTATTGAAGACAAAAAGTTGAAGATTACTAAGTATGATGAAGAGTCAAGGAAAAGATTTGGATAAGGGATACTAAAACTGTTCTCATTTGAGGTTACCATGGATTTGAAAAATGTCGTAAACAATACAAGTCAATTCCTCATTCTGAAATGTGAGAGTATCCGAACTTTGAGGACGAAGTTTATTTTAAGGTGGAGAGTCTGTAACATCCTAGGATTAGCAGTTATAAATAGAGACGACACATGTGTGTGCATTGCATTCATGCACAAGAAAATCCGAGGAATTTTCGCGCAAAGCTAAAGGGATATAGAGTGATCGAGATCTCTCTTGTTCGGGTGGAAACATCAGGATAAGTGCGATAGATTTCGACATGACCTCTATCGAATCTTTATGATTTGAGGGGAAGTAATTCAAACATGTATTTGAATTTCATATTTGAATTAAAATTTGAATCTATAAAATTCAATTATAATAAATGAATCTAATTATTGCAGAATGTTACATGACCTGGTCATAACAAATAAAGTAACACAAGAATAACTGGAATTATATTCCATAGTTCAATATTATAAAACAAGTAAACTGGAATAATTAAAAGAAAATAAATGAGTTACAATAATGAAATAAAAATAATTCTTAATGATTATATGAATGCAAATATTACATCCTTAATAATAATAAAAGAATGAAAAGGAATATTACAAAATGGAATTGAAGTTACAAAGATAAACTTTATTACATAAACATGTTGGAATTATGCCCTAGAGGCAATAATAAAGATGTTATTATTATAATTCTTGTTCATGATAAAGTTTATATTCCATGCTAGAATTGTATTAAGCGGAAACTTTGATACTTGTGTGGTTTATGAACAACACCGTGTCCCTAGTACGCCTCTATGAACTAGCTCATTGATTAATGATGGTTAAGGTTTCCTAACCATAGACATGAGTTGTCGATTAATAATGAGATCATGTCATTAGGAGAATGATATGATGGACAGACCCAAATTAAGCAGAGCAATTAGATCGTGTCATCGTGCTCATCTTTGCGAAGCTTTTTCCTATGTCAAGTATTGTATTCCTTAGAACATGATATAATACAACTCCCTGGTATCGGAAGAAAGCTTTGAGGTCATTAAACGTCATCCTATGTGAGGGTGATCATAAAGGTGTCTCTCAGGTGATCGGAAAGTACTTGTTGGGTTGTATGTATCGAGATAGAATTTGTCCCTCCCGAGTCAGAGAGATATACTTCAGGCCCACTCGGTAATCGATATCAACACCGCTTCAAGCCCATGGTTAAGGATTTAATCACAAAGTGATATCGGATTACGGAACGAGTAAAGTACTTGTTGTGAACGAGATTGAACTAGGTATGTCGATACCAACGATCGAATCTCGGGCAAGTAAAATATCGCGTGACGAAGGGAATACATATATGGGATTAATTGAATCCTGGCATCGTGGTTCATCCGATATGATCATAGATGAATATGTGGGAGTCAATATGGGTTTCCAGATCCCGCTCTTGATTATTGATAGAAGATCATGTCTGCATATTCTCGAACCCGTAGGGTCACACACTTAATGTGCCTCGACGCTAGGATAGAATGGATAATTGGTCTATGAGTTTTTGTTCGGAGTCTCGGATGAGATCCAGGACATCACGAGAGGTTCCGGAATGGTCCGGAGAATAAGATTCATATAAAGGAAAACGGTTTTTGGATTTCGGAATAGTTTTGGAGTATTCGGTATTGTACCGGAAGGTTCTAGAAGGTTCCAGAGTGGGACCAACGTGGGCCCACTTTTCGGAGGGCTGCATGGGCCTAAAGGGGAGTGCCCTGGCCGATTTGGGACAGGGGCACAAGGCCCCAAAGGCCCAGCCGGCCAGACCTAGGGGAAACCCTAGGGAACCCTTCTAGAAGGAAGGGGGAAACTTGCCCCCACTCCTCCCTTGGGGCCGCTGCCCTAGGGCTTGGAGGAGGGGACAAGGGGGGCCGGCCAACCCCTATATAAAGAGGGCAGGGGCGCACCCTCCCCCTCCCACTCCTCCAACCCTAGCCACCGTCCTGCTGCCCCTCCACCTCTCTCTCTCCCAACTACGCGTATGCGAAGCCCTGCCGCGGAAATTCTCCACCATAAGCACCACGCCTTCGTGTTGCAGATCCAATCTACCTCTCCACCCTAGTTGTTGGACCGAGGAAGGAGGAGACGTCGCGGCACCATACGTGTGCATCTCTCGAAGGCGCCGCCACTTGCGGCGTAGGATTGGATCGGATCGCGAGGAGGAGATGGCTAGTACGACTACATCAACCACGTTCTGTTGAACGTTTCCGCTGTGTGATTTCTTCAAGGGTATGAAGATCTCATCTATCTATCTCGTTGATTGCATCTCCTAGATTAGATCTTGGCTTTCTTGTTCGCATCCGTAGAATTTTTTTGATTTACTATGCTGCGAAACCCTTCAGTGGTATCAGAGCTAGATCTATGCGTAGATGTGTTTCACGAGTAGAATGCAACATGATTGTTGCTTGCGTTGATGTTTTCTGTTGCAAGCCTCTTGTTGTGTATTTCTTATGGCGCGGCATAGTGAGATTGAAGCAGTCCAGGCCAACTTTACGCGACCTCGTTCGCGAGACCGGCTCCGCACTTGACGTGTGGCTTGTTCCACACATGCGGCTGGTGGATGCCAGTTTCTCTCACTATAGTAGTCATGGGATTTACACTGGATGTTAGCAACCATAATATCACCGTTCTGGCTTTCCGTAGGTAAGAATCGTTCTTAGCTTGTTACTCCAATAAGCCACGTAAAACATGCAACAACAAAGTAGAGGCTTCTAACTTGTTTTTGCAGGGAGTGTTTTGTGATATGGTATGGCCCAAGACATGATGTGTATGATGTATGCAATGATCATGTTTTGTAATATTTCACGACTTGCATGTCGATGAGTTCACAACCGGCAGGAGCCATATGGTTGTCTTTATAATTGTGTATGACCTGCTTGACAACTCTTATACGCCATGTAATAGCTTTACTTTATCGCTAAGTAGTTAGAAATAGTTGTAGTTGCTATTCGTGGTAGAGGCAATCATGGTGGAGTGATGGAGATCATGCTGGCGCGCACAAGATGGAGATCATTGCGTGGAGATTGGCTATACCATGTCACATAAAATTATATGCATGTGATGTTTATCCTTTTATGTATCTTATTATGCTTAGATCGCGACGGTAGCATTATAAGATGATTCCTCACCTAAATATCAAGATAAAATTGTGTGCTCCCCATGTATGCACCGTTGCGAAAGTTCGTCGTGTTCAAGCACCTCATGATGATCGGGTGCTATAAACTCTACATTCACATACAACGGGTGCAAGCCAGTTTTGCACACGCGGAAATACTTGGGTTTGACTTGACGAGCCTATCATGTATAGACATGGCCTTGGAACACATGAACCGAAAGGTTAAGCATGAGTCATATGAATCATATGATCGACACTTTGTTGTCCACCATTGAAACCACATCTCTTCTCATGAAGATCGGAGTAGGTGTGGTGAATTTGGATCGTGTTCACTAAACAACTTGAGGGATGTTGAATTTAGTGGGAGTTCATCTAGTAATTTGATTAAGTTGAACTAGTTATCATGAACATAGTATAAATTGTATTTGCAAATTTTGTAGATCAAATGGCTAAGTCCAACTTCAACTTCAACGTTTTTGCTGAGAAAGAAAAGCTTAAGAACAATGGGTCTAACTTCACCAACTGGTTCCGCAATCTGAGAATCATTCTCGCTGGTGGACAAAAGGACTATGTACTAGAGAAAACGCTGGGTGACGCCCCTACTACTGATGCACCGGCTGATGAAAAAGCTGTTTATCAGTCGCGTAAAGATGATTATGGAGTGATTAAGAGTACCATGTTGTTTTCTATGGAACCGGACCTTCAAAATTGTTTTGAGGAGTTCGCCGGGCCCTTTGTGATACTTGAGGAACTGAAAACCATGTTTCAGACTCAGGCCCGTTCTGAGAGATATGAGATCTCTGAGAAGTTCTTTAACTGCAAGATGGAGGAAGGGAGTTCCGTTAGTGAGCACGCCATTAAGATGTCGGGCTACACTCAACGTCTTGAGCAACTGGACTGCAAGATTCTAGAAGAGCTCAAGATTGACAGAGTTCTGCAATCACTCCCTCCTAGCTACAAAGGTTTTGTAGTTACTCACAATCAAATTGGTTCCACTGATACGATCACTGAGCTCTTCGCTAAGCTGAAAGATACGGAGGTGGATATCAAGAAAGATAATCATGTGTTGATGGTCAACAAGACCCCTAGCTTTAAGAAAGGTAAGGGTGCAAAGAAATCCTTCAAGAAAGGCAGAGGCAAGTGCGTTGCCCCTGCTGAGAAGAAGCTCAAGTCTGGACCTAAGCCGGACACGGAGTGCTTCTATTGCAAGGAAAAGGGTCACTGAAAGTGCAACTGTCCGAAGTACTTAGCGGACAAGAAGGATGGCACCATTAAAGGTATATTTGATATACATGTTATTGTTGTTTACCTTACTAGCGCTCGCTGTAGTGCCTGGGTATTTGATACTGGTTCAGTTGCTAATATTTGTAACTCGAAATGGGAGCTATGGAATAGACGGCGGCTAGCAAGGGGTGAGGTGACGATGCGCGTTGGCAATGGATCAAAAGTTGATGTGATGGCCGTCGGCATGCTCTCCTTAGTTTTACCTTCGGGATTAGTTTTAAACCTTAATAAGTGTTATTATGTGCCTACGTTGAGCATGAACATTATATCTGGATCGTGTTTATTGCAAGACGGTTATTCATTTAAATCGCAGAATAATGGTTGTTCTATTTATATGAATAACATCTTTTATGGTCATGCACCTGTTGTGAATGGTTTATTTCTTCTGAATCTCGAAAGCAATGAAACGCACATCCATAACATTGAGGCTAAGAGATGCAAAGTAGATAGTGATAATCCAACTTATTTGTGGCACTGCCGTCTAGGTCATATTGGTGTAAAACTCATGAAGAAACTCCATTCTGATGGACTTTTGGAGTCTCTTGATTTGAATCATTTGACACGTGCGAGCCGTGCCTCATGGGCAAGATGATCAAAACCCCGTTCTCCGGTATGATGGAGCGAGCAACAGACTTATTGGAAATCAGACATACCGATGTATGCGGGCCAATGAGTGTTTCGACGCGTGGTGGATATCGCTATTTTCTCACTTTTACTAATGACTTAAGTAGATATGGGTATATCTATTTAATGAAACATAAATCTGAAACATTCAAAGAATTTCAGAACGAAGTGGAAAACCATCGTAACAAGAAAATTAAATTTCTACGATCCGATCGTGGAGGTGAATATTTGAGTTATGATTTTCTCACGCATCTTAAAGCAAGCGGAATCGTTTCGCAACTCACGCCACCTGGAACACCACAGCGCAATGGTGTGTCTGAACGCCAGAATCGAACTCTATTAGATATGGTGCGATCAATGATGTCTCTTACAGATTTCCCGTTATCATTTTGGGGTTATGCATTAGAAACCGCTGCATTCACTTTAAATAGGGCACCATCTAAATCCATTGAGATGACACCGTATGAACTATGGTTGGTGCTAAACCTAAGTTGTCGTTTCTTAAAGTTTGGGGATGTGAATCTTATGTCAAGAAGTTGATGCGGGACAAGCTCGAACCCGAAGTGGAGAAATGCGTCTTCATAGGATACCCTAAGGAAACGATTGGGTATACCTTCTACCACAGATCCAAAGGCAAAGTATTTGTTGCAAAGAACGGATCCTTTCTTGAGAAAGAGTTTCTCTCGAAAGAAGTGAGTGGGAGGAAGGTAGAGCTAGACGAGGTTATTGAACCTTCTCTCGAGTTGGAGAGTAGCGCAGCACCTGAAATTGTTCCAGTGCCGTCTGCACCAACAAGAGAGGAAGCTAATGACGAGGATCATGAAACTTCGAACGGTGCTACTACTAAACTTCGCAGGTCGACAAGGTCACGTGCCACTCCTGAATGGTACGACAACCCTGTCTTACCCATCTTGTTGTTAGACAACAGTGAACCTGCAAATTATGAGGAAGCAATGATGAGCCCAGACTCTGAGAAATGGCTAGAGGCCATGAAATCCCAATTGGGATCCATGAGCGAAAACCAAGTATGGACTTTGGTGGACCCTCCTAGAGACCGTAAGGCCGTTGAGTGCAAATGGATTTTCAAGAAGAAAACAGACGCGGATGATAATGTTACTATCTATAATGCTCGGCTTGTCGCAAAAGGGTTTCAGCAAGTTCAAGGTGTTGACTACGATGATACTTTCTCTCCCGTAGCGATGTTTAAGTCTATTCGGATTTTATTAGCAATTGCTGCATTTCATGATTATGAAATATGGCAGATGGATTTCAAGACTGCGTTCCTCAATGTCATTGATGAAGAGTTGTATATGATGCAGCCCGAAGGTTTTGTCGATCCTAAGGATGCTAATAAGGTGTGCAAACTTCAGTGTTCCATTTATGGACTGAAGCAAGCATCTCGGAATTGGAACCTTCGTTTTGATCAAGTGATCAAGAGCTTTGGATTTGTTGCAAATTGCTACGAAGCTTGTATCTACAAGAAAGTGAGTGGGAGCTCGGTGACATTTTTGGTACTATATGTGGATGACATATTGATTATTGGAAATGGCATTTGTATGCTTAACGATGTGAAGAGTTATTTGAATAAATGTTTTTCAATGAAAGACCTAGGAGAAGCTGCTTATATATTAGGCATCAAAATCTATAGAGATAGACAAAGACGCCTAATAGCTTTAAGACAAAGTACATATCTAGACAAAGTTCTGAAAAGGTTCAGAATGGATAAAGCAAAGAAAGGTTCATTGCCCATGTTGTCAGGTAAGATATTGAGCAAGGCTCCTTTGTCCAAATTACCTGAAACGATAGAGATACTATGAGAAAAGTGCCATATGCCTCGGCCATAGGTTCTATCATGTATGCCATGCTATGTAATAGACCGGATGTGTCCAATGCTCTTAGTTTGACGAGCAGATACCAAAGTGATCCAGGAGTGGAACACTGGACAGCCGTAAAGAACATTGTAAAGTATTTAAATAGGACTAAAGAAATGGTCTTGGTCTATGGAGGTGATGAGCAGCTCGTCGTAAAAGGTTACGTCGACGCTAGTTTCAACACCGACCCGGATGATTCTAAATCTCAGACAGGATATATTTATATTTTTAATGGAGGAGTTGTTAGCTGGAGAAGCTGCAAGCAAAGCGTGATCGCATGATCTACAACAGAAGCGAAATACATGGCTGCTTCAGAAGCGTCAAGTGAAGGAGTTTGGATCAGGAACTTCATCACTGAGCTTGGTGTGGTTCCAAGTGCCTTGGACCCACTGGAGATATTGTGCGACAACACTGGCGCCATAGCACTGGCTAAGGAACCAAGATATCATCCAAATACCAAGCACATCAACCGCCGTTTTCATATAATTCGAGATTATATAACAGATGGAGATCTGAATATTAGCAAAGTACATATAGATCTGAATGTCGCAGATCCATTGACTAAGCCTCTTCCATGAGCAAAACATGATCAACACCTTAATGCCATGGGTGTTAGATTGTTGCCAGATGTAAACTAGATTATTGACTCTAGTGCAAGTGGGGGACTGTTGGAATTATGCCCTAGAGGCAATAATAAAGATGTTATTATTATAATTCTTGTTCATGATAAAGTTTATATTCCATGCTAGAATTGTATTAAGCGGAAACTTTGATACTTGTGTGGTTTATGAACAATACTATGTCCCTAGTACGCCTCTATGGACTAGCTCATTGATTAATGATGGTTAAGGTTTCCTAACCATAGACATGAGTTGTCGATTAAATTGAGATCATGTCATTAGGAGAATGATATGATGGACAGACCCAAATTAAGTAGAGCAATTAGATCGTGTCATCGTGTTCATCTTTGCGAAGCTTTTTCCTATGTCAAGTATTGTATTCCTTAGACCATGAGATAATACAACTCCCTAGTATCGGAAGAAAGCTTTGAGGTCA
This sequence comes from Avena insularis, assembly GCA_023614405.1. Classification (NCBI taxonomy): domain Eukaryota; kingdom Viridiplantae; phylum Streptophyta; class Magnoliopsida; order Poales; family Poaceae; genus Avena; species Avena insularis. Next base: position 150,342,351 of record CM042689.1, read on the forward strand.
TCAAACTTCATCCTATGTGAGGGTGATCATAAAGGTGTCTCTCAGGTGATCGGAAAGTACTTGTTGGGTTGTATGTATTGAGATGGAAGTTGTCCCTCCCGAGTCGGAGAGATATACTTCGGTCCCACTCGGTAATCGATATCAACACCGCTTGCAAGCACATGGTTAAGGAGTTAATCACAAAGTGATATCAGATTACGGAACGAGTAAAGTACTTGCTGTGAACGAGATTGAACTAGGTATGTCGATACCAACGATCGAATCTCAGGCAAGTAAAATATCGCGTGACAAAGGGAATACATATATGGGATTAATTGAATCATGGCATCGTGGTTCATCCGATATGATCATCGATGAATATGTGGGATTCAATATGGGTTTCTAGATCCTGTTGTTGATTACTAATAGAAGATCATGTCTGCATATTCTCGAACCCGTAGGGTCACACACTTAACGTGCCTCGATGCTAGGATAGAATGGATAATTGGTTTATGAGTTTTTGTTCGGAGTCTCGGATGAGATCCAGGACATCACGAGAGGTTCCAGTATGGTCTGTAGAATAAGATTCATATAAAGGAAAGCAGTTTTTGGATTTCGGAATAGTTTTGGAGTATTCAGTATTGTACCGAAAGGTTCTAGAAGGTTCCAGTGGGACCAACGTGGGCCCACTTGTCGGAGGGGTGCGTGAGCCTAAAGGGGAGTGCCCTGGCCGCTTTGGGCTAGGGGCACAAGGCCCCAAAGGCCCAGCCGGACAGACCTAGGGGAAACCCTATGGAACCCTTCTAGAAGGAAGGGGGAAACTTGCCCCCACTCCTCCCTTGGGGACGCCGCCCTAGGGCTTGGAGGAGGGGCCAAGGGGGGCCGGCCAGCCCCTATATAAAGAGGGCAGGGGCGTACCCTCCCCCTCCCACTCCTCCAACCCTAGCCACCATCCTTCTGCCCCTCCACCTCTCTCTCTCTCCCGACTGCGTGTAGGCGAAGCCCTGTCGCAGAAATTCTCCACCATAAGCACCACGCCGTCATGCTGTAGATCCAATCTATCTCTCCACCCCAGTTGCTGGACCGAGGAAGGAGGAGACTTCACGGCACCGTATGTGTGTATCTCTCGGAGGCGCCGCCACTTGCGGTGTAGGATCGGATCGGATCGTGAGGAGAAGACGGCTAGTACGACTACATCAACCACGTTCTGTTGAACGTTTCCGCTGTGCAATTTATTCAAGGGTATGTGTAACATCCCAAAAATACTAAACTTGGATCATCAAACTCTAATCATCAAAATTAGGGTTAACAAAAACTTTTCCAATTAAAAATATGAAAGCATTCATATGTGTGTGCATTAAAATTTGGATTCTTTTGAATTGCCATGGTTCTGTGTTTCTTTGCTTGTAAAATGATTCTTAGGTTTAATAAACATCATCTAAACAATCCCCAAACTTTTCCCAAAGAAAACAAGTCAAAACAAACAAATTAAGTGAATGGTCACTTTGGCCAAATTAACTCCCATGCCTACTTTGGCTATCTCTAACTTTCAGAACTTAACAGAAACATGTATGGATATTTGCACCATTTGATAGTACTCATAACAAGGTACCAAGTCCCACTTGGTGATCATGCAAAAACATTTAAATGCTTAGTTTAAATGACAGTTTAAAATTAAATCTATTTCATATGGGAAGATCCCACTATTTCAAAAACCACTCGAACAAGCTCAATTTTCAAAACCCAAGCATCCATAGAATCCTCAACACATGCCTAGCACACCCACCAAAAATCTTTTCAAAATTCAAAACTTAAGTTCATGCAGCCATTTCATTAAACAGGTTGCAGATTCAAATCAACCAAATCAAATTCACTGTTTTTAATAGTGTTTTGGGCCTAACTTGTTCCCTCTCTGGTTACAACTAGCCTTAGTAGATCATCTAGCAACCTTAACTAATCTCTAGCACCACTATAAGCTGGCCATTTTCATCAATGGTGAGCAGGCCGAGAGCACCATTGCCACCCCATGGTCGACAGCAAGCTATGAGCAACACTAGCCTCGCCAACCTTGTCTGGGAGCTAGCTAGCATCCCACCGCCACTCCCTGTCCCAGCCTCGACCAATGCTAGCCACTGGACCACACGCCCAACCCATGCCAAGCCTCTCTGCGAGCATGCCGAGAGCGCGCCCATGCGCCACCCTCGACACACGCCCACAAACCGAGCGCCGCCTTCGCCACGTGCACGCGTGATCACCACCACCCCAGCAACCCCGCAGACAAACCCATTCGCCGCCGCGCAGACCACGCGTGTTGTGTGCCATCAAAACCTCCGTCGGACACGCACAGAGCGCCGAAGAGTTCCGACCGATCAGCACCGCCCCATGCCTCGCCACCACGCCATTGAGCTTCGCCAGGGAGCACAACACCGCCCCCTACCATTGCTCACGCCGATAGCCCTCTGTGCCGTCGACCACGACGAGCTCAGCCCGCTCCCGTCAGTCATGTAACATTCCTAAAATCATGTTTTAAACTCATGCATATCATCCATGCATCCATGATCATATGAATTTCTTTTCAAACAAAACTTTTCAAAACAGAAGCATTTATGCTTATCATTTCATGTAAGTTGCTCTAGCCTTAGTGCTACTTTTCATTGGGAAGGGTACTTGTTTTTGTTTTGTTCAGTAAGGTTTGCAATTCAAACTTAGGCCATCAAAAGTTTGAACAAAGTTTCAAAACAAAATAAGTAAATAAAACCAATATTATGCCTACTGTATATAGCATATAAAGGCTTGGTTTTATTTTTATTTTATTTGATCAAAGTTTTGAACAGTAGTGTTTGACACACTTTTGAGTGCAAGGTTTGCAGTATAAAAACCTATAGAAGATTTGAATTCAAATTCATTTGATTTGGAGTTGATTTTCATTTCAGAAAAACCAAACAGAAAAAGAAAAAGGTTAAAAGGAAAAAAAATAAGCCTTCAGTCGAATCTGGCCCAACTGGCCCAGCTAAGCCCAACACCCCCACCCCGTGAACCGTTTTCCTTCACTCACCCCGCACTACCGAAAGTGATCGATGCAGGACCCACTTCCTTCTGTTTCTCACGACATTAAGGCCCACACGGCGTCGTTGTCTCCACCCCCACCGTGACGTGTTCTTCCCCAAATCACGCCGTGCGTTACCTGGTTGATTCGCTCGTCAATTCGCGTTGATTGCAGGAGTAATTCACGCCCCCGCCTGGCCTACTTAAACCCCCTCTGCCCCTCTCCATTTCCCCCCAAACTCCGAGCACAAAGCGCTCCCAGGCTACCCGCATTCATCCTCGCACCGCCGCAGACAGAGAGCACTCCGGCGACCAATTCCGGTCGTCGTCTTCGACAAGCATAGCAAGCCCCCGACGACATCCTCAACTCCAGTGGTCAAATTCGGTGAGCCCCTTGTTCCCCTCTGCCTCTGATGCACACGATCTTGCTCGCCGTAGTCTTGCGCATCTCCTGATGTTGTGTGTGCATGCTAGGGTGACCAGGAGACTCGCCAACGTCGTCGTCCACCCAAGCCCGATGCCGCCAGCAACTCCGACGAGCTCCCTCGGCCACTACAGAGCGCCCCTTGCCAAGTCGTCGCCAAGTTGAGCATCAGCACATCGTCACGTTTCTGGTAAGCATCTCCGACGACCCAGAGCCACCTGTAGCGCCGTGTTGCCGTAGGCAGAGCTCGCCGCCGCCAGTAGCCACCGCCAGCGCCGCCCAGCTTTGGTCGTTTGATCCAGGGTCGTTGGATCTGGATCCAGCACGCGAGATTCGATCACTTAACGAAGCGGTATAGTTAGATCTGGGCCATGCAGATTATGTTGATCTAACGGCTCACAGACGCGATCCTGAGCGAAGCGGTACGGGCCAATTAGATTAAGACGCATGGCAGCTGTTTGGATTTAAAAACAGGATTTGAATCTATTATAAGTTTGATTTTGTTTTGGCTATAACTTTTGATCCCCACGTTAGAATTTGACAAATTTTATATCAATGGAATCAGGAGAACAAGCCCTTTCTAATTATGCAATGTGTTTAATGTTTTGCTTCTGTTAAAATGGTTTTATTTGCAGAAACTTGTGTAGGGCTAATTTGGATATATGAATTGTTTAAGAAATGTTTTAGGGATTAAATACTTGTTGTTTAGCAAGTTTTTAACTTGTTTGTGAACCAGTACTGTACACTTGCTTTGTTCAGTTTTAAAAATCATCACATATCATATTGCATGCATTCATATATTTTTGTTTGTATATGCTTTGTATGTGATTTGTGGCTATGATTCTTTGTGTAGATTTTGGTGCTAGTGATTGTGATTGTGAGGAGTGTAGCTACTCTCCAAAATACCAAGGCAAGTGGTGCTTCATTCCTATGTTTTCTACTAAGCATTAGAACTATTTTGCTAGACTTGCATGTTATATTTTGCTTATATGCCATGTTGGGAAATCCTAGTAGTTGTAGAAATGCTAGGAAATTTCTATGTTAAGATGCTTATCTATGCCATGCTTAGCCTAGCTAGTAGCAACCAAGGGTTGGTGAAATATACATGCTATGATGAAAATATTTCTAAGTCTTTGGACTTGTGTTTTGCCTAATAAAACAACTAAGTTAATAAAACACCTGGGTGGAATGGAAGGAATGGTTTATGTTGAGTGGTTACACAAGGCCCATTTCTATGGTTTACCTTGTGTATCTCACTTGTGGTAAGCCACCCAGGAACAAAGAGATTTAGAGGCCAAGTGTTAAGAAGCTTCTAGTGTAGCCACTTGGCAATATGGGCTCTGCCTGGATCATATAGGTTGCTAGAACTTAGCCATTTGGACAGTTGGTGGTAGTGGGAATGATAGGTTGGAGCGCGTCCATTTGGTCTAAGGAAGGCTTCAAAAGGTCCTGTCTTGGTGAAAATCAAGGCTTGTGGGGAAAGTGCACAACCTCTGCAGATGGAAGAATCTAAGTACTTAGCCATGTCCCTGGAAAAGGACAAATTGAGCATCAAGACATGGAAGCTATCAAGAATCTCCTCATCCCAATTTGTAAGTAAAACTTCTGGGTGAACAAGGGTGAAGGACCTCAATGTCTATTGGTGGTTCCTTGGGGAAAAAAATTATCAAGAAAAACTTAGTGATTTCAACTAATAGGCAAAACCTATTTTGAGCAAAGCAAGCCAAGCTACACTTAGCCAAATTGCATATAGTATCTAGTCCACCTAAATTATACTAAGGTATCACTTGTCAATACTATTCCAACGTATTGACCCACTGTGGCTGTAACTTGTGATGTTGCAGGTTACTCTAATGAGGATTAGGAGTCATGAGTCTACACTCAACATGTTTGCCTGTGGCACATGAAGATGAAGACTTTATTTTATTTACTTAATCAAACTCTTGTATTAGGCCTGTGGCCTTGGAGTTGTAAAGACTATGTTTGTCTCTGGATGACTGTAATAATGACCTTTGTATCTGTGTACTTCATCTTAAACTGTGGATGCTAGCATTGATCCAGGGACTAGCATTGCAATCACAGGGATCCTTTTCCTTTATAAAGGAGGGATCTTACAGATGGTATCAGGGCACTGTGTTGCCTGTAGGATTATGACCCTAGGATTGGAAACCACTAAGGAAATTTTTCAACAACTTCTACACTTGTCTATTCTTCTCGTAAACTTTTCTAATCTTCTTATCATCTCAAATTGTAGATGAACTCCATCAACGAAGCCGTGAGGAAAGGACCACTCATGACAATGACTTTGGAGTGTGAGACAGAATTCCCAAAGGCTCTCAAGGACCTCATGGCTGCAATGGAAATACATGGTGCAGCTGTGTACAAAGGTTACCCTATGATGGATGAAGGAGTTGAGTACTGGTGGGTGCAAGTTCACTTGTATAAAAACAAGGAAGACAACCACAAGGACTCAGGATTCTGCATGTTCACCAATTCAGTGATGCACCCTACATTCTTTGACTCAGCAAGGGATGCAGCTTGGAAGACCAACAAAGAACTTGGTGAAAGAGTCAAGTGCAGAATGTTCAACATCCAAAATAGCCTAAAAGAAGAGAAGAAACATACCCAAGAGTTGGAGGCTACCAACCAAACCTTAAGAGGAGACATTATAGACTTAGTGATGGAGTCATGTGCTCAAGAAAGAGTGATTGTTTCTAGAAATATTGTGTTAGCCAACATATCCAATGAGATAGGATTGTAAGCGTACTTCGTTAGTTGGACCACCACTTATCACCTTATTTTCCAAATGTTGCTTTAAAAATAAGTTGAATCTTGATTGTTGTAATGGATTCATGTATGCCATTACTTGTGTGTTTTGATTTCCAAGGATATGTATGTGATGTTTTGCCTTGTGTTTTATCTTAAATTGTGTTGTTCTAACTTTTTCTATCTTATAAATAGATGCCTAATGTTACCATCAGCACTCTTGAGGAGTTCCAGGGAACTCGCTTTGGTCCTCGTATTGTTGATCTCACTACCTTGCTCAATCTCCCTCTTCCTACCATCATGGTGCTTCCCCTCACCAAGTTTGAGAGGAAAGACCTTTGGGGTTTCAAGGTCAATCAGCGGACGCTTGATGAGCCTACCACGGAGGCTATCATCTTCAAGCTCATGCACGATGACAAGGAGAGAGGCCTTGAGGTAGGCATGCAGGATCTGATAGGACGTCTGCTAGGGAGACACTCTCGACAGGTTAGAGGTACTCACTTCCACGTCTTCAGTAGACATGATGAGGATGGAGAGTCCATCGACTTCGAGGATGATTCGAGGGACACAGCGGAGCCGATTCGTCTATACCTCCAGGACTTAGAGGCTTTCATTAGGTACGTGGACACTGATAGGACCAACGTCATGCTCAACAATGACGAACTCCAGGTGCATCTTCGTGAGAAGGACAAGCTCTTCGCGGAGCAAGATGAGATAGTCAAGGAGATGGAGGCGAAGTTCGAGAGCCAGGACAGGAAGTTCAAGAGTCAGGAGAAGCGAGTCCAGGATAGGAACAAGAAGATCCGGGACATGACTGAAGAACTGCAGGCCAAGGACTTCGAGCTCGAGCATCAGCAGACGGTGATTGAGAGGCTTCATTCTCAGAAGAGGGCTCTCAAAGCCAAGATAGAGACCTTGACCGCCAATGTCGAGGAATACAAGACCGCGATGGAGAACGCAGGTCTTACCTTTGTCGAGGAGGAGGTTGATGCCGAGGAGTAGAGTTGACTACTCATTTATCATTTATTATCATATTTGTTGTTGGGAACTTGTTATTTGACCATCCAACATGTGGATGGCTTGTTATTTGTGTGTTTTACTTTGCGAACTTGTTATCTGGTTGTTGAACTTTTATCATTATGTTGCATGCCTTGTGATTGTTTATGTGATGTATTGTGCATGAAAGCATCTATGGGTATCTTATTCTTATCTCCATTGAACAAACCACAGATGCCTCCCCGTCGTGCAAATCCCAACCCCAACAACAACAACATCACTCCAGAAATGCAGCAAATGACGACAGCTCAGACTCAGCTGATGCAAATGATGACGACGTTCATCCAGAACCAAAACAAGAACAACAACAACAACAACAACAACAATAACAACAACAACAACCCACCGGGTTTTGACATGCTTACCAGGTTCTTGAGATTGAGGCCAGCAAAGTTCTCAGGAACAACTGATCCCATGGTGGCCAATGATTGGCTACACTCAGTAAACAAGGACTTGGTAATCTGTGAACATCTTGATCTTGCAGAAAAAGTCAGGTTTGCAAGACATTTGCTAGAGGGGCCACCGCCACTTGGTGGGATAACTTCATCACCACTCCCATAGAAGATGTGACATGGGCTATCTTTGAGGATGGCTTTTGTATCGCTCATATCTCATCCGAGTGATGAAAAAAAAAAAGAGTTCCATAATCAAGCAGCGCCATCGCAGCGGCTGAATATATTGAAGAGTTCAACAATCAGCGTTATGCAGGATGAAGTTGACAATCCGAAGAAAGGAAAAATTTCTTGAAGGCTTGAATGATGAACTGAACCTGTGGCTGTGGCCTATGTTCCCACTTATCGGTCTCAGTGACAAGGCTGCTATTTTGGAGAACAAAATGAAGCAAGTTGAAAGCGAAGAGAAAGCACTCAGACAAGCACAGGACGTCTCACAAACGTTCCATTATGATGACATGGAAGCTCAGGATCCCACAAGCATGGGAAATTCAACAAGCACCACAACCACAACCGTCATGACAACAAGCATCACCGTAGTCATGACAACAAAACAAGTACAAGAACCACAAGGGTGGATATAAGCCAGCCACCACAGTGGTAATGGAAGTGGCGGGAAGCCAGGCCAAGAAGGACATTAGTTAGGTTGAATGCTTCAAGTGCAAGAAGATGGGGAATTATGCAAATGAATGCCCGTAAAAGAAAGTTGAAGGACCTAACAAGCCCAACCCTTCGTAGGAAAGGCGTTAACCACATCAATGTGGAGGAAATCTATGAGGAGCCCGATGCTATTCTTGGTAAGTTCAGACTCAATTCTATTCCAGCATTTGTTCTTTTTGATCTGCATCGATTCATTCATATCAAAAGCATTTGTTGATAGAAATGGGTTTTCAACTGAAAACATTGGGTGTCCAATAAAGTTTAGTTCTCGGTGGAGATATGATAGTAAGTCTTGGATGCCGGATCTAGTAATAGAGTTTGGAAAACATAAGTTTCGATGAGTCGATAATCCTAGATTCCCAGGAATTTGGATGTAATTTTAGGAATGGATTGGATGGCTAAGTATGAAGGAATACTAGATTGTGCTAATCGTACTGTTGCACTCACAACCCCGGAAAAGAAACGGATTAAATTCAAGTCTAACTTTGAATCAAAAGGGAGTAAGCTAAATTCTCTTAAGGGGGTTAGCATAGACAGTGTGCCAATTGTGAGTGAATATCTGGATGTGTTTCTGGAAGAATTACCGGGAATGCCACCAGATAGGGATGTGGAGTTCCTTATTGATTTGCTACCAGGATCTGGACCAATAGCAAAGAGACCATACAAGATGTCAGTTGATGAACTGAAAGAGCTCAAGAAACAACTTGGAGAGCAGTTGCAGAAAGGATTTATTCAACCAAGTTCTTCATCTTGGGGAGCCCCAGTTTTATTTGTGGAGAAGAAGGATAGAAGTCAAAGGTTATGCATAGATTACCGTTCACTCAATGAGGTGACTATCAAGAACAAATACCCTTTGCCAAGAATAAATGACTTGTTTGATCAGCTAGAAGGAGCTTGTGTTTTCTCAAAGATTGATCTCCAGTCAGGTTATTTCCAGCTCAAAATAAGGGAGCAAGACATACCTAAGATGGCTTTCACCACAAGGTATGGATTGTATGAGTATACCATGATGCCATTTGGTTTGACCAATGCTCCAGCATAATTTATGAATATGATGAACAAGGTGTTCATGGAATTTCTTGATAAGTTTGTTGTCATTTTCATCGATGACATTTTGATCTACTCTAAGAGCAAAGAAGAACATGAAGGACATTTGCGTTTGATACTTGAGAAGCTTAGAGAGCATAAACTGTATGCCAAATTCAGCAAGTGTGAATTCTGGTTGAATGAAGTTGGATTTCTTGGACATGTTATGGCAAAAGATGGTGTAGCAGTTGATCCTGCTAAAGTTTCAGCTGTAACTGAATGGGAATCTCACAAGTCAGTGAAAGAAGTTCGTAGTTTCCTTGGCTTAGCAGGTTAATACAGAAGGTTCATTGAGAATTTCTCCAAGGTAGCTAAGCCCATGACAGAATTGCTAAAGAAAGACAAGAAATTTGCTTGGTCTGAAGGTTGTGAACTCAGCTTTCAGGAATTGAAGAAGAGACTTGTGACAGCACCAGTCTTATGTCTGCCAGATTTGGAGAAAGATTTCCAAGTATATTGTGATGCATGTCATCATGGTTTGGGTGCAGTACTTATGCAAGAAGGAAAAGTTGTGGCTTATGCCTCGAGACAACTCAAAACTCATGAAGTGAACTACCCTACTCATGATTTGGAGTTAGCCTCTGTTGTCCATGCACTCAAAACATGGAGACATTATCTTTTGGGAAAGCGTTGTGAAGTGTTCACAGATCACAAGAGTTTGAAGTACATTCACCCAGAAATAAATTAATATGAGACAAAGAGGATGGCTAGAACTCATCAAAGACTATGACTTAAGTTTGCAATACCATCCCGGTAAAGCAAATGTTGTAGAGGATGCTTTAAGCCGTAAGGTTTTTGTGAATGGCCTTACCAAGGGGGAATTGCCCGAGGATTTGTGTGCCTAATTTAGAGATCTCAGATTGGAGATTGTGCCTGAAGGACATCTCATGTCTTTGGATGTTCAACCCACTTTGTTGGATAAGATCAAAGAAGCCCAGAAGATTGATAAGGAAATTGAAGAAATTAAAGAAAAGATTGGCAAAGGAAAAGCCAAAGGGTTCCATGAAGACGAACAGGGTACTTTATGGCATGGGAAATGTATCTGTGTTCCACAAGATCCGGAACTTTGGAAAATGATTTTGCAAGAAGCACACAACTCACCGTATTCCATTCATCCGGGTAACACCAAAATGTACATGGACATGAAGGAAAGATTTTGGTGGAATAATCTCAAGAAGGACATCGCGGAACATATTGCTTTGTGTGATGTGTGTAGTAGAGTGAAAGCGCAACATTAGAAACCAGCAGGTTTGCTTCAACCACTACCTATTCCTGATTGGAAGTGGGACAAGATTGGTATGGACTTCATTACCGGATTACCAAGGACCCGGTCAGGATACGATTATATTTGGGTAGTAGTGGACCGCCTAACTAAAGTGGCTCATTTCATACCCGTGAAGACAACCTACACAAGTGCTAAGTTGGCAAAAATCTATATGAGTAGAATTGTATGTCTACATGGAGTGCCCAAGAGTATTGTGTCTGATAGGGGAACTCAATTCACCTCCCATTTTTGGAGACAGCTACATGAGTCATTGGGAACGAGGTTGGAATTCAGCACTGCTTTTCATCCTCAAACTGATGGACAGACAGAAAGGACTAATCAGGTTCTTGAAGACATGTTGAGGGCATGTGCCCTAGACTATGGAGCCAGTTGGGATGAAAGTCTGCCTTACGCAGAATTTTCTTACAACAATAGCTATCAAGCGAGCATTGAGATGGCACCATTTGAGTTTCTCTACGGGAGAAAGTGTACCACCCCATTATTATGGAAATGGTGTGGGAGAAAGAAGTTTGTTCAGACTAGAACTTATCAAAGAAGCCGAAGAGAAAGTCAAGTTGGTTAAGGACAGATTGAAAATAGCACAGTCCCGACAGAAAAGCTACGCAGATCCTAAGCGTAGAGAAGTCACCTACGAAGTTGGTGATAGAGCTTATCTTAGAGTGTCACCACTTCGTGGAGTGAAGAGGTTCGGAGTCAAAGGAAAGTTGGCCCCAAGATATGTTGGACCATTCAAGATTCTGAGTCGTAAAGGAGAAGTCGCTTATGAGATTGAACTGCCAGAGTCCTTGTCAGCTGTTCATAATGTGTTTCATGTGAGTCAGCTTAAGAAATGTCATCTAGAAATGGAAGAAACTTCTTTGAAGGATACTATACCTTTGGAAGAGGTTCAGTTGGAGAGTGACCTCACTTATGAGGAGAAGCCTATCAGATTCTTGAGACTGCAGAAAGAGTCACACGGACTAAGACTATCAAGTTTGGCAAGGTGCAGTGGAACCATCATTCCGAAGAGGAAGCAACTTGGGAAAGAGAAGATGATCTCCGGAAAGACCACCCTCACCTATTTGCTAGCCAACCCGAATCTCGAGGGAGAGATTCACCTTAAGGGGGTTAGATCTGTAACATCCATAAAATCATGTTTTAAACTCATGCATATCATCCATGCATCCATGATCATATGAATTTCTTTTCAAACAAATCTTTTCAAAGAAGAAGCATTTATGCTTATCATTTCATGTAAGTTGCTCTAGCCTTAGTGCTACTTTTCATTGGGAAGGGTACTTGTTTTGTTCAGTAAGGTTTCCAATTAAAACTTAGGCCATCAAAAGTTTGAACAAAGTTTCAAAACAAAATAAGTAAATAAAACCAATATTATGCCTATTGTATATAGCATATAAAGGCTTGGTTTTATTTTTATTTTATTTGATCAAAGTGTTGAACAGTAGTGTTTGACACACTTTTCAGTGCAAGGTTTGCAGTATAAAAACCTAGAGAAGATTTGAATTCAAATTCATTTGATTTGGAGTTGATTTTCATTTCAGAAAAACCAAACAGAAAAAGAAAAAGGTTAAAAGGAAAAAAAATAAGCCTTGATCGAATCTCAGCATTGGCCCGCTAAATAACACCCCACCCGTGAACTGCTTTTCCTTCACTCACCCCGCACTGGTGTGACCCAGGACCCACTTCCTTCTGTTTCCTCTCTCGTGACAGCCAAGGCCCACGGCGTCGTTGTCTCCACCCCACCATGACGTGTTCTTCCCCAAATCACGCCGTCGTTACTGGTTGATTCGTCGATTCGCGTTGATTGCAGGAGTAATTCACGCCCCGCCTTTAAACCCTCTCGCCTCTCCATTTCCCCCCAAACTCCGAGCACAAAGCGCTCCCAGGCTACCCGCATTCATCCTCGCACCGCCGCAGACAGAGAGCACTCCGGCGACCGATTCCGGTCGTCGTCTTCGACAAGCATAGCAAGCCCCCGACGACATCCTCAACTCCAGTGGTCAAATTCGGTGAGCCCCTTGTTCCCCTCTGCCTCTGATGCACACGATCTTGCTCGCCGTAGTCTTGCGCATCTCCTGATGTTGTGTGTGCATGCTAGGGTGACCAGGAGACTCGCCAACGTCGTCGTCCACCCAAGCCCGATGCCGCCAGCAACTCCGACGAGCTCCCTCGGCCACTACAGAGCGCCCCTTGCCAAGTCGTCGCCAAGTTGAGCATCAGCACATCGTCACGTTTCTGGTAAGCATCTCCGACGACCCAGAGCCACCTGTAGCACCGTGCTGCCGTAGGCAGAGCTCGCCGCCGCCAGTAGCCACCGCCGCCCAGCTTTGGTCGTTTGATCCAGGGTCGTTGGATCTGGATCCAGCACGCGAGATTCGATCACTTAACGAAGCGGTATAGTTAGATCTGGGCCATGCAGATTATGTTGATCTAACGGCTCACAGACGCGATCCTGAGCGAAGCGGTACGGGCCAATTAGATTAAGACGCATGGCAGCTGTTTGGATTTAAAAACAGGATTTGAATCTATTATAAGTTTGATTTTGTTTTGGCTATAACTTTTGATCCCCACGTTAGAATTTGACAAATTTTATATCAATGGAATCAGGAGAACAAGCCCTTTCTAATTATGCAATGTGTTTAATGTTTTGCTTCTGTTAAAATGGTTTTATTTGCAGAAACTTGTGTAGGGCTAATTTGGATATATGAATTGTTTAAGAAATGTTTTAGGGATTAAATACTTGTTGTTTAGCAAGTTTTTAACTTGTTTGTGAACCAGTACTGTACACTTGCTTTGTTCAGTTTTAAAAATCATCACATATCATATTGCATGCATTCATATATTTTTGTTTGTATATGCTTTGTATGTGATTTGTGGCTATGATTCTTTGTGTAGATTTTGGTGCTAGTGATTGTGATTGTGAGGAGTGTAGCTACTCTCCAAAATACCAAGGCAAGTGGTGCTTCATTCCTATGTTTTCTACTAAGCATTAGAACTATTTTGCTAGACTTGCATGTTATATTTTGCTTATATGCCATGTTGGGAAATCCTAGTAGTTGTAGAAATGCTAGGAAATTTCTATGTTAAGATGCTTATCTATGCCATGCTTAGCCTAGCTAGTAGCAACCAAGGGTTGGTGAAATATACATGCTATGATGAAAATATTTCTAAGTCTTTGGACTTGTGTTTTGCCTAATAAAACAACTAAGTTAATAAAACACCTGGGTGGAATGGAAGGAATGGTTTATGTTGAGTGGTTACACAAGGCCCATTTCTATGGTTTACCTTGTGTATCTCACTTGTGGTAAGCCACCCAGGAACAAAGAGATTTAGAGGCCAAGTGTTAAGAAGCTTCTAGTATAGCCACTTGGCAATATGGGCTCTGCCTGGATCATATAGGTTGCTAGAACTTAGCCATTTGGACAGTTGGTGGTAGTGGGAATGATAGGTTGGAGCGCGTCCATTTGGTCTAAGGGAAGGCTTCTGAAAGGTCCTGTCTTGGTGAAAATCAAGGCTTGTGGGGAAAGTGCACAACCTCTGCAGATGGAAGAATCTAAGTACTTAGCCATGTCCCTGGAAAAGGACAAATTGAGCATCAAGACATGGAAGCTATCAAGAATCTCCTCATCCCAATTTGTAAGTAAAACTTCTGGGTGAACAAGGGTGAAGGACCTCAATGTCTATTGGTGGTTCCTTGGGAAAAAAAATTATCAAGAAAAACTTAGTGATTTCAACTAATAGGCAAAACCTATTTTGAGCAAAGCAAGCCAAGCTACACTTAGCCAAATTGCATATAGTATCTAGTCCACCTAAATTATACTAAGGTATCACTTGTCAATACTATTCCAACGTATTGACCCACTGTGGCTGTAACTTGTGATGTTGCAGGTTACTCTAATGAGGATTAGGAGTCATGAGTCTACACTCAACATGTTTGCCTGTGGCACATGAAGATGAAGACTTTATTTTATTTACTTAATCAAACTCTTGTATTAGGCCTGTGGCCTTGGAGTTGCAAAGACTATGTTTGTCTCTGGATGACTGTAATAATGACCTTTGTATCTGTGTACTTCATCTTAAACTGTGGATGCTAGCATTGATCCAGGGACTAGCATTGCAATCACAGGGATCCTTTTCCTTTATAAAGGAGGGATCTTATAGGTCCCCTCTCGCCACTATAAATAGAGGCCTCCCCCGCTCGAATTCTTCACAACATTCCACCCCTTTCTCACCTAGAACCACCCCACCTCACTCCCGGAACAAGGCGAGCAGCGCATCGCCGGAATTTCACCGGAGCTCGCCGCTGCTGGAGAAGAAGGAAGCCATCGATTTGAGCCGCCCCAGGAGGAGATGCCGGTGCCAGGAGAATCAGCGTCATCGACTTCGTCGTTTGCCCCCATCGCCGACCCTCGCCTGAGCCCCGGTGAGCCTCCCACGACCCCCACCTGTCGTGTTAGGGTTCAGTCTCGCCGGCGCTGCCCGACATGGCCGATGAGCCGTAGCCGTTCGATACGACTTAGATCGTGCGGTCGAGATCGCCTGCAGACTGCGTGTTAGAGCCAACGAGGTGGAACCCTGTCGGTGAGCCCATGATGCAGAGTGATACTGGGCCGGATCATTAACCTTTCCCGCGCAGCCCACTCGTTTGAATTTAGCTTTTTCTATTTATATTCAAACTCAGTTCTGTAACTAGTTTCAAAAATCAACCCAGCTCGATTCAGTGAACCAAATTGAATGAAACCAAATTTTTTAGAAATATATTTATATGCTTAATCCAAGCCCGTTGGATGCAAATCATTTGGATCTATAGATCAACCTTTGTAAAAAATAACAATTCAGAAGCTTTTCTGCATTCAAACATTTTTCAAATTTCAACCATAATAGATTTTGAGTTGATTCCAACTCTCAAAAATCACATTTGATCATACCTTTCAGAATATATAAAAACATATGGGTTTACTTACAGAAATAATGTTCAAGTAATAAAAGAATGCCACATAGGCATTTCTAGCCAATTAAATGATTTATAATAAAAAGGTTAAACCTTATTAAATTGTGACCCCACTTTAAATCACATTCCCATGTACTGAAATATGTGGTGATGACATGTGTCAACATGATCCCATGTGTGAGTTGGAGAATATTAAATCTTAAGTAGTTTTTCAGTGAGTAGACATTACTTTTCTAAAAATAAAATAAATAAGATGAATGCTTTAATCTTGTAATATTAGTGATGATGCTAGATCATCTATGGAACTCTTTTGTGTGATGATTGAAAGTAGTTAAGTATTGTTTGGTGATTATGTACCTCGTGTTTATTCATAGACGCTAGTACCGACCAAGGATACGAGGAGGAAGGAGGATACTACGAAGAAGAAGCCGAGGAGAACTTCAACCACTGCTCTACACAAGGCAAGCTAACACTTGCAAGATACTCTACTTTAGAAAGCCTAATACTACTAGTTGATTGAGCAAGCTAACACTTGCAATTATGAAAGTTAGATAAACCATGCAATGCACTAAGCATGCTTGGTTAGACACATTTGATGATACCCCATCCTAGTTTTTTACTTGCAAGCTTTATACTTTATTTCTTTATCAAAGCTTTCTCTTAGAGTTTACTTAAGTAAATTCTAGATACTAGAAAGATAATTGAAGGTTGCATAAAGAGCATTAAATTTGGCCTAAGCTAGATAATCTTGATGTCATCCTAAGGCATGAGATTGAACTTAGTTAAACTCCACTTGTTTACCATTCCTCATTAGTACTCACCCTCACTTGTAGATGCTAGTGCTAAGCATAAAACTTGATCAAATTTAGATGGGAATACTTGGTGGAAAATGGTTATGAAAACCTTAGAATGATGAGTCATTCTACTGAGATGTTTTGACATGTGTTTACGAACACCAGATGATTTTGATGATGAAAATGTTGAGGCAGGAGCCTTAGCCCCTTTATAAAACTGATCACTGTCTGGATGTGATACCATTCCAATTTTATCATACAACCACAATACCCGAAAATTGGGTAGGGCTTGACTGGAAACTTATATACCTTAGTATGGGTTCCCTCACGGCCAAGGTATGAGTTGAGGCTACCTTGTGAAGATTGTCCACCTATGCAGTACCCAAGATGACAGCTGGTCATGGTTGGGAGGCCAAACTTACAGGAGAGGTGCCTATACTAGGGCGTGTAATCGAAAGGTTAGGTTTGATTATCTGCATACTGAGTATGGTGAATTCAGGATTTGTTCCTGACGGATGTATCGAATGTTGTTGTGAAAGTGTACAATCTCTGCAGAGTGTTCCCCCATCAGATGTTTTCAGTTGGAGTGTCCATACTGTTCCCCCGTCAGATGTTTTCAAAATGACTTGTGAAATGGATCGAGATTTTGACTTGACCACAACAGAGTTGTGATATGAAATACAAGTTCCCACTTAGGTGTTATAAAACTTTAACTAGCTTTTTGCAAAACAACCCTAGAGCTTAGTATCCTAGAGCTTTTTGCTTCTGAACTTAGTAGAGGTAAATCTAGCTTTTTTCCAAAGAACCCTAGAGCTTAGTATCCTATTACAAAAACCCCCTTCACTTGTTAGTATTAGTTTGCGAGTACTTAAAGAGTACTCATGGCTTTGTCCCTGGATATTCCCATGGCCAGACTATGAAGAAGAGTACCAGGATGATGGACCCGAGGAAGGTTATGACAAATAGGATCATCTCCCATCGTCAGCATTGCCTGTGACCCCGAAGATGGAGCTTCGCCTATGCTACCTTTATTATTACGTATTTCCGCTGCCTGAGTTGTATTAAGAACTGGATCATGAGATCCTTATTTGTGTAAGACCTTATGTATGGTTTTTAATGGATGATGTACTGTGGTATCCAATTCTGTTATGTCTCGCAAAAATGGTAATCCTGGGATTGCGATGTATGGCATAACACGCATCTGGGATTAAAAACCCGGGTGTTGACAAGTTGGTATCAGAGCCATCCTGACCATAGGAGACCCTAGTTAGACTGGACGTTTAAATCAAAAACTTAGTTTCAAAACCAAAGGAAGCAAATATTTACAAAAACTTATTCCCATTCATATCACCTTGTTTCTTTCCTAAAAATTCATGATCCTCAAAAACTCTTGCAAAATACCTAAAATTCGACACACTTGATAACTCTACTAACTTACTCATCCTATATTCTTATAGATGGACGTGAAGTACAACATTTTTTATCAGTTGGGGAATGGAGGAGATCTTATCTTTGAGCGGGATTTGGACCAGCTTTCGGAACTTCTGGAGCGTCCGCACGCCGAGTTCTTCGGATCTTAGCTCAATGATCAAGGAGGAGAAGATCTGCAGTGGCTAATTGTTGCAAGTCTCCGAGGAAAGATTGAACCTCCCACTGTCGAGGGAATTCAGTTCACCTTGCGAGAAAACAACTGGCTCGATGGACTTGCTAGGGCCATGCAGGAAGCTCTTGCCCGTCTGTGTGGGCACAGTATCAACCAGATCAAGGGTACCCGCTTTGAGTTTTGTCCTAGGCGTGATGCTATGGGACAGCCACTGGAAGCCCCATACCACCACGAGCTGAAGACCCAGTTGGACTACCTTAGCTTCATGATGTACGATCGTCAGCAGGAATTGGACAATTGCCGTGACTACTCCAACCACAAGTCCGCCATCATCAAGA
Organism: Avena insularis; assembly: GCA_023614405.1. Lineage (NCBI taxonomy): Eukaryota > Viridiplantae > Streptophyta > Magnoliopsida > Poales > Poaceae > Avena > Avena insularis. The sequence continues at coordinate 150,360,787 of CM042689.1, forward strand.
CGAAGGATCAGACCATTGCCATGCTAGCTAAGGATCGCAAGTCTCGCCGCCATCAGCTAGACAAGAAGGAGCGCATCATTTCCCGTCTTCGCCACCGTATCTCGAGTTTGGAGGAGACCATCCACGAGAGAGACATGTAGTTGGAGGAAAGGGAGAATGCCGGAGAAGATCTTCGTGGAGATCCCTACTCCTATCTCAACGATGACGATGATTTTCTGGAGGATCACGCTATGGACTTCTTCACCGACGAGGATGATGAGGATGACGACTACACCGACTCCGAGGAGTAGTAGCACTTGAGCACTAGCGTAGTGAGTTGTATTCGGTCCCACTGTACCATAGTTCCAGAATGGTTCTTAAAACCATCTGCTTTTCTTGTTTTGTGGTGTGTGTTTGTATCATGTGCTATGACTTAATGAATGAAAAGCAAGTTGCTATAAAATCGGAGTCAAACTTTAAACACTTTTCAAAGTCCCGGAACCTTTGAAATTTCCCTCTTTTCTCATGATCTATCTCAATCTTTAGATGCCACGCGGAGGAAGTGGTTCATCCCCGGACCCGATGTTGCAGATCCTGCAAATGTTGGTTTCTGACCGCGAAGCCGAAAGGGCCAAACGTCAAGCCAACCTATCCACCCTTCAGCAGATAGCCCAGCTGGCCCACAACAATCAAGGCCAAGGAAATCAGGACAACCATGGATCTAAGCTCAAGAATTTCCAGAACACCAACCCACCTGTTTTCACTAAGTCAGAAGAGCCCCTAGATGCAGACGATTGGCTACAGACCATGGAAAACAACCTAGAAGTCGCCAGAGTGGAAGCTAACGAGAAAGTTCTGTTCGCCACCCACTATCTAGCCGGAGATGCCAGAGCATGGTGGAACAACGTTCATGCAATGACCGGAGGACAGATGATGACCTGGGAGGAATTCAAGGTCAAGTTCAGCAGAACCCATGTGCCACCGTGTTTGATCAAGAGGATGAGAGATGAGTTCAGAGAGCTGAAGCAAGGACGGATGACCGTAGTGGAATACCATGACAAATTCTTGTCATTAGCTAGGTATGCCCCGGATGATATCGACACTGAAGCCAAGAAGAAAGAGAGATTCTTGAATGGTCTGCACGATGAGATGCAGACTATGTTGGTCAATATCCCCTTTGCTGATATTGAAGCCCTTGTCGACTCTGCCATCCAGATGGAAGGAAAGATCAACCAAGCCAATGAGAACCGCAAGCGTCGCATGATGCATCAGCCAGGAACCCATCAGACCCCAAGTATCACCCTAACCCATCTCCAGGATTTGCCCCGAGAACCAATAGACCCCCGATGAACCGTTCGACCTATCCCAACCGTTGAAACCCGAGGCCCGGAGGAAATCACAACAACCCCGGCAACTCTGGCAATTTCAAACGTGCACCACCCAAGTTCAACAACAACAATGCTACCACCAACACCAACACTGCCCCGAGGACTGGAAGAAATGTTGTGCTTGTTGCAGCAAAGGACAAGTCGCAAGTGACTTGTTATGACTGTGGAAATAAGGGTCACTACTCCAATGAGTTCCCCAAGAATAATGCCGCAACCCCGAATACAAATGCCCCATCTTAGCAGCAGCATCGTGTTCATCCCGGAAGAAGATTTGCCCCAGGGAATTCGCTCCACCGGAACGGCCGTCTTTTTCTCATGCATGTCAAGAAGCCTGTGAAGCGCCGATGTCGTCTTTGGGTATGTTTTCTGTTAATTCAGTACTCGCTAGAGTGTTGTTTGATTCTGGTGCATCGCACTCATTTGTCACCAAATAATTTGCATGCCCTAGTAAGATTCAACCAACCAAACTGAAGCATGTTATGATTGTTCAAATCCCCGGTTCCACCACCAAAGCTAGGCAAATTTGCAAAGCCGTCCCTATCCGAATCCATGGCATAGATTTTTATGCTAATCTGATAGTACTTGGAACTAAAGGTTTGGAAGTAGTTCTAGGAATGGATTGGATGTCTAAACATAAAGGATTGATTGACTGTGCCAAGAAAGCCATAACCATGACCCGTACAGCCGGAATATCAGTCGAGCATGTATCTGAAACCTTACCTCGTCAATTCAAGTGCAACAAGAGTATAGCCCAACCTACCATTGACCAAGTCCGGATAGTCTGTGAATACCCCAATGTATTTCCAGATGTTTTGCCCGGTATGCCCCCAGATAGGGATATCGAGTTTATCATTGAACTAATCCCCGGAACCGGACCCATAGCCCAGAGACCTTGTAGTATGAACCCGTCTGAACTAGCAGAACTGTAGAAGAAACTGGATGCCATGCTGGAAATTGGATTAATTAAACCAAGTGCGTCACCATGGAGATCACATGTCTTATTTGTGGACAAGAAGGATGGAGGTAACCGTTTGTGTACGGATTACCGGAAGTTGAATGATGTCAGCATCAAGAACAAGTAACCATTTCCCAAGATAGAAGATTTGTTTGATCAGTTGACCGGTGCCAAAGTGTTTTCTAAGATTGATCTTAGAACAGGCTATCATCAACTCAAGATTCGCGCAGAGGATATTCCAAAGACTTCCTTTACCACCAGATATGTATTATACGAGTATATTGTCATGTATTTTGGATTAACCAATGCCCCCGCTTATTTCATGAATCTCATAATAAGATTTTTATGGACTTCCTGGATAAGTTTGTCATTATTTTCATCGATGACATTCTGATTTATTCCAAATCGGAAGAAGAACATGAGCCACACCTAAGGACCATTCTTGGAACCCTTAGAGATTATCAGTTGTATGCCAAGTTTAGCAAATGTGAATTCTGGTTACAGGAGGTAGGATTCCTCAACCACATTGTATCAGCCGGAGGAATTTTCGTTGACCATGCCAAAGTAAAAGATGTCGAAGATTGGCAAGCCCCAACCAATCAAACCAAGTTTGTGCATTTCTCGGATTGGCGAGATACTACCGCAAGTTCGTAAAAGGATTCTCGAGTATCACCAGACCCATGACCCAATTGCTAAAGAAGGACAAGAAGTTTGAATGGACAAACAAATGTGAAGCGAGTTTTAAAGAACTCAAGACGAGATTGATTTCAACCCCAATCTTAATCATGTCGGATATCACGAAGCCCTTCGACATGTATTGTGATGCATCCAAGATTGGTCTCGCATGTGGGCTAATGCAAGAAGGCAAAGTCATATCTTATCTATCTCAACAACTGAAACAACATGAGCAAAATTACCCAACCCATGACCTCGAACTCGCAGCCGTAGTTCTAGCCCTGAAGACATGGAGGCATTACCTGATGGGAAACTGTTGTGAGATCTATTCGGATCACAAGAGTCTGAAGTATATATTCACTCACAAGAAGCTGAATATGAGACAGAGAAGATTGATTAAGTTAATCAAGGATTACGATCTGGACATTCACTATCACCCCGGTAAAGCCAACGTGGTAGCAGATGCCCTTAGCAGATTGCCTTGCCGCTTGAACTCTATGATTTTGAAGGAGCAACCAAGCTTGCACAAAGAGATGGAAGATTTCCAAATGGAAATAGTGAGTGGAGGATTTTTGGCTAGCATAGAAATTCAACCCACTTTGATCAGCCAGATCAAAGAGGCGCAGAAAGGAAATGCTAGTATCGACGGAATCAAGCGTCACATCGGTACAGGCAAAGTACCCGGATTCACCGAAGATGAAGAAGGAGTTCTGTGGTACAATGGACGCCTTTGTGTACCCGCAGATTCTGAGTTGAAAGAAGTTATTCTGAAGGAAGCTCATGATACTCTTTATTCTACCACCCCGGAGGAACGAAGATGTATCAAGATTTGAAGGAGCAATTTTGGTGGCATAAGATGAAGAGAGAAATCGGAAGCTATATCGCCAAGTGTGATATATGTCAAAGAGTCAAGGCGGGACATAAAAGATTCGCTGGATTGTTGCAACCATTGCAGATTCCGAAATGGAAATGGGATTCCGTTGGAATGGACTTTATCACCGGATTGCCTACTTCTAGTAGGGGAAATGACTCTATCTGGGTCATAGTGGACAGATTGTCCAAAGTCGCCCATTTCTTACCCGTCAAGACCACATACCAGAGTTTGAAGCTAGCGGAGTTATACATCACTAGAATCGTCAGTTTGCATGGAGTCCCCAAGAACATCGTATTGGATCGAGGAACTTAGTTTACCTCGAGATTCTGGAAGAAAGTCCAAGAAGGTTTAGGAACCCGCCTAGATTTCAGCACCGTGTATCACCCTCAGACCGATGGACAAACGGAGCGAGTAAATCAAATACTCGAAGATATGTTGAGAGCATGTGTGTTAGAATATGGATCTAAGTGGGAAGACTGTCTGCCATTTGCAGAATTTTCGTACAACAACAGTTATCAAGCCAGTTTGCAAATGGCCCCATTTGAATTCATGTATGGAAGGAAGTGTCGCACCCCTTTGAACTGGTCGGAAGTAGGAGAGAGTCAGATTTTCAGACCTAACATCCTGCGAGAAGCAGAAGAGAAGGTTCACAAGATTCGTGAGCACCTCAAGACAGCCCAGTCCCGACAGAAGAGTTACGCGGACAAGAGACGTCGAGACCTCGCCTTCAACATAGGAGATTTTGTGTATCTGAAGGTGTCGCCATTGAAAAGAATGCAGCATTTCTAGCTGAAAGGAAAGTTAGCACCCAGATATATCGGCCCCTTGAAGATTCTGAACCATCGAGGAGAAGTGTCGTATCAATTGGAACTACCCGAAGAGATGTCAGCCGTGCACAATGTGTTCCATATCTCATTACTTCGCAAGTGCCTCGAAATTCTAGAGAAGACCGAAGTGTTCAAGAATATTGATCACCAGACCATAGAAATCAACAATGACCTGACCTACCCCGAAGTACCCATCTGTATTTTGGAGGAAGCTTTCAGAACTACTAGATCCCGAAGCATCAAGTTTCTCAAGATTCAATGGAGCAACCACACAGAAGAGGAAGCTACCTGGGAGCGCGAAGATCACATCAGGACGGAGTTTCCGATCTCTTCAAATCCTAGGTAATCTTTTTCGTCCTTTTTCAAATCTCGGGACGAGATTTTGTTTAAGGGGGGAAGGTTTGTAACATCCCAAAAATACTAAACTTGGATCATAAAACTCTAATCATCAAAACTAGGGTTAACAAAAACTTTTCCAATTAAAAATATGAAAGCATTCATATGTGTGTGCATTAAAATTTGGATTCTTTTGAATTGCCATGGTTCTGTGTTTCTTTGCTTGTAAAATGATTCTTAGGTGAATTAAACATCATCTAAACAATCCCCAAACTTTTCCCAAAGACAAACAAGTCAAAACAAACAAATTAAGTGAATGGTCACTTTGGCCAAATTAACTCCCATGCCTACTTTGGCTATCTCTAACTTTCAGAACTTAACAGAAACATGTATGGATCTTTGCACCATTTTATAGTACTCATAACAAGGTACCAAGGCCCACTTGGTGATCATGCAAAAACATTTAAATGCTTAGTTTAAATGATAGTTTAAAATTGAATCTATTTCATATGGGAAGATCCCACTATTTCAAAAACCACTCAAACAAGCTCAATTTTCAAAACCCAAGAATCCACAGAATCCTCAACACATGCCTAGCACACCCACCAAAAATCTATTCAAAATTCAAAACATAAGTTCATGTGGCCCTTTCATCAAACAGGTTACAGATTCAAATCAACCAAATCAAATTCACTGTTTTTAATAGTGTTTTGGGCCTAACTTGTTCCCTCTCTGGTTACAACTAGCCTTAGTAGATCATCTAGCAACCTTAACTAATCTCTAGAACCACTGTAAGCTGGCCATTTTCATCAATGGTGAGCAGGCCAAGAGAACCATTGCCACACCATGGTCGACAGCAAGCTACGAGCAACACTAGCCTCGCCAACCTTGTCTGGGAGCTAGCCAGCATCCCACCGCCACTCCCTGTCCCAGCCTCGAGCAATGCCAGCCACTGGACCACACGCCCAAGCCATGCCAAGCCTCTCTGCGAGCATGCCGAGAGCGTGCCCATGCGACACCCTGGACACACGCCCACAGACCGTGCGCCCATAGACCCAGCAACCCCGCAGACACACCCGTTCACCGCCGCACGGACCACGCGCGCTGTGCGCCATCAAAACCTCCGTCGGACACGCTCAGAACACCGAAGCGTTCCAACCGATCAGCACCGACCCCTACCGTCGCCCACGCCGATAGCCCTCTGTGCCATCGACCACGACGAGCTCAGCCCACGCCCGTCGGTCCCCTCTCGCCACTATAAATAGAGGCCTCCCCCACTTGAATTCTTCACACCATTCCACTCCTCTCTCAACCAGAACCACCCCACCTCACTCCCGGAGCAAGGCGAGCAGCGCATTGCCGGAATTGCACCGGAGCTCGCCACTGCTGGAGAAGAAGGAAGCCATCAATTGGAGCTTCCCCAGGAGGAGCTGTCGGTGCCAGGAGAATCGCCGTCGTCGACTTCGTCGTTTTCCCCCATCGTCGACCCTCGCCTGAGCCCCGGTGAGCCTCCCACGACCCCCACCTGCCGCGTTAGGGTTCGGTCTTGTCGGCGCTGTCCGACGTGGACGATGAGCCGTAGCCGTTCGATTAGACTTAGATCGTGCGGTCGAGATCGCCCCGTACCGCTTCGCGTGTTATGAGCCACTGACTGGTGGAACCCCCCTGTCAGCTGAGCCCCGCGCTCCGGAGTGATACTGGGCCGGCCCATTAACCTTGGTAAAAATAACAAGTCAGAAGTTTTTCTGCATTCAAACATTTTTAAAATTTCAACCATAATATCTTTTGAGTTGATTCCAACTCTCAAAAATCACATTTGATCATACCTTTCAGAATATATAAAAACATATGGGTTTACTTACAGAAATAATGTTCAAGTAATAAAATAATGCCACATAGGCATTTCTAGCCATTTTAATGATTTATAATAAAAAGGTTAAACCTTATTAAATTGTGACCCCACTTTAAATCACATTCCCATGTACTGAAATATGTGGTGATGACATGTTTCAACATGATCCCATGTTTGAGTTGGAGAATATTAAATCTTAAGTAGTTTTTCAATGAGTAGAAATTACTTTTCTAAAAATAAAATAAATAAGACAAATGCTTTAATCTTGTAATGTTAGTGATGATGCTAGATCATCTATAGAACCCTTTTGTATGATGATTGAAAGTAGTTAAGTATTGTTTGGTGATTGTGTACCTCGTATTTATTCATAGACACTAGTACCGACCAAGGATACGAGGAGGAAGGAGGATACTACGAAGAAGAAGCCGAGGAGAACTTCAACCACTTCTCTGCACAAGGCAAGCTAACACTTGCAAGATACTCTGCTTTAGCAAGACTAATACTACTAGTTGATTGAGCAAGCTAACACTTTCAATTATGAAAGTTAGATAACCCATGCAATGCACTAAGCATGCTTGGTTAGACACATTTGATGATACCCCATCCTAGTTTTACTTGCAAGCTTTATACTTTATTTCTTTATCAAAGCTTTCTCTTAGAGTTTACTTAAGTAAATTGTAGATACTAGAAAGATAATTGAAGGTTGCATAAAGAGCATTAAATTTGGCCTAATCTAGATAATCTTGATGTCATCCTAAGGCATGAGATTGAACTTAGTTAAACTCCACTTGTTTACCACCCCTCATTAGTATTCACCCTCACTTGTAGATGCTAGTGCTAAGCATAAAACTTGATCAAATTTAGATGGGAATACTTGGTGGAAAATGGTTATGAAAACCTTAGAATGATGAGTCATTCTACTGAGATGTTTTGACATGTGTTTACGAACACCAGATGATTTTGATGATGAAAATGTTGAGGCAGGAGCCTTAGCCCCTTTATAAAACTGATGGTTGTCTGGATGTGATACCATTCCAATTTTATCGTACAACCACAATACCCGAAAATTGGGTAGGGCTTGACTAGAAACTTATATACCTTAGTATGGGTTTCCTCACGGCCAAGGTCTGAGATGAGGCTACCTTGTGAAGATTGTCCACCTATGAAGTACCCAAGATGACAGTTGGTCATGGTTGGGAGGCCAAACTCACAGGAGAGGTGCCTATACTAGGGCGTGTAATTGAAAGGTTAGGATTGATTATCCGCATACTGAGTATGGTGAATTCAGGATTTATTCCTGACGGATGTATCGAATGTTGTGGTGAAAGTGTACAATCTCTGCAGAGTGTCAAACTATTCGAATAGTCGTCCATGATTATGGATGATTGAGTGGCCATACTGTTCTCCCGTCAGAAAATGACTTGTGAAATGGATCGAGATTTTGACTTGACCACAACAGAGTTGTGATATGAAATACAAGTTCCCACTTAGGTGTTATAAAACTTTAACTAGCTTTTCTTTCTTCTGAACATAATAGAGGTAAATCTGGCTTTTTGCAAAACAACCCTAGAGCTTACTATCCTATTACAAAAACCCCCTTCACTTGTTAGTATTAGTTTGCGAGTACTTAAAGAGTACTCATGGCTTTGTCCCTGGTTATTCCTATGGCCAGACTATGAAGAAGAGCACCTGGATGATGGACCCCAGGAAGGTTACGACAACTAAGATCATCTCCCATCGTCAGCATTGCCTGTGACCCCGAAGATGGAGCTTCGCCTACGCTACCTTTATTATTACGTATTTCCGCTGCCTGAGTTGTATTAAGAACTGGATCATGAGATCCGTATTTGTGTAAGACCTTATGTATGGTTTGTAATGGATGATGTACTATGGTATCCAATTATGTTATGTCTCGCAAAAATGGTAATTCTAGGATTGCGATGTATGGCATAAGAGGCATCTGGGATTAAAAACCCGGGTGTTGACAGTATGAAGATCTCATCTATCTCTCTTGTTGATTGCATCTCCTAGATTAGATCTTGGCTTTCTTGTTCGCATCCGTAGAATTTTTTTGATTTACTATGCTGCGAAACCCTTCAAAACAATATTACAATGTATTTACAATTATCCAAATCGAAAATGAAGGTGGAAGGGAAATTACAATATAGGAAGAAATGATTTACTTTATGACAATAATAATCAATTACATTGTATCTAAAGTTAAAGAATAAGATAATGTTACAAAAAATAAAAATCGAAGGAAGTCCTAAATTACATTTCCTAAACTAAGTTTATGTATCTTCTCATTTTCTTTTATACCTGCAAAACAAAACAAGTAGTAAATAAAAGGGGGCCTTAGTTTGGTTAATGTTGCTCTCAGATACACAATGTGATGCACTGTGATGTTCATCACTGAGTAGTAATTGCGGCCAGAGTAGAATCTGTGTTTAGCAATAGATATGGCCTGAGACTGTGTGCATCACTGGCCTGAGAGCGGGGAAAGTTTCACCAGGACAGGGTAAATCGCAAAAGGCAAATAACCCAATCAGAAGAAAAGATCTTCCCAGCCGAGCTGATCCACAATGAGTCAGGAATCACTCAACAACAACATGTACTATAGAGGCCCATGAGCTAGTAGCTCACACACACAAACACCCATCTTAGTCACCTGCATGCAGATATGTGTTGTCAACACCACAAGAGGACATCAAATAAAGAGAGAGCACCAGCCATATCAGAGCTTCTACCATATCTATTTCCACACTACACTACATCTGCATCACTACCAGGTCCATATCGATTTTCACCATCAAGAACATTGTTTGTATCACAGATCATCACTAGACTATTCCCAACAAATCAGCTAGCAACTATAGCTAACAGGAGCATTTAGCCAGTTACTACAATAGATCAAGAACCAGTCAGATGTGGCAACTGGAGTATCAGCCTGCATCAATAAGAGGTGCAGGTCTAGAGTACAAGAAGGGTCAAGTAACAACTGATCAAGATCCACCACAAGAACAATCTCTAGGAAGCCAAGGTAGAGTAGTATAAACTCTAGAATATAATCAGAGTATACATATCTGTTCATATAAGCATAAGAGTCCAAAGGAAGGAGTCTTAGGGGGAAGATTTTATCGGTGTTGCAGAGAGTGCTTTGCAAGATCATCACAGAAAACTTGAATACAACACAATATATTATTTTATCCATAATATGGCTTCAGCCTGTGCATCCTTAGCATGGACAGATAGCTTAATAGTAGATCATACCATTTAAATCTATGGTTGTGCACACACCACATGGGAGGAACCACAATAGAAGATTTAATAGCAGTATCCACTAAGTTGTTTAACACAAAACATCAAGTACCAAATCTATTATTATCAGACTTGTTTGAAATATACTGTGGTGGAAGAGTAACCTCAAAATTGTATACAAATGGTATACAGAATCATCCCAGGGCTTATAAAGGGGTGACAATAGCATCCATTATTAATCAAGAATCTTGCCTCAGCCTATGTGCATCATTGGCAAAGGGGGTCCTAGCATCATGTTTTTAGTGCAAATAATCAAGATTTGATGAATATCAGTAGAAAAAATGAGAGAACTACACAGACATACATAAAGTGATAGATTATTGCTGTGCACACTCTTGTGAGGCACCACAGAACAAATTATCCATTTAGAGGCTATATAGCTAATCAAGTTGTCCAAATCATTTGCTACAAGAAAGAGAAGCCACAATTGATCTCTAACTAAATTCATCTTCCCAACTTGATTTGAGATTATCCTTAAGGCTACACTCTAATGAAGTGTAAAATTATCACTGAGTATTGGACAACTAAAAAGAATATCATTTGTTACTTAGCCATCAAAATACTAGGTATCAGTCTTTGCATCCTTGACCTAAGATAGACAAAGGAGAGCTGTCAAACTTGTTGGTCGGCTAATACTAGGAACATTCAAATATGTGAAGCACCTCAGTAGCGACCTAGCCACAAGTTCCACTAGGGCCTTGGTTTACCTACTCAGACTACAGTTTAGCAGTCACCAAAAAAATTTAGATTAAGGGTCTTATTCAAATTATTTTCCTAAATATAAATATTAGGCACATATGTATTCAATGCCCAACTGAGCACAACAGTGATAGCCTAGACACAATTGTGTATGTTTAGTTTATCTGCTAGTTAGAAGAGAGCATTCCAAGAGGACCATTTCATTATCACATAATCCCTGTCATGTAGACAGTAACAAGAATATGGGCAAGCTTTACTTGTAAATCTTATCCCCACAAGAAAACAAATCATTTTCCTTGGATTATTACTAGGAATCACATTTATATTCAAACCTATTGCCACTTGTGACAATCACCCTGATCAGGAGATAACAAATTGAGCCAAGATATAGTTACACAAAACACCAATAACTGAAGCAAGCTTCGACATCTTAAACTCCAAGTATTAATTCATCAGATTTAACAAAGTATCACTAGTAATATATCCCCATGTCACAACACCTGTAGGAAATGGATCCATAAGGGGCTATAAACACATCACCAATACTAGCAGCAAAACCACTAACCAACGTAGTATCACTAGAGAATTTACTCATACAAATTGAGGAACCATTAGCTAGCAATAGATCATCAGCAAACAACAATAACATCACCATGGATCCTAGTCATCAGCACGAAGGCCGGTCACAAAGAATTGGAATTCACGGAGGGTGCCAAGCACCTATAGCATAGGTGGGACGAAGTCAGGGCACAGCGCACCAGCAAGATTGCGGTGACGGCATCACCGTCATCCCATAGGCTAGCAGTTGCAGCACCACGGCCTAACAGGGACACGGCACCCCAAGGCAGCCGCAGTACCACCACCATGGGGAAGATGGGCAAGCCAGGAAGAGCAGGAGTACCAGAAGGCGAGATTTTAGAGGGGCTCACATTCTTCCACGAGCAACAACTGGAGTTGCCGGCGCGGGTGCCGCATCGTGACCTTGAGCCATGGTGGCTAGGGTTTCTACCAGGCATGCGTGGGGCCGCGATTGAACCCAATCGACAGAGAGAAGGAACAAGGAGGCGGCGGCGAGCCAGCGCTAGCACACGGTACCAGTAGGTGGCACCAGATTTAGCCGGAGTTGGTCAGGGGGGCACAAGCGGTGGAGTGTGCATGAGAGGCAGAGTAACGTGGGCGAGCGGGGATGTGTGCGTGTGTGCAGGAGAATAGAAGGAGGGGAGAGATGGGTCGTGGTCTAAATGACCCGAGACAGGTCCAATTGGGCCAGGCTGGCCCATATGCCCAACCAAACGGCCCAGATTAAGTAGGATAATAAATAAAATAAAATATAACAAATGAATTACCAAAATACCCTATAAATCTGGTTAGCTCTAGAAGTTATAGAAAAAATCCTAACAATATATATATAATATATTAGAACCATCACAAAAATAAGATCTACCTAATAAAAATATAAATTTACTTGTTAAATATAAATATAAAGCAAATAAAAATTAAACCATTAAATCCTCTGTGAAATTTCATAAAATAAGGAAAAATCCTAAAAATAAACAAAAATCATTTTTGAGTATAAAAATAAATATACTATTTTATATATATATAAATAATACTAACCTAAAAAATTTATAAAATTTGAAGTAAATATTCAAAGATATTTGATCCTTTATGGTATTTTATAAACATAAGATTAATACTAAAAAATAAATAAAAAGTAATTTTAAGATCTTGAATAAATATAACATAATAGAAAAATATTAAATATACCATCTGAAATGTTTTTAAGATTTTAAAGTTATAAATACTTATTTATTACCTATTTTGTAAATTCTTTAATAACATTTCTTAAGTAAGAAATTATCACAATTTTATATAAAAACCTTAAATCTATTATATATAAGTACTAATTCTGAAAACATGACTTGAATTCATAATCAAGCTTAAGTATAACTAATAACTTTAAAATACTCTTTAAAACCCTTTATAAATAAATATAGTGTATCACTCATATGTAATATGGTGAATAATCCTTATCCCTTAAATCATAATTAAAATGACTTTAAACCCTGACACAATAATAAGATTATATAATTATACTTTCATTTATAAATTGCATAATAGAAAAACAAATTTAAACTAATCCTTCACTCAAATATAAAGTGAATGATCTCACAAACTTAATCATACCACATAACCCTAAAACTTATTATTATTAATTCAAATCTATTACACCTTAAGTTAACTTATGATTTTAAAGTTAACATCAGTTTCAAATCTTCTAAACATCATGTCTAAAGACTATTTATATATTTTTATAACTAACCTTGGTCTACCATCTCATCAACATTATAAAACTAGAGTGTATTCATGATTTTATAGTTAACTTTGGTCTGTTACAACTAAGACATCAAGCATCTCAAGTCCAAACTATTCGAATAAATGCAAACAACATCAATCACTTAAATATTGTTTAAAACCTTATCAAAGAAGCGTTTTCTTTGAATGTTATTATTTTTGCCACTTCAAACAACAACTCTATAATATTTATTTCAAATTTTTAAAACCAACACTTGGACTTTCATCATAATCAACAAACAACAATCAACCTCAGTCCTACATTGCTTTATACCATGTTGTTATATCTTGGATGCTAAAAATCAAGTTCCTTATAAATACATTTATTTTTGAAGTAAGAATTGAAGATAAACCAACTCTAAAGGAAATCACCTAAGTATAATTCACTTACACTATAAGGGATCTACTTTGGGAGTTTTACAAAATGCATAGAATTACTTATGCATAACTGCATATTGCTTCTTTAAACATTAGTCCTTACTGGACCAATGATGTCGATTTCAGACATTGGATCTTATATCGTCTCGAAGACCGTGAATACATAATCTTGCAATCACAAAAGGCAAGTTCACACTTGCTCATGTCCTTTGATTATTTTTTGTAAAGTATTTGCAAATTCAGCGTTGTCATCACCTGCATTTGAAAAAGGTCAGAAAACACAATTTTCGAAAATAACCTACTAATGTCTAGGACTTAACAACCTACTAATATAGGTTATTACTATTTTCATAGTAATAACCTACTATGAAAATTCTGGTGGTAAAGGAACATATTATCTAGGACTTAACAACCAATGTCGCCAGTGATTCTTGCGCCGTATATCATGCGTTAACCATGAGATTTGGAATGGGACGGAGAAGTCAGCTGTATCCTTTTACTTACAAATGTATGGCAAGACGACCTTAACATGACGCTGTGTTTCCTAGTGAAGAACCAGCATATGGGTGGGTACCCTTAGGCCCCACGATTTTGGTGTCTAGATTATCTATGAGTGGCTGCCGGAGGTATAGTCATCCCTATATGGAATTTACTCGGGGCATCACCAGCTCATAGAGTCTTCGGGAACTTATCAGGGTTGTATCTTGCCCTAAAGGGGGCTTAACAGAGATATAGTCAGCCCCGAAGGATCGTGCAGACATGCGGGGTCGCTAAGAGGGTAGTGATTGTCTTGGATCTTAGTTTGGGCCTCATACCAAGGAAGTATGAACAGGTTAGCCGCTCGGATGTGCAACAAAGCTAAAATCTCTCATGGGTAAAGTAATGCACCTCTGCAGAGTGTAAGAACTGTAACTTGTTACTCCCGATTCCGGGAAGGAGCTACGAACACGGCAGGAAAGGAACTCCATGAAAGTTCTGGTAAACCTGTGAAGGCTAACGAACATAGCTTTTCGGAATAAAAGCAACCTTTGAAGAAATTTTTATGATAACTTGCATATCCTATGACCTATGGTCTGGGGCTATAGCTAGTGCATCAAACACTCCTTTTTATTGAACTTGCTGAGTACGGTCGTACTTAACGTATCTTCTTAACCCTTGCTAGATTCTGAAGCCAAAAAACACGATGTCTAAACCAACTTATGCTCAAGGGACTCATCACCAAAAGCTCAAGTTCTTAAATGAAGTCAAAGAAGTCAACATATACATCAACTAAAGTGAAGACGAAGTTGCTGAGTAGACAGGAATATAATCTCTAGCCATAGAACCTACTTCTGTAGAGTATTGCAATAGAAGCAATGCAAGCCAAATATTTAGATGCTAATATTATGAGCATGATATTTATGAGTTGATTATTTTTGATACTTCTTTTTAAGAAGTTTCTTTCTCTCTCTTTAACCTAGAGTGTTCTCTAGATCTTTTGTAAAGAGTCGAGTTGTAACCTATAGTCATGTCTTGGACCTGCTGTGTTTCTGGTGTACCACTCTGAGGGATGTAATACTAATGAATGGTGTTTCATGGGTGTTATGTCAACGAATATAGTGTACTACATCATGCTGTGGTATGCTAGGTCACCGCACGTAACTGGTGAAGGCGATGAATTTTGATCTGCCGCCAATGCGTCACTTTTTGTATTGCTGTGTGTTCCCGTAGTGGGGGTCACGGGTTTTACCGCTATTTTGTCCGCCAGTGCGGTGCCTGGCGCATGACTCGTTGTCAGATTCTTGAATTGGGTCCTCCTACGAGTAGCACTTGTCGATCATGAGGAATTCGGGTATGTTGTTGATCATTCGGTATGCCCAATTGATTTTGGTGACCAGGGGTTCATACCTATATGCGTTTTTTAAGCAGTGGATAGCCGTTTTGTCTAGGTGGATACGTACGACATTAATCCACAAGTCCTACCAGCGCTGGATCTAGTGGAGGGTCGACTCGCTGGGCCCCTGGTCGCATTGCTCCAGGGACTCGATTGTGGTTGCACGCGAGTAGGAACCCTCAAAATGCTTGACAAAAGCGTCGCGCATTTCCTCCCATGAGTCGCTACTGTTCGCGGGGAGGGTGTTGATACACTGGCGGGTCATGCAGACTATCATCATGGTGGAGATAACAAGTGTCTAGTAGCTCGTTGTGGCAGGCGATCTCATCTCCTTGAGGTACATGGTGATCCACACCTTTGGGTCGAGCGTGGGGTCGCATTTCTCGATGTCCCTCGATCCTCAGAAGTTTGGAGGGTAGCTTTCACCTCGGACCATAGGTCTGAAGCATGGCGGGCCTTCTCGACAAAGGCTGACATGACTGGCGAGTGTCTGGTGTAGATCGTGCTGCGTGGAGGAATTCGCGGGGTTAGGGACCGTTGGTTGAGCTTGCCTTGGTGCGGGAGGTAGACAGTTATTTGTGTTTACCACTGCCTGATCGCCTGGGCGATTGGACAATGCCGCCCTGATGTTGGTGGATATGCAATAGACCCGCCCTAATGAGTCACAGCCCGCATTTTGTTGTTCCACGGCTTTAGACAATAGGGCTTGATCATACCTAATCTTGATCGCACCGTCACCCGTAGGTTTTAAGTTGGCGGCCGCTTCCTGACTCATGATGACATTGTTCATCGGAGTCGAGTAGAGGGGAAGGTCATTGGCGTCGTACTCTCGTGGTACAATTTCTATTCGCGGATGCTCCAGAGGAGGCACGCGGCAGGTGGTGGTGGTGCTCCATGAGCATTCGACCCATCTGGTGGGCGGCTGCTTTCTCGAGGTGGCGCGTTATCGCGGACCTCATGGTCGACCACACTCATGGGGTTCTTCTCCTCACTAAAATTTAGAGATCTTCCGAGAGTGGCGAGCTGAACTCACCGCGCCGCTTGGAGTGGGTGGTAGACTGAGACTTGTTGTGCAGTTTCTTGCTCTAGGCAAAAAAATTTGCGCTTGGCCTTTTCTTTCTCCCTGGCCTAATTCAGGGCCACGTGGTGCCGCTCGATTTTGTCGGTAGTTACAGTTGGCAGAAGGGGGGTGGTGAAAGGATCCACCGGTGGCTCGATATCGTTCTCCATGTATATGGTATGATGGATGACGGGATAGATCTCATTTGGCTATTCTTCCCCTGAGTCGTGGTCGAGGAGTTGGAGGATCGAGTCGTCCTCATAGTCCCTAGTGTTGGATACTTTGGTGATGGAGCTGGCCTTGGACGCGGGGCCTATAGATCCCGTGTTCAGCATAGGCATCACTGAGTCAGCATCGTCGTAGAGGGTGAAGTTTCTCTTGACCGAGCCATCCTCGGCCGAGTCGTACTTGGAGGCGAGGAGGGTGATTGATTGGATCTTCTCCTCCAAGAGTAGATCGTGTCGAGGCGATCTGTTGCTGATAACGGGTCTAGCAGGGTCCGCCTGACGAGGTTCGATTTCGTCAATGCCCATTGTTATGGACTTGGGTTTTGGAGAAGATGGGGATGCTAGAGATCGCGGAATGGTTAACAGACAAGCAACGTGGGACACGAGGTTTACCCAGGTTCAGGCCCCCGGAGGGAAAACCCTACTCCTTCTTGTCTGCTCTTGATTATGGCGAAAACAAAGGTTATAAGGGTGCGCAGATGCAATCTGGCGTGAGGTGTGTATGAGGTGAGTTGAGGTCCTCCTCGCTGTGCCCTCCTAGCCTTTATATAGATAGGCCCGGGCTTAGTTCGAGTCAGTTACATATTAGGGTTTGTATCCTCTGAAATTCTATCTACTCTAGTCTTGCTCTCCAAGGAACCGAAGGCATCATGGGCTTGGGCCACCCGAAAGCTCCATAAGCCGCATGTCTTGACATGGGCATTCCCTTGGGCTGGACCAGGTATACCAATGTTGTGTACCCGTGGGGTATAACAATGTCAGTAGCCCCGAGTGTTCAGTCGAATCGTAGATTCGGCTGAGGACTCTTCAATCTTTCGGGTGTAGTTGAGCATGTTATTTTAAATAGAAAATGTTTTAGTTCATAGGGATTGTTGATGCGTGTGCCTAACTCTCCCGATGGATCAGGGCCAGTTAACTGTCATAGGACAAAACAACATGATCTTCCTCAGACCCAAGTCCCCGGACTCGAGTCCGGAACGAATGCTGGCATAATTTGACTCAGGATGTCG
The DNA here is from genome assembly GCA_023614405.1 of Avena insularis. Classification (NCBI taxonomy): domain Eukaryota; kingdom Viridiplantae; phylum Streptophyta; class Magnoliopsida; order Poales; family Poaceae; genus Avena; species Avena insularis. The sequence goes on from CM042689.1 coordinate 150,378,593, forward strand.
AGGTCTTATAGGAGTCAAATACCAGTGGTTTTCAAGTGATGTACCCAATGCGTCCGTTAGGATTTTCATCGTGCCTGTTGACACAGAAGTTTACTGGCAGAGCGCAGTCAGGTGTGTTACCAGGCCATCAGATGATATCTGTAGGTCTTATCTTTGCGTCGTAGACACAACATCCAAAAGTTTATCACCGCGGAGGTGTTTCGGGTAGCCAAAGAGATTGCTTCTCACTTAACATTGGTTTGGGCAAAGTTGCCAAAAACATTTTGTCATATTTGATCCGAAGAATTCATATGGAGGGCCGCAAGCACTCCCTATGGGAGTAGCCCCCGAGTGTCTGTTTGAGTCGTAGACTCGAGCAGAGACTTTAGTTCAGTTGTTTGCAGTATAAGTATGAAGGACACAATTTTCCGGATGCTCGGCCAATCCTCCATATGGGAGTAGCCCCCGAGTTCGTAGTGGAGTCATAGACTCGATGTACGACTCGAAGATAGTTGCGAGGTGTAGTACCTTAATCATTTCTCAGGTGCGCGGCCAGTGCTCCTGATAGGAGTAGCCCCCGAGTAATTGCTCGAATCGTAGATTCTAGTAAGTCCTTGATTGATCAGCCGAAAACTTCTAGCTATTGCTCGCTTAGCCTTGATGACATCAGTGATGAAGATTGGTGATCTCAACCCTCTGCGGCGGCAGAGGTGCACGACGGGGATCTGCACAAGCTGCGCAATTCTAGGGATATCCCCCATAACAAGGAGGACATCATCCTCCCTGGTGATGAGGTAATCCCACGCCCACCCGTAGGGTTTCGGGTGATGTTTGTAGCCTTTATCATCCGCAGTCTTTCTCTTCCTGTCCACGATTTCCTTCGTGGACTCTTCTTCTATGGGATTCAGTTACATCATCTGTCTCCCAATTCTCTCCTCCATGTCGCTTGCTTCATAACTCTTTGCGAGTGCTGGCTTAGTATCGAGCCACACTTTGTCCTTTTCCGGAAGCTCTATTCCGTGAAGAGGCAGACCGGCACCACTGGAGTCTATCCTCTTGGCGGGTGCATCATTTCCATCCGTCATTTCATCCAACTATTCTCTTTTTCTATCTGTGAGTCCGTCCAACAATGGCGCTGGAAGTGGTTCTACATCCGCGATGCTAAGCTGGACGGTCAGCAATATGGTCTTTCCCCCTTTGTTTTCGATCCGAAGATCATCCCGAAGAGATCGTGGAAGAACCACATCTTGGAGGGTGAAGCTGCGGAGGTGGAGAGGCTCTACTAGCGGGTGGAGGCTCTTCAGCTGGTGCCAGGCAAAGAGGTTAATGGTGTCGACATCATCCGCACCTTCCTCAAGCGTCGGGTGTAGCCGCTCCAGGCTAGGGTGCACCCAATGTTCCTCTACACCGGCTCCAGTGATCCAACGAGGGTTTCATCCGAAGAGTTGTCTTTGGGTGACCTAGATAGGGCCCTTCGTCCCCTGCTGAAGGACAAGGTCGATGAGGACCTCCTGGGGAAATATTTGACCCCTCCTCTTAGCGCTAATAAATGGGTTTCCCGGGTGATGCTTGTTCATGCGCATAGCGCTTTCTCAGGTGTTTGTTGTTTGCTGTTGTTACTTATCTTGTTTCTCTTTTCTTGTCATTTTGCAGCGCCTCAAGGTAACGGGTTCTATTCTCCTTTTCCTGAGAAGTATGCGGAGGCGCCAGACAATGAGGAGGTGGACTTCGAGTCCGAGCTTCCTCTTGCTCAGTTGCCTACTGCGGATGCTACCGAGGCGAGTGAAGGGAAGACCCGAAAGCACTCCCGAAGCGAGTCTTCGGATGTGTCTAGCACTCCAAATCCACGGGGTCCGTCCTTCCTTGACCCGCATGGCGATGATGAAGGTGCATCATCCACACCTTTCCCTGCTGTGCCCCTTCGGGCGGTGGCTCTGCAGCCGCCAGCCAAGAAGAAGAAAAAGGAGAAGGCGGCTCTCGTCTTCAACTTATCAGACATAGAGTCGTAAGTGACTCCACTTGAGTCTTTTATTCTGAGTAATATGAGCTGTTGTTGATCAAAACTTTACTTGCAGCCATTCTTCAGAGGGATCCCTTAACGGGGACACTCAGGAGGGTATAGCGGAGTCAAAGCCGATAGCTCCTCCCCTTCAGGTGGTGGCCAACTCTGAGGATGATAGCCCGAACCCCTCCAAGCGAGAAGCTCGAGCAGTCGTAGCTCAGAAGAATACCATAAAACTTGAGTCCGCTTTGAACACATAAGTACTTTCTGTTAGACTCCTTGAGGGGGGAGCCCCCGAGCCTTTGTTGGGTGATATGTTCATCATTTTTCTCTTGCGGGGCGGAGCCCCCGAGCCATTTCTGATGGTTTCTTGGTCTTTTGTTTCTGTTACTTTTTGCATCCCTTTGTGCACAGCGCCAACCTCCTTATCTAGCAGCACCTGGCACTGGAGGCTAGCATGCAGCAGCTTCAAGGTACATAATTTGCTAACCTTCTTATAGTTCATCTATCCCAATGATTTTGCTTCTATTGATTAGGTGGTTCTTCATGTTGCAGATGAAAAAAATACGGCTCTCCGTAGACTGGATGCTCTTGAGAAGAGCCTTGGTCCAGTGGAGAAGAAGGCCACAGATGTTGTGGAGGCCAGGGAGCGCTTGCAGAAGGAGGCTGTCGATCGCGAGGAGCAGCTCGCTGCTGTGGCGGCTGCTCACGAGAAGGAGATGGAGGATAGGCTTATGGCTGCAGCCAAAGCGTTCTCTGGGTTTCTCTTGACTTGCTTGGGTCTCGTGTTTTTTTCGATTGCGTCTTGTCTTAATCTTATTCGAATACTTTTTCTTCTTTGGTTCAGATGTTTCAGGCATCACGTTTAATCGTGGTGCACTGGAGCATGGAGATGTGCTGGCCGATGCCACCGCAGCAGTCGAAGATCGCTGCGGCACTGCTACCGGTTCCTTGGCGAAGGCCAAAGAAGTGCTCAGGCGCTTCTACAAGGAGGTCGTCCCCAAGGGCGTTGCCCTTGAGTATGTCTACGCCCTCGCGGATGATCTGTCAGAGGAAGCTCCGACAGCGTATAAGCGCAAGAAGAAGGGCATCGGTGCCTCCATGGGGTTGGTGATAGCGATGACGTCTGGAGCGGAGCTGGACCTGCCGCATATAAGGTCCCAGATGCCGACGGTTGCAGATGGCTCAGAGGTAGCGTTTCTACCTGTTTGCCTCTTGTAGTAATCACTATGGGCCTAAGCTTATCGATCTCCTAGCTGAGTACGCGGCGAAGCAGCAGGAGGAGGCCAAGAGCAGGCAGTCTGGTTCCGAGGCCACTCCGGATGCGGGTGCTTAGGCCCAAGTGTTGTAGCTAGGATAGTTTATCCTTTTGCTTCCTTTTGTAACATAATGCTGATGGACAAGCTTGATTATGCCACGAGGTGGCTTTATTTATGTATATAAGTCTATCTTTTGAGCTGCTGTCAGAAGTGCTTGCGATGTTTACACTTGTCTATTTGTCTTTAGGGTCCTTCGGGTGAGGTTCTTGTTGTCACTCCGAATGCTCTTGAGTCGCGACCATCCTTGGATGATGCGTCGTAGTTGATTTTTCTGCGTGATCATGTCCGCATCTTGGGAAAGGACGTCCTTGCCATTCGAGTCCACGCAGATGTGTGGAAGTCGAAGGCTGAGAGAGCCACTGCAAGGGAGGAGTTCTTGATGGGGGAGTTGCGGCAGATGAGCGAGCAACTGCAATGTGAGACTTTGTGAATTGCTGTTCTTCCAGGTGATGTTCTACATGTTTGCTCATTGTGTGCGCCCTATAGGTGTGAATATCATTCCGAAGGAAGAGAAAGAGACCGTCACGATTCGGATGAATTGCTTGATGCAACAGGACCTGGAGACTGGTGGCTTTTTCTGGATAGACCGCGACCGGGACATCGTCCTTGCGATAGTGCAAGATCGCATGAACCAGGTTTCACGTGTGGTGAAACAGGAGAGGACTTATTTGGCGGCCATTTGCTCCGTCATGTTACCCTTGGATGAGGCACCTTCCACACTTTGGGGCTTGCTTGCTAAATTTGGGAACGTGGGCCACGTCAACGAGTTGGTGCGGCGTCAGCTGATTGCTGGGGTGAAGGCCGCTTTGTCCCTCATTCGGCTGCATAGCTGTGATGTCAACCTCACGGAGGTGGCGACTGGGCCACTCCTTCGACCTGATGGCACCCTATGGGACATGCGCCCGCATTATGCAGCTGTGGCGCAGCATGCTGAGGAGATCGTAGATCTGTTCGAGCAGCGGGCGAATGTGATTCTCCAAAATAGGTAGATCCAGTAAAGAAAACCTTAATGTAAATTTGTATTTTTTTCGAGTGGGCTCGTAGTGCCCTTTGTAAAGTTTATATGTACTAGCACGTGGTTCTTTGTTATGTGCATGTCCTTTTCGTTATCCTGACGTGTTCAGCTACTCAGGTTGTATGCATTGTTCTCAGTCAACGAGGTCAGGAGGTGAGGCGTAGCCCCCGAGCGTGTTTTAGAGATAAGTAAAGCAAAGAAAAAGAGATTTCGGCCAAGGTACTTAGCTTTTATTCATAGCGTAATGAGGAGATACATTGTTCGGTTGAGTAGCCTTGGCTGAGTAGCCTTATTGAAAGTAAAGAGGTAGCTAGGGGTAGAAGCGTCGCAAACGTGCTACATTCCAGGGGTTGGAGTATTCGACTCCTGATGCGATGTCCATGAGGCGGTAGGTGCCACCTGGGATGACTTCTGTGACGATGTAGGTTCCTTCCCAGGGTGACTCGAGCTTATTCGGCCCCTCTTGCTTGAGTCATAGGACGAGGTCTCCTTCGACGAAGGACCTTGGGCGCAGCCGGCGGCTGTGGTAGTTGCGGAGGCTTTGTTGGTGGACCGCTGAGCGAGCTGCGGAAATATCGCGTGCCTTGTCGAGTGTGTCAACAGCATATTCGAGTGCGGCCGTTGATTTGGCTTCGATGTAGGCGACGACCCATGGGTCCTTGTGGCGTACCTCGGTAGGCAGTACTGCGTCGGCTCCGTGCACCGTGAAGAAGGGCATGAAGCCAGTTGAGCTGTTCGGTGTTGTACGCGGGCTCCAGAGACAGAGGGTAGCTCCTCTGCCCAGGCTCCTGCAAGCCTTTCGAGTGGGCATAGTAGGCGTTTCTTGATGCGGTTGCCTATGAGGCTGTTGGCCTTTTCGACCTGTCCATTGGTCTGCGGGTGCGGCACGGAGGCATACGATATGTTGATGCCGAGGCCCTCACAGAAGTCTTGGAATTCCTTCGAGATGAAGTTCGAGCCATTGTCCATGATGATGCTGTGTGGTACGCCGAACCTGTAGACAATGGACTCGAAGAACTTGATGGCAGATTTGCCGCTTTTGTTGGTGATGAGCATGGCCTCGATCCACTTGGTGAACTTGTCGACTGCGACCAGGAGGAAGAAGTGGCCTCCTTTTGAGGATTTGGGCAGTTTGCCGATCATGTCGAGGCCCCATTGGCGAAGGGCCAGGCCATTGGTATGGACCTTAGCTCGGATCCTGGTGCATGCGGCTTGTCCGCGTACCTCTGGCAGGTGTTGCACCTTCGGACGATGTCCTTGGCATCGTTCATGGCTGTTGGACAGTAGAATCCAGCTCGTAGAACTTTGGCGACCAGGGCGTGGCTGCCTGCATGATGGCCGCAGATGCCCTCGTGGATGTCTTGGAGGATGGTTTTGCCGTCACCGATGGTCATGCATCTTTGGAGTACACCCGAAATGCTGCGCTTGTACAGCTTGCCATTTTTTATGGTGAAGGCCTTAGACCGGCGAGATATGCGTCGGGCATCTGTCGGGTCATCAGGCAGTTCATTGTTTATCAGGTACCAAAGGTACGACTGCATCCATGTCTCTTCAACTTCCATGACATACATTAGGTTGACCAGCTCGGCCTCTGTGTCGAGCTTTTCGGATCCTTCCTGTCCTTCGGGTGGTGCAGCCCTCGAGTGCTCTGCTTCTTCGGTTGTTCCCTTGGGGAATTTTCTCTTGATAGAGGGTACGCAAATTTGTTCGAGGAACACACCTGGTGGAACCCATGCGTAGGTGGAGCCGATGTTGGCGAGTTTATCAGCTTCTTCGTTGCTTTCCCTTTCGACGTGCCGAAGCTCACAGCCATCGAAGTCCCTTTCGAGTGAGTTGTAGAGCGTGCGGTACGCGATCATGTTGGCGCTGTAAGCGTCACACTCGTTCATCGTCTGCTGGACGACAAGGTTCGAGTCACCGTAGATGACGAGGCGTGTTGTGTCGTAGATCTTGTCCATCTGCATGCCATGGATGAGGTCCTCGTATTCAGCCTCGTTGTTGGAGGCGTGAAATTTCATCCGAAGGATGTATTTCATCTTGTCGCCTTGAGAGGACATCAGTATGATGCCAGCTCCTGCTCTAGCCTCATGCTTGGAGCCGTCGAAGTGCATCATCCATGATTGCGTCATGTTCGGAGTGTCCGGCAGCTGGAGTTCCATCCAGTGGACGAGGAAGTCAAGGAGGACCTGAGATTTGATGGCCTTGCGCCGCTCGTAGACTATGTCTAGAGGAGACAGCTCGATGCCCCATAGGGCTACGCGTCCTGTAGCTTCGGGGTTGTTCGGGATGTTGGACAGTGGGGCCTCATTGACGACCATGATCTGGTGCTCCTGGAAGTAGTGGCTCAGCCGACGAGCCGTCATGAATACGCCGTAGGAGAGCTTCTAGTAGTGAGGGTACCTTTTCTTTGTTGGAGTCAGTACCTCGCTGAGGTAGTAGATTGGACGTTGGACCCCATGGGTCTTGCCATCTTCGGGTCGTTCGACCACGAGTATGGTGCTTACCACCTAGTGCGTAGCTGTGATGTATAGCAGCAATGGTTCTCGCTCCTTTGGCGTGACCAGGACATGTGAGGTGGAGAGCGGCCGCTTGAGGTCCTCGAATGCGTCGTCTGGTTCGGGTGTCCACTCGAACTTGTCCGCCTTGCGCAGCAATTGGTAAAAGGGTAGGGCCTTCTCGCCCATGCGGCTGATGAATCTGCTCAGTGGTGCGATCCGCCCAGCTAGCTGATGGACACCATTGAGGTTCTTCGGCTTCTCCATGGTCAGTATGGCCCTGATTTTCTTTGGATTTGCCTCGATCCCCCATTGGGAGATGAAGTAGCCGAGTAGTTGGCCAGATGGGATGCCAAAGGCACACGTTTCTAGTTTCATCTTGATCTTGTCGATCAGTGTCTTGGCCTCCCTGGTCTTGATTACTATGTCGTCGACATAGACTTGAATGTTGTGACCTATCTAGTTTTTTAGGCATGCCTGCATGCACCTATGGTACGTGGCGCCCGCAATCTTCAACCCAAAGGGCATGGTGTTGTAGCAGAATACTCTGAACGGCGTGATGATCGCCGTTTTCTCCTGGTCTTCGACCATCAGTCAAATCTAGTTGTAGCCTGAGTAGGCATCAAGGAAGGAGAGTTTCTCGCATCCTGCAGTCGAATCGATAATATGATCGATCCGCGGTAGAGGGAAGTGGTCCTTTGGACAGTACTTGTTGAGCGATGTGAAGTCCACGCACATCTGCAGGATGTCCATGTCCTTTTTGGGGGCCATCACTATGTTGGTCAGCCACTCGTTCTCTTTGATTTCCCGGATGAAGTTGGCATCGAGCAGTCTGTTGGCTTTGATTCCAACGGCTTCAACGCTTGGTTTGGACAGTCGTCGGATCGACTGCTTGACTGGCTTTGCCTCGGGGAACACATTGAGTGCATGCTCGGCGAATTCCCTGGGAACTCCTGGCATGTCCACAGGACACCAGACGAAGATTTCCCAGCGCTCACGGAGGAATTCGATGAGAGCGCTTTCCTATGCGGGGCTAAGGTCGTTGGCGATCAACGTCGTCTTGGAGGAGTCTGTCAGGTGGACCTGTACCTTTTTCGTGTTGACCATGTAGTCAAACGATATATGAGGTGCATTTTGTTTGGCAACTGGGGGTGCCCCATTGTCTGTCACCTCTCTGAGCCTCTTGAGCTCCTCCTGCATGCCGAATGACTGGAAGATTCTGTTGAAGTCTCTATCGCAGTGGTCGGATCGGGTGAAGCTTCCCTGTACGGTGATGACGCCCCTCGGTCCTGGCATCTTCAGTAGAAGGTACACGTAGTGCGGTACTGCTAGGAATCGTGCGAATGACACGCGCCTGAGGATGGCGTGGTACTGTGATGGCAAGTCCACCACTTGGAACTCCAGTCGCTCGCGCCTGAAGTTTTCGGGATGGCCGAAGATGACGTCGAGCCATATCTTCCCCATGGGATATATGCCTTTCAATAGGACTATGCCGTGGAACGTCGTATCTGATTGCTCCAGGCTGCACAGCGGGATCCACATTGCTGCGAGTGTGCTGGCGAACATCAGATTGATACCACTGCCGCCGTCCATGAAGTCGTGGCTCATCTCAAATCCCCCGATCTGCGCCTCGAGCACTAGGGAAGCATGACCTAGGAGAGGGATCTAGCGTGGGTGATCCGAACGGTCGAAGGTGATGCAGGACTCCGAGCCACTAAGGAACTCAGGGATGGCTGGTGGGGAGGCTACCGCCAGGCTCACATGGCGGGTGATCTTCTTTTGCACCTTGTTGGTTGGGCGCCCCTGATGGATCATCAGGGCCCCCTTCGACAGCGGGTACCCTCCTGTGTCGTTATTTGGTGATGGTGCGATCGCTGGATTCGACGGTCCAGTAGGTGGTGCTGGAGGAGCTCCGTGGGCGATGTCACATGGTACAGGAGCGGGCCCAAATCCAGGGTTCATGATCTGGCATTGTATTTGGGTGAGACCCTCGCTAAGCTTCTAGAACTCGTGGCAGTCCTTTAGCATGTGGCTGGCCTTCTTCTTGCCATCCTGCTTGTCGATGTAGAAGTGGATGGTGCAAGGACCAGACAATTTGTCATATGCCGAGGGCTCGTCGTCACGGCTGCGACGTTGCCACATTTGTGTGGGTCACCCTCCGTCGTGGAAGTTGCCTCCGCGGTATCCGCTGCTGCGGTTGCTATCGTTTCGTCGGTCGGCGTATCCAGTCGTGACCATGTCGACTCTGTCCCGGTCATCATAGACTCACGATCTTCGCTTGCTACGGCGTTCTCGCATGTGCCTCGTCATCCGAATGCATTCGGTGAACGGAATCCTCGCCATCCGCCCATCGGTTGGCGATGTACATGAGTTGGTCGAGCGTTTTGGGCTTGACGCGCCCAAGTTCTTCCTTGAAGTCTGGGCACTTGACACCATCCTTGAAGGCATTGATTGTCCTTTCTTCGGAGATATGCATAGCAGAGTTCTTGATGTGGGACCAACGTAGTATGTATGAGCGAATGGACTCGCCGGTACGTTGGGTGCAGGCTCGCAGTTCCTCGATCGAGTCTGGTCTCTTGCTGTTGCCCTTGAAGTTGCGGATGAAGATGTATGCTAGATCCTCCCAACTTCGGATGGAGCAGGAGGACAGGCTGTTGAGCCAGATACGAGTTGTGCATGTTAGCTGCAGCTGAAGGCATTGTAGGGCGTTGTTCCTGTTACCGCCATGCACCTTGACGAATGAGAGGTGGTCACTCAGCCAGGCCTTCGGGTCCTATGTGCCATCGGACTTCGGAGTGTCCGAAGGGAGCTTGAAATTTTTCAGCATCCGCGTTTGCCGAACGGATCTACTGAAGCATCTGGCTCCGCACAGCTCTCCATCGTCATCCTCGTCAGATTCAGTTGAACACGCGCGTTTAGCGCGTGCCTTGTCGATCTTGCGCTAGGCGAGATCGTTTCGAGCGTCGTAGTCGCTGCTACGGTGTCGTGGGCTCTTTCTACATCGAGGCAGATCGTGCTCGTCCTCATAAGATGAGGGTGTAGGGCTGCGGGTGAACTTGACCGCAGCTTTTTTCTTTGGCTCCGCAGGAGCCTCGTCGTGGAGCGCAATTCCGTCAAGTACGATACCGGCTAGCGTGGATCTATGCATGGCGCTCTTCGGGTCACCCACCGGAGGTGGATGGGACACGAGATATGTAGTGGTCGCCATGATCGCAGCCTGCGGTGTCTTTGGCATGATGTTGCCGTTCACGTCCATCGTCATGAAGGACGTGTTGAGGGCCCTGGTGGCTTCGCGGTGTGCGGCGGGGTCCATGTGCTCCGTGCGGGAGAGATGCTTGTTGGCGTTATTGATGTGCGAGCTGGAACCACCAGCGGCGAAGAGGACGGCTCGCTACGCGCTAGACTTCAAAGACGCCTGCTTACGCTTGTCGAGCTCCTCCATCAGCTTCACCTGCCGGTTATGCTCGTTGATGAGGAGGAGGTGATATGCCATCAGTAGATCCCATGAAGCATTCACGGGTAGGATGATGTTTCCTGCCACGGCTTTTCGCGCTTGGCGCCAGCCATCCTCATTGAGGTTGATCTTCTAGTAGGCGTTAGCGTCGCCTTCGTTAGGCCTGAGTGGCGTATCTCCCCCGTTTCCCCCGTTCTCACCTTGCGGGTTGAGAGGTGGGTTGGGTGCACTCGAACCTGGCGGCAGTTCTGCTTCACTCTGGATGACCACGGCGAATAGGTAACATCCACGGATTGGGTCACTACTGCCACAGCTTTCGGATCCAGAACTGTAGGTTCCTTCATCCGAGGCAGGGCCGAACAAATTTGAGTTGCAGCTGCAGCTATCATCTGACTTGTCTGTCACCGTCGACATGCGTAACAGGCCGATGGGTGGGACCCACGAAGAGGGCCTGATGGATGGTGGTGGCACCCGCTCTAGGAGGCGTAGAGTGTCGGTCTTCCCCACCTGGAAGCAGAAGCACCCAAACACAATCTCAATCCCATCAGCGACGGACTGAAAATCCCTTAGGGTGGTCGGCGAGTGAGCGGTGAAGTCGAAGGTGCCAAAGATGAGGTGACTCTCCGTCACCGATTAGTTGTAGATCGCTCCGAATGGGACCGTCATGATCGCACAATCAGTGCCCCCAGTTCCCACAGACGGCGCCAATTGACGAGGTTCGATTTCATCAATGCCCATGGTTATGGACTTGGGTTTTGGATAAGATGGGGATGCTGAGATCGCGGAACGGTTAACAGACAAGCAACACGGGACACGAGGTTTACCCAGGTTCAGGACCCCAGAGGGAAAACCTTACTCCTGCTTGTCTGCGCTTGATTATGGTGAAACCGAAGGTTACAGGGGTACGCAGATGCAATCTGGCATGAGGGGTGTATGAGGTGAGTTGAGGTCCTCCTCGTCGTGCCCTCCTAGCCTTTATATAGATAGGCAGGTCCCGGGCTATATAGCTAATCAAGTTGTCCAAATCATTTGCTACAAGAAAGAGAAGCCACAATTGATCTCTAACTGAATTCATCTTCCCAACTTGATTTGATATTATCCTTAAGGCTACACTCTAATGAAGTGTAAAATTATCACTGAGTATTGGACAACTAAAAAGAATATCATTTGTTACTTAGCCATCAAAATACTAGGTATCAGTCTTTGCATCCTTAACCTAAGCTAGAGAAAGGAGAACTGTCAAACTTGTTGGTCGGCTAATACTAGGAACATTCAAATATGTGAAGCACCTCAGTAGCGACCTAGCCACAAGTTCCACTAGGGCCTTGGTTTACCTACTCAAACTACAGTTTAGCAGTCACCAACAATTTTTAGATTAAGGGTCTTATTCAAATCATTTTCCTAAATATAAATATTAGGAATCAAGCACATATGTATTCAATGCCCAACTGAGCACAACAGTGATAGCCCAGACACAATTGTGTATGTTTGGTTTATCTGCTAGTTAGAAGAGAGCATTCCAAGAGGACCATTTCATTATCACATAATCCCTATCATGTAGACAGTAACAAGAATGTGGGCAAGCTTTACTTGTAAGTCTTATCCCCACAAGAAAACAAATCATTTTCCTTGGATTATTACTAGGAATCACCTTTATATTCAAACCTATTGCCACTTGAGACAATCACCCTGATCAGGAGATAACAAATTGAGCCAAGATATAGTTACACAAAACACCAATAACTGAAGCAAGCTTCGACATCTTAAACTCCAAGTATTAATTCATCAGATTTAATGAAGGGGATGTACCTACCGGGGTATACCCAGCAGGACGTTTCCGACTGGCCCAAAGAACTGGCGAGTGGGCCTGCAAGACGGCGACTGGATCAATGCCCGGTGTGGATCCAAGCGACTGGAAGCAGAAGGCCCAGGCGAGTAGATAGGCCCAGTCGGATTAGGTTAAACAAGCACCGAAGCCTTAACTGATTCGGTTGAGATATGTAAACCCTAGGGGAGGTGAGCCTATATAAACCTCCCTGCGGGGCGTGTAGAGATACGTTCCATCATACCCCCAAGCGACTCGCCGCCTAGCCGCCGAGCTCGCCCATTGTACCACCTCCATAATACAATCTAGCAGGAGTAGGTCTTTACCCTCCGGGGGGCCGAACCTGGGTAAAACCCTGAGTCTCCGCCCTCATCTCGCACCGCAGATGGCTGGCCGCCCTTGCCCCTCGTTCTACTACTCGCTGCCGATTGCAGCATCTGCCGTGACCATTCCCACGACAGTGGCGCCCACCGTGGGGCCTGGCCGGTCTGGCCGGTGTTCTGCGGCGAGATCCAATCTGCCCATCAACGAGACGGTCGCCACCGGCCGCATGATAGCGATCGGCGAGATGCTCCAAATCTTGCCGAGCAGCTACGTCCCGGCGGCGCGACCCGTCACGCACAGCGTGATCCTGCCGGTCGGCACGATCAGCCTCTTCGTCGGCCTCACCGACGTCATCGTCTCGGAGGACTCGGCTCGCATCCGCGAGTCGCCGCCACGCGATCGGCTCTCCGAGAGCCAGATCCGCACGATCCATCGCCTCGCCTCCGAGTACAATTCGGCCCACAGCGACGTGGCCGAAAACTCAGCGGCCGCGGAAGACGCGGCCCTCAACGACGACGCCGACTCGGCGACCCCGGCGTCACTCGCCGGGTCCATCACCGCGGCTTCACCCGCGGGCTCCATCACCCAGGTCTCCAACGTGGGAGACTTCAAGGACCCCTCCATCCTCGGGATCTTCGAACTCAACTCCGGGTCGGAGAACTCCGCCGACCTCCGTGACGGAACCGGCCGCCACGCTGCGAGCTACATGGCGACCGGCACCGATCCGCCGGAGGATCCATTCTCCACCCCAATCCCTCCTAACGCCACGGCGACGGAGGTCGAGAACTCACTGGCTGGCGGAGGCAGTGCACAAGGAGCAAGCCGAGCGCGAAAAATTTCGCCTCGAACAGGTGACAGCGCAGGAGCTATCGCGCTACCACCAACAGCGGATCAGGTCACGCCTGAACCCCACCGTTCAGGGGCACGCCCTGAACTTTGACGACGAAAACGACCCGGCCCGCGTGGCCGAGCGCGCGATCTGCGAGAACGTGCCACCAGGAGGAAGTGCCCGACCCCCGCCAGGATCGACGGCAATGGGCGCCCCGCCTCCACCCAACCGCACACCCCCCAGGGACCAGCCGCGGATAGTAGTCTCCTCACGGGAGCGAGACGCAAACGGCCTTCCACTATTCTCCACCCCGATGGACAACCTCGTGGCAGGCCGGGCAGCAGCCGACAGCATTACGGCCACCGGCGACGGCACCCTGCAGATCCAATACGTCAGGGCCCTGCTTGCAAAGACCGTTGAGCAGCAAAGAGCGGGCGCCAACTCGCAGGGTCGAGTATACTCGCGTTCGTCGGGAAGCAGGGCGGCCTCAAGCGGCCGCCCAGCGGCGGCAAACACCCTCAACTGCCCGCCACCAGAGCCACTATAGCTCCAACACCGACCCGCGAACGCGGCACTCTCCACCAACGACCCCAGGCCAGCGACCAACTTCGTCACCGCCAACGGGCAACCCATCGACGCCCGCACCCATATCATCAACAACCAAAGCCGGCACGCACGCCAGCCAGACGACCTGCGACACACCCTAACCAATCGCCGCGACGCCGAGCCCATGGGGTCGCTCAGTCGACTCGGCCCCAAGTGCTTCGGACCAATGATCCGAGGCGAGAAGTACCCGCCAAACTTCAAGGCGCCGAAGGAGATAGAAAAGTATGACCCCTCGTACGACCCCGCCGTCTGGCTCGACACATACCACATGGCAATGGGGATCGCAGCCACGACACGCTAGCCGCCCGTTACCTCCCGATGATGGAAGGACGTGTAGGCGTGGATCAACACCTCCCCGGGCGATGTCGACTCGGGAAGAGATGCGCGACGCCGTTAGGCATTTCGAGTGCTCCTACACCCGCCACCACCATTGAGGACACAGGCGTCGTCCAGGGACCCCGCGAGTCGACCCGCAACTGGGTCCAACGGTGGCAAGAACTCTGGTACAACGCGGTCGGCATCCACCCGGACACCGCGATCCATTGCTTCAAGACTTCGTGCCGCTACGAGCCACTGGTCGCCAAGCTCAAGCGACACTCTCGCACACTCGACAACATCCCCGACCTCCTCAAGATCGCCAAACGGTACGCGGAGGAAGATCCAAACCAGGAAACTGACGACGAGTCAGGAGGTCAACGCCGCCTGGCGTAACGACAGACGACGCTCCGACCTACGCTACAGCAACACTCGCCTCACCGGCAAGCGCCGCAGTGACGGGCGAGTCGACTTCGTCGCCAACGCCGGGCACGCACAACACGAGCCCAAGAGCTTCCACCGCGACAGAGGACAACGCCGCGACGGCGGCAACTACAAGGCCAAGCCAAGGTTCGACCCCGCGGCCCTCCTTAACCAACCATGTGCGTTTCATAGCAGGGAAGGGAAGCCGGCAACGCACACCACCGCGACTGCCACACCCTCAGGGAGATCGAGAAGGCACGGCGAGCACGGGAGGACCCCGACAACGACCCGCCAAACGGCGGAAAATTCGGCAAAGTGGCCGGCTCGCTCCACACCTTCACGGGCTTCAACACGAAGCGCGAGAAGAAGGTCATTGCCCGTGTCGTCGCCGTCAACGTGGTGGCCCAGGTGGACGTTCCCCAGTTCCTCAACTGGTCGGAGCAGCCCATCACCTGGAGTCGACAAGACCACTCGCCACGCATCGAGTACCTAGGTCGAGTCGCCCTGGTGGTCAAGCCTAAGGTCGGCGACTACTGGCTCCCCAAGACATTGATGGACGGCGGAAGCTCCATCAACATCCTGTACCTGGACACCTTCAGGCGGCTGCGGCTCCCGCAGTCGATGATCGAGACGACCCACACCACGTTCCACGGCATCATCCCCGGTCGGAAGGCGTACCCGATCGGCAAGGTCACGCTGCCAGTCACCTTCGGCACACCAGCAAACTTCCGCACCGAGCGGATCGTCTTCGAGCTCGTGCCCTTCGACAGCCCCTACCATTGCGTCCTGGGGTGCCAGGCGTTCGCCAAGTTCATGGCAGCGCCCCACTACGCGTACAACGCGATGAAGCTCCCCGGGCCGTGCGGCGTCATCACCATCAACGGCGACCCCGACATGGCCGCCGAGTGCGAGGCCAAAGGCGCCGAGCTCGCTGACGCCGTCATCGCGGCGGAGACCAACCACGCTGATGAGCTCGCCAAGTACGCGAGCGGGGTCAACAACGACGACCCCACCATACTCAAGAAGCCCAACTCGGAGGGCGCAAACACCTCAACCTTTGAGGCCACTACGCACACCCGTACCGTCGAGCTGGTCCCAGGCGACTCCAGCCAGACGGTGACGATCGGGACGGGCATGAGCCCGGCATAGGAAGGCGCGCTCATCGAGTTCCTCCGTGAGAACAGGGACATCTTCGCATGGAAGCCCTCTGACATGCCCGGTGTCCCTAGGGACCTCGCTGAGCACAAGCTAAACGCCGACCCCAAAGTGCGACCTGTCAAGCAGTCGCTGCGGCCCTTCAATGAAGAGCGCCGCCGAGCAATCGCCGAGGAGGTGCAGCGTCTACTCTCTGCAGGCTTCATCCGGCCAATCAAATACTCCAAGTGGCTGGCAAACCTAGTCCTGGTCAAGAAGAAAAACGGGACCTGGAGGATGTGTATCGACTACACAAACCTGAACAGCGCCTGCCCAAAGGAGCAGTTAGTCCTCCCGCGGATCGACCAGATAATCGATTCCACCGCGGGCTCGGAGTCGCTGTGTTTCCTCGACGCCTACTCTGGTTACAACCAGATCAAAATGGCTGTCGAGGACGAGGAGAAGACGGCGTTCATCACGCCATTCGGAGCCTTCTGCTACACCGCCATGACCTTCGGCCTCAAGAACGCCGGGGCAACCTACCAGCGGTGCATGCAAGAATGCCGTGCGAGCCAAATTGGCCGCAACATCCACGTCTACATCGACGACGTGGTCGTAAAGTCCGCTCGCCAGGGCGACCTACTCGCTGACCTGGCGGAAACGTTTGCCAACTTGCGAAAATACAAGATAAAGCTCAATCCAGGCAAATGCACCTTCGGTGTACCTGCAGGATAACTACTGGGGTACGTCGTCTCCAAACAAGGGATTGAGGCGAACCCCACGAAGATCGACACGATCGCCCGGCTCGGCAAACCCGAGTGCATGCGCGACGTCCAGAAACTGGCCGGAGCGAGTAGCGGCTCTCAGTCGCTTCATCCCCCGCTTGGGCGAAAAGGCGATGCCCCTATACCGCCTGATGCGCAAGAACCCCACCTTCTAGTGGGACAAGGAGGCGGACGACACGCTCCGCGATCTCAAAAAGGTGCTACTCGCCGCACCGCTACTCGCCGCCCCCACCGACAAAGAACCCATGCTGGTTTACGTCGTGGCTTCCGAACGCGTCGTCAGCGCCATAATGGTCGTCGAGCGACCGGAGGAAGGAAAGGAGCGCCCAGTACAGCGACCGGTCTACTACATCAGCGAGGTCCTCACCGAGTCGCGGCAGCGGTACCCCCAGTACCAAAAGCTGGTATATGCGGTGTTCAGAGCCCAGCGGCGCCTGCCGCACTACTTCCAGGAACACCCAATCACGGCCGTGTCCTCAGCACCACTGCAAGACATCATCCGCAACCGCGAGGCGACCGGGCGGGTCGCCAAGTGGGCCGTCGAGATCGGCGTCCACAACATCAAATACGAGCCACGAAAAGCGATCAAGTCGCAGGCCCTAGCGGACTTCATCGCCGACTGGGAAGAAGCCCAGCAGCCAGAGAAGCTGCCATACCTTCATTACTGGAGCCTGCACTTCGACGGCTCCAAGAACGCGGACGGCGCAGGCGCAGGGATCGTGCTAACTTCACCAAAGGGCGACAAGCTCCGCTACATCCTCTGCCTCGACTTCACACCCTGCACCAACAACATGGCCGAGTACGAGGCCTTACTCCACGGCATGCGAGCGGCCAAGGAGATGAACGTCAATCGCTTACGCTGCTACGGCGACTCCGACCTCGTCGCAGGGCAAGTCGCTGGCACCTGCGACGCCGTCTCCCCCACCATGGCGGCGTACCGCCAAGCAGTGGACAATTTGGGCGGACACTTCACAGGCTACTCCGTCGAGTGGATCGACAGGCGGAAGAACGAGGAGGCCGACGCCCTCTCTCGCATCGGGTCGGCTCGACTCGCACCACCCGCCGGCGTCTTCCTCGACACGATCACCAAGCCATCAGTCTCTCCCCCAAGGGAGATCGACATCGGAGTCCCGCTCCAACCAGAGGCAGCCCTGGTCGCACTCGTCAACGAGCCAGACGACTGGACCAAGCCCTACATCGCCTACCTGGAAGCCGGCACCTTGCCGGCAGACGAGACGGAAGCTCGGATGATCGCCCGTCGATGCAAGTCCTACGCCATCATCGACGGCGAGCTCCACAAGCGCAGTGTCACCGGCGTGTTCCAACGCTGCGTCCAACCCGCCGAAGGACGCAAGATCCTCCACGACATCCACTCCGGTGACTGCGGCCACCACGCCGGCGCCCGCTCTCTTGTCGCCAAGGCTATGCGACATGGCTTCTAATGGCCCACCGCACACGCCGACGCTGTCGACATTGTCCAGCGGTGCGTCGGGTGCCAGAAGTACGCCAACCAGACGCACGTGCCGAGCTCAGCGCTCAAAACAATCCCCATCACCTGGCCATTCGCTGTGTGGGGTATGGACATGGTAGGCCCCTTCAAGAAGGCTCCCTCTGGCTACACCCACCTCTTGGTCGCGGTCGACAAATTCACAAAGTGGGTGGAAGCCAAGCCAGTTCGGAAATGCGATGGGAAGACCGCCACCAAATTCCTACGCGAGATCATATATCGCTACGGGTTCCCAAACAGCATCATCACGGACAACGGCACCAACTTCGCCAAAGGAGCCATGGCCGAATTCTGCGAAGAGCACCACATTCGGCTCGACCTCGCGTCAGTCGCCCACCCGGAATCCAACGGCCAGGCGGAACGAGCCAACCAGAGCATCCTCCATGGCCTAAAGCCGCGACTCCAAGTACCACTCGAAAGCGCGGGTGCTGGGTCGAGGAGTTGCCCTCTGTCATCTGGGGGATCCGCACCTCGGTCAACAGGTCGACAGGTTTCACCCCCTTCTTCATGGTCTACGGCGCCGAGGCAGTCATGCCTACCGACCTCGAGCACAACTCGCCGTGTATCGTCCACTACACGGAGGCCGCAAACGAGCTCGCCCGCCAAAACGGGGTCGACCAACTCGACGACGCACGTGACCTGTCTCGGTCACGCACCGCTATCTACCAACAGGGACTCCGCCGCTACCATAGCCGGCGGGTGAAAACTCGCACCTTTCAAGAGGGCGACCTGGTGTTACGCCTCATCCAGGACAAGAAGGGCATGCACAAGCTCTCCCCTCCGTGGGAAGGTCCATTCGCCATCGGGCAAGTACTCGGCAACGACGCCTACTACCTCATCGACGTCCGCGGGGATGGCGAACTCGACGTCAAGCGACCATGGAATGTAAACCTCCTATGGAAGTTCTACTCCTAGAACCCCACATATGTATCCTCCAGTCGCTATGAAATAAAAAGAAACAGTTACCGCAAATTGCGCCTACTCTCCATGTCTTGTGCCACTCGCACTCGTAATAACAGCATTACGCTAACCGCAGAAGTCAACCTTTGGTACAGCGATCGGCACGGCTAAGTAGTGCGGTGCAAGAGCACTGAGTCACCTCAGGTCTTACATCGTCCACGAAAAACGCCTACCCGGAGCCCCATTGGAGTCGCCTAGCTCGACTGGTTCTACGAACCAAGACTACTGCCTACGCTTCTTACAGCGACCATGGTCCTCCGCATCCTCGACATAGCGACTCGAACGGCTAAGTACCACCCTCGGGGACTGCAGACCAGTTCACCTCGAGCGGTCCGAGAAAACGCCAAGTAGGAGAGCATGCCCAGAACTCGCCACGCGACTGACCCCACGGGCTAGGCAGGAGTGACGCGCACAAACTAACGCGCCAAGTCCTCACTCACCCTCGAGTCGCGCCTGGAACAGCCAAGTACCACGCTCGGGGACTCGGCCACCCGACCTCGTTCACCTGACGGAAAGCAGCGGCACAGTAGCGTTCAAGGAGTCGCTTAGCGGCCGCTCTTGAGTCCGGGCGAGTCGACCACAATAATAAAACACACAAAAACAACAAACACATCACATACGAGGTAAACCCCACAAAAGGGCGGACGTGCTCGGGGACTCGTTCAAACAACAATCACAAACACTTGACAAAT
The DNA here is from genome assembly GCA_023614405.1 of Avena insularis. Lineage (NCBI taxonomy): Eukaryota > Viridiplantae > Streptophyta > Magnoliopsida > Poales > Poaceae > Avena > Avena insularis. The sequence goes on from CM042689.1 coordinate 150,398,257, forward strand.
ACCAAAATAGACACAACGTCTCATTCGATAGCATGTTGCATTGTCTCATATTACAAAATATGCCTGCATGGCAGACTTGCTACTAACGCCACAAGGCAAACTATCCTATTCTGCAGGCTTAGACGACGACTCGCCAACATCCCGGCGATTGCGGATGAACGGCGTGTACGGGTTCGACGGATACGTCGTCAGTTCACCCGCCATCGCCGCACGGAAGGGTTGCTCGACCTTGAAATCACGATGCGGCGGCTCGGGGTCGTTCGGCACGACGACCGTCTCCTGGTACGGAAGGAGGTCGCCCATTGCCCAGACACGCTCCGAGTACGCGGCGGCGCGATCCTGCAACTTGAGGACCTCGGAAAGCTCTACCGCGCCAGTCGACAACGGGTAGCCACTCGTCACATCGTCGATGTAGAAGTCCTCGGGAAAGTGGGCAAGTCCAAGACTAAGTGTCGTCGCCGCTCCGCGCCGAAACGCCGACCGCGTCATGAACTCAACGACCGCGGGTGCCTTCTCTAAATACCTCCACACCTCAACGAGGTCGCTGGGAATCACTTCCGTGGGCAACATCTCTTGGAGATAGGCACGGATGCACGTCGCCGACAACGTTGCTGAGTCGACAAGCATGCTTACACACTGCCGCGCGTCGAACGAGCTCGCCTCTTCCGTGCTATCGATGATGCGACTTGCGAGTAGAAGACAATAATGAATACGATGGACACCACAAATGGCACAACTACTGAAAGAGGCAGACGCACTTACCAATCAACGGGCGGGCGAGATCCGTGATGAAGCATTGAAGCGATGTATGGTCGTCCTGAAGCCCAGCAACAAGGGCATCCGACACTTTGCGATCCTCTTCGGCGGCTGCAATGGCGGCCTTGGCTCGCCCATCAGCCGAGCTCGCTTCTTCCTTCGCTTCCCGCAGCTTGCGCTCGAGGTCGGCGATCCGCTGTTCAGCCGAACTCAAAGCCGATTGCGCCGCCGCCAATGCACCTGCGGGGACAAGCCCCTGGCGAGCTTCCTCTGCCTTCGCGGCAACAGCCTGAAGCCCTTTGTTTGCCTCCTGGACGATGGCCAGTTCCTTCTTCGCGCGCTGCTTCGCCACCAATCGGTCAGCCGATTCAAGTTGCAGACCCTGCACATCACCAAAAAGGTTAATCAAAGAAATTCCTAAGTGCCCACCCGCTGAAATTCAGCGAGTGCGCACTCGGGGACTGGCAATCAAAGGAATTCCTAAGTGCCCACCCGCTGCAATTCAGCGAGTGCGCACTCGGGGACTTGCAATCAAAGAAATTCCTAAAGTGCCCACCCGCTGAAATTCAGCGAGTGCGCACTCAGGGACTGGTACTCAAAGAAAGTCCTAAGTGCCCACCCGCTGAAATTCAGCGCGTGTGCACTCGGGGACTGGATGCGAAAAATAAAGATAAGACATTAAAAGAATCAGGCCGCTGCAAAGCACCGACCTGATCCTCGGGACCGGATGTACGGATGGCTGCGCCAAGCATGCCGGAGTTATCGCGTCCACGGACGCGAGGAGAGCCGGCGTGTGCCCACGACGTTGGTCGACTTCAGCATCGGCGATCCCAGGAGCGTGGCTCGAGGGCGAAGTTCCACTCGCCGCGGCCGCCTTGGTCATGAAGCGCGGGAAGGTGGCGATAGAGGCACCCGCCCCAAAGGAGGTCGGCTCGGCCATTCTAGGCAAGGGAGCACCCTCCTTCATGGACGCGGCCGCCTCCGTTGCAGGTCCAGCCGGCGCGGCCGCCGTGTCGTCAGAAATCGTGACGACGGTGTCATCCTTGGCCTTCTTGCCGCCATCCGCAGGGGCGACGACTTCGTCCGCCTTCCTCTTGCGGGAAGGATCTTCCTCGCTGACGACGGGTGGCACCTTAGCCACGGTTGGGTGGCCCATCCTCTTCACTCCGGTCCTGTACATCAATCATATAAGCAAGATAATTCAAGCGATTATGGGAGACAAAGGAAGGCGAGTGCACTCACTTGGCGACCGGAATGAAGCGCAGCCCCGTACGGAGGCCGGCTGGCTTCTCGATTCAGGGCCGATCGGTGAGCCCCATGTCCAGGACGTCGCGTGCCCAAGACACGGACGGCTTCTTCGTCGTCGAGGCTGCAACCGGAGCCTCTGTAACCTCTTCGACAGGAGCTTCCCTGCGAGGCGAAGCCGCTACGGCAGGAGCATCCCCCAGCCCCGAGACTGGGGCGAATGGCGGGGGCATCGAAGCCAGTGGCACCTCAACGGTGGCCGTGTCCAGCACGGCTGCTGCCGGTGGCGCCTCGTCCTTGGTAGGGCTGGGGGCGTCAGAACTGCTTTCCGAGTGTGGTGGTGAGGCCGGCCTCATCGGCTTCGTCTTCCTTCTTGGAGGGGCCTTCGCCTCCTTCTCCTTCCTCTTCTTCTTTGACGGAGTAGCCTGGCGGCGCAAGGTCGTCTCCGGAAGTTCTTCTTCATCATCATGTTGCTCGAGGCTCTTGCTCGCCTCGAGCTCGCGCTGACGTTGCCCGCGGGTCTTGCGAGCCAGCGGGGCAGCTTCTTCCTCGGACCCGGCGTCACTGTCGCTTTCGTCGCTCCTGGCGGGCGACTCGCCCATGTCCTGGACGGACGAGCTCGAATTCTCGTCATCTGAAGGCGGGAGCCACCCCTCCACCACTTGGAACAGCTGCAACAAAGGCAAGATGAAGTTAGTATGACCGTGACTGCAAAAGGACTGCGACTGCGAATGATACGAAGTGATTACCGTTGGGGCTGAGCGCTTCGCAGTATAGGGGGAGACCCCAGCTTGAGCGTCCAAGTACACCGCTTGGGTGATTTTCTTCAGGGCCGCGGTGTAGTCATCGAGCCTCCACTCGGCCAGGCTAGCCTTTGTCGGGTCGTCTCGGCCGGTGTACTGGTACATGTAGTGCTCGCGCCGGGCCAGCGGGACGAGTCGCCACCCGAGCCAGCAGTTGTACAGGTTTATCGTCTAGAGGCCCTTCTTCTTCAGACCGCGGATGGTCTGAAGCATCTCGTCAACGACCATCCGCTGGTCGCTGGGAAGCTTGCCGATTTGAAGGCGGCGCGGCTCGGACCGGTTGGCGGAGTACCGCGGAATCGCCGTCTCGCCTTCCGGAGTCGCCTCGACAACGTAGAACCACGACTTCCTCCAGTCGCTCGCTGCCTTGGCGGGCAGCATCAGGACGAAGAATGAGGCCTTCGACTTCAGCTGGAAGGTTAGGCCACCCGCGGCGAGCATTGGGTCGCCCGCCTCCTCGCGGCTGATCCGTCCATGGAACAGATCTTGCCAAAGAGGGAAGTAGGCAGCCAAGTAGCACTTCGCAACGCATACAAAGATGGCGAGCTGCTCGATGCTATGGGGACCCAGATCCGACGGTTGGATCCCGTAGTAGGTGCAGAACCGCCGGAAGAACAAGGACGTGGGGAATCCCAGTCCCCGCTCCAGGTGACTGGTGAAGCAGATGAATTCCCCCTCGCGCGGGCTCGGGGTCACCTCTCCGGCCGCGGGGATGCGCCAGCAGCCGGCGTGCAGGATCCCGGCCTCCTCGAAGGACGCCAGTTGCGCCCTCGTACATTTGGACCTCCCCCAGGGTTCGGTGGACAGGGCCATGGCGGAGGACTTTGTGGGGGGTCGGAGGATTTCGGGTCGGCTGGATCGCGAAGCGAAGGAAGGCGAGAATGCGTGCAGTCGGAGAGAATGGCGAGAAGATAGCTCTCTGATCGCTTGCCATTCCCCTTATATAGCGGTTGTTACCCGCCAAATCAGGAGGCCGTTACTACACGGTGATTACGCCGAAAGTTACCGTTGGATTACCGCAACGGCTAGTTTGACCACGCTTAACGGTCCAACTTCAGCCACTCGGCTCACCAACCTACTCGCTGTGAACAGCGATTCGCCAATTCGACTCGCCAAAGCTGTGAACAGAATGACAAGTTTTTCCTATATACAGGAGCCCACCGACGATTCGACTGGATGCCTACTCTGAAGCCGCATACTCCGACTGCCAGCAGTCACCTACGCCCAATCGACGACGGCCTCGGGGACTACTGATGGGGATGTACCTACCGGGGTATACCCAGCAGGACGCTTCGACCGCCCAAAGAATCGGCAGTGGGCTGCAAGACGGCGGCCGGATCAAAGCCGGCGTGGATCCAAGCGATTGAAGCGAAGGCCCAAAGTAGTAGATAGGCCCAGTCGGATTAGGTTAAACAAGCACCGAAGCCTTAACTGATTCGGTTGAGATATGTAAACCCTAGGGGAGGTGAGCCTATATAAACCTCCCTGCGGGGCGTGTAGAGATACGTTCCATCATACCCCCAAGCGACTCGCCGCCTAGCCGCCGAGCTCGCCCATTGTACCACCTCCATAATACAATCTAGCAGGAGTAGGTCTTTACCCTCCGGGGGGCCGAACCTGGGTAAAACCCTGAGTCTCCGCCCTCATCTCGCACCGCAGATGGCTGGCCGCCCTTGCCCCTCGTTCTACTACTCGCTGCCGATTGCAGCATCTGCCGTGACCATTCCCACGACATTTAACAAAGTATCACTAGTAATATATCTCCCATGTCACAACACCTGTAGGAAATGGATCCATAAGGGGCTATAAACACAATCACCAATACTAGCAGCAAAACCACTAACCAACGTAGTATCACTAGAGAATTTACTCATACAAATTGAGGAACCATTAGCTAGCAATAGATCATCAGCAAACAACAATAACATCACCATGGATCCTAGTCATCAGCACGAAGGCCGGTCACAAAGAATTGGAACTCACGGAGGGTGCCAAGCACCTATAGCATAGGTGGGACGAAGTCAGGGCACAGCGCACCAACAAAATTGCGGTGACAGCATCACCGCCATCCCATAGGCTAGCAGTTGCAGCACCACGGCCTACCAGGGAGACGGCACCCCAAGGCAGCCGCAGTACCACCACCATGGGGAAGATGGGCAAGCCAGGAAGAGTAGGAGTACCAGAAGGCGACATTTTAGAGAGGGGCTCACATTCTTCCACGAGCAACAACTGGAGGTGCCGGCGCGGGTGCCGCATCGTGACCTTGAGCCATGGTGGCTAGGGCCGTGATTGAACCCAATCGATAGAGAGAAGGAAGGAGGCGGCGGCAAGCCAGCGCTAGCACACGGTAGCAGTAGGTGGCACCAGATTTAGCCGGAGTTGGTCAGGGGGCACAAGCGGTGGAGTGTGCATGAGAGGCAGAGTAACGAGGGAGAGCGGGGATGTGTGCGTGTGTGCAGGAGAAGAGAAGGAGGGGAGAGATGGGTCGTGGTCTAAATGACCCGAGCCAGGTCCAATTGGGCCAGGCTGGCCCATATGCCCAACCAAACGGCCCAGATTAAGTAGGATAATAAATAAAATAAAATAAAACAAATGAATTACCAAAATACCCTATAAATCTTGTTAGCTCTAGAAGTTATAGAAAAAATCCTAACAATATATATATAATATATTAGAACCATCACAAAAATAATATCTACCTAATAAAAATATAAATTTACTTGTTAAATATAAATATAAAACAAATAAAAATTAAACCATTAAATCCACAGTGAAATTTCATAAAATAAGGAAAAATCCTAAAAATAAACAAAAATCATTTTTGAGTACAAAAATAAATATACTATTTTATATATATATAAATAATACTAACCTAAAAAATTTATAAAATTTGAATTAAATATTCAAAGACATTTGATCCTTTATGGTATTTTATAAACATAAGATTAATACTTAAAAATAAATAAAAATTAATTTTAAGATCTTGAATAAATATAACATAATAGAAAAATATTAAATATACCATCTGAAATGTTTTTAAGATTTTAAAGTTATAAATACTTATTTATTACCTATTTTGTAAATTCTTTAATAGCATTTCTTAAGTAAGAAATTATCACAATTTTATATAAAAACCTTAAATCTATTATATATAAATACTAATTCCGAAAACATGACTTGAATTCATAATCAAGCTTAAGTATAACTAATAACTTTAAAATACTCTTTAAAACCCTTTATAAATAAATATAGTGTATCACTCATATGTAATATGGTGAATAATCCTTATCCCTTAAATCATAATTAAAATGACTTTAAACCCTGACACAATAATAAGACTATATAATTATACTTTCATTTATAAATTGCATAATAGCAAAACAAATTTAAAGTAATCCTTCACTCAAATATAAAGTGAATGATCTCAAAAACTTAATCATACCACATAACCCTAAAACTTCTTATTATTAATTCAAAGCTATTACACCTTAAGTTAACTGATGATTTTAAAGTTAACATCAGTTTCAAATCTTCTAAACATCATGTCTAAAGACTATTTATATATTTTTATAACTAACCTTGGTCTACCATCTCATCAACATTATAAAACTAGAGTGTATTCATGATTTTATATTTAACTTTGGTCTGTTGCAACTAAGACATCAAGCATCTCAAGTCCAAACTATTCGAATAAACGCAAACAACATCAATCACTTAAATATTGTTTAAAACCTTATCAAAGAAGCGTTTTCTTTGAATGTTATTATTTTTGCCACTTCAAACAACAATTCTATAATATTTATTTCAAATTTTTAAAACCAACACTTGGACTTTCATCATAATCAACAAACAACAATCAACCTTAGTCCTACATTGCTTTATACCCTGTTGTTATATCTTGGATGCTAAAAATCAAGTTCCTTGTAAATACATTTATTTTTGAAGTAAGAATTGAAGATAAACCAACTCTTAAGGAAATCACCTAAGTACAATTCACTTAGACTATAAGGGATCTACTTTGGGAGTTTTACAAAATGCATAGAACTACTTATGCATAACTGCATATTGCTTCTTTAAACATTAGTCCTTACTAGACCAATGATGTTGATTTCAGACATTGGATCTTATATCGTATCGAAGACCGTGAATACATAATCTTGCAATCACAAAAGGCAAGTTCACACTTGCTCATGTCCTTTGATTATTTTCTGTAAAGTATTTGCAAATTCAGCGTTGTCATCACCTGCATTTGAAAAAGGTCAGAAAACACAATTTTCATAATAATATGAATATAGGTTATGAAAATAACCTACTAATGTCTAGGATTTAACAACCTACTAATATAGGTTATTACTATTTTCATAGTAATAACCTACTATGAAAATTGTGGTGGTAAAGGAAAATATTATCTAGGACTTAACAACCAATATCGCCAGTGATTCTTGCGCCGTATATCATGCGTTAACCATGAGATTTGGAATGGGACGAAGAAGTCAGCTGTATCCTTTTACTTACATATGTATGGCAAGACGACCTTAACATGACGCTGTGTTTCCTAGTGAAGAACCATCATATGGGTGGGTACCCTTAGGCCCCACGATTTTGGTGTCAAGATTATATATGAGTGGCTGCCGAAGGTATAGTCATCCCTTTATGGAATTTACTAGGGGCATCACCAGCTCATAGAGTCTTCGGGAACTTATCAGGGTTGTATCTTGCCCAAAAGGGGGCTTAACAGAGATATAGTCAGCCTTGAAGGATCGTGCAGACATGCGGGGTCGCTAAGAGGGTAGTGATTGTCTTGGATCTTAGTTTGGGCCTCATACCAAGGAAGTATGAACAGGTTGGCCGCTCGGATGTGCAACAAAGCTAAAATCTCTCATGGGTAAAGTAATGCACCTCTGCAGAGTGTAAGAACTGTAACTTGTTACTCCCGATTCCGGGAAGGAGCTACGAACACGGCAGGAAAGGAACTCCATGAAAGTTCTGGTAAACCTGTGAAGGATAACGAACATAGCTTTTCGGAATAAAAGCAACCTTTGAAGAAATGTTTATGAAAACTTGCATAGCCTATGACCTATGGTCTGTGGCTGTATCTAGTGCATCAAACACTCCTTTTTAGTGAACTTGCTGAGTACAGTCGTACTTAACGTATCTTCTTAACCCTTGCTAGATTCGGAAGCCAAAAAACACGATGTCTAAACCAACTTATGCTCAAGGGACTCATCACCAAAAGCTCAAGTTCTTCAATGAAGTCAAAGAAGTCAACATATACATCAACTAAAGTGAAGATGAAGTTGCTGAGTAGACAGGAATATAATCTCTAGCCATAGAACCTACTTATGTAGAGTATTGCAATAGCAGCAATGCAAGCCAAATATTTAGATGCTAATATTATGAGCATGATATTTATGAGTTGATTATTTCTGATACTTCTTTTTAAGAAGTTTCTTTCTCTCTTTAACCTAGAGTGTTCTCTAGATCTTTTGTAAAGAGTCGAGTTGTAACCTATAGTCATGTCTTGGACCTGCTGTGTTTCTGTTGTACCACTCAGAGGGATGTAATACTAATGAACGGTGTTTCATGGGTGTTATGTCAACGATTATAGTGTACTACATCATGCAGTGGTATGCTAGGTCACTGCACGTAACTGGTAAAGGCGATGAAGTTTGATCTGCCGCCAATGTGTCACTTTTTGTATTGATGTGTGTTCCCGTAGTGGGGGTCACGGGTTTGACCGCTATTTTGTCCGCCAGTGCGGTGCCTGGCGCATGACTCGTTGTCAGATTCTTGAATTGGGTTCTCCTCCGAGTAGCGCTTGTCGATCTTGAGGAATTCGGGTATGTTGTTGATCATTCGGTATGCCCAATTGATTTTGGTGACAAGGGGTTCATACCTATATGCGTTTTTTAAGCAGTGGATAGCCGTTTTGTCTAGGTGGATACGTACGACGTTAATCCACAAGTCCTACCAGCGCTGGATCTAGTGGAGGGTCGACTCGCTGGGCCCCTGGACGCATTGCTCCAGGGACTCGATTGTGGTTGCACGCGAGTAGGAACCCTCAAAATGCTTGACAAAAGCGTCGCGCATTTCCTCCCATGAGTCGCTGCTGTTCGCGGGGAGGGTGTTGATACACTGGCTGGTCATGCAGACTATCATCATGGTGGAGATAACAAGTGTCTAGTAGCTCGTTGTGGCAGGCGATCTCATCTCCATGAGGTACATGGTGATCCACACCTTTGGGTCGAGCGTGGGGTCACATTTCTCGATGTCCCTCTATCCTCAGAAGTTTGGAGGGTAGCTTTCACCTCATACCATAGGTCTGAAGCATGGCGGTCCTTCTCGACAAAGGATGACATGACTGGCGAGTGTCTGGTGTAGATCGTGCTGCGTGGAGGAATTCACGGGGTTAGGGACCGTTGGTTGAGCTTTCCTTGGTGCGGGAGGTAGACAGTTATTTGTGTTTACCACTGCCTAATCGCCTGGGCGATTGGACAATGCCGCCCTGATGTTGGTGGATATGCAATAGACCCACCCTAATGAGTCACAGCCCGCATTTTGTTGTTCCACGGCTTTAGACAATAGGGCTTGATCATACCTAATCTTGATCGCACCGTCACCCGTAGGTTTTAAGTTGGCGGCCGCTTCCTGACTCATGATGACATTGTTCATCGGAGTCGAGTAGAGGGGGAGGTCATTGGCGTCGTACTCTCGTGGTACAATTTCTATTCGCGGATGCTCCAGAGGAGGCACGCGGTAGGTGGTGGTGGTGCTCCATGAGCATTCGACCCATTTGGTGGGCGGCTGCTTTCTCGAGGTGGTACGTTATCGCGGACCTCATGGTCGACCGCACTCACGGGGTTCTTCTCCTCACTGAAATTTAGAGATCTTCCGAGAGTGGCGAGCTGAACCTACTGCGCCGCTTGGAGTGGGTGGTAGGCTGAGACTTGTTGTGCAGTTTCTTGCTCTAGGCGAATTTTTTTGCGCTTGGCCTTTTCTTTCTCCCTGGCCTAATTCAGGGCCACGTGGTGCCACTCGATTTTGTCGGTAGTTACAGTTGGCAGAAGGGGGTGGTGAAAGGATCCACCGGTGGCTCGATATCGTTCTCCATGTATATGGTATGATGGATGACGAGATAGATCTCATTTGAATATTCTTCCCCTGAGTCATGGTCGAGGAGTTGGAGGATCGAGTCGTCCTCATAGTCCCTAGTGTTGGATACTTTGGTGATGGAGCTGGCCTTGGACGCGGGGGCTATAGATCCCGTGTCCAGCATAGGCATCACTGAGTCAGCATCGTCGCAGAGGGTGGAGTTTCTCTTGACCGAGCCATCCTCGGCCGAGTCGTACTTGGAGGCGAGGAGGGTGATTGATTGGATCTTCTCCTCCAAGAGTAGATCGTGTCGAGGCGATCCGTTGCTAATAACGGTTCTAGCAGGGTCCGCCTGACGAGGTTCGATTTCATCAATGCCCATTGTTATGGACTTGGGTTTTGGAGAAGATGGGGATGCTGGAGATCGCGGAATTGTTAACAGACAAGCAACATGGCACACGAGGTTTACCCAGGTTCAGGCCCCCGGAGGGAAAACCCTACTCCTTCTTGTCTGCTCTTGATTATGGCGAAAACGAAGGTTACAAGGGTGCGCAGATGCAATCTGGCGTGAGGTGTGTATGAGATGAGTTGAGGTCCTCCTCGCTGTGCCCTCCTAGCCTTTATATAGATAGGCCCGGGCTTAGTTCGAGTAGGTTACATATTAGGGTTTGTATCCTCTGAAATTATATCTACTCTAGTCTTGCTCTCCAAGGAACCGAAGGCATCATGGGCTTGGGCCACCCGAAAGCTCCACAAGCCACATATCTTGACATGGGCATTCCCTTGGGCTGGACCAGGTATACCAATGTTGTGTACCCGTGGGGTATAACAATGTCAGTAGCCCCCGAGTGTTCAGTCAAATCGTATATTCGGCTAAGGACTCTTCAATCTTTCGGGTGCAGTTGAGCCTGTTATTTTAAATAGAAAATGTTTTAGTTCATAGGGATTGTTGATGCGTGTGCCTAACTCTCCCGACGGATCAGGGCCAGTTAACTATCATAGGACAAAATAACATGATCTTCCTCAGACCCAAGTCCCCGGACTCGAATCCGGGACGAATGCTGGCATAATTCGACTCAGGACGTTGAGGTCTTATAGGAGTCAAATACCAGTGGTTTTCAAGTGATGTACCCAACGCGTCCGTCAGGATTTTCATCGTGCCTGTTGACACAGAAGTTTACTGGCAGAGCGCAGTACGGTGTGTTACCAGGCCATCAGATGATATCTGTAGGGCTTATCTTTGCATAGTAGACACAACATCCAAAAGTTTATCACCGCGGAGGTGTTTCGGGTGGCCAAGGAGATTGCTTCTCACTTAGCATTGGTTTGGGCAAAGTTGCCAAAAACATTTTGTCATATTTGATCCGAAGAATTCATATGGAGGGCGGCAAGCACTCTCTATGGGAGTAGCCCCCGAGTGTCTGTTCGAGTCGTAGACTCGAGCAGAGACTTTAGTTCAGTTGTTTGCAGTGTAAGTACGAAGGACACAATTTTCCGGATGCTCGACCAATCCTCCCTATGGGAGTAGCCCCCAAGTTCGTAGTGGAGTCATAGACTCGATGTAGGACTCGAAGATAGTTGCGAGGTGTAGTACCTTAATCATTTCTCAGGTGCGCGGCCAGTGCTCCTGATAGGAGTAGCCCCCGAGTAATTGCTCGAATCGTAGATTCGAGTAAGTCCTTGATTGATCAGCCGAAAACTTCTAGCTATTGCTCGCTTAGCGTTGATGACGTCAGTGATGACGATTGGTGATCTCAACCCTCTGCGGCGGCAGAGGTGCACGACAGGGATCTGCACAAGCTGCGCAATTCTAGGGATATCCCCCATAACAAGGAGGACGTCATCCTCCCTGGTGATGAGGTAATCCCACGCCCACCCGTAGGGTTTCGGGTGATGTTTGTAGCCTTTATCATCCGCAGTCTTTCTCTTCCTGTCCACGATTTCCTTTGTGGACTCTTATTCTATGGGATTCAGTTACATCATCTGTCTCCCAATTCTCTCCTCCATGTCGCTTGCTTCATAACTCTTTGCGAGTGCTGGCTTAGTATCGAGCCACACTTTGTCCTTTTCCGGAAGCTCTATTCCGTGAAGAGGCAGTCCAGCACCACTGGAGTCTATCCTCTTGGCGGGTGCATCATTTCGATCCATCATTTCATCCAACTATTCTCTTTTTCTATCTGTGAGTCCGTCCAACAATGGCGCCGGAAGTGGTTCTACATCCGCGATGCTAAGCTGGACGGTCAGCAATATGGTATTTCCCCCTTTGTTTCCGATCCGAAGATCATCCCGAAGAGATCGTGGAAGAACCACATCTTGGAGGGTGAAGCTGCGGAGGTGGAGAGGCTCTACCAGCGGGTGGAGGCTCTTCAGCTGGTGCCAGGCAAAGATGTTAATGGTGTCGACATCATCCGCACCTTCCTCAAGCGTCGGGTGTAGCCGCTCCAGGCTAGGGTGCACCCAATGTTCCTCTACACCGGCTCCAGTGATCCAACGAGGGTTTCATACGAAGAGTTGTCTTTGGGTGACCTGGATAGGGCCCTTCGTCCCCTGCTGAAGGACAAGGTCGATGAGGACCTCCTGGGGAAATATTTGACCCCTCCTCTTAGCGCTAATAAAGGGGTTTCCCGGGTGATGCTTGTTCGTGCGCATAGCGCTTTCTCAGGTGTTTTTTGTTTGTTGTTGTTACTTATCTTGTTTCTCTTTTCTTGTCGTTTTGCAGCGCCTCAAGGTAACGGGTTCTATTCCTCCTTTTCCTGAGAAGTATGCGGAGGCGCCAGACAATGAGGAGGTGGACTTCGAGTCCGAGCTTCCTCCTGCTCAGTCGCCTACTGCGGATGCTGCCGAGGAGAGTGAAGGGAAGACCCGAAAGCACTCCCGAAGCGAGTCTTCGGATGTGTCTAGCACTCCAAATCCACGGGGTTCGTCCTTCCTTGACCCGCATGGCGATGATGAAGGTGCATCATCCACACCTTTCCCTGCTGTGCCCCTTCGGGCGGTGGCTCTGCAGCCGCCAGCCAAGAAGAAGAAAAAGGAGAAGGCGACTCTCGTCTTCAACTTATCAGACATAGAGTCGTAAGTGACTCCACTTCTGTCTTTTATTCTGATTAATATGAGCTGTTGTTGATCAAAACTTTACTTGTAGCCATTTTTCGGAGGGGTCCCTTAACGAGGACACTCAGGAGGGTATAGTGGAGTCAAAGCCGATAGCTCCTCCCCCTCAAGTGGTGGCCAACTCTGAGGATGATAGCCCGAACCCCTCCAAGCGAGAAGCTCAGGCAGTCATAGCTCAGAAGAATACACGCAAAACTTTGGAGTCCACGCCTGAACACATATGTACTTTCTGTTAGACTCCTTGAGGGGGGAGCCCCCGAGCCTTTGTTGGGTGATATGTTCATCATTTTTCTCTTGCGGGGCGGAGCCCCCGAGCCATTTATGATGGTTTCTTGGTCTTTTGTTTCTGTTACTTTTTGCATCCCTTTGTGCACAGCGCCAACCTCCTTATCTAGCAGCACCTGGCACTGGAGGCTAGCATGCAGCAGCTTCAAGGTACATAATTTGCTAACCTTCTTATAGTTCATCTATCCCAATGATTTTGCTTCTATTGATCAGGTGGTTCTTCATGTTGCAGATGAAAAAAATACGGCTCTCCGTAGACTTCATGCTCTTGAGAAGAGCCTTGGTCCAGCGGAGAAGAAGGCCACAGATGCTGTGGAGGCCAGGGAGCGCTTGCAGAAGGAGGTTGCCGATCGCGAGGAGCAGCTCGCTGCTGTGGCGGCTGCTCGCGAGAAGGAGATGGAGGATAGGCTTATGGCTGCAGCCAAAGCGTTCTCTGGGTTTCTCTTGACTTGCTTGGGTCTCGTGTTTTTTTCGACTTCGTCTTGTCTTAATCTTATTCGAATACTTTTTCTTCTTTGGTTCAGATGTTTCAGGCATCACATTTAATCGTGGTGCACTGGAGCATGGAGATGCCCTGGCCGATGCCACCGCGGCAGTCGAAGATCGCTGCAGCACTGCTACCGGTTCCTTGGCGAAGGCCAAAGAAGTGCTCAGGCGCTTCTACAAGGAGGTCGTCCCCAAGGGCGTTGCCCTTGAGGATGTCGACGCCCTCGCGGATGATCTGTCGGAGGAAGCTCCGACGGTGTATAAGCGCAAGAAGAAGGGCATCGGCGCCTCCATGGGGTTGGTGATAGCGATGACGTCTGGAGTGGAGCTGGACCTGCCGCATATAAGGTCCCAGATGCCGACGGCTGCATATGGCTCAGAGGTAGCGTTTCTACCTGTTTGCCTCTTCTAGTAAGCACTATGGGCCTAAGCTTATCGATCTCCTGGCTGAGTACGCGGAGAAGCAGCAGGAGGAGGCCAAGAGCAGGCAGTCTGGTTCCGAGGCCACTCCGGATGCGGGTTCTTAGGCCCAAGTGTTGTACCTAGGATATTTTGTCCTTTTGCTTCCTTTTGTAACATAATGCTGATGGACAAGCTTGATTATGCCACGAGGTGGCTTTATTTATGTATATAAGTCTATCTTTTGAGCTGCTGTCAGAAGTGCTTGCGATGTTTACACTTGCCTATTTGTCTTTAGGGTCCTTCGGGTGAGGTTCATGTTGTCACTCCGAATGCTCTTGAGTCGCGACCATCCTTGGATGATGCGTCGCAGTTGATTTTCTGCGTGATCATGTCCGCAGCTTGGGAAAGGACGTCCTTGCCATTCGAGTCCACGCAGATGTGTGGAAGTCGAAGGCTGAGAGAGCCACTGCAAGGGAGGAGTTCTTGATGGGGGAGTTGCGGCAGATGAGCGAGCAACTGCAATGTGAGACTTTGTGAATTGTTGTTCTTCCAGGTGATGTTCTACATGTTTGCTCATTGTGTGCGCTCTGTAGGTGTGAATATCATTTCGAAGGAAGAGAAAGAGCGCGTCGCGATTCGGATGAATTGCTTGATGCAACAGGACCTGGAGACTGGTGGCTTTTTCTGGATGGACCACGACCGGGCCATCGTCCTTGCGACGGTGCAAGATCGCATGAACCAGGTTTCACATGGGGTGAAACAGGCGAGGACTTATTTGGCGGCCATTTGCTCCGTCATGTTACCCTTGGATGAGGCACCTTCCACCCTTTTGGGCTTGCTTGCTAAATTTGGGAACGTGGGCCACGTCAAAGAGTTGGTGCGGCGTCAGCTGATTGCTGGGGTGAAGGCCGCTTTGTCCCTCATTCGGCTGCATAGCTGTGATGTCAACCTCACGGAGGTGGCGACTGGGCCACTCCTTCGACCTGATGGCACCCTATGGGACATGCGCCCGCATTATGCAGCTGTGGCGCAGCATGCTGAGGAGATCGTAGATCTGTTCGAGCAGCGGGCGAATGTGATTCTCCAAAATAGGTAGATCCAGTAAAGAAAACCTTAATGTAAATTTGTATTTTTTCGAGTGGGCTCGTAGTGCCCTTTGTAAAGTTTATATGTACTAGCACGTGGTTCTTTGTTATGTGCATGTCCTTTACGTTATCCTGACGTGTTCAGCTACTCAGGTTGTATGCATTGTTCTCAGTCGACGAGGTCACGAGGTGAGGCGTATCCCCCGAGCGTGTTTTAGAGATAAGTAAAGCAAAGAAAAAGAGATTTCGGCCAAGGTACTTAGCTTTTATTCATAGCGTAATGAGGAGATACATTGTTCGGTTGAGTAGCCTTGGCTGAGTAGCCTTATTGAAAGTAAAGAGGTAGCTAGGGGTAGAAGCATCGCAGACGTGCGACATTCTAGGGGTTGGAGTATTCGACTCCTGATGCGATGTCCATGAGGCGGTAGGTGCCACCTGGGATGACTTCTGTGACGATGTGGGTTCCTTCTTAGGGTGACTCGAGCTTCTTCGGCCCCTCTTGCTTGAGTCATAGGATGAGGTCTCCTTCGACGAAGGACCTTGGGCGCAGCCGGCGGCTGTGGTAGTTGCGGAGGCTTTGCTGGTGGACCGCTGAGTGAGCTGCAGAAATATCGCGTGCCTTGTCAAGTGTGTCAACGGCATCTTCGAGTGCGGACGTTGATTCAGCTTCGATGTAGGCGACGACCCATGGGTCCTTGTGGCGTACCTCGGTAGGCAGTACTGCTTCGGCTCCGTGCACCATGAAGAAGGGCGTGAAGCCAGTTGAGCTGTTCGGTGTTGTACGCAGGCTCCAGAGGACAGAGGGTAGCTCCTTTGCCCAGGCTCCTGCAAGCCTTTCGAGTGGGCATAGTAGGTGTTTCTTGATGCGGTTGCCTATGAGGCCGTTGACCTTTTCAACCTGTCCAGTGGTCTACGGGTGCGCCACGGAGGCATACGATATGTTGATGCCGAGGCCCTCACAGAAGTCTTGGAATTCCTTCGAGATGAAGTTCGAGCCGTTGTCCGTGATGATGTTGTGTGGTACGCCGAACCTGTAGACAATGGACTCGAAGAACTTGATGGCAGATTTGCCGCTTTTGTTGGCGATGAGCATGGCCTCGATCCACTTGGTGAACTTGTCGACTGCGACCAGGAGGAAGACGTGGCCTCCTTTTGAGGATTTGGGCAGTTTGCCGATCATGTCGAGGCCCCATTGGCGAAGGGCCAGGCCAGTGGTATGGGCCTTAGCTCAGATCCTAGTGTGTGCGGCTTGTCCGCATACCTCTGACAGGCGTTGCACCTTCGAACGATGTCCTTGGCATCGTTCATGGCTGTTGGACGGTAGAATCCAGCTCGTAGAGCTTTGGCGACTAGGGCGCGGCTCCCTGCATGATGGCCACAGATGCCCTCGTGGATCTCTTGGAGGATGGTTTTGCCGTCACCGATGGTCACGCATCTTTGGAGTACACCCGAAATGCTGCGCTTGTACAGCTTGCCATTGTGGATGGTGAAGGCCTTAGACCGGCGAGATATGCGTCGGGCATCTGTCGGGTCATCGGGCAGTTCATTGTTTACCAGGTACCGAAGGTACAGCTGCGTCAATGTCTCTTCAACTTCCATGACCTGCATTAGGCTGACCAGCTCGGCCTCAGTGTCGTGGTTTTTGGATCCTTCCTGTCCTTTGGGTGGCGCAACCCTCGAGTGCTATGCTTCTTCGGTTGGTCCCTTGGGGAATTTTCTCTTGATAGAGGGTACGCAAATTTGTTCGAGTAATACACCTGGTGGCACCCATGCGTAGGTGGAGTCGATGTTGGCGAGTTATCAGCTTCTTCATTTCTTTCCCTTCCGACGTGCCGAAACTCACAGCCGTCGAAGTCCCCTTCGAGTGAGTTGTAGAGCGCGCGGTACACGATCATGTTGGCGCTGTGAGCATCACACTCGTTCATCGTCTGCTGGACGACAAGGTTCGAGTCACCGTAGCTGACGAGGCATGTTCCATCACAGATCTTGGCCATCTGCATGCCATGGATGAGGCCCTCGTATTCAGCCTCGTTGTTGGAGGCGCGAAATTTCATCCGAAGGATGTATTTCGTCTTGTCGCCCTGAGGGGACATCAGTATGATGCCAGCTCTTGCTCTAGCCTCACGCTTGGAGCCGTCGAAGTGCATCATCCATGATTGCGTCATGTCCGGAGTATCCGGAAGCTGGAGTTCCATCCAGTGGACGAGGAAGTCAAGGATGACCTAAGATTTGATGGCCTTGCGCCGCTCATAGACTATGTCTAGGGGAGATAGCTCGATGCCCCACAGGGTTACGCGTCCTGTAGCTTCGGGGTTGTTCAGGATGTTGGACAGTGGGGCCTCATTGACGACCATGATCTGGTGCACCTGGAAGTAGTGGCTCAGCCGACGAGCCGTCATGAATACGCCATAGGAGAGCTTCTAGTAGTGAGGGTACCTTTGCTTTGTTGGAGTCAGTACCTCGCTAAGGTAGTAGATTGGGCGTTGGACCCCGTGGGTCTTGCCATCTTCGGGTGGTTCGACCACGAGTACGGTGCTTACCACCTGGTGCGTAGCTGCGATGTATAGCAGCAATGGTTCTCGCTCCTTTGGCGTGACCAGGACATGTGAGGTGGAGAGCAGCTGCTTGAGGTCCTCGAATGTGTCGTCTGGTTCGGGTGTCCACTCAAACTTGTCTGCCTTGCGCAACAATTGATAAAAGGGTAGGGCCTTCTCGCCCATGCGGTTGATGAATCTCCTCAGCGTTACGATCCGCCCAGCTAGCTGCTGGACACGTTTGAGGTTCTTCGGCTTCTCCATGGTCAGTATGGCCCTAATTTTCTTTGGATTTGCC
Organism: Avena insularis; assembly: GCA_023614405.1. NCBI lineage: Eukaryota > Viridiplantae > Streptophyta > Magnoliopsida > Poales > Poaceae > Avena > Avena insularis. Next base: position 150,416,354 of record CM042689.1, read on the forward strand.
TCAATCCCCCATTGGGAGATGAAGTAGCCGAGTAGTTGGCCAGATGGGACGCCGAAGGCACACATTTCTAGTTTCATCTTGATCTTGTAGTGATCATGGTTATCAAACGTCTCGCGGAGATTGTCGATCAGCGTCTTGGACTCCCTGTTCTTGATTACTATGTCGTCGGCATAGACTTGAATGTTGCGACCTATCTAGTTTTTTAGGCATGCCTGCATGCACCTCTGGTACGTGGCGCCTGCATTCTTCAGCCCGAAGGGCATGGTGTTGTAGAAGAATACTCTGAACGGCGTGATGAACGCCGTTTTCTCTTGGTCTTTGACCTTCAGTCGAATCTAGTTGTAGCCTGAGTAGGCATCGAGGAAGGAGAGTTTCTCGCATCCTGCAGTCGAATCGATAATATGATCGATCCGCAGTAGAGGGAAGTGGTCCTTTGTACAGTACTTGTTGAGCGATGTGAAGTCCACGCACATCTGCAGGATGTCCATGTCCTTTTTGGGGACCAGCACTATGTTGGTTAGCCACTCGCTCTCCTTGATTTCCCCTATGAAGCTGGCATCGAGCAGTCTATTGACTTCGATTCCAACGGCTTCAGCGCTTGGTTCGGACAGTCGTCGATCGACTTCTTGACCGGCTTTGCATCGGGGAACACATTGAGTGCATGCTCGGCGAATTCCCTAGGAACTCCTGTCATGTCCGCAGGACACCAGACGAAGATTTCCCCGCACTCACGGAGGAAATCGATGAGAGCGCTTTCCTATGCGGGGCTGAGGTCGTTGGCGATCAACGCTGTCTTGGAGGAGTCTGTCGGGTGGACCTGTACCTTTTTCGTGTTGACCATGTAGTCAAATGACATATCAGGTGCATTTTGTTTGGTGATTGGGGGTGCCCTATTGTCTGTCACCTCTCTGAGCCTCGTGAGCTCCTCCTGCATGCCGAATGACTGGAAGATTCTGTTGAAGTCGCTATCGCAGTGGTCGGATCGGGTGAAGCTTCCCTGGACGGTGATGACACCCCTGGGTCCTGGCATCTTCAGTAGCAGGTACCCGTAGTGCGGTACTGCTAGGAATCGTGTGAATGACACGTGCCCGAGGATGGCGTGGTACTGTGGTGGCGAGTCCACCACTTGGAACTCCAGTCGCTCGCGCCTGAAGTTTTCGGGCTGGCCGAAGATGACGTCGAGCCATATCTTCTCCAGGGGATATATGCCTTTCCCTGGGACTATGTCATGGAACGTCGTATCTGATTGCTCCATGCTGCACAGCAGGATCCACATTGCTGCGAGTGTGCTGGCGAACATCAGATTGATGCCACTGACGCCATCCATGAAGACACGGCTCATCTCGAATCCCCTGATCTGTGCCTCGAGCACTAGGGAAGCATGACCTAGGAGAGGGATCTGGCGTGGGTGATCCGAACGGTCGAAGGTGATGCAAGACTCCGAGCCACTGAGGTACTCAGGGATGGCTGGTGGGGAGGCTACCTCCAGGCTCACTTGGCGGGTGATCTTCTTTTGCACCCGGTTGGTTGGGATCCCCTTCTGGATCATCAGGGCCCCCTTCGGCAGCGGGTACCCTCCTGTGTCGTTATTTGGTGATGGTGCGATCGCTGGATTCGACGGTCCAGCAGGTGGTGGTGGAGGAGCTCCGTGGGCGATGTCACCTGGTACAGGTGCGGTCCCAAATCCAGGCTTCATGATCTGGCGATGTATTTGGGTGAGACCCTCGCTAAGCTTCTAGAACTCGTGGCAGTCCTTTAGCATGTCGGTGGCCTTCTTCTTGCCATCCTACTTGTCGATGTAGAAGTGGATGGTGCAAGGACCAGACAATTTGTCATATGCCCAGGGCTCGTCGTCACGGCTGCCACGTTGCCACGTTTGTGTGGGTCACCCTCCGTCGCGGAAGTTACCTCCGTGGTATCCGCTACTGTGGTTGCTATCGTTCCGTCAGTCGGCGTATCCAGTCGCGACCATGTCGACTCCGTCCCGGTCATCGTAGACACGCGATCTTCGCTTGCTACGGCGTTCTCGCCTGCGCCTCGTCATCCGAATGCATTCGGTGGATGAAATCCTCGCCATCCGCCCATCGGTTGGCGATGTACATGAGTTGGTCGAGCATTTTGGGCTTGACACGCCCAAGTTCTTTCTTGAAGTCCGGGCACTTGACACCATCCTTGAAGGCATCGATTGTCCTTTCTTCGGAGATACGCGCAGCAGAGTTCTTGATGTGGGACCATCATAGTATGTACGAGCGAATGGACTCGTCGGTACGTTGGGTGCAGGCTCGCAGTTCCTCGATCGAGGATGGTCTCTTGCTGGTGCCCTTGAAGTTGCGGATGAAGTTGTATGCCTGCTCCTCCCAACTTCGGATGGAGCCGGAGGATAGGATGTTGATCCATATCCGAGCTATGCATGTTAGCTGCAGCTGAAGGCATTGCAGGGCGGTGTTCCTGTTACCGCCATGCACCTTGACGAATGAGAGGTGGTCACTGAGCCATGCCTTCGGGTCCTGCGTGCCATCGAACTTCGGAGTGTCCGAAGGGAGCTTGAAATTTTTTAGCATCCGTGTTTGCCGAACGGATCTACTGAAGCATCTGGCTCCACACAGCTCTCCATTGTCATCCTCGTCGGATTCAGTTGAACACGCGCGTTTAGCGCGTGCCTTGTCGATCTTGCGCTGGGTGAGATCGTTTCGAGCGCCGCAATCGCTGCTACGGTGTCGTGTGATCTTTCAACATCGAGGCAGATCATGCTCGTCCTCGGCGGATGAGGGTGTAGGGCTACGGGTGAACTTGACCGCAGGTTTTTTATTCGGCTCCGCAGGATCCTCGTCGTGGTGTGCAACTCCGACAAGTCCGAGACCGGCTAGCGCGGATTTATGCATAGCGCTCTTCGGGTCACCCACCGGAAGTGGATGGTACGCGATATATGTAGTTTCCGCCATGATCGCAGCCTGCGGTGTCTTTGGCATGACGTTGTCGTTCACGCCCATCGTCATGAAGGACGTGTTGAGGGCCCTGGTGACTTCGCGGTGTGCGGCGGGGTCCATGTGCTCCGTGCTGGAGCGATGCTTGTTGGCATTATTGATGTGCGAGCTGGAGCCACCAGCGGCGAAGAGCACGGCTCGCTGCGCGCTAGACTTCAAAGACGCCTGCTTACGCTTGTCGAGCTCCTCCATCAGATTCACCTGCCGGTTATGCTCGTTCATGAGGAGGAGGTGATATGCTATCAGCAGATCCCGTGAAGCATTCACGGCTAGGATGATGTTTCCTGCCACGGCTTTTCGCGCTTGGCGCCAGCCGTCCTTATTGAGGTTGATCTTCTAGTAGGTGTACTCCTTCGGCTCCGTGCACCATGAAGAAGGGCGTGAAGCCAGTTGAGATATTCGGTGTTGTACGCAGGCTCCAAAGGACGGAGGGTAGCTCCTCTGCCCAGGCTTCTGCAAGCCTTTCGAGTGGGCATAGTAGGCGTTTTTTGATGCGGTTGCCTATGAGGCCGTTGGCCTTTTTGACCTGTCTGTTGGTCTGCGGGTGCACCACAGAGGCATACGATATGTTGATGCCGAGGCCCTCACAGAAGTCTTGGAATTCCTTCGAGATGAAGTTCGAGCCGTTGTCCGTGATGATGTTGTGTGGTACGCCGAACCTGTAGACAATGGACTCGAAGAACTTGATGGCAGATTTGCCGCTTTTGTTGGTGATGAGCATGGCCTCGATCCACTTGGTGAACTTGTCGACTGCGACCAGGAGGAAGACGTGGCCTCCTTTTGAGGATTTGGGCAGTTTGCCGATCATGTCGAGGCCCCATTGGCGAAGGGCCAAGCCAGTGGTATGGGCCTTAGCTCGGATCCTGGTGCATGCGGCTTGTCCGCGTACCTCTGACAGGCATTGCACCTTCGGACGATGTCCTTGGCATCATTCATGGCTGTTGGACAGTAGAATCTAGCTCGTAGAGCTTTGGTGACTAGGGCGCGGCTGCCTGCATGATGGCCACATATGCCCTCGTGGATGTCTTGGAGGATGGTTTTGTCGTCCCTGATGGTGACGCATCTTTGGAGTACACCCAAAATGTTGCGCTTGTACAGCTTGCCATTTTTGATGGTGAAGGCCTTAGACCGGAGAGATATGCGCCGGGCATCTGTCGGGTCATCAGGCAGTTCATTGTTTATCAGGTACCGAAGGTACGACTGCATCCATGTCTCTTCAACTTCCATGACATGCATTAGGCTGACCAGCTCGGCCTCGGTGTCGAGCTTTTCAGATCCTTCCTGTCCTTCGGGTGGCACAGCCCTCGAGTGCTCTGCTTCTTCGGTTGTTCCCTTGGGGAATTTTCTCTTGATAGAGGGTACGCAGATTTGTTCGAGGAACACACCTGGTGGCACCCATGCGTAGGTGGAGCCGATGTTGGCGAGTTTATCAGCTTCTTCGTTGCTTTCCCTTCCGACGTGCCGAAGCTCACAGCCGTCGAAGTCCCCTACGAGTGAGTTGTAGAGCGTGCGGTACGCGATCATGTTCGCGCTATGAGCGTCACACTCGTTCATCATCTGCTGGACGACAAGGTTCGAGTCACCGTAGATGACGAGGAGTGTTGCGTCGCAGATCTTGGCCATCTGCATGCCATGGATGAGGTCCTCGTATTCAGCCTCGTTGTTGGAGGCGCGAAATTTCATCCGAAGGATGTTTTTCATCTTGTCGCCTTGAGAGGACATCAGTATGATGCCAGCTCCTGCTCTAGCCTCATGCTTGGAGCCGTCGAAGTGCATCATCCATGATTGCGTCATGTCCGTAGTGTCCGGCAGCTGGAGTTCCATCCAGTGGAAGAGGAAGTCAAGGAGGACCTGAGATTTGATGGCCTTGCGCCGCTCGTAGACTATGTCTAGAGGAGACAGCTCGATGCCCCACAGGGCTACGCGTCCTGTAGCTTCGGGATTGTTTAGGATGTTGGACAGTGGGGCCTCATTGACGACCATGATCTGGTGCTCCTGGAAGTAGTGGCTCAGCCGATGAGCCGTCATGAATACGCCGTAGGAGAGCTTCTGGTAGTGAGGGTACCTTTGCTTTGTTGGAGTCAGTACCTCGCTGAGGTAGTATATTGGGCGTTGGACCCGGTGGGTCTTGCCATCTTCGGGTCGTTCGACCATGCGTACGGTGCTTAACACCTGGTGCATAGCTGCGATGTATAGCAGCAATGGTTCTTGCTCCTTTGGCGTGACCAGGACATGTGAGGTGGAGAGCAGCCGCTTGAGGTCCTCGAATGCGTCGTCTGGTTCGAGTGTCCACTCGAACTTGTCCGCCTTGCGCAGCAATTGGTAAAAGGGTAGGGCCTTCTCGCCCATGCGGCTGATGAATCTGCTCAGTGCTGCGATCCGCCCAGCTAGCTGATGGACACCTTTGAGGTTCTTCAGCTTCTCCATGGTCAGTATGGCCCTGATTTTCTTTGGATTTGCCTCGATCCGCCATTGGGAGATGAAGTAGACGAGTAGTTGGCCAGATGGGATGCCAAAGGCACACATTTCTAGTTTCATCTTGAACTTGTAGTGATCATGGTTATCAAACGTCTCGCGGGGATTGTCGATCAGCGTCTTGGCCTCCCTGGTCTTGATTACTATGTCGTCCACATAGACTTGAATGTTGCGACCTATCTAGTTTTTTAGGCATGCCTGCATGCACCTCTGGTACGTGGCGCCTGCATTCTTCAACCCGAAGGGCATGGTGTTGAGCAGAATACTCTGAACGGCGTGATGAACGCTGTTTTCTCCTGGTCTTCGACCATCAGTCGAATCTAGTTGTAGCCTGAGTAGGCATCGAGGAAGGAGAGTTTCTCGCATCCTGCAGTCGAATCGATAATATGATCGATCCACGGTAGAGGGAAGTGGTCCTTTGGACAGTACTTGTTGAGCGATGTGAAGTCCACGCACATCTGCAGGATGTCCATGTCCTTTTTGGGGACCATCACTGTGTTGGTCAGCGACTCGCTCTCCTTGATTTCCCGGATGAAGTTGGCATCGAGCAGTCTGTTGGCTTTGATTCCAACGGCTTCAACGCTTGGTTCGGTCAGTCGTCGGATCGACTGCTTTACTGGCTTTGCCTCGGGGAACACATTGTGTGCATGCTCGGCGAATTCCCTGGGAACTCCTGGCATGTCCGCAGGACACCAGACGAAGATTTCCCAGCGCTCACGGAGGAATTCGATGAGAGCGCTTTCCTATGCGGGGCTGAGGTCGTTGGCGATCAACGTCGTCTTGGAGGAGTCTGTCGGGTGGACATGTACCTTTTTCGTGTTGACCATGTAGTCAAACGACATATCAGGTGCATTTTGTTTGGCGACTGGGGGTGCCCCATTGTCTGCCACCTCTCTGAGCCTCCTGAGCTCCTCCTGCATGCTGAATGACTGGAAGATTCTGTTGAAGTCTCTATCGCAGTGGTCGGATAGGGTGAAGCTTCCCTGGACGGTGATGACGCCAGGTCTGGCATCTTGAGCAGAGTACATGTAGTCTTGCTAGGAATCGTGTGAATGACACGCGCCTGAGGATGGCGTAGTACTGTGATGGCCAGTCCACCACTTGGAACTCCATTCGCTTGCGCCTGAAGTTTTTGGGATAGCCGAAGATGACGTCGAGCCATATCTTCTCCAGGGGATATATGCCTTTCCCTAGGACTATGTCGCGGAACGTCGTATCTGATTTCTCCAGGCTGCACAGCGGGATCCACATTGTTGCGAGTGTGCTGGCGAATATCAGATTGATGCCACTGCCGCAGTCCATGAAGTTGCGGCTCATATCGAATCCCCCGATCTGCGCCTCGAGCACTAGGGAAGCATGAGCTAGGAGAGGGATCTAGCATGGGTGATCCGAATGGTTGAAGGTGATGCAGGACTCCGAGCCACTGAGGTACTCAGGGATGGCTGGTGGGGAGGCTACTGCCAGGCTCACATGGCGGGTGATCTTCTTTTGCACTCTGTTGGTTGGGCCCCCTTATGGATCATCAGGGCCCCCTTCGGCAGCGGGTACCCTCCTGTGTTGTTATTTGGTGATGGTGCGATCGCTGGATTCGACGGTCCATCAGGTGGTGGTGGAGGAGCTCCGTGGGCGATGTCACATGGTACAGGAGCGGGCCCAAATCCAGGGTTCATGATCTGTCACTGTATTTGGGTGAGACCCTCGCTAAGCTTCTAGAACTCGTGGCAATCCTTTAGCATGTGGCTGGACTTCTTCTTGCCATCCTGCTTGTCGATGTAGAAGTGGATGGTGCAAGGACCAGACAATTTGGCATATGCCGAGGGCTCGTCGTCACGGCTGCGACGTTGCCACATTTGTGTGGGTCACCCTTCGTCGCGGAAGTTGCCTCCGAGATATCCGCTGCTGCGGTTGCTATCGTTTCGTCGGTCGACGTATCCAGTCGCGACCATGTCGACTCTGTCCCGGTCATCATAGACGCACGATCTTCGCTTGCTACGGCGTTCTCGCCAGTGCCTCGTCATCCGAATGCATTCGGTGGACGGAATCCTCGCCATCCGCCCATCGGTTGGCGATGTACATGAGTTGGTCGAGCGTTTTGGGCTTGACGCGCCCAAGTTCTTCCTTGAAGTCCGGGCACTTGACACCATCCTTGAAGGCATCGGTTGTCCTTTCTTCGGAGATATGCATAGCAGAGTTCTTGATGTGTGACCAGCGTAGTATGTACGAGCGAATGGACTCGCCGGTACGTTGGGTGCAGGCTCATAGTTCCTCGATCGAGGCTGGTCTCTTGTTGGTGCCCTTGAAGTTGCGGATGAAGATGTATGCCAGCTCCTCCCAACTTCGGATGGAGCCGGAGGACAGGCTGTTGAGCCAGATACGAGTTGTGCCTATTAGCTGCAGCTGAAGGCATTGTAGGGCGATGTTCCTGTTACCTCCATGCACCTTGACGAATGAGAGGTGGTCACTGAGCCAGGCCTTCGAGTCATGTGTGCCATCGAACTTCGGAGTGTCCGAAGGGAGCTTGAAATTTTTCAGCATTCGTGTTTGTCAAACGGATCTACTGAAGCATCTGGCTCCGCACAGCTCTCCATCGTCATCCTTGTCGGATTTAGTTGAACACGCGCGTTTAGCGCGTGCCTTGTCGATCTTGCGTTGGGCGAGATCGTTTCGAGCGTCGTAGTCGCTGCTACGGTGTCGTGGTCTCTTTCTACATCGAGGCAGATCGTGCTCGTCCTCGTCAGATGAGGGTGTAGGGTTGCGGGTGAACTTGACCGCAGCTTTTTTCTTCGGCTCCATAGGAGCCTCGTCGTGGAGCGCAATTCCGACAAGTCCGAGACCGGCTAGCATGGATTTATGCATGGCGCTCTTCGGGTCACCCACCGAAGGTGGATGGGACACGAGATATGTAGTGGCCGCCATGATCGCAGCCCGCGGTGTCTTTGGCATGATGTTGTCGTTCACGTCCATCGTCATGAAGGACGTGTTGAGGGCCCTGGTGGCTTCGCAGTGTGCGGCGGAGTCCATGTGCTCCGTGTGGGAGAGATGCTTGTTGGGGTTATTGATGTGCGAGCTGGAGCCACCAGCGGTGAAGAGCACGGCTCGCTACGCGCTAGACTTAAAAGACGCCTGCTTACGCTTGTCGAGATCCTCCATCAGCTTCACCTGCCGGTTATGCTCGTTGATGAGGAGGAGGTGATATGCCATCAGTAGATCCCATGAAGCATTCACGGGTAGGATGATGTTTCCTGCCACGGCTTTTCGCGCTTGGCGTCAGCCGTCCTCATTGAGGTTGATCTTCTAGTAGGCGTTAGCGCGTCGCCGTTAGGCTGGTGGGTGATCTCCCCTGTTTCCCCCGTTCTCACCTTGCGGGTTGAGAGGTGGGTTGGGTGCACTCGAACCTGGCGGTAGTTCTGCTTCACTCTGGATGACCACGGCGAATAGGTAACGTCCACGGATTGGGTCGCTATTGCCACAGCTTTCGGGTCCAGAACTGTAGGTTCCTTCATCCGAGGCAGGGCCGAACAAATTTGAGTTGCAGCTGCTGCTGTCATCTGACTTGTCTGTTAGCGTCGACGTGCGTAACAGGCCGATGGGTGGGACCCATGAAGAGGGCCTGATGGATGACGGTGGCACCCGCTCTAGGAGACGTAGAGTGTCGATCTGCCCCACCTGGAAGCAGAAGCTCCCAAACACAATCTCAATCCCATCAGCGACGGACTCAAAATCCCTCAGGGTGGTCGGCGAGTGAGCGGTGAAGTCGAAGGTGCCAAAGATGAGGTGACTCCCTGTCACCGATGAGTTGTAGATCGCTCCGAATGGGACCGTCATGATCGCACAATCAGCGCCCCCAGTTCCCACAGACGACGCCAATTAACGAGGTTCGATTTCGTCAATGCCCATGGTTATGGACTTGGGTTTTGGATAAGATGGGGATGCTGAGATCGCGGAACGGTTAATAGACGAGCAACACGGGACACGAGGTTTACCCAGGTTCAGGACCCTGGAGGGAAAACCTTACTCCTGCTTGTCTGCGCTTGATTACGGTGAAACCGAAGGTTACAGGGGTACGCAGATGCAATCTGGCATGAGGTGTGTATGAGGTGTGTTGAGGTCCTCCTCGTCATGCCCTCCTAGCCTTTATATATATAGGCAGGTCCCGGGCTTAGGTTGAGTCGGTTACAGATTAGGGTTTGTACCCTTTGAAATTCTATCTACTCTAGTCTGGCTCTCTAAGGATCCGAAGGCATCTTGGGCTTGGGCCACCTGAAATCTCCACAGGCTGCGTGTCTTGACGTGGGCCTTCTCTTGGACTGGACCAGGTATACCAATGTTGTGTACCCATGGGGTATAACCATGTCACCGCCGGGTCGATGGCATCAGTGAAGCTGACGAAGAGGTTGATGGAGCCGATTGGCACCATGGCGGCGTTCATGACCGGATGAGAAACCGACATGTAGCTACTCGGCAGGATCTGGAATAATCTGCCAGTACCGACCATGCGACCGATAGCATAGGGTTGGCGAATTGGAGTGTAGGGTCTCGCAGCAGATCTAGGGCTGGACTCACCAAGCCCCACGGTGGGGGCCACTATCGAGGGGTAGCGATTGAGTCAAAGTAGGGCAAGAGCGAGTGTAACATCCCAAAATATTGAACTTGGATCACCAAACTCTAAGCATCAAAATTAGGGTTAACAAAAACTTTTCTAAATAAAGTTATGAATGCATGCATATGAGTATGCATTGAATTTGAAATTCTTTTGAACCACCTTGTTTGTGTGTTTCCTTGCTTGTAAAATGTTTCTTAGGTGAAATAAACATCATCTAAAAAATTTCCCACACTTTTCCCAAAGACAAGTAAATCAAAACAAATAAAATAAAGGAATGGTCATTTTGACCAATTTAACTCCCATGCCTACTTTGGTTGTCTCAAACTTTCAAAACCTAACAGAAACTTCTCTGGATCTTTGCACCCCTTGATTGTACTCATAACAAAGTATCAAGGCCCACTTTGTGATCATCCAGAAACTTTCAAATGCATAGTTTAAATGACAATTCAAAATTGAATCTTTATCATATGGGAAGATCCCACTTTTTCAAAAACCACTCAAACAAGCTCAACTTTCAAAACCCAAGCATCTGCAGACTCACCAACACCAATCTAGCACACCCACCAAAAATCTTTTCAAAATTCAAAACTTGAATTCATGCGGCCATTTCATCAAACACTTGGCAGACCCAAATCAAACAAAATCAAAACACTATAGTGTGCAGTGTTTTGAGCCTAACTGGTTCCCTATCTAGCTCACAGCCATCTCAGTAGATCATCTAGCAAGATTAACCAAGCACTAGCACCACTGTGAGCTTGCTAATATCATCAATGGTGAACAGCCGAAGCCACCCTTGCCACCCTAGTGTAGCCAGCAAGCTAGGAAGGAAACTAGCCACGCCAACCTTGTCTGGGAGATCACCCATGCCTCACCGCCCCCTCTCGACCAGCCCTGCCTCGAAGACACCGACCAGAGCACCCAGGAACGTCGCGCTCGTGCCTCTGCCAACCGTGCCGAGCATGCGCCAGAGCGCCACCCTCGACCTATAGACCCTATAGCCCTCACCGCGTGCATACACGATCACCACCGACCCAGAGATCGCCAGACATCCCGTTCGCCGCCCGTGGCCACGACCACCGCCGCCGTCGAAGACGCCGCCTCTGCCGCGTAGAGCGTCGCGTGTTCCAGACCAAACCACACCGCCCCTACAAACGCCTTAAATCCGTAGAGCATCGCTAGGAGACCACCAAGCGATCGCCACCGCCGGCCATGCCTCTAGCAGCCGGTAGCCATGTCACCACCGTCGCCCGCCCATGCTGTTCGGTCTCACCGTCGAGACTATAAATAGAGGACTCCCCCGCTCGAATTGTTCACACCATTCCACTCCTCTCTCACCCAGAACCACCCCACCTCAGTCCCGGAGCAAGGCGAGCAGTGCATCGCCGGAATTTCACCGGAGCCTGCCACCTCTGGAGAAGAAGGGCGCCATCGATTTCGTCCACCCCAGGAGCTGCCGCGACCACCCCTGAGTTCGCCGTCGACTTCGACCGTTCGCCGCCGCCGACCGCCTGCACCGGTGAGCCCCAGAACCCCACTAGCCGCGCTAGGTTTCTGTCTCGCCGGCGTTGCCCAACATCGACGATGACTCTCAGTCGTTGGATTAGAACTAGATCGAACGCCCCACATCGCCCCATACCGCTTCGCACCCCCCTGTCTCACTGACGAGTGGGGACAACTACTTAAGCATCCCGCGGAAGTGCTACGCTTAGCAGGCCAGCCCGTTAACTTTTCCCGCGCAGCCCAGTTATTTGAATTAAACCTTTTCCATTTAATTTCAAACACACTTCTATATCCAATTTCAAAAATCAACCCAGGTCGATTCAGTGCACCAAATTGAATGAAACTAATTTTGTTAGAAAGGTCTGGGAATGCTGAATCCAAGCCCGTTGGATTCAAGTCATTTGGATCTATAGAACACCCATGGTAAAAATAACAAGGCAGAAGCTTTTCTGCATTCAAACATTTTTCAAATTTAAACCATAATAGCTTTTGAGTTGATTCCAACTCTAAAAAATCACATTTAACCATACCTTTCATAATATATAAAAATATATAGGTTTACTTGCAGAAATAATGTTCAAGTAATAAAAGAATGCTACATAGGCATTTCTAGTCACTTTATTTAATTAAAATAAAAGGGTAAAACCATATTAAATTGTGACACCACTTTAAATCATATTCCCATGGACTAAAATATGTGGTGATGACATGTGTCAACATGCTCCCATGTTTGGTTTGGAGAATATTAAATCTTAAGTAATTTTTCAATGAGTAGAAATTACTTTTCTAAAAATAAAAGGAATTAAACCAAGCCTTAATCTTGTAATGTTAGAGATGATGTTAGATCATCTACAGGACCCTTGTGTGTGATGATTGCAAGTAGTTAAGTATTGTTTGGTGATTGAGTACCTCGTATTTATTTATAGACGCTAGTACCGACCAAGGATACGAGGAGGAAGGAGGATTCTACGAAGAAGAAGCCGAGGAGAACTTCAACCACTGCTCTGCTCAAGGCAAGCTAACACTTGCAATTATGAAAGTTATATAACCTATGCAATGCACTAAGCATGCTTGGTTAGACATATTTGATGATACCCAATCCTAGTTTTATTTACAATCTTTCTATTTTATTTCTTTATCAAAGCTATTACTTGGAGTTTACTTAAGTGACTTGTAGATTATAGAAATATATATGTGAAGGTTGCATAAAGATCATAAAATTTGGCCTAAGCTAGATAATCTTGATGTCATCCTAAGGCATGAGATTGAACTTAGTTAAAACTCCACTAGTTTACCACCCCTCATTAGTGCTTACCCCCACCTGTAGATGCTAGTGCTAAGCATAAAACTTGATCAACTTTAGATGGGAATACTTGGTGGAAAAATGGTTGTGAAAACCTTGGAATGATGGATCATTCTATTGAAATGTTTTGGACATGTGTTTCCGAACACCTGGTGATTTTGGTGATGAAAATGTTGAGGCATGAGCCTTAGCCCTTTTAAAACTGATGGTTGTCTGGATGCGATACCATTCCAATTTTATCGTACAACCACAATACCCGAAGATTGGGTAGGGCTTGACTGGAAACTTATATACCTTAGTATTAGTTCCCTCATGGCCAAGGTCTGAGCTGAGGCTACCTTGTGAAGATTGTCCACCTGTGCAGTACCCAAGATGACAGTTGGTCATGGTTGGGAGGCCAAACTCACAGGAGAGGTGCTTATACTAGGGCGTGTAATTCAGGATTTGTTCCTGACGGATGTATCGAATGTTGTGGTGAAAGTGTACAATCTCTGCAGAGTGTCAAACTATTCGAATAGCCGCGTCCGCGGTTATGGACAGTTGGAGTGGCCATACTGTTCCCCCGTCAGACTTTTCAAAATGACTTGTGAAACAAAGTGAGACTTTGACTTGACCACAACCGGGTTGTGATATGAAATACAAGTTCCCATTTAGGTGTTATAAAACTTCAACTAGCATTCGTTGCTTCTAAACTTAGTAGAGATAAATCTGGCTTTTGCAAAACAACCCTAGAGCCTAGTGTCCTATTATCAAAAACCCCTTTCCCTTGTTAGTATTAGTTTGCGAGTACTTAAAGAGTACTCATGGCTTTGTCCCTGGCTATTCCCATGGCCAGACTATGAAGAGGAGTACCTGGAGGATGGACCCCAGGAAGGTTACGACAACTAGGATCATCTCCCATCACGGCATTGCTGTGACCCGAAGATGGAGCTTCGCCACGCCACTGCTATTATTACGTATTCCGCTGCTTGATGTTGTATTAAGAACTGGATCATGAGATCCCTATTTGTGTAAGAACTTATGTACGGTTGTAATGGATGATGTACTATGGTATCCAATTCTGTTATGTCTCGCAAAAATGGTAATCCTGGGATTGCGATGTATGGCATAACAGGCATCTGCGATTAAAAATCCAGGTGTTGACAAGTTGGTATCAGGGCCATCCTGACCATAGGAGACCCTAGTTAGACTGTACGTTTGAATCAAAAAAACTTAGTTTCAAAACCAAAGAAAACAAATATTTACAAAAACTTATTCTCATTCTTAACCCTTTGATTCTTTCATAAAAATTCATGTTCCTCAAAAACTCTTGCAAAATACATAAAATTTTGACACACTTGATCACTATACTAACTTACTCATCCTATATTCTTATAGATGGACGTGAAGTACAGCAAGTTTTATCAGATGGGGAATGGAGGAGACCTTATCTTTGAGAGGGATTTGGACCAGCTTTCGGAACTTCTAGAGCGTCCGCACCCCGAGTTCTTCGGAGCTCAGCTCAATGATCAAGGAGGAGAAGATCTGCAGTGGCTAATTGTTGCAAGTCTCAGAGGAAAGATTGAACCTCCCACTGCGGAAGGAATTCAGTTTACCTTAAGAGAGAACAACTGGCTCGATGGACTTGCTAGGGCCATGCAGGAAGCTCTTTCCCGTCTGTGTGGGCAGAGCATCAATCAGATCAAGGGTACTCGCTTTGATTTTTGCCCAAGGCGTGATGCAAATGGACAACCACTAGAAGCCCCATACCACCCTGAGCTAAAGACTCAATTGGACCACCTTAGCTTCATTATGTACGATCGTCAGCAGGAGTTGGATAACTGCCATGACTACTCCAACCACAAGTCTGCCATCATCAAGACGAAGGACCAAACCATCGCCATGCTAGCAAAGGATCGCAAGTCTCACCGCCGTCAGCTCGACAAGAAGGAGCGCATCATTACCCGCCTTCGCCACCGCATCTCATCTTTGGAGGAGACCATCCATGAGAGAGACATGCAGTTGGAGGAAAGGGAGAATGCAGGAGAGGATCTTCGTGGAGACCCCTACTCCTATCTCAGCGATGATGATGATTTTCTGGAGGATCAGGCTATGGATTTCTTCACCGATGAAGACGATTTCGCCTTCATCGATGATGATGAGGATGATAAGGCCACAGATTCCGAGGAGTAGTAGCACTTGAGCACTAGCGTAGTGAGTAGTATTCGGTCCCACTGTATCGTAGTTCTCAGAATGGTTCTTAAAACCATCTGTTTTTCTTTGTTGTGGTGTGTGTTGTATCGTGTGCTATGAATGAATGAATGAAAAAGCAAGTTGCTAGAAAATCTGAGTCAAACTTTAAAAAATTCAATGACCCAAAAACTTAGAAATTTCCCTCTTCTCATGATCTATATCAATCTTCAGATGCCACGTGGAGGAAGTGGTTCATCCTCGGACCTGATGTTGCAGATTCTGCAAATGTTGACTTCTGACCGCGAAGCTGAAAGAGCGAAACGTCAAGCCAACCTATCCACCCTTCAGCAGATAGCCCAGCTAGCCCACAACAACCAAGGCCATGAAAATCAGGATAACCATGGATCTAAGCTCAAGAATTTCCAGAATACCAACCCACCTATTTTCACTAAGTCAGAAGAACCCCTAGACGCCGATGATTGGCTGCAAACCATGGAAAATAACCTAGAAGTCGCCAGAGTGGAAGTCAACGAGAAAGTTCTGTTCGCCACCCACTATCTAGCCGGAGATGCCAGGGCATGGTGGAACAGTGTTCGCACAATGACCGGAGGCCAGATGATGACCTGGGAAGAATTCAAGGTCAAGTTTAGCAGAACCCATGTGCCACCAGGTTTGATCAAGAGAATGAGAGACGAGTTCATAGAGCTGAAGCAAGGAAGGATGACTGTAGTGGAATACCGTGACAAATTTGCGAAGCCAAGAAGAAAGAAAGATTCCTGAATGGTCTGCATGACAAGATGCAGACTGTGTTAGTCAATATCCCCTTTGCTGATATTGAAGCCCTTGTCGACTCAGCTATCCAGATGGAAGGAAAGATCAACCAAGCCAATGAGAACCGCAAGCATCGAATGATGCATCAACCAGGAACCCATCAGACCCCAAAGTATCGCCCCAACCCATCTCCAGGATTTGCCCCAAGAACCAACAGACCCCCGATGAACCGTCCGACCTACCCCAACCGTGGAAACCCTAGGCCCGAAGGAAATCACAACAACCTCGGCAACGCTAGCAATTTCAATCGTGCCCCACCCAAATTCAACAACAACAATGCTACCGCCAACACCAACACTACCGTTAGGACTGAAAGCAATGATGTGCCTGTAGCAGCCAAGGACAAGTCGCAAGTGACTTGTTATGACTGTGGAAATAAAGGCCACTATTCCAACGAGGGCCCCAACAAGAAGAACGCTATAGCCCCCAGCTCAGCAGCAGCATTGTGTTCAGCCAGGAAGAAGATTTGCCCCAGGGAATTCACTCAACCGCAACGGCCGTATTTTTCTCATGCATGCTGAAGAAGCTCAGGAAGCGCCAGACGTCGTGCTGGGTATGTTTTCTGTTAATTCAGTACTTGCAAGAGTGTTGTTTGATTCTGGTGCATCGCATTCATTTGTCACCGAAGAATTTGCATGCACTAGTAAAATTCAACCAACCAAACTGAAGCATGTTATGATTGTTCAAATTCCTGGATCAACCACTAAGGCTAGGCAAATTTGCAAAGCCGTCCCTATCCGAATCCATGGCATAGATTTTTATGCAAATCTGATAGTACTCGGAACTAAAGGTTTGTAAGTAGTACTAGGAATGGATTGGATGTCCAAACATAAAAGATTGATTGACTGTGCCAAGAAAGCCATAACCATGACCAGTACAGCCAGAATATCAGTCGAGCATATATCTGAAACCTTACCTCATCAATTCAAGTGCAACAAGAGTATAGCCCAACCTACCATTGACCAAGTCCGGATAGTCTGTGAATACCCCGATGTATTTCTAGATGTTTTGCCCGGTATGCCCCCAGATCGGGATATCGAGTTTATCATCGAACTAATCCCCGGAATTGGACCCATACCCCAGAGACCCTATAGTATGAACCCGTCAGAGCTCGCAGAACTGAAGAAGCAACTGGATTCCATGCTGGAAATTGGATTGATTCAACCAAGTGCGTCACCATGGAGATCACCTGTCTTGTTTGTGGACAAGAAGGATGGAGGTAACCGTTTGTGTACAAATTATCAGAAATTGAATGATGTCACCATCAAGAACAAGTACCCCTTGCCCAAGATAGAAGATTTGTTTGATCAGTTGACCGGTGCCAAAGTGTTTTCTAAGATTGATCTTAGAACTGGCTATCATCAACTCAAAATTCGTGTAGAGGATATTCCAAAGACTGCCTTTACCACCAGATATGGATTGTATGAGTATACAGTCATGTCTTTCGGACTAACCAATGCCCCTGCTTATTTCATGAATCTCATGAATAAGATTTTTATGGACTTCCTGGATAAGTTTGTCATTGTTTTCATCGATGACATTCTGATTTATTCCAAATCAAAAGAACAACATGAGCTACACATAAGGACCATTCTTGGAACCCTTAGGGAGCATCAGCTGTATGCAAAGTTTAGCAAATGTGAATTCTGGTTACAGGAGGTAGGATTCCTCGGTCACATTGTATCAGCCGGAGGAATTGCCGTTGACCCTGCCAAAGTGAAATATGTAGAAGATTGGCAAGCCCCAACCACTCAAACCCAAGTTCGTGCATTTCTCGGATTGGCGGGATATTACCGCAAATTCGTAGAAGGATTCTCTAGTATCGCCAGACCCATGACCCAATTGCTGAAGAAGGACAAGAAGTTTGAATGGACCAACAAATGTGAAGCAAGTTTTCAAGAACTCAAGAGGAGATTGATTTCAGCCCCAATCTTGATCATGCCAGATATCACGAAGCCCTTCGATGTGTATTGTGACGCATCCAAGATCGGTCTCGGATGTGCGCTAATGCAAGAAGGCAAAGTTTTATCTTATCTATCTCGACAACTGAAGCAACGTGAGCAAAACTACCCCACCCATGACCTCGAACTCGCAGCCATAGTTCTAGCCCTGAAAACATGGAGACATTACCTGATGGGAAACCGTTGTGAGATCTATACGGATCACAAGAGCCTAAAGTATATATTCACTCAGAAGGAGCTGAATATGAGGCAGAGAAGATGGATTGAGCTAATCAAGGATTACGACCTGGACATTCACTATCACCCTGGTAAAGCCAATGTGGTAGCCGATGCCCTTAGCAGATTACCGTGCCGCTTGAACTCCATGATTTTGAAGGAGCAACCAAGTTTCCACAAAGAGATGGAAGATTATCGGATAGAATTAGTAAGTGAAGGATGTTTGGCTAGCATAGAACTCCAGCCCACTTTGATCATTCAGATTAAAGAGGCGCAAAAGGGAAATGCTAGTATTGACGGAATCAGGCGTCGTATCGGTACATGCAAAGTACCCGAATTCACTGAGGACGAAGAAGGAGTTTTATGGTACAAAGGACGCCTTTGTGTACCAGCAGATTCTGAGTTGAAAGAAGTTATCTTGAAGGAGGCTCATGATACTCCTTATTCTATCCATCCCGGAGGAACTAAGATGTATCAAGATTTGAAGGAGCAATTTTGGTGGCATAAGATGAAGAGAGAAATCGGAAGCTATATCGCCAAGTGTGATATATGTCAGCGAGTCAAGGCAGGACATCAAAGACCCTCTGGATTGTTGCAACCCTTGCAGATTCCGGAATGGAAATGGGATTCTGTAGGAATGGACTTTATCACTGGACTGCCTACTTCTAGTAAGGGAAATGACTCTATCTGGGTCATAGTGGACAGATTGTCCAAAGTCTCCCATTTCTTACCCGTCAAGACCACATATCAGAGTTCGAAACTAGCAGAGTTGTACATCGCTAGTTAGTTTGCATGGAGTCCCCAAGAACATCGTATCGGATCGAGGAACTCAGTTTACCTCGAGATTCTGGAAGAAAGTCCAAGAAGGTTTAGGAACCCGTCTAGATTTCAGCACCACATATCACCCTCAGACCGATGGACAAACAGAGCGAGTAAACCAAATACTCGAAGATATGCTGAGATCATGTGTGTTAGAATATGGATCCAAGTGGGAAGACTGTCTGCCCTTCGAAGAATTTTCATACAACAACAGTTATCAAGCCAGTTTGCAAATGGCCCCATTTGAATTCATGTACGGAAGGAAATGTCGCACCCCTTTGAACTGGTCGAAAGTAGGAGAGAGTCAGATTTTCGGACCCGACATCCTACGAGAAGCATAAGAGAAGGTTCAAAAGATTCGTGAGCACCTCAAGATAGCCCAATCCAGACAAAAGAGTTACGTCGACAAGAGACGTAGAGATCTCGCCTTCAACATAGGAGATTTTGTTTATCTGAAAGTGTCACCATTGAAGGGAATGCAGCGTTTCCAACTCAAGGGAAAGTTAGCCCCTAGATATATCGGACCTTTCAAGATTCTGAACCGTCGAGAAGTGTCGTATCAATTGGAACTACCCGAAGAGATGTCAGCCGTGCACAATGTGTTCCATATCTCATTACTTCGCAAGTGTATCGAAGTCCCCGAGAAGACCGAAGTGTTAAAAAATATCGACCATCGGACAATAGAGATCAATGATGACCTGACCTATCCCGAAGTACCCATCCGTATTTTGGAAGAAGCTTTTCGAACTACCCGAACCCGAAGCATCAAGTTTCTCAAGATTCAGTGGAGCAACCACACAGAAGAGGAAGCTACCTGGGAGCGCGAAGATCACATCAGGACAGAGTTTCCCGATCTCTTCAAATCCTAGGTAATCTTTTCGTCCTTTTTCAAATCTCGGGACGAGATTTTGTTTAAGAGGGGGAGGTTTGTAACATCCCAAAAATATTGAACATGGATCATCAAACTCTAAGCATCAAAATTAGGGTTAACAAAAACTTTTCTAAATAAAGTTATGAATGCATGCATATGAGTATGCATTGAATTTGAAATTCTTTTGAACCACCTTGTTTGTGTGTTTCCTTGCTTGTAAAATGTTTCTTAGGTGAAATAAACATCATCTAAAACATTTCCCACACTTTTCCCAAAGACAAGTAAATCAAAACAAATAAACTAAAGGAATGGTCATTTTGACCAATTTAACTCACATGCCTACTTTGGTTGTCTCAAACTTTCAGAACCTAACAGAAACTTCTCTGGATCTTTGCACCCCTTGATTGTACCCATAACAAAGTACCAAGGCCCACTTTGTGATCATCCAGAAACTTTCAAATGCATAGTTTAAATTACAATTCAAAATTGAATCTTTATCATATGGGAAGATCCCACTTTTTCAAAAACCACTCAAACAAGCTCAACTTTCAAAACCCAAGCATCCGCAGACTCACCAGCACCAATCTAGCACACCCACCAAAAATCTTTTCAAAATTAAAAACTTGAATTCATGCGGCCATTTCATCAACCACTTGGCAGACCCAAATCAAACAAAATCAAAATACTATAGTGTGTAGTGTTTTGAGCTTAACTGGTTCCATATCTAGCTCACAACCATCTCAGTAGATCATCTAGCAAGATTAACCAAGCACTAGCACCACTGTGAGCTTGCCAATATCATCAATGGTGAACAGCCGAAGCCACCCTTGCCACCCCAGTGTAGACAGCAAGCTAGGAAGGAAACTAGCCATGCCAACCTTGTTTGGGAGATCACCCATGCCTCACCGCCCCCTCTCGACCAGCCCTGCCTCGAAGACACCAACCAGAGCACCCAGGAACGCCGTGCCCGTGCCTCTGCCAACCGTGCCGAGCATGCGCCAGAGCGCCACCCTCGACCGAAGCCCACGACGCATGACGCGCCCTCACGCGTGCATACACGATCACCACCGACCCAGAGACCGCCAGACATCCCGTCACGCCCGTGGCGCTTACCACCACTCGCCATCGAAGACGTCGCCTCTGCCGCGTAGAGCGTCGCGTGTTCCAAACCAAACCACAACGCCCCTACAAACGCATTAAAGCCGTAAAGCATCGCCAGGAGACCACCAAGCGATCGCCACCGCCGGCCATGCCTCTAGCAGCCTGTAGCCATGTCGCCATCATCGCCCACCCATGTCGTTCGGTCTCACCGTCGAGACTATAAATAGAGGACTCCCCCGCTCGAATTCTTCACACCATTCCACTCCTCTCTCATCCAGAACCACACCACCTCAGTCCCGGAGCAAGGCGAGCAGTGCATCACCGGAATTTCACCGGAGCCCGCCGCCTCTGGAGAAGAAGGGCGCCATCGATTTCGTCCACCCCAGACTTTGTCGTTCGCCCGCCTCGTCGACCCTACTTTGCACCGGTGAGCCCCAGCAACCCCCAGCGGCGCGCTAGGTTTACATCTGCCTCGGCGTTGCCCAACGTCGACGATGACTCTCAACCGTTGGATTAGAACTAGATCGAACGCCCCCACATCACCCCATACCGCTTCGCACCCCCTGTCTCACTAACGAGTGGGGACAGCCACTTAAGCAGCCCGCGGAAGCGCTACGCTTAGCAGGTCGGCCCGTTAACTTTTCCCGCGCAGCCCAGTTATTTGAATTAAACCTTTTCCATTTAATTTCAAACACACTTCTGTACCCTATTTCAAAAATCAACCCAAGTCGATTCAGTGCACCAAATTGAATGAAAATAATTTTGTTAGAAAGGTCTAGGAATGCTGAATCCAAGCCCATTGGATTCAAGTCATTTGGATCTATAGATCACCCATGGTAAAAATAACAAGGCAGAAGCTTTTCTGCATTTAAACATTTTTGAAATTTAAACCATAATAGCTTTTGAGTTGATTCCAACTCCCAAAAATCACATTTAACCATACCTTTCAGAATATATAAAAATATATAGGTTTACTTGCAGAAATAATGTTCAAGTAATAAAAGAATGCTACATAGGCATTTCTAGTCACTTTATATAATTAAAATAAAAGGATAAAACCTTATTAAATTGTGACACCACTTTAAATCATATTACCATGGACTAAAATATGTGGTGATGAAATGTGTCAACATGATCCCATGTTTGGTTTGGAGAATATTAAATCTTAAGTAGTTTTTCAATGAGTAGAAATTACTTTTCTAAAAATAAAAGGAATTAAACCAAGCCTTAATCTTGTAATGTTAGAGATGATGTTAGATCATCTATAGGACCCTTGTGTGTGATGATTGCAAGTAGTTAAGTATTTTTTGGTGATTGTGTACCTCGTATTTATTTATAGACGCTAGTACCGACCAAGGATACGAGGAGGAAGGAGGATTCTACGAAGAAGAAGCCGAGGAGAACTTCAACCACTGCTCTGCTCAAGGCAAGCTAACACTTGCAATTATGAAAGTTATATAACCTATGCAATGCACTAAGCATGCTTGGTTAGACATATTTGATGATACCCAATCCTAGTTTTATTTACAAGCTTTCTATTTTATTTCTTTATCAAAGCTATTACTTCGAGTTTACTTAAGTGACTTGTAGATTCTAGAAAGATATATGTGAAGGTTGCATAAAGAGCATAAAATTTGTCCTAAGCTAGATAAACTTGATGTCATCCTAAGGCATGAGATTGAACTTAGTTAAAACTCCACTAGTTTACCACCCCTCATCAGTGCTTACCCCCACCTATAGATGCTAGTGCTAAGCATAAAACTTGATCAACTTTAGATGGGAATACTTGGTGAAAAAATGGTTATGAAAACCTTGGAATGATGGATCATTCTATTGAAATGTTTTGGACATGTGTTTCTGAACACCTGGTGATTTTGGTGATGAAAATGTTGAGGCATGAGCCTTAGCCCTTTTAAAACTGATGGTTGTCTGGATGCGATACCATTCCAATTTTATCGTACAACCACAATGCCCGAAGATTGGGTAGGGCTTGAATGGAAACTTATATACCTTAGTATTAGTTCCCTCACGGCCAAGGTCTAAGCTGAGGCTACCTTGTGAAGATTGTCCACCTGTGTAGTACCCAAGATGGCAGTTGGTCATGGTTGGGAGGCCAAACTCACAGGAGAGGTGCTTATACTAGGGCGTGTAATTGAAAGGTTAGGATTGATTATCCGCATACTGAGTATGGTGAATTCAGGATTTGTTCCTGACGGATGTATCAAATTTGTGGTGAAAGTCTACAATCTCTGCAGAGTGTCAAACTATTTGAATAATGGCCATGCGTCATGAGTGGCCATATTGTTCCCCCGTCAGACTTTTCAAAATGACTTGTGAAACAAAGTGAGACTTTGACTTGACCACAACCGGGTTGTGATATGAAATACAAGTTCCCATTTAGGTGTTATAAAACTTCAACTAGCATTCGTTGCTTCTAAACTTAGTAGAGATAAATCTGGCTTTTGCAAAACAACCCTAGAGCCTAGTGTCCTATTATCAAAAACCCCTTTCCCTTGCTTAAAGAGTACTCATGGCTTTGTCCCTGGCTATTCTCATGGCCAGACTATGAAGAGGAGTACCTGGAGGATGGACCCCAGGAAGTTTACGACAACTAGGATCATCTCCCATCATCAGTATTGCCTGTGACCCCGAAGATGGAGCTCCACCTATGCTATCATTATTATTACGTATTCCGCTGCTTGATGTTGTATTAAGAACTGGATCATGAGATCCCTATTTATGTAAGAACTTATGTACGGCTGTAATGGATGATGTACTATGGTATCCAATTCTGTTATGTCTCGCAAAAATGGTAATACTGGGATTGCGATGTATGGCATAACAGGCATCTGGGATTAAAAATCCGGGTGTTGACAGTTCGGTTGTGGGCACGAATGCGTTTCAGCCTGAACGACGACATAGGAACCTGCTGATACGAGCACACAGCATACACAGAGCACACACGGATAATTTTTACCTAGGTTCGGGCCTCCCTTCGGCTAACAACCCTGCCTTCGGCTTTGGTGGATTATCTAGGGTGGATCAAAGTACAAGATGATGATCTCTCCAATGGTGGGGAGCCGCTTTCTATCTAGCTTCTACACTCCCCGGGCTCCCTCTTTCTTTCTCTTCTCAGTCTCTCTATTCTCTTTCTTCCTCCTCTCCGGCATGGAGATGGGTTCTCACTCTCTTTTGATCTCACTATCCTCTAGAACGAAGCTCTCCTCTCCTGGCTAGAGGGCTCTCTTGCTAACTAAAATCTCTTCTACGTGTCTATCGATTCCCCTGCTGGTCCTCTCCAACCCCGTTTTCCCTCCTTTCTCTCAATGGCCAAGTGTCTCCTTTTATACTCCAAGGGGTCACTACAAGGGCCAGCGCGGAGCACCGCCAAGGGTGTTCCCCGGTGCAATCGCGGTGTGACACGTGGTCTTTAGGCAGGTGGACAGTGCCTGTGGCCAACATATGGCCAAGGGCAGTGCACAAGTGCATTTGATGGTTGAGTGACAACTCAGGCTCTGAGATGTCACTCCTGTCTGTGGCGCATTGCAGTGGACTGCATCAACATGATGATGCCCAGCAGCACTGGCACATCGCTAGTTCCCAAGGCCTGGGTCTGGCGTGTCTTGTCAGGCTTAGTTGAAGCCGGTTGCCGGGCCGTGCCTGGCCCAGGAGAAGTACTCCTATGGTCCTTCCAGGGCTTAGCCGATGCCACTCCTTAGCCTCGCCATCCCCGATCGGGCCCTTACACTCCTTCCGGGGCAGCCCCCGAAACAAGAGGTTGGTCCTCCTCACATGCTTCGTCGTCTTTTCCTCCTTGTCTAGACCCGGCTGGCGGACCAAATCTTGTCTTGTAGAGTTTTTATTACCCGTCGGTACCTACACCACAACTGACACTTAGTCTCCATAGACTTCATCGTCTCAAAACCATACATGTGCCAAGCACACAATGCTCGTGTCTTGGCGACGCCCTTGCCAGCTAGGCCACTTGTCTGCTGAGGCGCTGACCGGTGGGTCCTGGCCCATGCGCTACGATGCAATGCAAGGGACCCCCGATCTCATTACGCCAACAGTGATGAAGATAGTGGTCATGATGAAGACTTTGTTATATCTTGTCGCAAGCATGCCTAGCCCTCATGGGCAAATAGGATTGAAGCCAAGCTCAAGAAAGTGTTTTTCTTCCAAGCCGACAATCAAAAGCTCATGTATGAAGCCCATTTCTATGCCAAGAAAGCATGTGCTCATCATAAAAGAGATGATGGAAGGTCAAGGTTTGACTATCTCCCAAGGCTCAGAGAACAACATCACCCTCGAAAAGCAATGGATCTCTAAGCATAGCAACTGGGAGGATGATGCCACTTCTTCTTTCCATGCTCCAAGGACCCATGATGATGATGAGGATTGATCTTCGGGGCGCTATTCTTGCCCTTGTCCCTTTTTGGCGTCTTGATGTCAAAGGGGGAGAAGGAACAATGTAGGTGGCGGGATTTCCATGGGAAAGTCACAAGCTCGTTCTTGCTTTTATCTTTGGTTTATTGTGAACTTTATTTGCCTCATATTATTCGTGAACTCTATGTGCTAACTATTTGTGCTATGTAAGTTGAGACTATCTGGTTATCTTGTGGATCCATCATATGTGTTTTGTGGCTATTCTCATATGGATCCATCTTATGTGATGATGTTGTTTACTTATTGCCCTTATATCTCTCATCACATATTGGTGTGCAAAGGTATGAGTTCCAAGTTTATTTATCATTGTCTTTGCACTCTTGGTTGGTTTGTAAAAGAGATGGAGAGTGTTGATCCTAGTTTGTGCTTTATACGAGTGCACACATCTAGGGGGAGCCCGCCTCTATTTTTCAAACCTTATGCTTTATCATAATATTTGTCATGCAAAGGAGTGTTGTCATCAAACACCAAAAAGGGGGAGATTGAAAGGGCAGTTCCCATCCTAAGTGGTTTTGATGTTTGATGATAACACATGTATCAGACTAATCGTTTGCTAAGTGTGTTTCGGGTTTTTCTTATTGAGAAGGCATTTGTTTACCCTAAAAAAGGTCCATAGCAAGACATAGTTCTTCCTAGGTCTTTTGCTTGAGTCGTAGGAAAACCATACTATTAAGAGGGGGTTCGTGTCGGAAAGTTTGGGTGGAATCAACTCCGTTTTACATCCCAGCAAGCTTTCCTTCAATGTTTGAGAGCTAAAGTGTTTCTACTGCCAGAAGTGTCTGTGTCGACCGGTAGTATGAGTATTTCCGGTACTACTGCTTAACACCAGTAGTGCCACTTGGCGGTACCGGGCAAGCCCGAGGGTTCCTGTGAGGCTCAACCCCTCTCGGACTCACCCGGTACCACCATTCCGGTACTACCGCCTTAACTGGTAGTACCTCTTAAGGTTCCGGTACTACCGCTTAGCGGCGGTACCGCTTTCTTCGAGTGTGTCCTACCGGGGGACACATTGAGCTTTTCATCGCCCTCTTACCCCATCCGGTACCACGTTCGATACTAGACCGGTAGTACCGGTTTTATCCGGTAGTACTGCTTCTGGAACCGGTAGTACCTCTCGAGGCATGGAGCAATGGGCAGATTCCCTCTAGCTGTATAAAAGGGCCCTTCTTCTCCAACGAGAAGCTTGCGTCTTTTACCTCTCTCTTCCATTGTTCTTGAGCTTTAATTTCACTAGATCCCCCTCCCAAAGTTCTCCGATCTCCTTGATACTTTGGGATTTGGTGGAGGAGGTCTAGATCTAGGGTTTCACGAAAGCAAATTTGATCCTCCCTCGTTTTCCCTTGCGGATCTTGTTACTCTTGGGTTCTTTGAGCCATAGACGGAAGAGGTCGGTCTCGGAGCTTGGGCATTGGTTGTAAAGCTTCGGGATCGTGTTGGGATACTAAAAGTATTATGGAGGTATACTCAACAAGTTTGTAAAGGTTCCGGTCGCCACCTTGAAGGCCACCGCATAGTGAATCATGTGCTTGCCTTGCGGCGGGTGAGCGGGATAATAGGGTGAGGCCTTTTGTGGCGCTGGTGGTCTTAGTACCTCCCACCCCTTCAACGAAGACATACTTCCCCTCAAAAGGAAGGAACTTCGGGAAAACACCTCCGTGTCTACTTTCGATGATTTCTACCCTTTACTCCCTTTTTGTTGCTTGCTTGCTTGTTTGTCATATAGGTTCTCTCACCTAGTTGCATATCTAGAGAACCTAATTTGTTTCAAGCCTTAAAATTAAAAAGAAGTCAAAAATTGAATAGCCCCTATTCACCCCATCTAGTTTTGTATACCGATCTTCAAGGTTGGTTTGCAGAGGCGAGTTTACTTGAGGTGTCGCGAGGGCGATGGTAGGCCCCTAGCACCAAGCCCTCGATCCATCGAGTCGTGGACTATTAGGCGAGCATGCGAGTTTTCTTGGCACGGTTCTGGCGCATTTCGTGCACTTCGTAGTAGTCCTTGTTTCCGTGATTGAGTGACATGGGGTGATGTATTTTTCATGCGGATCCTTGCTGAGGTGCGGCCCAGGTACCGCGCTTGCGGCGATGCTTGTGTAGCATAGCTTGGTGTGGCCAGTGATGTATCTGGTACGAAGAGTGGTGATGCCGATTGAGGTTTTGCGGCATGTACTCATGTTGTAGCCTATGTGGAAACCGCGCGGCTTCCTGGCTGTAGTGTGGGTTCTTGACGTTTTTCTCTTGGCGCTGGTCTTGTCTTGTTGAGTTTTGAGCCTTGGTTAGACGTGATTCGCATCTAGTGCCTTAGGGTGTGCCTTCTTCTTCACTAGGCATGCCGGGAGGTCGTGGATGCTTGGAGTCTGCCGCCGTGAGGATACCTTGCCGAATTAGCCGAGAGTATCCGTCGGGCGGACTAGGCGCCGCCTCGCATAGGGATCCGGCTGCCGCGGGAAACTATGCGAGGAGATGCAGCCGGCGTGGGAGGTCGAGGCCGCGCCGATTCTCCTCCGATGAGGCATCGTGAGGAGCATCACCGCTCCGGGAGGCAGGGGCCACGCTAGCCGTCGTCCGATAGGGTTGCTGCGGCGAGCGGCACCGCGTCACCACATCGCGTTGGTGCCGATGCAAGTTCGCTCGTCTAGGAGCAGTGACAACGACAACAACTACGTAGATTCCTCCTTCCTGTGAAGGAAACGAAGAACGTAGAGATGATCAAAGGCATGAATAATCTTGAGTTTCTCACCTTTTCCTTCCTGTATTGTTCTTCTGTTCTTCGATTTCGATTCACGTCAAGGAGCCAAAGGGGAATTGTCGCGGGCAATCTTTCTTACCGATTTTCCTGTTCTCGTCTCCTTGTTCCTCTTTCTCTGTTTTGGTCGGTTGTTCTCGTCGAAAGACTTGAATTTGCCCGTCTTGAAAATCGAGATGTAAACGAGAGAGAACAAATGATTTAACCCATGTCTTATTCTACTGATATTCAACGTATCTTCTATATATAAATAGCAAGCTCCCACTACATGATTTCTCTGCAATTCTGTGAAGCCATGTCACCCTAAATTGCTTAGCAAGGCCGCAGATTATTTCCTACCATAATGAGTTGCCAGGACTCCTTAACTAATACGTTGGCCAGTGCATCGTCGTATACTCCCTTCGCCTCCTATTCCCTCCATTAATCCCTTCCAACTTTTATTGTCACGTAAATGTAAAAGAAACGGATGAGGGATACCAAATGGTGGGCATGCTTGGTTTTAAGTACCTAGCACAACTGCAGGACGCTACTCACGCCGCGTGTCTCAGTATTCTGCACCTTTCCTTGAATCCCAGACTCCATGTTCTATGTTTTATTTTCTGTAGTCTCCAACGACTGATATTGTCATGCCGATGTTGCTTATGTAGGGTTTCATATCATGGAAAACAAAAAATTTCTACCGCATACAAACAAACAAGCCAAGATCTATCTACTAGATTGTAGCAACGAGTCGATGGAATAACTCACCCTCGAAGATTCCAAAGTGTTTAACGAGAGCGGATTCTCGTGGGTGATGTAGTCGTACTCTTCCCGATCTCAAGATCGCAGACGATCCTTCCGTCAAGGCGGCGCTCCCGCAAATGGTCACACGTTCGATTGACGAAGACCTTCCTCTCCCTTGTTCCAGTAGGTAGCGGAGGTTGTAGTACTCTCCTCGCGATTCCGGCAGCACAATGGCGTGGTACCGGAAGTAGAGGGGAGATCTCGCAGGGCTTCGCCTTAAGCCGGAGCGAGTATGGTGGACGATGAGAGAGCCCTCGACGATCTAGTGTTTAGACACGCCGAGGAGGGGGCAAGCTGGCGGCTAGGGTTAGCTAGGCGGCGGTGGCGGTTTGCCCTAGGGCGGCGGCGGTTTAGAGGTGGAGGTGTTGGGTGTCTAGGAGGGGAGCCCTGCCCCTCCTTTTATAGGTGGAGGGGCCGGCCAAGGGAAGGGGAGTCCCTCCCCAACTCGGCTTGGAGGTGGGCTGGCGGTGGAGGGGAAGAACTCCTCCCCAACTCGGTTTCCACCTCCCTCTCCACTTCCCAAAAATAGCCGTTTGACTTTCAAATTGCCGTTTGACTTTTTCAAACTAGGATTTGAATAAACCCTCTATTTTGTTCAGCGATGACACCTAGTACATAATGCAATCATACCAACTTGATATAACACATTCATGTACCCTTCCCCTCCGGAGTGCCGGACATTCCGGAACCTTCTAGAACATTCCCGATGAAAACACCGGAACCATTCCCCAACTCCGAAACAGGACTTTCCTTATATGAATCTTATTCTCCGGACCATTCCGGATCTCCTCGTGATATCCCGGATCCCATCCGAGACTCCGAACAACATTCGGTCTCTTTCTCATCATTCCATAACTACTCAAACAACGTCGAATCCTTAAGTGTGTCTCCCTACGGTTCGTGAATTATGCGGACATGATCGAGACACTTCTCCGAACAATAACCAATAGAGGAATCTGGAAATTCATATGGCTCCCACATATTTCTATGATTACTTTGCGATCGAATGAACCACTTACATACGATACCAATTTCCCTTTGTCTCACGATAGTTTACTTATCCGAGGTTATGATCGTCGGTATCTCTGCATACCTAGTTCAACCTTGTTACTGATAAGTACTCTTTTCTCGTTCCCGTGATATGTGATCCCTTGTGAGCCAGTCACATGCTTGCAAGCTAATTGGATGACATTTCACCGAGAGGGCCCAGAGTATATCTATCCGTCATATGGATGGACAAATCCCACTCTTGATCCATGTGTCTCAACCAATACTTTCCGAACACTCAATGCCACCTTTATAGCCACACGATTCTGGTGTGGTGTTTGATGTCATCAAAGCATCCATCCGGTAAAGGTGATATGCATGATCTCATGGTCGAAGGAATTAGGTTACTATGTATCAGAAAGCATATAGCAATTGAACTATTAAAATGACTTGATCTTTATGCTATGCTTATCTATAGGAGTATGTCCACCATATCATTCTCCTAACGATATGATCTTGTTGTTAATAACATCTCAATGTTCATGATAGGGAAACCTTAATCATTTGTTAACCAACAAGCTAGTATTATATAGAGGCTTTACTAGGGACTTCAATTTAAGTTTACAAATCACACAAGTATTAATGTTTCCTTGTTAATACTATTATAGCATGAATGTAAACATTTATCATAAACACAAAGATATAATAATAACTACATTTATTATTGCCTCTAGGGCATATCTCCAGATCTCCCACTTGCACTAGAGTCATCTAATCTAGATTACATGGTAATATACCGAACACCCATGGCAGTTTGGTGCTGGTCATGTTTTGCCCTTGGGAGAGGTTTAGTCAACGGATCCGCCACATTCAGATCTGTGTGTACTTTGCTAATCTTTATGTCCCCATCTTGGACATGTTCTCGAATAGCGTGAAAACGTAGCTTGATATGCTTCAGCTTCTTGTGTGACCTTGGTTCTTGCGCATTGGCTATGGCGCCCATGTTATCACAGTAGATAGACATTGGGTCCAGCGCACTAGGAACCACACCTAGCTCTGTAACAAACTCTCTCATCCATATCGCTTCTTGTGAAGCCTCCGAATCAGCCATGTATTCTGATTCAGTTGAAGATCTCGCCACAACGCTTTGCTTTGCACTCCTCCAGCTAACTGCTGCACCATTCAAAGTAAATACGTATCCAGATTGTGATTTAGAATCATCCGGATCGATGTTCCAACTAGCATCGGTGTAACCATTAACAACGAGTTATTCATCACCTCCATAAGAAAGAACCATATCCTTAGTTCTTCTCAAGTACTTAAGGATGTTTTTGATCATTGTCAATGATCCACTCTGGATCACTTTGATATCTGCTAGTTAAACTAACAAAGATATGCAATGTCGGGTCTAGTACATAGCATGGCATACATTAGAGATCCTATGGTGAGGCATAGGAGTCTTACTCATCCTTTCTCTATCTTCTGTCATTGTCGGACTTTGAGTTTTACTCAAGGTCGTATTGGGCAACATGGGCAAGAACCCTTTCTTGCTATCTTCCATTCCAAACCTCTTTAGAACTTTGTCCAAATATGTACTTTGTGACAATGATATTAGGCGTCTCGATCTATCTCTATAAATCTTTATGCCTAATATGTAAGCTGCTTCGCCAAGATCCTTCATTGAAAAACTATTATTCAAATATTACTTGACACTATTAAGAAGGTCTACATCATTCCCAATCAACAATATGTCATCTACATATAGTATTAAGAATGCTATAGAGCTCCCACTCACTTTCTTGTAAATACAAGCTTCTCCATAAGTTTGTATAAAACCAAAACTTTTGATCACCTTATCAAAACGTTGATTCCAACTTCGGGATGCTTGCTTCAATCCATAGATGGACCGTTTGAAGTTTGCATACCTTTTTAGCATCTTTAGGATCGACAAAACCTTTGGGTTGCATCATATACAACTCTTCATCAATGTCTCCATTGAGGAATGCTGTTTTGACATCCATCTGCCATATCTCATAATCATAATATGCAGCGATTGCTAACATAATCCTCACAGACTTTAGCTTCGCTACTGGTGAGAAAGTCTCATCGTAGTCAACTCCTTGAATTTGTCGAAACCCTTTTGCGACAAGTCGAGCTTTATAGACAGCAACATTACCATCAACATCTGTTTTCTTCTTGAAAATCCATTTGTTCTCGACAGCCTTCTAGCCATCCGGTAAGTCCACCAAAGTCCACACTTGGTTTTCGTACATGGATCCAATCTCGGATTTCATGGCTTCATGCCATTTATTGGAATCTGGGCTCATCATTGCTTCCTCATATGTCGCAGGGTCATCGGTGTTGTCCACCAACATGACACTCATAACGGGATCATACCAATGGAGGTGTACGAGTTCTCGTTGACCTGCGAGGCTCTGTAGCAACTTCAATCGAAGTTTCATGATCATCATCATTAGCTTCCTCTCTTATGGGTGCAGGCACCATAGGAACTTCTTCCGGTGCTGCGCTACTCGCAATTTCGAGAGAAGGTTCGACAACCTCGTCGAGTTCTACTTTCCTTCCAGTCACTTCTTTCGAGAGAAATTCCTTCTCTAGAAAGGATCCATTCTTGGCAACGAAGATTTTGCCTTCGGATCTATGATAGAAGGTATACCCAATAGTTTCCTTCGGGTATCCTATGAAGACGCATTTTTCCGCTTTGGGTTCAAGCTTGTCCGGCTGTAACTTCTTTACATAGGCTTCGCATCCCCAAACTTTAAGGAACGACAATCTAGGTTTCTTCCCAAACCATAATTCATACGGTGTCGTTTCAACGGATTTAGATGGTGCCCTATTTAAAGTGAATGCGGCTGTTTCTAATGCATAACCCCAAAATGATAGCGGTAAATTTGTAAGTGACATCATAGAACGAACCATATCTAAGAGAGTTCGATTCTGACGTTCGGACACACCATTCTGTTGTGGTGTTCCCGACGGTGTCAATTGTGAAAGTATTCGCATTTCTTCAAATGCTCGCCAAAATCGTAACTTAGATATTCACCTCCACGATCGAGCGTAGAAATTTAATCTTATTGTTATGTTGATTCTCTACCTCACTTTGAAATTCCTTAAACTTCTCGAAAGTTTGGACTTATGTTTCATGAAATAGATATACCCATATCTACTCAAGTCATCCGTGAAGGTAAGAACATAACGATAACCATCGCGATGCTACACTCATTGGACCACACACATCGGTATGTATGATTTCCAATAAGTCCGTAGCTCGCTCCATCATACCGTAAAATGGAGTCTTAGTCATTTTACCCATCGGACATGCTTAGCATCTTTCAAGTGATTCAAATCAAGTGATTCAAGAAGTCCATCGAATGGAGTTTCTTCATACGCTTCACTCCAATGTGACCAAGGCAGCGATTGCCACATATAGGTCGAGTTATCGCCGATTTCAAACGTTTAGCCTCAATGTTATTAATATGTGTATTTCCACTATCGAGATTCAATAAGAATAGACCATCTATCAAAGGTGCATGTGCATAAAACATATTACTCATATAAATCGAACAATCATTATTCTCGGACTTAAACAAGTAACCGTCTCGCAATAAACAAGATCCCGATATAATGTTCATGCTTAACGCAGCACCAAATAACAATTATTTAAGTATAAAACTAATCCCGATGGTAGATGAAGGGGTAGCGCGTCACCGCGATCACATCAACCTTTGATCTGCTTCCCACGCCGCATCGTCACCTCGTTCTTCGCTATCCGCTTATTCTGCAAAGACTGCTTCGAGTTACAAATATGAGCAACCGAACCAAGATCAAATACCTGTGCACTACTACAAAGTACTAGTGAGATACACATCAATAACATGTATATCGGATATACCTTTCTTCTTGATGTTGCCGTTCTTCAAATCCGCCAAGTACTTTGGGCAATTCCGCTTCGTGACCTTCTCCTTGCAAGAAAAGAACTCAAGATCGTGCTTAGGTCCAACCTTGGTCTTCTTTGTTAGCGTGGTAACTTTCTTACCACCCTTCTTGAAGTGTCCCTTTTGCTTGGACTTGCCTTTCTTGAATTTGGTGGTCTTATTGACCAACAACACTTGGTGCTCTTTCTTGATCTCCACTTCTGCAGATTTCAACATGGCAAAGAGTTCGCAACGCCTTGTTCATGTTTTGCATGTTGTAGTTCATCACAAAGTTCTTGTAACTTGGTGGTAGTGATTGGAGGACACGATAAATCCCAAAGCATTAGGAATCACTATACCCAAGCTTTGAAGTTTGTTTGCGTGCCTGCACATCTTAAGCACATGCTCACCGACGGAGCGCCTCTTCCATCTTGCAGTTAAAGAACTTTTCAGAAGCCTCATAGCTTTCAATTGCCGCATGAGTCTCAAAAATCAATTTGAGATCCTCGACAATATCATATGGGTCTGAATTCTCAAACCTTTTCTGAAGCTCTGATTCTAAACCATACAAGATAGCACACTGAACTGTGGAGTACCGAGTCTTCCGAGTGAGGTAAACATTCTTTACTTCATCGGTGAGATCACCGCAGTGGGTCACCCAAATGGTGCATCCAAAGACATAGGTCAAATTACCAAAGTGAGGACAATCCTCAAATTGGAACCAATCCGGGTTGCTTCCATTGTTTTCAACTTTTCTTTCTCTAGGAACGCATTAAAATTGATGGTAGGGGCTGCCATTGATCTACAACATATTTGCAATAGTTTAGACTAAGTTTATGACAAATTGAGTTCAAATTAATAATAAAATTAATCTAGGTGAACTCCCACTCAAAACAATATCCCTCACATTGTTTTAGTGATCACACGAACCAAATCCACCACATCAACACCGATCATCACGAGAGTTGATATAGTTTCAATGGCGAACAATCGACATGTTTATCATATCTACTATATGATTCATGCTTTACCTTTCGGTGATCCGTGTTCCGAGACCATGTCTCAGACATGCTAGGCTCGTCCAAGATCAAACCTTAGTTTCCGCATGAGCAAATCTGGCTTGCTCACGTTGTATACACTTATGAATCTAACACACCCGATCATCACATGGTGCTTCAAACAACAAGCTTTAGCAACGGTGCTAACTAAGGGTGAACACTTTATGACTTGAAATTCATGTGCATGAGGGATCATCTTATAATGCTACCGTCGTCTACTAAGCAATACAAGATGCATAAAGGATTAACATCACATGCAATTCATAATATGTGATATGATATGGCCTTTTCTTCTTTGTGCTTCCGATCTCCATATTCAAGCACCTAACATGATCTCCATCATCACCGCATTGCATCAAGGTCAATGATGCTCCTTCATGGTTGTCGCCCACCGCTTCAACTATTACAACTACTTTGAATAGACACGCGGTCTTAACATAAATTAAAGACAACCATATGGCTCCCGCGTTGCCAACTTACAATAAGGATCATTGCATACATCAAATATAATCACAATCATGGCCATATCACATCACTGCACACCCCTGCAAAACAAAGTTAAACGCCTCTACTTTCTTTGCATGTTTTACGTGGTTTGGGGATTTCAATAAGTGTCGTTCTAACTTACGAACAAGAACCACAACATTGATACTAGCATTGTTAATCACCCGTTGTAAATTGAATCTTAACTATGCTAGGAGAAACAGCACCAAAAGCCACTTAAGCAATACAAGTTGCATTTCAATCGTGGAGAAAGTCTCATGAACGATGTCATGTAAGGTTAGCCCGGGCCTCTTCATCCCAACATCCTGCAAGATGCAAAGTACACAAGAAGCAATCGACAATAAAAGCATCAACGCCCACAATGACCATTGTGTTCTACTCGTGCAACAGATCTACATATAGACACGGCTCTGATACCACTATAGGGTTTCGTAGCATGGAAAACAAAAAATTTCTACCGCATACAAACAAACAAGCCAAGATCTATCTACTAGATTGTAGCAACGAGTCGATGGAATAACTCACCCTCGAAGATTCCAAAGTGTTTAACGAGAGCGGATTCTCGTGGGTGATGTAGTCGCATTTTCCCGATCTCAAGATCGCGAGACGATCCTTCCAAATATTGTTTCCTGGCAAAGGTTCCCGCAATGGTCACATCGCTCGGTGATTGATTGACGAAGACCTTCCTCTCCCTTGTTCCAAAGAAAAGGAGGTTGTAGTACTCTCCTCGCGATTCCGGCAGCACAACGGCGTGGTACCGGAAGTAGAAGGGAGATCTCGCAGGGCTTCGCCTTAAGCCGGAGCGAGTATGGTGGACGATGAGAGAGCCCTCGACGATCTAGTGTTTAGACATGCCGAGGACGGGGCAAGCCAGCGGCTAGGGTTAGCTAGGCGGCGGCGACGGTTTTCCCTAGGGCGGCGGCGACGGCAGTGGAGGTGGCGGCGCCGGCGGCTAGGGTTTAGAGGTGGAGGTGTTGGGTGTCTAGGAGGGGAGCCCTGCCCCTCCTTTTATAGGTGGAGGGGCCAGCCAAGGGAAGGGGAGTCCCTCCCCAACTCGTCTTGGAGGTGGGCCGGCGGTGGAGGGGAGGAACTCCTCCCCAACTCGGTTTCCACCTCCCTCTCCACTTCCCAAAAATAGCCGTTTGACTTTCAAATTGCCGTTTGACTTTTTCAAACTAGGATTTGAATAAACCCTCTATTTTGTTCAGCGATGACACCTAGTACATAATGCAATCATACCAGCTTGATATAACACATTCATGTACCCTTCCCCTCCGGAGTGCCAGACATTCCGGAACCTTCTAGAACATTCCCGATGAAAACACCGGAACCATTCCCCAACTCCGAAACAGGACTTCCCTTATATGAATCTTATTCTCCGGACCATTCCGGATCTCCTCGTGATATCCCGGATCTCATCCGAGACTCCAAATAACATTCGGTCTCTTTCTCATCATTCCATAACTACTCAAACAACGTCGAATCCTTAAGTGTGTCTCCCTACGGTTCGTGAATTATGCAGACATGATCGAGACACTTCTTCGAACAATAACCAATAGAGGAATCTGGAAATTCATATGGCTCCCACATATTTCTACGATTACTTTGCGATCGAATGAACCACTTACATACGATACCAATTTCCCTTTGTCTCACGATACTTTACTTATCCGAGGTTATGATCGTCGGTATCTCTGCATACCTAGTTCAACCTTGTTACTGATAAGTACTCTTTTCTCGTTCTTGTGATATGTGATCCCTTGTGAGCCAGTCACATGCTTACAAGCTAATTGGATGACATTTCACCGAGAGGGCCCAGAGTATATCTATCCGTCATATGGATGGACAAATCCCACTCTTGATCCATGTGTCTCAACCAATACTTTCCGAACACTCAATGCCACCTTTATAGCCACACAGTTACGGTGTGGTGTTTGATGTCATCAAAGCATCCATCCGGTAAAGGTGATATGCATGATCTCATGGTCGAAGAAATTAGGTTACTATGTATCAAAAAGCATATAGCAATTGAACTATTAAAATGACTTGATCTTTATGCTATGCTTATCTATAGGAGTATGTCCACCATATCATTCTTCTAACGATATGATCTTGTTGTTAATAACATCTCAATGTTCATGATAGGGAAACCTCAATCATTTATTAACCAACAAGCTAGTATTATATAGAGGCTTTACTAGGGACTTCAATTTAAGTTTACAAATCACACAAGTATTAATGTTTCCTTGTTAATACATGAATGTAAACATTTATCATAAACACAAAGATATAATAATAACTACATTTATTATTGCCTCTAGGGCATATCTCCAACAGCTTAGGATTCATATATTTTCCTTTTGCATGCATCTTTCCGTAAAAAGCAGATTCGAGAGAGAAGCGTGGCAAATAGATTCCAATAAAAAGCATGAATAATCGCCTGTGATCCTCACCAGGAAAGAAGATCGCTGCAGTGCAGACCATGATCCGCCCTTGACTCCCCAAACACCTTTTGTATGTTATTCCGTTTTATTTTTGATTTATGCATATGAATAGGAGATTAACACTCCATACTTGCAGATTCATCTCATGTTGGATAATATCGTGATGTCAATTAGAACACAACTTCCATTTCGGTGAGGTTTTTATGCCAAGGCTACAATATGTATCTTTTCCTTCCCTTCCTGTTTCATAGTGTTTATTACATATTAGAACATGTGACATATATCATTTTGTTTTACTTTCAGAATTACTATCTGTTTATGCAGCATCTAAGGAAATATTTTGAGTGTGGTTTGAGTGTCTCAAAGCACTGAATATTATTTGTTCAAGTATCTTCTTTAGGATGATGTCTCAGAATTATCAAGATAAGAAACATAGAGCAGTTGATCCATGCTTAATTAACATTGCACATGAATATTTCTCACATAACTGTGAACTCGATATGAACAACTTTAGACATGTCTTATGTGTTTCATATTTGAGCCCTCAAGTTGATGGCAACAAAGCAAAGAGTTTCTATACATACACACCATGAATTAATCTTTAGTATTCTGATTGTAATGTATGGATTAATCGAGTCTATGACATATTTTTTTCAAAGATATTCCAAAAAAATCCTGTTTGGGTTAACCCCTAAATTCTCTACATTTTTCTCAGCACT
Organism: Avena insularis; assembly: GCA_023614405.1. Classification (NCBI taxonomy): domain Eukaryota; kingdom Viridiplantae; phylum Streptophyta; class Magnoliopsida; order Poales; family Poaceae; genus Avena; species Avena insularis. The sequence goes on from CM042689.1 coordinate 150,454,809, forward strand.
ATAAAATGTCGTATATAAATAACCAAATATCCCGCAACAACGCGCGAGGTATCATCTAGTATTTATAAAGGGAACGGACAAGATGAAGAGATGTGTTCGTTCGTAAAGGGGCACCTGGTAATTGGTTGCCATACTATTACACCGACATAGAGAATTACATGAATTATCTTTTTATTTAATCTATTAATTAAATCCTAAGAGTCACATTCCATTTCGCAACCCCAGTTTAACAAGGACGGCGGCGAGCCAATAGGAAGCCGAGATCCAGCCATTATGACATCGACAAAATAATCCTTGGCAAATCCACGCTAATTACGAGCAGTAAATCATATTCACCGCTCGATTAGCTCACCTTCCGCACTCGAAATTTACATAATCCCCTAGATCGGTGTGCTGCCGTGCTTCTCCCTCCCCTCACGTCGCATTACTCCAAAATTTTCAGTGTAGATCTGCGCTTCGCGCTCTTCTCTGCCTCCGCCTCCGCCTCCGATCCCCAGTGAGGCCGGCATGGAGGAGACGCCGCCGCAGCTGCAGCCGCAGGCCGCGCACGCGTCTCCTCCGTTCCCGGCGATCTTCACCCCGCCGCGCTCTCTCTCTTCGGCGTCCGCTCGGGGCAGCCCCACCGTCCCCAGTCCCGGCGGGCCCGCGCAATTCAGCACCCCGCCGGGCCCGCCCGTCTTCTCCTCGCCGCTGCGCCCCGCCGCCGTGCCCTTCCGCACCACCCCGGTTTCGCCCCAGCCGGTACCCTTCACCCCCCGCAGCGCCTCCTCATCGTCCTCCGTCTCCCTCCCCACCTCCTCCGCCCCGCACTTCTTGAACGGCGCGGCCACCCCTCACCGTCACCTCCCCTTCGCGGCGCCATCTCTGGAAGACTCCAGCGTCGACTCCCCATACGTCCTCTTCTCTGCTCGCAAGGTGCGCCACGCTCATCTCCTATTACTCAATTATGCATGCGCATAAATACAGTACCATTTGTATCTTACACGATCACAGCATCACTCGAGTTGCAAATCACGCTTGGTTTTTAGATGCAGATCGTGTACAGTGCATATGGCTGTGCAATTTGTGCAGCTCGTCTCTTCAGAAATGTGTGCACTTTGTAATTAGTGTTTTCACTTGTAGGTCCTGAAGCAGAAGAAACTGCTGAATGCCCCTAGCTTGGGGTTCGGAGCTCTAGTTTCGCCAGGGAGGGAGGTGTCGCCAGGTCCTGAAACCTTGGAGCGTGATCCTCGCCGTTGCCTGAACTGTGGTGCTTATGTGAATTTGTACAGCGATGTGTTGATTGGCTCTGGGCAATGGCAGTGTGTCATTTGCAAGAAGCTGAACAACAGTGAGGGGGAATTCGTGGTCTCCAGCAAGCATGACCTGCTTCAGTGGCCAGAGCTCGCATCCTCTACTGTCGATTATGTGCATTCGGGGAATAGGCGGCCAGGCTTTGTCCCCATGTTGGACTCGAGGGTGTCTGGTCCCATTTTTATTCTAATAGATGAGTGCCTTGATGAGGCGCACCTGCAGCATCTGCAGGGCTCCTTGCATGCATTTCTGGATTCTCTCCCTCCTACAGCAAGGATTGGAATCATCTCATATGGGAAAACTGTCTCTGTGTGTGATTTTTCAGAGGGGGCGGCAGTGATAGCGGATGTGCTACCTGGAAATAAGTCGCCTACCAATGATTCATTGAAGGCGCTTATCTACGGGACAGGGGTGTACTTGTCTCCTGTACATGCTTCGCTTCCTGTTGCACACACAATATTCTCATCCCTGAGACCCTATCAGTTAAGTGTGGCAGAAGCGTTGAGGGACCGATGCCTTGGTGCTGCTGTAGAGGTTGCCCTTGGTATTCTTCAAGGGCCGTCAGCGGAGTTGTCTCGTGGAATCATCAAGAGATCAGGAGGCAACTGCAGGATCTTGGTATGTGCTGGTGGCCCCAACACGTTTGGGCCAGGATCAGTGCCTCATTCTGTTCAACACCCAAACTATGCTTACCTGGAGAAGACAGCTATGAAGTGGATGCAGAATCTTGGTCACGAAGCACAGAGACACAGTACCATCGTTGACATTCTTTGTGCTGGAACATGTCCAGTGCGGGTTCCTGTCCTGCGGCCACTGGCAAAGTGTTCTGGAGGTGTGCTCTTACTTCATGATGATTTTGGAGAGGCCTTTGGGGTCAACTTGCAGAGGGCGTCGACGAGAGCAGCTGGTTCCCATGGCTTACTTGAGATTAGATGCTCAGATGGCATGCTTGTGAGTCAAGTAATTGGCCCTGGTGAAGAGGCTTCTCCTGATTCTCATGAAACATTCAAGAATGATACTTCATTTTGTATCCAGATGCACAGTGTTGAGGAAACCCAGAGTTTTTCCGTGTCTATGGAGACAGAGAGTGATATCAACAACAATTTTGTTTACTTCCAGTTTGCAGTCCGTTACTCTAATATGTATCAATCAGAAATTACTAGGGTTATCACTAGCAGGCTGCAAACTGTTGATGGCTTGTCTGCGTATCTGTCAAGTATGCAAGAAGATGTAGCTTCAGTTATCATTGGTAAGAGAACCGTCTTGCGCGCCAGAACCGCCTCTGATTCTGTTGACATGAGGCTCACAATTGATGAAAGAGTTAAGGACATAGCTCTCAAATTTGGTACTCAGGTTCCGAAATCAAAGCTTTATCGTTTCCCAAAGGAGCTGTCATCACTACCTGAGTGCTTATTTCATTTGAGAAGGGGCCCACTCTTAGGTAGCATCATAGGACATGATGACGAAAGATCAGTTGTTAGGAGTTTGTTCTTGAATGCGTCATTTGACCTGTCGCTCCGCATGCTGGCACCTCGTTGTATAATGCATCGAGAAGGTGGCACATTTGAGGAGCTGCCAGCATATGATCTTGCCATGCAATCAAATTATGCAGTGGTATTGGATCATGGAACTGATATTTTCATTTGGTTGGTAAGTCACATACTCACATCCTATCTGATCTGTCTCACTTACCACATTATCTCCGTTTTGTGACTGCATAGTTTAGCTTGCTCAACTTCATTTTCAACTTATCACCATTCTTGATGACAAACTTTTGTTTTCACTGTATATTTGTATGTTCCGGATATTTTCAGCAAGTAAAAGGGCCACAATACCACTAATTGTGTTTCATAGAACAAAAATTATTTGTCCACTCTCTGTTCTATGTTTATAGAAGGAAAAAAAATTGAAGCATGAGATTTTAGCAGTATCATGTTGGGGGAAAATAACTTGCTACCAGGATTATGAGTTTATGTAATTGTAATATTTAATAAAGATTTTGATAGAGATAACGTGAATGCATTGGAACTATTGAATTATCAATATAGGCTAGTTGATGGTTAGAATGAATAAGAGATCTTATGAATATTATGTGTAAATGATGTTGATACTTGATAGACTAGGGTTGCAGAAAGAAGTCATATACTTGATAGACTAGGGCTGCAGAAAGAAGTCATCCTTTGTTGATCTACTTATTAACCTTTAAGGCTCTGTTTGGACTCTCTGTTTTTCTAATACCAAAGTATTTCAATACCATGGTATTTCAGTGCCCGGCAATGCAGTACTTCAGTTTCTCCCCTTTCTCAGTTTTAGAAAAAAGAGATCCTAACCTCTTTCTCAAATACTGAAAAAAAAAACCACAGTTTTAATCATACTATGGTTTATGAAACTGCAGTATTTTCTTCTGCCAAACACATCGAAGTATTTGAGACTGCGGTATTTTAGAAACCATGCTATTTTCCAAATACTTAAAAAAACTGAGCAGCCAACCGGAGCCTAAATGATGTTGAATTATCGTTATGCTGACTGCTGATACTATTATGGTTGTTCATCATAACCATATCAAAGAGTAATATTTCCTATTGCATTTTGATACTATGTGTTCACAGGGTGCTGAACTAGCAATCCAAGAAGGACAAAGTGCAGCAGCTTTAGCAGCATGTCGTACACTGGCAGAAGAGCTCAGCGAGCTTCGTTTTCCAGCTCCCAGGATACTTTCATTCAGAGTCAGTTTCCGTGTCTTCAATTTCCACTTCTATTTCCAAATTCCAACTAGTTTTCTTGTTTTCCTGTTATCAACTCTTTTCTCTCATACTATCATATATTATATAACCCATGTGTTGTTAGATTATAGTATCATATTAATCAATGTTCAAAAAATTGGCCGATTAACAGCCGATATGCTGATTAATCGGCCGATTTATCGTCAGTTGTAGGGTGAGCGATAAGATTACAGCATATCAAATTTCGCTACTTATCGGGGTCTGAAAGCTGTTTTTTTGCCAATAGTCTTGTAGAATTGTACATTAGCTTGAATTTTGCCATTTTTGTTGATTCAAAGGCAAGGAATCAAGGTAACACTTCTGTCCAATACTCTAATATTGTTTTTTGCATAGCATATTTTAGAATTTTTAATGCTGGAACTTGGGATTTACAAAAAAAATAGCCGACAAATAGTCAATCGATACAATTGATTAATAGGCCAATAAGCGATTAATCTATAATCTGAGGTCGACCGAGCCGTAAACGATAAACGATATTTTGAACATTGATATTAATAGGAAATTTTGCAATACTTGATATGCCCTTTGTTTTGAATCCACTCTTTGTTTTGATTTCAAATCAGTCGCACAATATACTTCCAAATAGTAACTGTGCAGCTAGCATGAACCACCGGTTGCACAGAGCTACATGCTTTGTTTTGCTGACCATCTTTTTCTCTCTTGGCGTTCTGGTACAGGAGGGGAGCTCTCAGGCTAGATACTTCGTCTCACGCCTGATCCCAGCTCACAAGGACCCTACTTATGAGCAGGTCATAATTTCTCTGGACCTTACCCTTTGACAGCTAGGAATGTGGTCACTGATAAAGTAATTTGTGAGCCAGCCCATAATTGTTAACATGGGCACTTTTGCACGTTTCAGGAGTCGAGATTTCCTCAGCTACGGACCCTTACTCCTGATCTGAGGGCTAGGCTAAAGAGCAGCTTCATCCACTTTGATGACCCTAGCTTCTGCGAGTGGATGCGCAGCCTCAAATTGGTCCCACCGGAACCAAGCTAACACAAATAATCGGATGAGCACAATCCGAAACGGTGGATAGCAACGAGGCGCCGGGATTTGGCTTCTCACAGAGTTGCCAAACGATTGCTGAAAGCTTTTCTGGAGTACACTTTAAGGACCAAACACATGTTTGGGTGCAGCGGAAGTTGTATGATTTTCCCTGATTCTTTCCTCCGACGCGATAGCATAAATGCATTGTCTATTCTCATACAAGCGCGGAATTTACACAATAAGATTATCACAGATGTTCTCCTGCCTTTGAAGAGTTCCTTGGATGTTACACAGTACAACTCTGGCCTTACTATTCTTTTGATCCCTTTTGTTCGTTTGGGGTGGGTCACAATTCTCCATTTGTATAATCAGATATCTTCTACTTATATACTTTCCCCATTTCAGAAATATAAGATATTTTAGCTTTGTGAAATAAATGTATCTAGATGACTTTTAGTGTATAGGTTCACTTTGAATCTTTATGAATCTATAGTCTAAATACATTTCTAAATACATTTGATTTACAAAGCTAAAAGATCTTATATTTCTAAATAAAGGGAGTATTACTTAAAAAAGGAAATGGTGTTCCGCCGTTGCCAATACGTCGCCTCCCTTCGTCCTGCACCCCTGTGTCGTCTCTTTTGGATGCCTCTCCTTACACAAATGAGCGCCGACATGTGGACCCTCACACCCCTTTTGAGTTATAGCCTCGCAAATCCATTTCATCTACACGCCGCCCCTGCGCCCTACCGCATCTGATATGTGAACATGAGGAGAGATGGAGAGGGTTGGAGCTTGGCCATGGGTATTGCGATGAGAAGATCTCAGCATGGTACAGGGTGGGCTCGGTAGGAGGAAACCACCAAGATCGCGATGAGGCGGACATGATGACATTGTTGATGGCGTTGGTCACCGCCACTAGCGAACACCATGCCTACCTAGGAACACATGTCGAGGCTAAACCGGTGGGGGTTGAGGGGAGCCGCGATGGCCAACTTCTTGATGGGGTTGTTCGAAAGCGAGGTCGCACCCTCAACGCTCAACAACATTGCCACATGCGCGTTTCCATCGAGATCGAGCACGAGTGCGCCTGCCCGTGGTCATTTTGGGCGATTTTGGTCGCGTTTTGGTGTTAATATTACTCTTTTCTAGAGCTCATTGTAACTTCCATCAATTTGATATTGCTAAAATTGTAGTCACGGGTATGTAAATTTCTAGGGGAAGAAGGCCACAAAGTGTGTCCATCAGAGATGTTGCACAGAGGGGAGGCGAAGGATAGAAAAATGACGGCAATTTAAATAAAAATAACCTAAAAGTCGAACAAATTCAAAAAATAAACTTCTTTGCAAACTATTTCACAAACCGTAACCCTTTTCTGCTACTCCTGCCCGCGTGGCACCGCACCAACTCTTGCCACTCCACCCTAGACGGAGCCACATCCTTGCCACGTTGGCTCGGTGGGTCCCGACGCCGCAACCCTGCCACGCTGGCGCGCACACGACGCCGCAAGCATAGCTGCTGCGCCAGTCAGGACGGCGTCGCATGCCCTACCACGCTGGCATTGTGGGCCCCGACAGCGTAAGTGTTGCGCCACGCTGGGGGGTGCCGCACTAAACCCTGCAACGCCGGCATGCACGGCGCCGCACATGCTGCGTGCATATCCCCCGTGTAGGTCGGCACGACCGCCGCTCTTCTTTCTTTCCCTCTCTAGACGCAAGAACACACAAAGCTCCAATGGAGGCGGCGACTGCTAGGGTTCTTGATCCATTGCTTAAGTTCCAACAATGTGGCAAGTGTTAGGAATAGGCAACTTGTATTTCTCTGGGGGCCAAAGGCCACAATATATAATACAGGTACATGTGTGAATATGCAGGAAGCCCCCTAACATATGAGAAAACTACAATATACAAATATATATATCTAACACCCCTCTCAAACTCATGGTGGATCCACAACACTGAGTTTGGAGAGTAAGAAATCATGCTGTGCTCTGGTCTGTGCCTTCGTGAAGAAATCCGCCAACTGTAAATCTGAAGGCACATACTGAAGCGCAACAATCTGAGCCTGCACGTGTATAGAAAGCATCAACACCAATATGCTTAGTAAGCTCATGCTTGACCGGATCACGTGCAACACTAATAGCACCTGTACTGTCAGACCAAACCAGAGTGGGTGTGGTAATAGAGACCCCCACATCCGCAAGTAACCACCGTAACCATGTCACCTCAGCAGTCAACAAGGCCATAGCACGCAACTCAGCCTCAACACTCGAACGGGAAACCGCTGTCTGTTTCTTCGTCTTCCAAGCAATGAGCAAACCACCAAGAAACACACGATGGCGAAAGGAACGACATCCGAAGGATCACTCGCAATGAAGCGTCCGAATAGCACTGGAGCTGGAGGGAGCTGGAACGAGGAAAGAAAAGGCGACGAGTGATCGTACCACGAAGATAACGAAGAACACGGAGAAGATGACTATAGTGAACAGTGGTAGGAGCAGAAACAAACTGACTCAGTATATAAACAGGATAAGAGATGTCAGGACGAGTGACAGCAAGATAAACAAGACTCCCAACAAGATGACGATAACGCGTCGGATCAGAAAGAAGATCACCATCAGTAGGTTGAAGCTTAACATTAAGCTCCATAGGGGTCTCAACAGTGCACTCATCCCCTAGAGTAGCACGAGCAAGAAGATCCTGAATATACTTTTCCTGAGAGATGTAAAAGCCATCAGAAGTGGAGGAAACCTCAATCCCAAGAAAGTATCGAAGAGGACCAAGATCAGTCATAAGAAACTGATCACGAAGACGAGCCTTAACAAAGGCGATATACTCAGGATCATCACCAGTAATGATCATATTATCAACATAGAGAAGAAGAAGAGTGCGGCCACGAGGAGAAGTGTGAACAAACAGCGCTGGATCATGAGCACTAGGGGAGAAACCAGCAGCAGTCACTACAGAAGCAAAGCGCTCGAACCAGGCACGGGGGGGCTGTTTGAGGCCATAAAGAGAACGTCGAAGACGACAAACCACCCCTAGGGAACAGAATACCCAGGAGGAGGCTGCATATAAACCTCCTCACTCAACTCACCATTGAGAAAGGCGTTCTGAACATCAAGTTGGGACGCAGACCAGTGACGAACAGAAGCAACAGCAAGAAGAGTACGCACAGTGGTCATATGAGCCACAGGAGCAAAGGTCTCATCATAGTCACGACCATGCTCCGGCTGAAAACCACGAGCCACAAGACGCGCTTTATAGCGCTCAAGAGATCCATCAGAGCGGGTCTTAATCTTATAGACTCACTTACACGTGATAGGAAGAACACCGGGAGGGGGAGAAACAAGATCCCAGGTGCCAGTGCGCTCAAGCGCAGCAATCTCCTCGGCCATGGCCAGCTGCCATTCAGGATGATGCTCAACATCCCGATAATAAGTCGGCTCAGAGGCAACAGAAAGACCATACTGACTAGGAGAGTAATGGTTGGGGGCACGCCGCTGACGAACAGGACGAGTAGAGGGAAGCTCATCAGAGGAATACGACTCAGGAGACGACGATGAAGAAGAAGGAATAGCAGAGGAAGACTCCGGAGAACAAGGAGAACTAGACGGAGCAGATGAGGACGGTGGCGAGGAGGAGACATCAGGGGGAGGAGATCCTGAAGAAGACACAATAGGAGTAGAGGAAGGTGTGTCAGGAGATAGAGGGGTCTATATATATCTAACAGCAAGTCTCTGTCCTTTTGAAATCCCATTCTTCTCGTGACTATCATCCCGGTAGGAAGTTGGCCTTGGTCCAAGCACTACACCCTTGATGCTGTCAACCATGGCTTCATCCGCTAGAATAAGATCACGAAACAAGGATACCCGAGGATCCCTGACCAATACCTTCTCATGCACTTAGGCCTCATCCTTAGTGAACCCCTCCTCATTAACTTCTTCATTGGGACCATCCTCATCCGAGTCCGATGCATACATTCGAGAATACATGATGTCGTGATCCATGTTCTCTTGTGTATGATATAGGTCCCAATCTCCAATTGTGTTGTCATAGAGCTCAACCTCGATCTCATTCTCCCCATACTCACCATTATCCTCTTCCAATGCTTCATCTTGGTTCTTTGAAATGGGGCTTAGAGATGTCCTCAATTCATGTTGTTGGGTCAAAGGAGGCTCATTCAATTCCTCTTGGTTCATGGGTGGAGGACTCCGAGCTTCATATGGGGAGGCAACCCATATGATACTCCTTTGCAAATTAGCATCAACCTTTTTTGTGGAAAATAACTCAAGAGCTTTGTCTTGTGATTCATCCACCACTTCCTTGTATGCAAACCAACGTTGTTCGAAGCTAATACGCATTGTCTTCCAACGGTTGTGCAACCCAAATCCCACATTATGCCTACCCTCCAACTCAACAACATCACTAGGATCCATCCAATTAAAATCTACCCGAACTTGATGCAACGCCTCGGCATAGGTTGGACTACACTCGAACACCAAGTCAATCTCATCCGGGTTCAGCTCAATATTGCCTCTCAAGAACGCATTCTTGTCCATATGATGAACATGGACAATTCTAGCCATCCCTAAAATAAGTATTAGAACCTAACGGTAGATGAATTCAATAAGTATCTATGCCAAAATTTGCACTAACAACATGCTCACACAACCATAAACTTATCCTTATCATAACCCTAACCCTAACACTAACCCTAATAATCTTAGCTATACACATGAAGGATTACTATAACAATCCTAACTCTATATATCAACCAAACACCCCATTGCTCCATACAAATTTACATACCCAATGGGATTTGAGATTTGGACGAATTTTGCAAACTAGGGACAAATAACTTGAAATTTTCGGATGAAATGGAGAGAAGTGTAGGAGAGTACCTTGGGGAAGCGATTGGGGAATAACCCCTTCGTTTCCTTGAGATTTGGGGCCTCTTGGTGAAGATTGGAGGGGAGGGGAAAGAGTGGAGGAGCCGCCGCCGGTTGGGGATAGAGAAGGGAAGAAAATGGGGTTGGGGTCAGGCTGGGGGGGGGGGGGAGGGTGACGCGGCTAAGTGGTGGAGCATGTGAGGCACCGTGCGCGCTGGTGATGGCTCAGATATATAGAGCTCGTTGGGAACCCCAAGAGGAAGGTATGATGAGAACAACAACAAGTTTCCCTCAGTTTTGAAACCAAGGTTATTGAACCAATAGGAGTAAGGAAACAACTCCAAGGTGTTGCTAGCAACTTGTAACAGCACAACACAACCCACAATACTTTGCCCCAACTTACAGTGAGGTTGTCAATTTCACCGGTTTGCTGAAAACAAAGGATTAAACATATAGTGTGGAAGATAGTAATTGCTTGTAGAAAGTAAATAGTAACGATAAACAGTAGACGATATATCAATGATAAAGAATGGACCGGGGTTCACAGTTCACTAGAGGTGTTCTCCATAAGATAGATAGCATGTTGGGTGAACAAATTACAGCGGGTCAATTGACAAATTGAGAAAACATAACAATGTATATACTAGACATCTTGATTCCGACGAGATTTGATTGGGCATTACAACATAATACATAGACCGTAATCCAACTGCATCTATGACCAATAATCCACCTTCATGTTATCATCCGAACCCCTTCTAGTATTAAGTTGCAAGCAACAGATAATTGCACTAAGAAAAGTGTGTAAAGTAAACAATACAATTGCCCCATGGACAAAGGATTGTTGTTTTCTCCCTAGTAGCAACAGCACATCTACAACCTTAGATGTTTCTATCACTCTCCCAGATTACTAGAGGCATGAACCCACTATCGAGCATAAATACTCCCTCTTGGAGTTACAAGCATCTAATTGGCCAAAGTATCTACTAGCAATGGAGAGCATGCAAGATCACAAATAACATAGACATGATAGAATCAATAATCAATCTGACATAGTATCTCAATATCCATCGGATCCCCACAAACACAACATGTATGATTACAAATAGATGATCTTGATCATGAATGGAGCTCACAAGATCTAAACATGATAGCCGAAAGGAGGAGAAACAACCATCTAGCTACTGTATGGACCCATAATACAAGGGTGAACTACTCACGCATCACTCCGGAGGCTGGCATGGTGATGAAGAAGGCGTCCGGGATGATCTCTCCCCTCCGGCAGGGTGCCGAGAAGAGCTTTAGATCCCCTCGATCTAGGAACGATGGTGGCAGCGGCTACAGACTGTTTCGTGGATTTCTATTCGGGTCCAGTAACACCCTCAGAATCGGCCCTATGCAAGTTTCAGTGCTTCCCGCCAAACCCGCATAGAAACGATTCAAAGGTGCCCACCAGGCACTTGCGTGCGGGTGGAAAACGAAGTAATATCATTACACAATAGTCCTCGATGGAACCCACAACACATATATATACAACAGCGACTCAAAGAGTCAAGAATACAGATATACAGTACAAAGATCCAAATCACCTTGAAAACAATACATCGTCCGAGTACGAACAAGATGTAAATTGAGCTAAGAGCCCTGAAGAATAACCAATGGCGTCCATAACCCTGCCCAGGCCAAGCCAGAAGGGTAACCCTGCTAACGACGTCGTTCTCAAAACCTGCTTAACAAAAGGGGTGCCGACAAAGGGAGAAGGAAAAAGAGCGGTCAAGATCGAGGCCAAGACACGGCGAGACTAGAATTCGGCGGTCCTCGCCTACATAGGTATGGTGGACTGAAGCGGCAGCGCAGCATGCACTAAACAACCTATAGAGACTCAATACAACTGGCGGCTATCAGATAGGGATAAGAAAGACCTATTTGGATCCAACCTGAAACTATCCCAAGCATACCCATCCTAGTATTTCCCCCTCGATACCAAACGAGGAAGTCAACCGAGGAACTCACACAGTTGGCAGTTTTATTCATTCTGTTATAATTGCGGTAATTACTAGTCAGATATAGATAGCATGAGTCACCCTGATATAATAAGCAGTGGGCAGTTTTAGTTAACCATTCCGTTGTAGTTGTAGTACTTACTAGTCAGATATATATAACATGAGGCATCCCAAAACCCAGCAGTTGTTGGTACTTTTATTTAGCCATTCTGTTGTAGTTGCAATACTTACTAGTCAGATACAATGGTAACAGGTGACAACCCAAACCAGCAATTGTTGGCACTTTTATTTAGCCATTCCATTATAGTGAAGCTGATTACTAGTCATTATAAAGTCAAATTTATAGCACTACTTTAGTTATAGTTGTCTATGATCGAGATACTGTGCTCCAAGTCGTCCATAACCGCGGACACGGCTTTCAGAAAGTTTTACCCTGCAGGGGGCACAAATAGCAACACACGCACGATCAACCTCGAAAAAAACCAAATAAAACCCAACGAGGCATCACGACAGAGCAATTGCAAGATTCATATAAATTTCAGGGGGCCACCCCACCAAGCTACCATGACGAAGTTGGCCGGCTCCGAGACGGACCCAGAGGTTTGTGCCAATGGCTGTAAACGACTGGGAACCCGAAAGTGTGACTGGGCTTGTCGATACCGCGAAAACATTCCACATTTGTTCCTAAACAGTACAGGCGCTCCACACGCAATCGTAAATAAAGCAGTAAAGCATGGCATAAGTACAGGATAGTGATAATGCCCCAAACTACTTTGTGGCCCCAAGAAATAAATATGACTCAAGCTCTATCTAGGGGGATTCATGGTCCCACATGCGGATAGTGCGAATATTCAAAGAACAGGTATCAAGTACTCGGGGTCCTACGGGACACAAGTGGACAGTTAAAAACCAAATAACATCTATTGCCCACATGTGCTTCTGCATTATTTACCTACTTCAATTTTAGTTGTTAAACGATAATTAAAGCCATGATCTTCTCCAACATAAAGCATAAGGCATTTCTCCAACAACTGAGGTACTTGACGACACGCAACAGCACTTGAGCAAGCGACTACGACACGCAAGTCCAACTATCTACCAAACAACAGGTAATAGGATGTGTCCAAGGCAATATAAGGCTGCAAGGGATATCACGGGTACGAAAACTAGAGCATCGCAACACAGATAGCAATAGATCAACAGGAGGAAATAGAGATTATAAAAGTAAAATAGGTAGAAAGGGGGAGAATGCTCGCCTGAAAATATTGCCGAAGATTCATAACTGAAGAACTTGTCAAAGCTCACAACATCTTATCGTCCTATCCGGGAAGAAGCAAAACACTAAAAGAAACAAGCGATGGAACAATTACAACTAATGCGAAAGAATCGGCATGATCATGATATGATGCATGACATGGCAAAGGTGCGATACAATTAGGAAATATTAAATGGAACCAGGGTCCCGATAATTAATTAGTAGGTTCATGTTGTTTAGATACCCCGCAATTTAAATGTTGTATTAACAAGGCAAGATTATATCATCGGTTCGCTACACGAATTTAAATGGGGCTAATATAAGACTAGAATTGCCCGCATATGGCCTCCATATTTAATTACTACATGAATCGGCATAAGGACCCCAAACCACATGATATGTATGCGAGTATGAATGATTCAGGTGCTACAAGTAGATATAACATTTATAAAAAAATAGGGGCTCGAAAAGGGGTCACACATGGGTTCGGCGATCATGGTCTCCGGGGATTCGGTTCGGTCTCGACACCGAGATTAGTCTGACTCCGGATCAGGGTCTTCGGTTTCCATGTGGACGATCTTGGTTTGGGGCTTCGGATCCTCGGGACTGGGGTCATGGGGGTCAAGGCCATCGGGTCCACGGTGGAGAACTTGGCGTCCGCGAAGGGGATGTTCGGGTTCCAGCTTCGGCTGTTATCGATGCACTTGGTTCCGCGTCGGCACGATCTTTGGGTAGCATGAGATGTCGACATGATGCATTGAGCACCAATTGGTATGACGACCCGAATTGGAACCAAACTTGGCCGAGGAGAACAATAACCTGCACGACAAGATCTGTCGGATACCTTTCCCAAGAGATTACAAAACAAAGTACCAACCTGGTACTACAATGGAGAACATGAGTGATAGAAGATGAATACTGTAACACACGCGACACAAGAGGCGTTCGTGCGCATGGACATCGTTCCAGGCGGAGATGCTTCTGACAATTCATCGAGGGGTGCCACGGTTAGAAGCACATGGAAGAGGCCGTCGCAGGTGGCAGTGGGCGGTGGCCAAACATGTGAGGTGTGCGGGGTGCTGCATGAGGCGGCAGCGACCAACGCTAGCAGAGGCAGAGCGCGCTGGGGCGGCGGAGCACGGTGGACGGCGTCGAGGCCGCATCCAGGCGGCGCTGCTGGAGAGCCGGGGCGCGTGGAAGGCGACGGCGGGTGGCCGGGCTTGCTACCGGAGCGGGTCGGCGTGCACGGTGAAGATAGGCGGTGACGCGGTGCTCCTGCAGGAGACCGGGCATGCCGGCGAGAGGGGCGAGGACGGCGAGGTCGGGGGCAAGGGCGACCGACCGGACGATGGGAGGAAAGCGGTGGCAGCGCCTGGCGGAGGCGTCGCTGCAAAGCCGAGGAAGAGGCGAGTGCTGGGAGGGGTCGAGGTAAGGAGATCGAGGGGTGGGGATTGATGCGGGGTGCCCCTGGCGCGTGGGTTGACCGGGTGGTGCGACGCGTGCGGGAGGTGGGGCCAAAGAGAGGAGGAGGGGGCCGGGTTAGCGGTGTGTTGTGTACTGGGTGAGTGTTTGGTCCAGGGGAAGAGGTAGTGTGCGGGGTGCAAGCGGTGGCGGGGTGGAGGGATGGTGTGGCGTGCGACAGGGTGGGTAGGTGGGGGTTTGGGATTAGGTTTAGGTTTAGGGTTTCTAGGGTTTGGTCTAGTGGGGTAGTAGGTGGCCTGTTGGTTGGGCCTTTGGGCCTGGCTGACTGGGCAGCCTCCCTCACTAATAAAAATAATTTTATTATTTATAATTTTCTTTCTTTTAAAATAAAACATTTGTAAAATTGTTTTAGTCAAATAAAAGATCCAGACGAATCTAGGGTTTCGATTTGAACAAAGAGGGAATATCTAGAAAACAAAATAGGCTTTTTAGAAAATGGTTTTTGGAGAATAGATGCATGCAGATGCCATGATGATGCACAGAGGTAACCGCAGGCGATTTTCAAGTAGTGGTTTTACCCGGGGTGCTACAATTCGACACCACTAACAATGGATCTCGCCCTCGAGATCCGCCTCCTAGTACGGGGAAGAAAGCCGATGACCTGAATCTTCTCGCTTCTTGTAGATTCTCGCGACACCACTAACAATGGTTCTTTCTCTATCTTAAAATCCGCGACACCACCAACAAGGGGTGCTGCTCACACTCATCGAGAGAGCAACCTGGATAAACAAAAACGAAGGTAGAGGCATCAAACAATAAGGCCACCTCTAACTTCGACGAACAGAGTAGAATTGCTTGATCCACCGATTCAATGTACAAGAGCGAATGATAAGAGTAGTCGGATGGTGATCAGTCCATCACGCACTCAAAACATTACTCTGTACGTGAATAGGAGAATTATGCAACCAACTATCGGAATTCAGACTGAAGCTCTCATCAATCGAGATTTGGAAACAAAAGGGTGACATAGGCTCTTCATCAGATCTGACACAGATGAGGTCATCGCGTTGGAGAACACCGGAAGATACAAAGAAAAGTTTTAGTGGATTTTTGGGTCCACTGAAAGATACAACAGATGAAAGACTCATCAGATAGCATGAAGACCGGATGTAGAAGCACAATTACAAGAGGAGGAAGTGATACCCTGAAGGTATGACGGAAACCCAACCACGAGAATTCCTGGACTCGAAGAAAAGATAAGGGGGCAGATTCAAAACAAGCAGAGGTAAGAGGAGAAAATAATAGAGGTAAGGAGTAAAATCATACCTAATCAGATCTATCCAAACCGAATTTCTAAAATAGTTTTGACACTCTATAACGGCCGTTAGCTAGGTTATCCTACAGGTTGGACCAGTGGGGTATCGTAACTGCTGAGCTCTGATACCACTCTGTAACACCCTCAGAATCGGCCCTATGCAAGTTTCAGCGCTTCCCGCCAAACCCGCATAGAAACGATTCAAAGGTGCCCACCAGGCACTTGCGTGCGGGTGGAAAACGAAGTAATATCATTACACAATAGTCCTCGATGGAACCCACAACACATATATATACAACAGCGACTCAAAGAGTCAAGAATACAGATATACAGTACAAAGATCCAAATCACCTTGAAAACAATACAGCGTCCGAGTACGGACAAGATGCAAATTGAGCTAAGAGCCCTGAAGAATAACCAATGGCGTCCATAACCCTGCCCAGGACAAGCTGGAAGGGTAACCCTGCTAACGACGTCGGTCTCAAAACCTGCTTAACAAAAGGGGTGCCGACAAAGGGCAAAGGAAAAAGAGAGCGGCCAGATCGAGGCCAAGACAGCGAGACTAGAATTCGGCGGTCCTCGCCTACTTAGGTATGGTGGATCAAGCGGCGGCAAGATGCACTAAACAACCTATAGAGACTCAATACAACTGGCGGCTATCAGATAGGGATAAGAAAGACCTATTCGGATCCAACCTGAAACTATCCCAAGCATACCCATCCTAGTATTTCCCCCTCGAGACCAAACGAGGAAGTCAACCGAGGAACTCACACAGTTGGCAGTTTTATTCATTCCGTTATAATTGCGGCAATTACTAGTCAGATATAGATAGCATGAGTCACCCTGATATAATAAGCAGTGGGCAGTTTTAGTTAACAATTCCGTTGTAGTTGTAGTACTTACTAGTCAGATATATATAACATGAGGCATCCCAAAACCTAGCAGTTGTTGGTACTTTTATTTAGCCATTCCGTTGTAGTTGCAATACTTACTAGTCAGATACAATGGTAACAGGTGACAACCCAAACCAGCAATTGTTGGCACTTTTATTTAGCCATTCCATTATAGTGAAGCTGATTACTAGTCATTATAAAGTCAAATTTATAGCACTACTTTAGTTATAGTTGTCTATGATCGAGATACTGTGCTCCAAGTCATCCATAACCGCGGACACGACTTTCAGAAAGTTTTACCCTGCAGGGGGCACAAATAGCAACACACACACGATCGACCTCGAGAAAAACCAAATAAAACCCAATGAGGCATCACGACAGAGCAATTACAAGATTCATATAAATTTCAGGGGGCCACCCCACCAAGCTACCCGCGACGAAGTTGGCCGGCTCCGAGACGGACCCAGAGGTTTGTGCCAATGGCTGTAAACGACTGGGAACCCGAAAGTGTGACTGGGCTTGTCGATACCGCGAAAACATTCCACATTTGTTCCTAAACAGTACAGGCGCTCCACGCGCAATCGTAAATAAAGCAGTAAAGCATGGCATAAGTATAGGATAGTAATAAAGCCCTAAACTACTTTGTGGCCCCAAGAAATAAATATGACTCAAGCTCTGGCTAGGGGGATTCATGGTCCCACATGCGGATAGTGCGAATATTCAAAGAACAGGTATCAAGTACTCGGGGTCCTACGGGACACAAGTGGACGGTTAAAAAGCAAATAACATCTATTGCCCACATGTGCCTCTGCATTATTTACCTACTTCAATTTTAGTTGTTAAACAATAATTAAAGCCATGATCTTCTCCAACATAAAGAATAAGGCATTTCTCCAACAACTGAGGTACTTGACGACACGCAACAGCACTTAAGCAAGTGACTACGACACGCAAGTCCAACTATCTACCAAACAACAGGTAATAGGATGTGTCCAAGGCAATATAAGGCTGCAAGGGATATCACGGGTACGAAAACTAGAGCATCGCAACACAGATAGCAATAGATCAACAGGAGGAAATAAAGACTATAAAAGTAAAATAGGTAGAAAGGGGGAGAATGCTCGCCTAAAAACATTGCCGAAGATTCATAACTGAAGAACTTGTCAAAGCTCACAACATCTTATCGTCCTATCCGGGAAGAAGCAAAACACTAAAAGAAACAAGCGATGGAACAATTACAACTAATGCGAAAGAATCGGCATGATCATGATATGATGCATGACATGGCAAAGGTGCGATACAATTAGGCAATATTAAATGGAACCAGGGTCCCGATAATTAATTAGTAGGTTCATGTTGTTTAGATACCCCGCAATTTAAATGTTGTATTAACAAGGCAAGATTATATCATCGGTTCGCTACACGAATTTAAATGGGGCTAATATAAGACTAGAATTGCCCGCATATGGCCTCCATATTTAATTACTAGGTGAATCGGCATAAGGCCCCCAAACCACATGATATGTATGCGAGTATGAATGATTCAGGTGCTACAAGTAGATATAACATTTATAAAAAAATAGGGGCTCGAAAAGGGGTCACACATGGGTTTGGCGATCATGGTCTCCGGGGATTCGGTTCGGTCTCGACACCGAGATTGGTCTGACTCCGGATCAGGGTCTTCGGTTTCCGTGTGGACGATCTTGGTTTGGGGCTTCGGATCCTCGGGACTGGGGTCATGGGGGTCACGGCCATCGGGTCCGCGGTGGAGAACTTGGCGTCCGCGAAGGGGATGTTCGGGTTCTAGCTTCGGCTGTTATCGATGCACTTGGTTCCGCGTCGGCACGATCTTTGGGTAGCATGAGCTGTCGACATGATGCATTGAGCACCAATTGGTATGACGACCCAAATTGGAACCAAACTTGGCCGAGGAGAACAATAACCTGCACGACAAGATCTGTCGGATACCTCTCCCAAGAGATTACAAAACAAAGTACCAACCTAGTACTACAAAGGAGAACATGAGTGATAGAAGATGAATACTGTAACACACGCGACACAAGAGGCGTTCGTGCGCATGGACATCGTTCCAGGCGGAGATGCTTCTGACAATTTATCGAGGGGTGCCACGGTTAGAAGCACATGGAAGAGGCCGTCACAGGTGGCAGCGGGCGGTGGCCAAACATGTGAGGTGTGCGGGGTGCTGCATGAGGCGGCATCGACCAACGCTAGCAGAGGCAGAGCGCGCTGGGGCGGCGGAGCTCGGTGGACGGCGTCGAGGCCGCATCCAGGCGGCGCTGCTAGAGAGCCGGGGCGCGTGGAAGGCGACGGCGGGTGGCCGAGCTTGCTGCCGGAGCGGTTCGGAGCGCACGGTGAAGATAGGCGATGACGCGGTGCTCCTGCAGGAGACCGGGTATGCCGGCAAGAGGGGCGATGACGGCGAGGTCGGCGGCAAGGGCGACCGGCCAGACGATGGGAGGAAAGCGGTGGCAGCGCCTGGCGGCGGCGTCGCTGCAATGCCGAGGAAGAGGCGAGTGCTGGGAGGGGT
The DNA here is from genome assembly GCA_023614405.1 of Avena insularis. Lineage (NCBI taxonomy): Eukaryota > Viridiplantae > Streptophyta > Magnoliopsida > Poales > Poaceae > Avena > Avena insularis. The sequence goes on from CM042689.1 coordinate 150,474,200, forward strand.
CGAGGTGAGGAGCTCGAGGGGTGGGGATCGATGCGGGGTGCCCCTGGCGCGTGGGTTGACCGGGTGGTGTGACGCGTGCGGGATGTGGGGCCAAAGAGAGGAGGAGGGGGCCGGGTTAGCAGTGTGTTGTGTACTGGGTGAGTGTTTGGTCCAGGGGAAGGGGTAGTGTGCGGGGTGCAAGCGGCGGCGGGGTGGAGGGATGGTGTGGCGTGCTGCAGGGTGGGTAGGTGGGGGTTTGGGATTAGGTTTAGGTTTAGGGTTTCTAGGGTTTGGTCTAGTGGGGTAGTAGGTGGCCTGTTGGTTGGGCCTTTGGGCCTGGCTGACTGGGCAGCCTCCCTCACTAATAAAAATAATTTTATTATTTATAATTTTCTTTCTTTTAAAATAAAACATTTGTAAAATAGTTTTAGACAAATAAAAGATCCGGACGGATCTAGGGTTTCGATTTGAACAAAGAGGGAATATCTAGAAAACAAAATAGGCTTTTTAGAAAATGGTTTTTGGAGAGTAGATGCATGCAGATGCCATGATGATGCACAGAGGTAACCGCAGGCGATTTTCAAGTAGTGGTTTTACCCGGGGTGCTACAGGTCCTTAGGGTTTCTGCATCGGGGTGCTTAAATAGGCGAAGAAGCAAGGTCGGTGGACGCCCAAGGGGCCTACACCATGGGCTGGCAGACCCTAGGGGGCCGCGCCACCCTATGGTCTGGCCGCCTCGTGGCTCCTCTTCGTCTGCCCTTTTGACTCTGTGTCATGTCTGGTAAAATATTGACTTTGGCTTTTGTTCCATCCAATTCCGAAAATATTTCCTTACTAGCCTTTCTAAAACCAAAAACAATAGAAAACAGGCAACTGGCACCGCGACAACTTGTTAATAGGTTAGTTACAGAAAATGTATAAAAATGCCTCAAAGTATAGACAAAACGTTAGAAAGTTGATACAAAACAAACATGGAGCATACAAAATTATAGATACGTTTACGACGTATCAAACATCCCCAACCTTAACTCCTTGTCCTCGAGTAGGTAAGTGATAAAAAGAATAATTTTTGAGGTGACATGCACCATCACAATCTTGATCAAAATATTGTAAAGCATTGATAGATGGGATCATAGTACTCTAAACATGAGCATGAAAGATGTAGTTCTAACAATAAGACATAGCAACTAAGTTGTAACATGAAAAGGTATAAACAAAAGATCATGAATAATAGTGCATTGAAAGACATTTGTTTGTTTCACATATAGAAAACATAGCAAGAGTGGTATTCAGCTTGTCCCTCATGGAATAGCAAAACATAAATGCATAGTACACCTTCAAAGTTCATAAGGGTGACTAGATACAAAATTTAAGAACAAGCAATACCAACATTATGAATCAATCAATAAGTTTTGGGACAATGCACATAAAACTAAGAATGACAACTATGATCTCTTAATTGGTGCATAAAGATAGATGGAGACTCAACATAAAAGTAAAAAGAAAGGCCCTTCACAGAGGGAAGCAGGGATTTCAAGTTTCATAAAGAGCTTCCAAAAATTATGATACTTATTAGCTTTCAGCTCTCATTCCCCTATCATTGGCATCTTGATGTGATTAAGGTTTAAGTTACACAAATATGAGTATATGCTTGACAAGTTATAAGTTGAAAATCTCATGCCCCTTGCGTACGAGTACCGAACCTCATGCTACTCAACTTTGGTCACAAGCAAGTTCTTGTCATTGTAAGTATATGTGTATCATAGAGAACCGCCAACGGGGTACCCCTTGCCCCATGACACAGGAGCTATCCCATATCAAAATGACAAGGCAACAGACAATGAGCATCTCAGCAATCTTTTTATTTGCTATTTGCATAGGTTTTTATTGAGGATGCTTCACAGAATGCTTATTATGGTTACGCTGTAAGTTTTCACCATGATTAGTCATGGCTTAGGCTAGTCGCCTAGGAGTTTCTCTAACACATATACAAACTCCATGATCTTACAAGCTCCCTTTTTATTTCACACTATCAGGATCCATAAACAAAATAATATGATATCAACTGAATAGAACAAGTGCAATGTTGAAAGCGTTCCCCATGACAACATGGTTCTGCTAATTCACAAATTATAATTTGCAAGCATATAAGCAACATAGATGGGAACAATAGTTCAAGTTTATTAAGTGCAAGAAATAAAGTGTGCCATCAAGTTTGTGAGAGCTTTAATCACGAATTTTCACATAACAAAAGTTTAATTTGGAAGATAGATAAAAACATGAATATAGTTGGAATGGTGTAACACACCATGCATAGGAATTTATAGTGAACTCTTTGGAATAACTTGGTTTCTTGGGAGTTGGAGGCATGAGTAGAGCTCATACTTAGTACAAGTGGAGGCTAGCAAAAGACTAGGAGCAACCAACTAAGAGAGCAATAATGGCCATAATCATGCAAAGCGACAAATCATTATTAATTAAAGCGTAAAGTGATATCACAAGTAAACAACTAAATGATCACAGAGGTGTAACATCCCAATTTTCATCATACCAAAAACATCATCATTGCATTCATATCATCATGGCATGTGTGCATTGCACAAAAGTTTTCAAACTTTAAAACATTAGCAAACCCTATTTTTTAAAACCCATTTCATATGAAGGGTAAAGCTTCTGTTTTTATTTTTATTTTAGTACCCCAAATTTTTTTGGAGTGGTTTGTTGTGTTTAAAACACTTGTAAACACTAGAATGCTTCCAAAAAAAATTGGTGAAAATTTGGTTTGATTTGGATCTGATTTGATAGTTCAAATCTTATTTGGAAAATCAAAACAGGAAAAGAAAAAGGCTAAGGAAAAAAAGGAGAAGCTTACCTGCCAATAGACGTGGCCCAGCAAGCAGCCCAGCAGCCCACTCGACTCGCTCCCCTCTCCCCTCTATTTCTCACCGCGCGTGACCGCACCCACCCGCTGACAGATGGGCCCCACCTCCACGTCACCCCATCGTCGTCAATCTCATGTCGAAGACCCGAGCTCGCTACCGTTTCTTCCCCTTTTCCATCCGAATCAATTCACGCTGATTCCTCTTGATTGCGTGCGTGATTCCCTCCCCGAGATCGGCTACTTAACCCCCTCGTCCTCCGCTCCATTTCCCCCCACGCAACAACCTCTGAGCGGCCGCCAGGCTATGCGTATTCTACCTTGCACCGCCGCTGTCCCGCCGTGCTCCGGTGACTGATTGCGGTGAGCCTCGACCCCCTTTTCCTCTGGTTCTTACTATCATGCTTGCCATCTTCTTGCATACCTCTTGATGCTTTCTGCTTGCTCTCATGTGCACCAGGAGCTCACCTTTGTAAACCTCTGCGAGCACCCGACGACAAGCTCAACTCCGACGAGCAATCCCCGCTGTGGCTGTGCGCCCTGCGCTCGTTCGCGACCACCATGGCATCCACCTCGTCGCCACAACCTCGGTAACCCTCTAAGACACCCCCTTTACCCTTTGGCCTCGCCGGAACACTATCGTCAGACGCGCCACCGCCATGCTTGGCATTTGCGCCGCTAGGTTATGGCCAGTGTGTTTAGATCCGTTAGATCTAGATCTAGGGGATGAGATTAGAAGTGAGTGCGAAGAGGTACTGGTGGATCTGAGCCACTGGATCTAACTTAGATTTGATGGAACGCGAGTGTGATCCGCGCGAAGCGGTATGAGCCAATCAGATGGTGCCGCATGTCTGGGTTTTTGATTTAAAATCCATATTTGATTTATTAGTTGATTAAACTTGTAAAATTCATAACTTTTGATCTGTAATTCAGAAAAATACAAATTAGGTGTCTATGGATTCAGAAAAGTATGCACTTTATTTCTATGGCCTTACTTTGGTCATTTGATTCTGTAAAAATTAGCGTTTTGTGCAGAGACATTTGTAGGGCTATTTTGGCTATAAAAATTATTATGTATATTATTTTTAGGTGGTTTTTGTGATCTTTAGACTTTAGAATGTATACTTTATCTTCTATACTGTAGAGTTTGGTTTAAAAATGTGGAATGCATCTCATTGCATTTTTACATGCATTCATATTTTTTTGAGTGTTATATTGATTTGTGTATATTTGTTGTTTGATTTTGTTGTGTAGATTTTGTGGATTGTGAAGTGTGTGATTCTGAGGATTGTACCTATTCCCCTAGATACCAAGGCAAGTGATATTTCATCTTATGTACTAATATTTTACCTATTGCATTAGTACTATTTTGGTAGAACTTGCATGATAGTTTTAAAATATATTGCTATGCTATGGAAGATCCTATATATATCTTGGTAGAATTTTCCTAAGTTAGGAGACATTGTATGCAAGAATGCTTAGACTTGCTATTAGAATCAGTGGGTGGAAAATTCATGTTATGATATTATGTAAAAATTTATGCCTATGTGTTTTTGGACTAACAAAACAACCTTGTTAATGAAACACCTTGGTGGAATGGGACTTGTATGGTTTGTGTTGAGTGGTTACACAGGGCCCATTTCTATGGTTTACCATGTGTATCACGCTTGTGGATGGCCACCCATGAATAAAGAGATTTGAGATGTTTTGTGTTGCGAAGCTTCCAGTGCAACCACATGGTATATGGGCTCTGCCTTGACTAACTAAGTTGCAAGAACTCAGCCAGATGGACATATGGTGGTAGTGTTGATAGGATGGAACGCGTCCATGGTGGTCTGAGGGATTCCTTATGAAAAGTCTCGTCTCGATGCATGTCGAGTCTTGTGGAGAAAGTGCACCACCTCTCGAGAGGATAAAACTAAGTACTTAGCCGTGTCCCTGGTTATGGACAATTTTGAGCATCAAAGACATTGAAACGGTTCAAAAATATCCTCATACCAATTTCTCTAAGTTAAAATTTGTGGGTGAACAAGGGTAGAGGTTCACCAATGTCTATTGGTGGTTCCTTGGTGTTTTGTAAAACAAAACTTAGTATTTTCAAACTAGTAGGATAAAACTTATTTTGTGAAAGCCAGCCTGATCCACACTTAGCCAAATTCATGTAGTTGTTAGATTCTACTACTATGGTATCACTTGCCAATACAATTCCAACTGTATTGACCCCTTGTGTATGTAACTTATCATGTTGCAGGTTACTCTGATGGTGAGTAGGGTTATGAGTCTACACTCGACATGTTTGCCTATGGCACATGAAGATGAAGACTTTATTTATATGCTATGTAATGAGAAATATTTATAAGTTGACCTTGGGCTAAGTGAGTTGTAAGAACTATTATACTCCTGGAATTTCGATGTAGTAATGACCTTTGTATCTGTTTACTTCATCTTAAACTGTGGGTTCTAGCAATTCGATCCAGGGACTAGCACTGCAATCACAGGGATCTCTACCTTATTGGGTGAGATCTAACAGATGATATCAGAGCACTGTGTTGCCTGTAGGTTTGTGACCCTAAGATGGATTATATTGAGAAAGCCACTAGGAAAATGAAACATCTCTATGAATTTTACACTTGTCTCTTTTCATCTCATAAAACCTCTCCTAATATTCTTTCTCATCTCTATTTGTAGATGGACACCATCGAATCCGTCAGGAAGGCACCACTGATGACCATGACCCTAGAATGTGAGACGGAGTTTCCCAAGGCACTCAAGAACCTCATGATTAGCTTGGGGATAAATGGTGAAGCCGTGTACAAGGGATTTACGGTGATGGTTGAAGGAGAAGAGTATTGGTGAGTACAACTCCAGTTGTATAAAAACAAGGAGGATAACCACAATGAGTCGGGATTCTGTATGGTCACCAACTCTGAAATGCATATGTCATTCTTTGACTCTGCAAGGAATGCAACATGGAATGCCATTGAAGAACTTGGAGAAAGGCTTAAGTGTAGAATGCTCAACACTCAAAATGATCTTAGAGAGGAGAGAAAACATACCCAAGACTTAGAGACCACCATAAAATAGCTAAGGAGGGATATTATAGACTTAGCATGTGAGTCTTGTGATCAAGACAAACATATTGCCTCCAAGGATGCCCAGGTAGCTACCTTGACTAGTGAGTGAAGGACACGTATCCCATAGTTGGACCACCACACTTGGCGTTTTCTCGCATTAATAATTTGATCATACCGACTGAAAGAACATCTGGGCCCCAATGTGTGGTTTTGGTAATTAATGACAATCTACATGGACTAATGCTTGTATCAAGTTGTACTTGTAGGAATTGTCCATAGGCAATGCTTGAACCATATGTTGGCTTCAAGGTTTGGAGAAGAAGAAAGTGAAGAGGATCAAGTGGTGACCAAGGTGTTCAAAGAGTGATCCACAGATTGGTCATGTGAGAGTTAAACCTATGGCAAGTATGTCTTGAAGAATAAGATGGAGTAATATCTCTGGTGCACCTTCAAGGCATCAACATAATGAAGAAAAGAAGAAATGATGTGCAAGCTAAAGATGTGCAATATCTAGAATATCTCATGGTTGAAGATTTTCATCCTCGGTGATCATGGATCGATGAAGACAAGGTCAAAGTAAAGGTTTCCCCATGTTGTATGGGGGAGTAACTTGCAAGTCTTCATCAAGAAAGTGCGTACAAGAGAAATCAAGAGAGGTGTTCCATCTTGAGAAGGACAAGACCGTCTACATCATAATCAAGTGGAATATGTGCAAGGCAAAGGTATGATCTAGATAGGGTTTGTTTCTTACCGGTCTCGGGATGTTAGTTGGGGAGACCGGTTTATAGGATAGACAACCGTACTATCAAGAGGGGCTCTCATGTGAGTAACTCGATCATATCTTTCAGAGAGAGCTCAAACCTTTGCATACTTTGCACCATCCTTTCTTGGTTGTTATTTGGATCTTATCCATGTGAGGTTCTAGATCTTGTGGCAATATTCATAACAAGCCCTAGTTCATCAAAAACGGATTTCCCCTTTATATCTTATTGTGTTTTTGATCTTTCAGGTTTTCTGGTTTCTCACCAAGAGAGGTATCTCACTTTATAATACATGAAATGTTCTCTATTGGTGGTATCCAATATTTTCACTTTTTGTTGGGTACCTCTCGTTGTCCTCTATCCAACAAAATTGGTTTCGGGTCAATCGGAGTTTCCAAACTCTAGATATCGCCATTTGAAGTTTGCCTCTTATTTTGGTCCAGACCGGAGTCTCCGGTCTGCATGGAACGGAGTCTTCGGTGTGTTCCGGAGTTTTCGGAACTGTCTCCGGTGGTGACTTCAGAATCAGGGCTGGGACATACTGTATGGGGGTCCGGAGCCAGGTCCGGAGGTTACCCCGGAGTCTCCGATGTTGGCTTAGTCCGGAGTCTCCAGTGTTGGAAGACCGGAGTCTCCGGTCTTGTTGGGTCAGGGATGGCCCAGGTCACTCAGATGGGTGGTCCGGAGGCTTGCCCGGAGGTTGGGCCAGAATCTACGGTGTAGACCGGAGTCTCCGGTCTGACTTTTCCCCAACGGGCAGAAAACGGTCAGAAATCTGTGGGCCTATAAAAAGGGGCCCTTCTTCCCCAATGGAACCGCTCCCTTCTTGACCCTATTGAGCTTGCTCCCCCTTCAATCCCTCCCTTGAGTCTTGCATATAATTTAGGGATTTGAAAGAGGAGATCTAGATCTACAATCCCACCAATCCATCTCTCCTCTAAGTGAGGGGAACATCTTGGGATCTAGATCTTGGAGTCCTTTGTGGATTTCCTCCATTGTTCTTCCTCTCTTATTCCCCCACAAGCTTTTGTAGCTTTGGTGGAATTTGTGAGAGAAGGATTTGAGCACTACTTGTGTTCTTGCCATTGCATTTGGTGCATCGGTTTGAGTTCTCCCCGGAGGATTTGGTGAGTGAAAGTTGAGAAGCTTTTTACTCTTGGGTTCTTGGAACCCTAGACGGTTTGTTGGTGTTGCAGATTGTGGCCTTGGTGGCATTGTGGCCTTGGTGGCGTTTGTTGGGAGCCTCCAATTAAGTTGTGGAGAAGTGCCCCAACCTTGTGAGAGGTTCCGATTGCCACCGACAAGTGCACCGATAGTGGAAGCGTGCATTGATCCCATTGGGGTGAGATTCACTGGAGAACAAGGGAGGCCTTTTGTGGCGTTGGTGGTTTGATACCACCCTCTCTCCAAACGATACGTACTCCATGTTGGGAGGAACTCGGTAAAATATCGTTGTCCCCGCGTGCCTCGGTTATCTCTATACCCGAGCTCTTTACTTATGCACTTTACATTGTGATAGCCTTCGTTCTTGAAGTAATACATATCTTGCTATCACTTTGTTGCTTATATTGCTTAGCATAAGTTGTTGGTGCACATAGGTGAACCTTAGTTGTTCTAGGTTGTGCTTATCAAAGTAAACACTAGTTTTATTCCGCCTTTGTTGAGCCACTCTAGGAAAAGTTTTAATCGCCTATTCACCCCCCTCTAGGCGACATCTGTATCCTTTCACCGACCTATGTGGTATGGAAAAAATTTGTCTAAGTTGTGATTGAACCTTGATTCTTGTGATTGAATAATGTATGCCATGACTTGTGTGGATTAATGTTTTGTATGAATGTTATTGTGTTATGTTTTGCTACCTTATGTTTTTTATTTTTACTTGTGTTGTTTCTAATTTTCTCCATCCTATGCAATAGATGCCTAGATTTGTTTACAGCACTTCCGAGGAGTTCAAGGGGACTCGCTTTGGGACTCGCATTTTGCAGCTTGTCAATGTACTCTCTCTCCCAATCCCTACCATCAAGGGAATTCAGCTCAGGAAGTTTGATAGGAAGGACTTATGGGGATTCAGGGTTACTCAGCCAGGACGCTAGACAGAGCCTACAACGGAGGAGATTGCCTTCAAGATACTCCATGATGATCAAGAGAGAGGCATCGATGTTGCCAGGCAGGAGATGATAGGACGCCTTTGTGGACGTCACTCTGCCAAGCTCAAGGACCACTACTTCCATTTCTTTGGGAGACATGACGAGGACGGAGAGGCTATAGTGTTGGACAAGGCTACTAAGGAGACCATCAAGCCTGTGTGACACTACTTCCAGGACTTAGAGAGTCTCATTAAGCACCTTGATACTGATAAGACCAATGTGATGCTTGGAAATGATGAGCTACTTGTCTAGCTTAAGGAGAAGGACAAGGCCTTCGAGGAGCAGGAAGAGCGCATCAAGGATATGGAGAAGTTATTTAAAAGGCAAGAGAAGAGGTTCAAGAGCCAAGAGAAGAGGATACAACATAGGAACAAGAAGATCAAGGAGATGGAGACTAAGTTAGAGCTTGAGGACCTTCAACTAGAGGCGGATCACGAGGTGATAGAGAGGCTGCGTTCACAGAAGAGAAGGCTACAAGCGAAGGTTGATGCTTTGACCACCATCTTGGAGGAGTACAAGGCAGGATTCGACGCAGCGGGACTTGCTCTAGTGGAGGAGGAAGTCAATATGGAGGAGTAGTGATATCTACCTATCTATCTATCCATTTAGCATCATTTTATTATCGAGTCGCATTGATCATCCAACTTGTGGATGACTATGCTAGTGTGTTTTATCTTTGCAAACTTGTTGCTTGTGATGTTTTGAACCCTAAAGTTTATCTTGTGGTTGCTTGTTTGTGATTGTTGTTATATGTTGTATTGTGCATGATAGGATCTATGGGGTTATTTATCCTTACTTATCCTTATTGAAACCACATATGCCTCCTCGTCATACCAATCCCAACAACAACAACAACAATGGAAATGAGATGCAACAGTTGATGACTGCACAGACACAACTGATGCAAATGATGACTCAGTTTATGGCAAATCAGAACCAGAACCAAAACAACAACAACAATAATAATAACAACAACAATCAGAACAACCCACCAGCTTTTGATACGCACACAAGGTTTGTAATATTGAGGCCTGCTAAGTTTTCTGGTACAACTGATCCCATGGTAGAAAATTATTGGCTATGTTCCGTGAACAAGGACTTGGTCATAGTTGGTTGCACTGATGCAGAGAAAGTCAAATTTGCAGCACACTTACTGGAAGGACCAGCAGCTACTTGGTGGGATAACTTTCAAGTCACTAACCCCATTGAAGAAGTGACTTGGGAAATGTTTGAGGATGGATTCCGCACTACTCATATTTATTCAGGAGTGATGGGGTTGAAGAAGAAGGAATTTCACAACCTTAAACAACGCCATCACAGTGTTGTAGAATATATTGAAGAGTTCAATAATCTGTCACGCTATGCACCAGATGATGTTGACACTGATGCAAAGAGGAAGGAGAAGTTCCTTGAAGGGCTGAATGATGAGATGTGCATGCAACTATCTGTTGCTTATGTTCCAACTTATCAATCTCTGTGTGAAAAAGCTACCATCTTGGAAAGAAAGAAGAAGCAAGTGGAGAATAGGAAGAGGAAACACCATTTTGATAAGCATGGATCAGAATCATCTCACAAGCGTTTTTTTGGTGAAGGTAGTGGAAGTTCTGGATCCCACAAACACGGGAATCATAACAACCACCACAACAGTAACCGCCACCACGATAGCAATAAATATCATGGACACAACAATGGTGATTACCGCAACAACAAGAGTGGGTACAAGAGTCACCATAGTGGACATGGCAATGGGAATCAACCAGCAAAGAGAGACATCAGTCAGGTTGAATGTTTCAAGTGCAAGAAAACATGGCACTATGCCAATGAATGCCTAGAAAAGAAGACTGATGGGGCTAACAAGCCAAATCCTTTTTAGAAGGGACATGTGAATCATATTAATGTGGAGGAAATCCAAGAGGAGTCTGATGCTGTGGCTGGTAATTTCAAAATTAATTCCTTTCCAGCACTTATCCTTTTTGATACTGGCACATCGCATTCATTCATTTCAAGAGCATTTGTGGACAAAAATAGACTCCCAATTGAAACAATTGGATGCCCTATTAAAGTAAGCTCCCCAGGTGGAGAGATGATAGTAAATTTTGGATGTCACCAACTAGTCCTAGAGTTTGGAAAGTACAAGTTTCCAGTTAGTCTAATAATCCTAGAATCCCAAGGATTGTATGTAATATTAGGCATGGATTGGATGACCCGTTATGAGGGAGTAATAGACTGTGCCAGACGAAGTGTTACACTCACAACCCAGAAAAGAAATGGATTAGGTTCAAGTCTAACTTTGAACCCAAAGGGAGTAAGATAAATTCTCTTAAGGGGGTTAGCCTAGACAGTGTACCAGTAGTGAAAGAGTACCTGGATGTGTTTCTGGAGGAATTACCAGGAATGCCACCAGATAGGGATGTGGAGTTTTTGATTGACTTATTGCCAGGATTTGGACCCATAGCAAAGAGACCCTACAAGATGTCAGTTGATGAGTCAAAAGAGCTCAAGAAACAGCCTGGAGAACAGTTGAAGAAAGGATTCATCCAACCATGTTCTTCGTCTTGGGGTGCACCAGTTTTGTTTGTCGAGAAGAAAGACAGAAGTCATAGACTATGTATAGATTATCGATCACTTAACGAAGTGACCATAAAGAACAAGTATCCCCTACCCAAAATCAATGATCTCTTTGATCAGCTAGAAGTATCTCGTGTGTTCTAAAAAATTGATCTTCGATCAGGTTACTTTCAGCTATAGATTAGAGAACAAGATATACCAAAGACTGCTTTTACCACTAGGTATGGATTGTATGAGTATACAGTGATGCCGTTTGGATTAACAAATGCACCAGCCTATTTCATGAACATGATGAACAAGGTGTTCATGGAGTTTTTTGACAAGTTTGTTGTGGTATTCATCGATGACATATTGATTTATTCCAAGAGCAATGAAGAACATGGAGAATATTTGTGTTTGATTCTTGAGAAACTCAGGGAGCACAAGTTGTATGCCAAGTTCAGTAAATGTGAATTTTGTTTGAATGAAGTTGGATTTATTGGACATATTGTGTCTGGGAATGGTATAGCTGTCGATCCCGCAAAGGTATCAGCTATAACTAAGTGGGAATCTCCCAAAATAGTTAAAGAAGTTTGTAGTTTCTTAGGCTTTGCAGGATACTATAGAAGGTTCATCGAGAATTTCTCGAAAAGTAGCTAAGCCAATGATGGAGCTACTAAAGAAAGAAAAGAAGTTTGTATGGACTGAAGCATGTGAAACTAGTTTTCAAGAGTTGAAGAAGAGATTAGTGTCAGCACCCGTGTTATCCTTGCTAGATCTAGAGAAAGGTTTTCAAGTATATTGTGATGCATCTCACCAAGGATTGGGTGGATTGTTTATGCAAGAAGGAAAGGTGGTGGCTTATGCCTCGAGACAACTCAAGACTCATGAAGTAAACTATCCTACACATGACTTAGAGTTGGCCTCTGTTGTCCATGCACTCAAAACATGGAGACACTATCTTTTGGGAAAACATTGTGAAGTGTTCACCAGTCACAAGAGTCTGAAATACATTTTCACCTATAAAGAACTCAACATGAGACAAAGAAGATGGCTAGAACTTATCAAGGATTACGACTTAAGTTTGCAATACCATCCCGAAAGCAAATGTCGTTGCCGATGCATTAAGCCGCAAGGTTTATGTGAATGGCCTCACCAAAGGAGAATTGCTAGATGATTTGAGTGCTCAATTTAAAAGGTTAAGATTGGAGATAGTGCCTGAAGGATATCTTATGTCTTTGCAAGTACAACCAACACTAATGGATAAAATCAAAGAAGCTCAAAAATTGGACAAGGAAATAGAAGAGATTAAGAGTAAAATTGGTGAAGGAAAGGCAAAAGTATTCCATGAAGATGATCAAGGAAACTTATGGTATGGAAAACGTATTTGCATTCCACAAGATCCGGAACTTCGAAAATTGATCCTGCAAGAAGCACATAATTCACCATATTCTATTCATCCGGGCAACACCAAGATGTAGATGGATGTGAAGGAAACATTTTGGTGGAACAATCTAAAGAAATACATCGTGGAGCACATTGCCTTGTGTGACGTGTGTAGCCGAGTAAAGGTAGAACATCATAAACTAACAGGGTTGTTACAACCACTAACAATACCTGTTTGGAAGTGGGATAAAATTGGTGTGGATTTAATCACAGGACTGCCAAGGACTAGATCTGGATACGATTCTTTATGGGTTGTTGTGAATCGCTTAACCAAAGTGGCTCATTTCATACCCGTAAAGACCACCTATACAAGTGCAAAATTAGCCAAGATCTATATGAACAGGATTGTGTGTCTGCATGGAGTACCTAAGAGTATTGTGTCAGATAGAGGAACTCGGTTCACTTCGCATTTTTGGAAACAACTGCATGAGTCATTGGGAACAAGACTAGAATTCAGCACTGCGTTCCATCCTGAGACTGATGGACAGACAGAAAGGACAAATCAGATTTTGGAAGATATGTTGAGAGCTTGTGTGCTAGACTATGGATCTAGTTAGGATGAAAGTCTGCCATACGCAGAGTTTTCTTATAATAACACCTATCAATTGAGCATAGATATGGCTCCGTTTGAATTCCTTTATGGAATAAAGTGTACTACACCATTAATATGGAATGGAGTAGGAGAAAGAAACTCATTTGGACCAGATCTAATCAATGAAGCCGAAGAGAAAGTCAGAATGGTAAAGGACAGATTGAAGATAGCCCAATCCCGAAAATGAGTTATGCAGATCTAAAATGTAGAGAGGTCACCTATGAGGTAGGTGATAGAGATTATCTTAGAGTCTCACCACTTCGTGGTGTGAAAAGATTTGGAGTCAAAGGGAAATTGGCACCTCGTTATGTAGGACCATTCAAGATTTTGAGCTGTAAAGGAGAGGTGGCCTATGAGCTAGAATTACCAGAATCTCTGTTAGCAGTTCACAATGTGTTTCATGTAAGCCAGTTGAAAAAGTGTCATCCAGAGATGGAAGAAAGTTCGTTAAGAGACACTATACCATTGGAGGAAGTTCAGTTAGAAAATGATCTCACTTATGAGGATAAACCTATCAAGATTACTGAGACAGCAGAAAGAGTCACTCGGACTAAGACCATAAAGTTATGCAAAGTACAGTGGAACCATCATACCGAGGAAGAAGCAACTTGGGAAAGAGAAGATGAGCTTCAGAAAGATCACCCTCACCTATTTGCTAGCCAATCCGAATATCGAGGGCGAGATTCATCTTAAGGGGTTAGATATGTAACATCCCAATTTTCATCAAACCAAAAACATCATCATTTAATTCATATCATCATGGCATGTGTGCATTGCACAAAAGTTTTCAAACTTTAAAACATTAGCAAACCCTATTTTTTAAAACCCCTTTCATTTGAAGGGTAGAGCTTTTGTTTTTATTTTTATTTTAGTACCCCAAAATGTTTTGGAGTGGTTTGTTGTGTTTAAAACACTTTTAAACACTAGAATAATTCCACAAAAAATTGGTGAAAATTTGGTTTGATTTGGATCTGATTTGATAGTTCAAATCTTATTTGGAAAATCAAAACAGAAAAAGAAAAAGGCTAAGGAAAAAAGGAGAAGCTTACCTGCTAGCAGACACGACCTAGCAAGCAGCCCAGCAGCCCACCCGACTCGCTCCCCTCTCCCCTCTGTTTCTCACCACGCGCGACCGCACCCACCCGCTGACAGATGGGCCCCACCTCCACGTCACCCCATCGTCTTCAATCTCATGTCGAAGACCCGCGCTCGCTACCATTTCTTCCTCCTTCCAATCTGAATCAATTCGCGTTGATTCCTATTGATTGCGTGCGTGATTCCCTCCCCGAGCTCGGCTACTTAACCCCCTCGGCGTTTGCTCCATTCCCCCCACGCCACAACCTCTGAGCGCTGCCAGGCTACGCATATTCCACCTTGCACCGCTGATGTCCCGACATGCTCTGGCGACTGACTGCGGTGAGCCTCAACCCCCTTGCCTCTAGTTCTTACTAGCGTGCTCACCATCTTCTTGCGCACCTCCTGATTCTTGCCGCTTGCTATCTTGTGCACCAGGAGCTCGCCTTCGTCGACCTCTGCGAGCACCCGACAACAAGCTCCACTCCGACGAGCAATCCCCGCTTTGTCCGTGCGCCCGCCCTCGTCCGCGACCACCACGACATCCACCTCATCACCGCGACCTCGGTAACCCTCTGATGCACCCCCTTTACCATCTGGCCTCACCGGAACACCGTTGTCAGACGTGCCGCCACCGTGCTTGCCATTTGCGCCGCTAGGTTATGGCCAGTCTGTTTAGAGCCATTAGATCTAGATCTAGGGGCTGAGATTAGAAGTAAGTGCGAAGAGGTACTAGTGGATCTGAGCCGCAGGATCTAACTTAGATCGGACGATGCACAAGTGTGATCCGTGATAAGTGGTACATGCCAATCAGATGGCGCCGCATGTCTGGGTTTTTGATTTAAAATCCAGATTTGATTTATTAGTTGATTAAACTTGTAAAATTCATAACTTTCGATCTGTAAGTAAAAAAATATAAATTAGGTGTCTATGGATTTAGAAAATTATGAAATTTATTTCTATGGCCTTACTTTGGTCATTTTCTTCTGTAACATTAGATTTTTGTGCAGAGACATTTGTAGGGCTATTTTGGCTAAAAAAAATTATTATGTATATTATTTTTAGGTGGTTTTTGTGATCTTTAGACTTTAGAATGTATACTTTATCTTCTGTAATGTAGAGTTCGGTTTAAAAATGTGGCATGCATCTCATTGCATTTTTACATGCATTCATATTATTTTTGAGTGTTATATTGATTTGTATATATTTGTTGTTTGATTTTGTTATGTAGATTTTGTGGATTGTGAAGTGTGTGATTGTGAGGATTGTACCTATTCCCCTAGATACCAAGGCAAGTGATATTTAATCTTATGTCCTAATATTTTACCTATTGCATTATTACTATTTTCATAGAACTTGCATGATAGTTTTCAAATATATTGCTATTCTATGGAAGATCCTACAGATTATATTTTGGTGGAATTTTCCTAAGTTAGGAGACATTGTATGCTAGAATGCTTAGACTTGCTATTAAAATTAGTGGGTGGAAAATTCATGTTATGATATTATGGAAAAATTGATGCCTATGTGTTTTTGGACTTAGAAAACAACCTTGTTAATGAAACACCTAGGTGGAATGGTACTTGTATGGTTTGTGTTGAGTGGTTACACAGGGCCCATTTCTATGGTTTACCCTGTGTATCACACTTGTGGATGGCCACCCAGGAACAAAGAGATTTGAGATGTTTTGTGTTGCGAAGCTTCCAGTGCAACCACATGGCATATGGGCTCTGCCTTGACTAACTAAGTTGCAAGAACACAACCAGATGGATAGATGGTGGTAGTGTTGATAGGATGGAACACGCCCATGGTGGTCTGAGGGATTGCTTCTGAAAATTCTCGTCTCGATGCATGTCGAGTCTTGTGGGGAAAGTGCACCACCTATCAAGAGGGTAAAACTAAGTACTTAGCCGTGTCCCTGGTTATGGAAAATTTTGAGCATCAAAGACATTGAAATGGTTCAAAAACCTCCTCATCCCAATTTCTCTAAGTTAAAATTTGTCGCTGAACAAGGGTAGAGGTTCACCAATGTCTATTGGTGGTTACTTGGTGTTTTGTAAAACAAAACTTAGTATTTTCAAACTAGTAGGATAAAACTTACTTTGTGCAAAGCCAACCCGATCCACACTTAGCCAAATTCATGTAGTTGTTAGATTCTACTACTATGGTATCACTTACCAATACAATTCCAACTGTATTGACCCCTTGTGGCTATAACTTATCATGTTGCAGGTTACTCTGATGGTGAGTAGGGTTATGAGTCTACACTCGACATGTTTGCCTGTGGCACATGAAGATGCATACTTTATTTATATGCTATTTAATGAGAACTATTTATAAGTTAGCTTTGGGCTAAGTGAGATGTAAGAACTTTTGTACTCCTCGAATTTCGATGTAATAATGACCTTTGTATCTGTGTACTTCATCTTAAACTGTGGGTTCTAGCAATTCGATCCAGGTACTAGCACTGCAATCACTGGGATATCTACCTTATTGGGTGAGATCTTACAAGAGGCTAGGGTGACTGGTTCATACTCATAACATGGTGTATGCATGTGCCAAGTCAACCCAAATAAAGCATCAAACGAGAATACCACAATATTATGCTTTTGTATGCTAAAACAAAGCATGATTCTTTCAAGGCACATTAAGCAATCTCAATTGTTTGGAACAAGTCATGCTACAACAATAATCACTAAGCATATGGTCAAAGAAACATTTAACATGACATGATAAAGTCTAGGCCACAGTCAAAACAAGCTTCGTTTTGTACCACTATAAGCATGAAACTTTCTAATCTTTTCCAACACCAATCAACTTATTTGAAACAAAACGAGAATACGGGGGCCCAACTAATTTATTGCAGCAAACGAAAAAAAATGAAAAATGAAAAAAAGATGCTCCAAGAACAACACAATAGTTTTTGAAGCAATAAAAATAAAGTATCTAGAAAGAAAACCTGAGATTTTTATTGATGAAGAAGGGGATGCCTTGGGAATCCCCAAGCTTTGACGCTTGTACCTCTTGAATATTTCTTGGGGTGACATGGGTGGCATCCCCAAGCTTGAGCTTTTGTCCATTCTTCATCTCATCACATCATTCTTCCCCTACACTTGAAAATTTCCTTCATACAAAACTTCACACAATCTTCATTAGCAACATTAGTGTATTCAATATAATAAGCCTTTGGGTTTAGTTTCAACACAGGTAAAACTTGCATTAAAACACAAGCTACTGCAGCAACTTCTTTTAAAAGATCAAGTGATCAAAGAGAACTCAAAAGAAACTGACTAAGAGGCAAATGCAAATAATGGCAGAAATCTGTCAAAACAGACCAGCAGGTAAAAACCGATTTTTTCGAAGACCTTCTGTTGCTCAAATCGAAAAGTGTTTAACTAAAAAAAGTTGGATAATAACCTAGGGCATATGATCAGAAAATTACAACTCAAGACTTATTGTGATTTTTCACGATTTTTTACAAAGAAAGCACAAAAATATGTTTCGGGATAGCAACTTCCCCAAATCTTACTTCTCTCTCATTAGAGGTTATTCTTGGCATAAAAACCACATAGAAAGGATAAGAAGAGGTTATTATAGAGGCAATAACTTCCAAGACTCAACAAAATAAAAACTTACTGAAATAAATTTGGGTTATCTTCCAATAGTGCTTTTCTTTAACGCCTTTTAGCTAGGCATAGGAAGCAAGAATCAAGTATTTTAGAATGAAGAAGCATTAACATCAAATTTTGTTTTAATAGGAGAAGCAAAAGGTATCTTCTCTCTCTTTCTGGGGAAGTGTTCTATACCTTTCTTGAATGGGAATTGATATTTAATGGTGCCTTCCTTCATATCAATAATGGCACCAACAGTTCTAAGAAAAGGTCTTCCCAAAATAATAGGACAAGAGGCATTGCAATTCAACATCCAAAACATAGAAATAAACGGGGAGAAAGGTATTGTTAACCATAATAAGAACATCATTAATACTCCCCATAAGTTTCTTTTTAGCATTATCATCAAGTTGGACATCTAAATAACAATCTTCCAAAGGTGGCAAATCAAGCATTTCATAAATTTTTCTAGGCATATTAGAGACACTAGGACCAAGGTCACATAAATCTTTGAGATCAAAATCATTTACTTTCATATTAATGATGGGTTCCCAACCATCTTCTAATTTCCTAGGAATAGAAGCTTTATGTTTCAATTTTTCTTCCTTAATTTTCATGAGAGCATCTGTAATGTGTTTTGTAAAAGCCATATTCATAGAACTAGCATTAGGACTTCTAGCTAGCTTTTTTAAGAACATAATTACTTTAGAAATATTGCAACCATGAAGATAAAAATCAAAATTAGCATCCAAGGTAGTAGAATCATTGTTTCCCATTTTTTGAAGAATTTCAGCATTTTTATTGGGAAAAGGAATAGGGACTTTAGGTGGTTTGCTAGCATCAACATTGGTGGTGGTAATAGTACAAATACAACTATTTCTAGCAATTTCATCTTATCTTTCCCACCTAGCATGCAATTCAGATAACATTCTAACATTTTCATCAATTCTAAATGGTATGGCATTAGTAACAACAAAGGGATTTTCCATGGTTTTGTAGGGGTTCGTAGCATGGACAACAAAAAATTTCTACCGCATACAAACAAACAAGCCAAGATCTATCTACTAGGATGTAGCAATGAGTCGATAGAAGAACTCACCCTCGAAGATTCCAAACTGTTTGACGAGAGCAGATTCTCGTGGGTGATGTAGTCGTACTCTTGCCGATCTCAAGATCGTGTAGACAATCCTTCCGGCGCTGCGTTCCGGCAGCGCTTCCGCAGTCGGTCACACGTTCGGTACTCGATGAAGACCTTCCTCTCCCTTGTTCCAGCAGGCAGTGGAGGTTGTAGTACTCTCCTCGCGATTCTGGTAGCACGACAGCGTGGTACCGGAAGTAGAGGGGAGATCTCGCAGGGCATCGCCTTAAGCCGGAGCGAGTATGGTGGACTATGAGAGAGGCCTTGGCGATCTAGGGTTTAGAGGCACCAAGGAGAGAGGGCTAGTCCGGCGGCTAGGGCTTGGGTAGGTCCCCAACTCGGTGGCTAGGGCAAACCCTAGGGCGGCGGCGGCGACTTGGTGGCCGACGGCTAGGGTTAGGGTTTTGGTGGAGAGAGGTGTAGGTCTAGAGGGGCACCCTTGCCCCTCCTTTTATAGGTGGGAGGGCGCGGCCAAGGGGGAGGGAGTCCTCCCCCAAGTCGGCTTCCTTGGCCGGTGGTGGAGGGAGGAGGACTTCCTCCCCAAGTAGGTTTCCTACTCTCCCTCCACCAAGCAAACTTGCCGTTTGACTTTTCAAATTGGCGTTTGACTTTTCAAACTAGGATTTGATTTATCCCTTTATTTTGCTCAGCGATGATACCTAGTACATGATGCAACCATTTCACATTGTTATGACACATTCATGTACCCTTCCCCTCCGGAGTGCCGGACCTTCCGGAACCTTCTAGAACATTCCCGATGAAAACATCGGAATCATTCCCCAACTCCGAAACAGGACTTTCCTTATATGAATCTTATTCTCTGGACCATTCCGGATCTCCTCGTGATATCCCGGATCCCATACGAGACTCCGAACAACATTCGGTCTCTTACTCACCATTCCATAACTACTCAACAACATCGAATCCTTAAGTGTGTCTCCCTACGGTTCGTGAATTATGCGGACATGATCGAGACACTTCTCCGAACAATAACCAATAGAGGAATCTGGAAATTCATATGTCTCCCACATATTTCTACAATTACTTTGCGATCAAATGAACCACTTACATACGATGCCAACTTCCCTTTGTCTCACGATAATTTACTTATCCGAGGTTTTGATCGTTAGTATCTCTGCATACCTAGTTCAACCTCGTTACTGATAAGTACTCTTTTCTCGTTCCCGTGGTATGTGATCCCTCGTGAGCCAGTCACATGCTTGGAAGCTAATTGGACGACATTCCACCGAGAGGGCCCAGAGTATATCTATCCGTCATATGGATGGACAAATCCCACTCTTGATCCATGTGTCTCAACTCATACTTTCCGAACACTCAATGCCACCTTTATAGCCACCCAGTTACGGTGTGGTGTTTGATGTCATCAAAGCATCCTTCCAGTGATGGTGATAAGGATGATCTCATGGTTGAAGGAATTAGGTTACTATGTATCAGAAAGCTTATAGCAATTGAACTATTAAAATGACTTGATCTTTATGCTACGCTTATCTATAGGAGTATGTCCATCATACCATTCTCCTAATGATATGATCTTGTTGTTAACAACATCTCAATGTGCATGATAGCGAAACCACAATCATTTATTAACCAACAAGCTAGTATTATGAAGAGGCTTTACTAGGGACTCTAATTTAGTTTACAAATCACACAAGTATTAATGTTTCCTGGTTAATACCATTATAGCATGAATGTAAACATTTATCATAAACACAAAGATATAATAATAACTACATTTATTATTGCCTCTAGGGTATATCTCCAATAGTCTCCCACTTGCACAAGAGTCAACTAATCTAGATTACATGGTAATATACCGAACACCCATGGCAGTTTGGTGTTGGTCATGTTTTGCCCTCGTGAGAGGTTTAGTCAACGGATCCGCCACATTCAGACCTATGTGTACTTTGCAAATATTTATGTCACCATCTTGGACATTTTCTCGAATAGCGTGAAAACGTAGCTTGATGTGCTTCAGCTTCTTGTGTGACCTAGGTTCTTGCGCATTGGCTATGGCGCCATGTTATCACAGTAGATAGACATTGGGTCCAGCGCACTTGGAACCACACCGAGCTCTATAATGAACTCCTTCATCCATATCGCTTCTTGTGAAGCCTTCGAAGCATCTATGTATTCCGATTCAGTTGAAGATCTCGCCACAATGCTTTGCTTTGCACTCCTCCAGCTAACTGCTGCACCATTCAAAGTAAATACGTATCCAGATTGAGATTTAAAATCATCCGGATCGGTGTTCCAACTAGCATCGGTGTAACCATTAACAACGAGCTGTTCATCACCTCCATAAGAAAGAACCATATCCTTAGTTCTTCTCAAGTACTTAAGGATGTTTTTGACCGCTGTCCAATGATCCACTCCTGGATCACTTTGATATCTGCTAGTTAAACTAACAACATATGCAATGTCGGGTCTAGTACATAGCATGGCATACATTAGAGATCCTATGGCTGAGGCATAGGGAGTCTTACTCATCCTTTCTCTATCTTCTGCCGTTTCTAGACTTTGAGTTTTACTCAAGGTCGTATTGGGCAACATGGGCAAGAACCCTTTCTTGCTATCTTCCATTCCAAACCTCTTTAGAACTTTTTCAAAATATGTACTTTGTGACAATGATATTAGGCGTCTCGATCTATCTCTATAAATCTTTATGCCTAATATGTAAGCTGCTTTGCCAAGATCTTTCATTGAAAAACTATTATTCAAATATTCCTTGACACTATTAAGAAGGTCTACATCATTCCCAATCAACAATATGTCATCTACATATAGTATTAAGAATGCTACAGAGCTCCCACTCACTTTCTTATAAATACAAGCTTCTCCATAAGTTTGTACAAAACCAAAACTTTTGATTACCTTATCAAAACGTTGATTCCAACTTCGGGATGCTTGTTTCAACCCATATATGGACCGTTGAAGTTTGCATACCTTGTTAGCATCTTTAGGATCGACAAAACCTTTGGGTTGCATCATATACAACTCTTCATCAATGTCTCCATTGAGGAACGCCGTTTTGACATCCATCTGCCATATCTCATAATCCTAATATGCTGCGATTGCTAACATAATCCTCACAGACTTTATCTTTGCTACTGGTGAGAAAGTATCATCGTAGTCAACTCCTTGAATTTGTCGAAACCCTTTTGCGACAAGTCGAGCTTTATAGACAGTAACATTACCATCAGCATCTGTTTTCTTCTTGAAAATCCATTTGTTCTCGACAGCCTTCCGGCCATCCGGTAAGTCCACCAAAGTCCATACTTGGTTTTCGTACATGGATCCAATTTCGGATTTCATGGCGTCTTGCCATTTATTGGAATCTAGGCTCATCATCGCTTCCTCATATGTCGCAGGGTCATCGGTGTTGTCCACCAACATGACACTCATAACGGGATCATACCAATCAGGAGTGGTACGTGTTCTCGTTGACCTGTGAGGTTCTTTAGCAACTTCAACCGAAGTTTCATGATCATCATCATTAGCTTCCTCTCTTATTGGTGCAGGCACCACAGGAACTTCTTCCGGTGCTGCGCTACTCGCAATTTCGAGAGAAGGTTCAACAACCTCGTCGAGTTCTACTTTCCTTCCAGTCACTTCCTTCGAGAGAAATTGTTTCTCTAGAAAGGATCCATTCTTGGCAACGAAGATTTTTCCCTCGGATCTATGATAGAAGGTATACCAATAGTTTCCTTCGGGTATCCTATGAAGACGCATTTTTTCTCTTTGGGTTCAAGCTTGTCCGGCTGTAACTTCTTTACATAGGCTTCGCAACCCCAAACTTTAAGGAACGACAATTTAGGTTTCTTCCCAAACCATAATTCATACGGTGTCGTTTCAACGGATTTAGATGGTGCCCTATTTAAAGTGAATGCGGCTGTTTCTAATGCATAACCCCAAAATGATAGCGGTAAATCTGTAAGTGACATCATAGAACGAACCATATCTAAGAGAGTTCGATTATGACGTTTGGACACACCATTACGCTGTGGTGTTCTCGGCAGTGTCAATTGTGAAAGTATTCCGCATTTCTTCAAATGCTCGCCAAACTCGTAACTTAGATATTCACCTCCACGATCAGAACGTAGAAATTTAATCTTCTTGTTACGTTGATTCTCTACCTCACTTTGAAATTCCTTAAATTTCTCGAAAGTTTCGGACTTATGTTTCATGAAATAGATATACCCATATCTACTCAAGTCATCCGTGAAGGTAAGAACATAACGATAACCATCGCGCGATGCTACACTCATTGGACCACACACATCGGTATGTATGATTTCCAATAAGTCCGTAGCTCGCTCCATCATACCAGAAAATGGAGTCTTAGTCATTTTACCCATCAGACATGCTTCGCATCTTTCAAGTGATTCGAAATCAAGTGATTCAAGAAGTCCATCGGAATGGAGTTTCTTCATACGCTTCACTCCAATATGACCAAGACGACAGTGCCACATATAGGTCGAGTTATCGCTCAATTTCAAACGTTTAGCTTCAATGTTATTAATATGTGTATTTCCACTATCGAGATTCAATAAGAATAGACCATCTATCAAAGGTGCATGTGCATAAAACATATTACTCATATAAATCGAACAACCATTATTCTCGGACTTAAACAAGTAACCATCTCGCAATAAACAAGATCTCGATATAATGTTCATGCTTAACGCAGTCACCAAATAACAATTACTTAAGTATAAAACTAATCCCGATGGTAGATGAAGAGGTAGCGTTCCGACCGCGATCACATCAACCTTTGATCCATTTCCAACGCGCATCGTCACCTTGTTCTTCGCTAGCTTCCGTTTATTCTGCAGCACCTGTTTCGAGTTACAAATATGAGCAACCGAACCAGTATCAAATACCCAGGCACTACTACGAGTACTAGTGAGATACACATCAATAACATGTATATCGGATATACCTTTATTCTTGATGTTTCCGTTCTTCAAATCCGCCAAGTCCTTTGGGCAATTCCGCTTCCAGTGACCTTCTCCTTTGCAGTAAAAGCACTCAGTATCAGGCTTAGGTCCAGCCTTGGTCTTCTTTGCCGGTGTGGCAACTTTCTTACCACCCTTCTTGAAGTTACCCTTTTGCTTAGACCTGCCTTTCTTGAATTTGGTGGTCTTATTGACCATCAACACTTGGTGCTCTTTCTTGATCTCCACTTCTGCAGATTTCAACATGGAGAAGAGTTCTGGCAACTGCTTGTTCATGCTTTGCATATTGTAGTTCATCACAAAGTTCTTGTAACTTGGTGGTAGTGATTGGAGGACACGGTAAATCCCCAAAGCATTAGGAATCACTATACTCAAGCTTTGGAGTTTGTTAGCTTGCCCAGACATCTTAAGCACATGCTCACTGACGGAGCTGCCCTCTTCCATCTTGCAGTTAAAGAACTTTTCAGAAGCCTCATAACTCTCAACTGCCGCGTGAGTCTCAAATATCAATTTGAGTTCACAGACAATATCATGTGGGTCATGGTTCTCAAACCTTTTCTGAAGCTCCGATTCCAAACCATACAAGATAGCACACTGAACTATGGAGTACTGATTCTTCCGAGCGAGGTAAACATTCTTTACTTCATCGGTAGCATCACCCAGCGGTGCATCCAGCACATAGGTCAAATTACCAGCATTGAGAACAATCCTCAAATTGCGGAACCAATCCGCGAAGTTGCTTCCATTGTTTTTCAACTTTTCTTTCTCTAGGAACGCATTAAAATTGATGGTAGGGGCCGCCATTGATCTATAACATATTTGCAATAGTTTAGACTAAGTTTATGACAAATTGAGTTTTAATTAATAGTTAAATTAATCTAGGTGAACTCCCACTCAAAACAATATCCCTCACATTGTTTTAGTGATCACACGAACCAAATCCACCACATCAAAACCGATCATCACAAGAGTTGATGTAGCTTTAATGGCGAACAATCAACATGTTCATCATATCTACTATATGACTCATGCTTTACCTTTCGGTGATCCGTGTTCCGAGACCATGTCTGTACATGCTAGGATCGTCAAGATCAAACCTTAGCTTCCGCATGAGCAAATCTGGCTTGGTCACGTTGTATACACTTGCAGAATCTAACACACCCGATCATCACGTGGTGCTTCGAAACAACAATCTTTATCAACGGTTCTTACTAAGGATGAACACTTTAAAACTTGAAATTTATGTGCATGAGGGATCATCTTATAATGCTACCGTCGTTAACTAAGCAATACAAGATGCATAAAGGATTAACATCACATGCAATTCATAATATGTGATATGATATGGCCTTTCTTATTGTGCTTCCGATCTCCATCTTCAAGAACGAACATGATCTCCATCATCACCGGCATAGCATCAAGGTCAATGGCGCCGTTTCATGGTTGTCGTCCACCAGCTCCAACTATTACAACTACTTTGAATAGACACGCGGGTCTTAACAGAATTTAAAGACAACCATATGGCTCCTGCCGGTTGCCAACTTACAATAAGGATCATTGCATACATCAAATATAATCACAATCATGGCCATATCACATCACAACACACCCCTGCAAAACAAAGTTAGACGCCTCTAATTTTCTTTGCATATTTTACATGGTTTGGGGCTTTCAGTAAGTGTCGCTCTAACTTACGAACAAGAACCACAATGTTGATGTTTGAACTATCAAGTGCCCGTTGTAAATTGGATCTATACTATAATGGGAGAGACAGACACCCGCAAAGCCACTTATGCAATACAAGTTGCATGTTGAGCGTGGAGCAAGCCTCACGAACGATGTCATGTAAGGTTAGCCCGGGCCGCTTCATCCCATCACACCGCAAGATGCAAAGTACACAAGAAGCAATTGATAATAAAAGAACCACCGCCCACAATGACCATTGTGTTCTACTCGTGCAACAGATCTATATATAGACACGGCTCTGATACCACTATAGGGGTTCGTAGCATGGAAAACAAAAAATTTCTACCGCATACAAACAAACAAGCCAAGATCTATCTACTAGATTGTAGCAACGAGTCGATAGAAGAACTCACCCTTGAAGATTCCAAAGTGTTTAACGAGAGCAGATTCTCGTGGGTGATGTAGTCGTACTCTTGCCTATCTCAAGATCGTGTAGACGATCCTTCCGGCGCTGCATTCCGGCAGCGCTTCCGCAGTCGGTCACACGTTCAGTACTCGATGAAGACCTTCCTCTCCCTTGTTCCAGTAGGAAGCGGAGGTTGTAGCACTCTCCTCGCGATTCCGGCAACACGATGGCGTGGTACCGGAAGTAGAGGGGAGATCTCGCAGGGCTTCGCCTTAAGCCGGAGCGAGTATGGTGGACTATGAGAGAGGCCTTGGCGATCTAGGGTTTAGAGGCACCAAGTAGAGAGGGATAGGACGACGGCTAGGGCTTGGGGAGGGCCCCAACTCGGCGGCTAGGGCAAACCCTAGGGCGGCGGCGACTTGGTGGCCGGCGGCTAGGGTTAGGGTTTTGGTGGAGAGAGGTGTAGGTCTAGAGGGGCACCCTTGCCCCTCCTTTTATAGGTGGGAGGGCGCGGCCAAGGGGGAGGGAGTCCTTCCCCAAGTCGGCCTCCTTGGCCGGCGGTGGAGGGAGGAGGACTTCTGTAAGATCCCTCCTTTATAAAGGAAAAGGATCCCTGTGATTGCAATGCTAGTCCCTGGATCATTACTAGCATCCATAATTTAAGATGAAGTACACAAATACAAAGGTCATTTATTACATCCGTTCCAGAGATAAACATAGTCTTTACAACTCAAGACCACATGCCTAATACAAGAGTTTGAATAAGTAAATAAATATAAGTCTTCATCTTCATGTGCCACAGGCAAACATGTTGAGTGTAGACTCATGACACCTAATCCTCATCGGAGTAACCTGCAACATCACAAGTTACAACCACAGTGGGTCAATACTTTGGAATAGTATTGGCAAGTGATACCTTAGTAAAATTTAGGTGGACTATATTACTATATGCATTTTGGCTAAGTGTAGCTTGGCTTGGTTGCTCAAAATAGGTTTTTCCTATTAGTTGAAATCACTAAGTTTTCTTTGTCAAAACTTTTCCCAAGGAACCACCAATAGACATTGAGGTCCTTCACCCTTGTTCACCCACAAGTTTTTACTTAGAAGTTGGAATGATGAGATTCTTGATAGCTTCCATGTCTTGATGCTCAAATTATCCATTGCCATGGACTTGGCTAAGTACTTAGATTTTTCCATCTACAGAGGTTGTGCACTTTCCCCACCAGACTTGGTTTCCCAAGACAGGACCTTTCACAAGCCTTTCCTTAGACCAAATGGACGCGCTCCAACCTATAATTCCCACTACCACCAACTGTCCAAATGGCTAAGTTCTAGCAACTTATGTGATCCAGGCAGAGCCCATATTGCCAAGTGGCTGCACTAGAAGCTTCTCAACACTTGGCCTCTAAAATCCCTTTGTTCCTGGGTGGCTTTCCACAAGTGAGATACACAAGGTAAACCATAGCCATGGGCCTTGTGTAACCACTCAACCAAAAACCACCAATCAAGTCCCTTTCCACCTAGGTAATTCATTGACTTAGTTGTTTTATTAAGAAAAACATAAGTCCAAAGACTTAGAAATATTTTCATCATAGCATGTAAATTTTACCAACCCTTGTTTGCTACTAGCTAGGCTAAGCATGGCATAGATAGTACTTGACTTAGAAATTTCCTAGCAATTCTACAACTACTTAGGATTTCCCAACATGGCATTTGGCAAAATAGTAACATGCAAGACTTAGCAAAATATTTCTAATGCTTGTATAAAAAATATAGGGATAGAAATATTCATGAAGTACCACTTGCCTTGGTAGTTGGGAGAGTAGCACTCTTCACAATCACAATCACTACCACCAAAGTCTACACAAAGAATGGTAGCAACCATTACACCCAACATATACAAACAAAAATACATATGCATGCATGCAAAATGCTAAGTGATGATTTTTTTAAAACTCAACCAAGCAAGTGCATAGTACTGAATCATAACCAAGTCAAAAACTTGCTAAACCAAGTTTATTTGACACTAAAACAATTTCCTAAACAAATCATATAATTAAAATAGTCCTAAACAAGTTTCTGCAAATAAAGTCATTTTAACAGAAGCTAAACATTAAACACATTGTATAAACAGAAAGGGCTTGATCTCCTGATTCCAACGATATAAAATTTGTCAAATTCTAACGTGGGAATCAAAAGTTATAGCTAAATCAAATTTGGATATAAACCTGATTCAAATTCTGTTTTTAAACTAAACCCTAGCCACGCGGCGCTATCCTATTGGTCGATACCGCCTCGCTCAGGATCACCCTTCCGTGCCGTCAGATCAAGTCAGATCCAACGTGCCAGATTCACAGAAAATGTTTCGCTCAGATCTAATCTAGCCCTTACGATGCAGATCTAACGGCTACCGTTGCTTCAACCATATACTAGCGGCGCTAGCGGCGGCGACTGGCGGTGGCGCGTCTGTCAGTGGAGGCGCTGGCATTCTAAGTCGTCCGGGGAGGGGAGAGGGTGCTTACCAGAACCGCAAGGACAAGGCGAAGCTCAACGTGGAGGTGGCTTGGCAAGGGGCGCACGACAGGGGCTGCTGTAGCTCGTCGGAGTTGTGCACGGCGTCGGGTGGTTGCTGTCGAAGTCGTTGCCGAGGTTTCGCGTCGCCCTAGCACAAACCATATGGATTAGGAGACGCGCAAGACAGTGGCGAACAACTTCGTATGCAAGAGGGGGCAAGGGGCGCTCGGAGCTTATCGCAATTGGTCGCCGGAGTGGATGGGGTCGTCTGTCTTGTGTGGTCGCCGACGTTGCCGAGGCTCTGGATGTTCCTAGCATGCACCAGAGGGGTCAGGAGATGCGCATGGTCGCGGAGATCGTACTGGCAAGTTTAGGCAGCAAGGGGCGACGGGGTCTTACCGGAATATCTCGCCGGAGATCGTCGGAGCTGCGGCGGTGCAACGCGAAATGGGGGCAGCCTGGTGGCGAGAAGAGAGTGTAGCATGGGGGAAATGACCGCGGCGGGGTGTGGTTTAAATAGGCTGAAGCGCGACAGGAAACGCTCGCGGTATCAAGGATAATTACGCCGCGCCATTACCGGATCAACGACAGCGGCGACGTGGTCTGCGGGCGCGATTTGGGGAAGAAGGAGTGACATGGAGAGGGCCCGCTTGTCAGCGAATAGAACAGAGGGGGAGTGGGGTCCGGGTGTCAGCGGCTTGCTGGGTGCATCTGCGCGTGAGCGAGGGAGAGAAGGGACCCGGGTGGGCTAGTTGGGCTGCTTCTGTTGATGGGCCAGATTAGTAGCGCCAGCCCTTTTCCTTTTCTTTATCCCTTTTCTTTTTCTAATTTGATTTTCTAGAATGATTTTCAAATGAATTCAAACTCTATTTGAATTCAAATCTTTTCAGGATTTTTTGCAGTGTTCAACAGTCACA
Organism: Avena insularis; assembly: GCA_023614405.1. Lineage (NCBI taxonomy): Eukaryota > Viridiplantae > Streptophyta > Magnoliopsida > Poales > Poaceae > Avena > Avena insularis. Next base: position 150,503,946 of record CM042689.1, read on the forward strand.
ATTCTAGGCATAAAACCATGTGGTCACTTTGAATTAGCTTGATCATTTTTGGAAAGACAGAATAACAGTGACATAGCACTTGGTTTGCAAATGTTGGAAAGTGGTTTTGAAACCATTTTTATTTTGTATAATTTTGTTCTAACTCCACACTCAAACCAATCAACAAGGGAAACAAACAAACTTGGTTTAAAATAGTCAAGCTTTCAAATGGGGATGGGCATCTGATTTAAGTTTGCTCACATAAAATGATAGCACTATGTGCTTCTGTTTTCTTGAAATGAGTTTGAAATTGATCTCAAATCTATATGCATTCATGAATGATATGCAATCTTTGAAATCATGATTTTAGGGATGTTACAAATATAACCCCCTTAAGGTGAATCTCGCCCTCGAGATTCGGATTGGCTAGCAAATAGGTGAGGGTGGTATTTCCGAAGATCATCTTCTCTTTCCCATGTTGCTTCCTCTTCGGAATGATGATTCCACTGTACTTTGCAAAACTTGATAGTCTTAGTCCTTGTGACTCTTTCTGCAGTTTCAAGAATCTTGATAGGTTTCTCTTCATAAGTGAGATCACTTTCTAGTTGAACTTCCTCCAAAGGTATAGTATCCTTCAAAGAAGTTTCTTCCATTTCTGGATGACATTTCTTAAGCTGACTCACATGAAACACATTATGGACAGTGATGGAGATTCCGTAATTCAATTTCATAGGCAACTTCTCCTTTGCGACTCAAAATCTTGAATGGCCCAACATATCTTGGTGCCAATTTTCCTTTGACTCCGAATCTTTTCACTCTACGAAGTGGTGACACTCTAAGATAGGCTGTATCACCAACTTTGTAGGTGACTTCTCTACGCTTAGGATCTGCGTAGCTTTTTTGTCGGGACTGTGCTATCTTCAACCTGTCCTTAACCAATTTGACCTTCTCTACGGCTTCTTTGATGAGATCTGGCCCGAATAAACTTCTTTCTCCCACACCATTCCATAACAATGGGGTGGTACACTTTCTTCCGTAGAGAAACTCAAACGGTGCCATCTCAATGCTGGCTTGATAGCTGTTGTTATAAGAAAATTCTGCGTAAGGCAGACTTTCATCCCAACTGGCTCCATAGTCTAGGGCACATGCCCTCAACATGTCTTCAAGAATTTGATTAGTCCTTTCCATTTGTCCATCGGTTTGAGGATGAAAAGCAGTACTGAATTCCAACCTCGTTCCCAATGACTCATGTAACTGTCTCCAAAAATGGGAAGTGAATTGAGTTCCCCTATCAGACACAGTACTCTTGGGTACTCCATGTAGACACACAATTCTACTCATGTAGATTTTGGCTAACTTAGCACTTGTGTAGGTTGTCTTCACGGGTATGAAATGAGCCACTTTAGTTAGGCGATCCACTACTACCCATATGGAATCATATCCTGACCTGGTCCTTGGTAATCCGGTAATGAAATCCATACCAATTTTGTCCCACTTCCAATCAGGAATAGGTAGTGGTTGAAGCAAGCCTGCTGGTTTCTGATGCTCCGCTTTCACTCTACTACACACATCACACAAAGCAATATGTTCGGCGATGTCCTTCTTGAGATTATTCCACCAAAATCTTTCTTTCATGTCCATGTACATTTTGGTGTTACCCGGATGAATGGAATACGGAGAGTTATGTGCTTCTTGCAAAATCAGTTTCCGCAACTCCGGGTCTTGTGGAACACAAATACATTTCCCATGCCATAAAGTACCATGTTCGTCTTCATGGAACCCTTTGGCTTTTCCTTTGCCAATCTTTTCTTTAATCTCTTTGATTTCTTTATCAATCTTCTGGGCTTCTTTGATCTTGTCCAACAAAGTGGGTTGAACATCCAAAGACATGAGATGTCCTTCAGGCATAATCTCCAATCTGAGTTTTCTAAATTGAGTGCACAGATCATCTGGCAATTCTCCTTTGGTAAGGCCATTCACAAATACCTTACGACTTAGAGCATCTGCTACAACATTTGCTTTACCGGGGTGGTATTGCAAACTTAAGTCATAGTCCTTGATAAGCTCTAACCATCTTCTTTGTCTCATATTAATTTCCTTCTGGGTGAAGATATACTTCAAACTTTTGTGATCTGTGAACACTTCACAACGCTTTCCCAAAAGATAGTGTCTCCATGTTTTGAGTGCATGGACGACAGAGGCTAACTCTAAATCATGAGTAGGATAGTTCACTTCATGAGTTTTGAGTTGTCTCGAGGCATAAGCTACAACTTTACCATCTTGCATAACTACTGCACCCAACCCTTGATGAGATGCATCACAATATACTTGGAAATCTTTTTCCAAATCTGGCAGACACAAGACTAGGGCTGTCACAAGTCTCTTCTTCAACTCCTGAAAGCTGAGTTCACAACCTTCAGACCAAGCAAACTTCTTTTCTTTCTTTAGCAATTCAGTCATGGGCTTAGCAACCTTTGAGAAATTCTCAATGAACCTTCTGTAGTAACCTGCTAAGCCAAGGAAACTACAAACTTCTTTCACGGACTTGGGAGATTCCCATTCAGTCACAGCTGAAACTTTAGCAGGATCAACTGCTACACCATCCTTCGTCATAACATGACCAAGAAAACCAACTTCCTCCAACCAAAACTCACACTTGCTGAATTTGGCATAAAGTTTATGCTCTCTCAACTTCTCAAGTATCAATCGTAAGTGTCCTTCATGTTCTTCTTTGCTCTTGGAGTAGACTAAGATGTCATCGATGAAAACGACAACAAATTTGTCAAGAAATTCCATGAACACCTTGTTCATCATATTCATGAAGTATGCTGGAGCATTTGTCAAACCAAAAGGCATTACGGTATACTCATACAATCCATACCTTGTAGTGAATGCTGTTTTAGGTATGTCTTGTTCTCTTATCTTGAGTTGAAAATAGCCTGACCGGAGATCAATCTTTGAGAACACGCATGCTCCTTCTAGCTGATCAAACAAGTCATTGATTCTAGGCAAAGGATATTTGTTCTTGATAGTTACCTCTTTGAGTGAACGGTAATCTATGCATAACCTTTGACTTCTATCTTTCTTCTCCACAAACAAGACTGGGCTCCCCAAGATGAAGAACTTGGTTGAATAAATCCTTTCTGCAACTGTTCTCCAAGTTGCTTCTTGAGCTCTTTTAGTTCATCAACTGACATTTTATAAGGTCTCTTTGCTATTGGTCCAGACCCTGGTACCAAATCTATAAGAAATTCCACATCTCTATCTGGTGGCATTCCTGGCAATTCCTCCAGAAACACATCCGGATACTCACTCACAATTGGCACACTGTCCATGCTAACCCCCTTAAGAGAATTTAGCTTACTTCCTTTGGATTCAAAGTTGGACTTGAATTTAATTCTTTTTCTTTCCGGGGTTGTGAGTGCAACAGTACGATTCGCACAATCCAGTACTCCTTCATACTTAGCCATCCAATCCATTCCCAATATTACGTCCAGTCCTTGGGAATCTAGGATTATCAGACTCACTGGAAATTTATGTTTTCCAAACTCTATTACTAGATCCCGGCATCCAAGAATTACTATCATATCTCCACCCGGAGAACTAACCTTTATTGGACACCCAATGTTTTCAGTTGGAAACCCATTTCTATCAACAAATGCTTTTGATATGAATGAATGCGATGCTCCAGTATCAAAAAGAACAAATGCTGGAATAGAATTGAGTCTGAACTTACCAGCAACAGCATCAGGCTCCTCATAGACCTCCTCCACACTGATGTGGTTCACCTATCCTTTCTGGAAAGGATTGGGCTTGATAGGTCCTTCAAATTTCTTTTCTAGGCATTCATTTGCATAATGCCCTATCTTCTTGCATTTGAAGCATTCAACCTGACTGATGTCTCTCTTAACAGGCTGACTTGCACTTCCACTTCCATTACCACTGTGGTGGCTCTTATGTCCACTCTTGTGGTTCTTGTACTTGTCATTGTCATGACTACGGTGATGCTTGTTGTCATGACGGTTGTGGTTGTGGTGCTTGTTGAATTTCCCATGCTTGTGGGATCCTGAGCTTCCGCTGTCATCATAATGAGATCGTTTGTGAGACGATACCGAGCTGTGCTTGTCGGAGTGATTTCTTTTTCTACTCTCAACTTGCTTTATTTTGTTCTCCAAAATAGCAGCCTTGTCACAGAGCGACTGATAAGTGGGAACATAGGCCATAGCCAATTGCAGATTCAGCTCATCATTCAAGCCTTCAAGAAATTTTTCCTTTCTCTTGGCATCAGTGTCAACTTCATTCGGTGCATAACGCGCCAGATTGTTGAACTCCTCAATGTATTCAGCCACGCTGCGGTGGCGCTGCTTCAGATTGTGGAAATCTTTCTTTTTCAAACTCATCACTCCTGATGAGATATGAGCAGTGCGAAAGCCATCCTCAAAGATAGACCATGTCACTTCATCTATGGGAGTGGTGATCTGGAAGTTGTCCCACCAAGTGGCGGCTGGCCCTTCTAGCAGATGTGCTGCAAATCTGACCTTTTCAGCATCCGTATACCCCACGGTTACCAAGTCCTTGTTTACTGAGCGTAGCCAATCGTTGGCCACCATGGGATCAGTCGTCCCCGAGAACTTAGCTGGCCTCAATCTCAAGAACCTGGTGAGCATATCAAAGCCCGGAGGGTTGTTGTTGTTGTTATTGTTGTTGTTGTTGTTGTTGTTGTTTTGGTTCTGGATGAACATCGTCATCATCTGCATTAGCTGAGTTTGAGCAGTCATCATTTGCTGCATTTCTGGAGTGATGTTGTTGTTGTTGTTGTTGTTGTTGGGGTTTGCAAGACGGGGAGGCATCTGTGGTTTGTTCAAATAGAGATAAGAATGAGATACCCATATATGCTTTCATGCACATTACATCACATAATCAAACACATAGCATGCAACACAAAGATAAATGTTCAACAACAAGATAACAAGTTCACAAAGTAAAACACACAAGTAGCAAGCCATCCACATGTCGGATGGTCCAATAACAAGTTCTCAAATAACAAGTATGATAATGAAAGATAAACGAGTAGTCAAGTCTACTCATCGGCATCAATCTCCTCCTCGACAAAGGTAAGACCTGCGTTCTCCATCGCGGTCTTGTTCTCCTCGATGCTAGTGGTCAAGGTCTCTATCTTGGCCTTGAGAGCCCTCTTCTGGGAACGAAGCCTCTCTATCACTGCCTGCTGCTGCTCTAGCTCGAAGTCCTTGGACTGCAGTTCTTCAGTCATGTCCCGGATCTTCTTGTTCCTATCCTGGACACGCTTCTCCTGACTCTTGAACTTCCTGTCCTGGGTCTCGAACTTCGCCTCCATTTCCTTGACTATCTTGTCTTGCTGTGCGAAGAGCTTGTCCTTCTCACGAAGCTGCACCTGGAGCTCGTCATTACTGAGCATGACATTGGTCCTGTCTGTGTCCACGTGCCTAATGAGAGACTCTAAGTCCTGGAGGTACAGGCGTATCGGCTCTGCTGCGTCCCTCGAATCGTCCTCGAAGTCGATGGACTCTCCATCCTCATCACGTCTCCCGAAGATGTGGAAGTGGGTGCCTCTAACCTGTCGGGAGTGTCGCCCTAGCAGACGTCCTATCAGATCCTGCATCACTACCTCAAGGCCTCTCTCCCTGTCATCGTGCATAAGCTTGAAGACGATGGCCTCCGTAGTAGGCTCTGGCTGGCGTCCGGGCTGGTTCACCTTGAAGCCCTAGAGGTCCTTCCTTTCAAACTTGGTGAGGGGATGCACCATGATGGTGGGAAGAGGGAGATTGAGCAAAGTAGTAAGCTCAACGATACGAGGACCAAAGCGGGTAACCTGGAACTCCTCAACAGTGCTGATGGTAATAGGCATCTATTTAATAGATAGAAAAGTTAGAACAGCACAATTCAAGATAAAACAAAAGACAAAACAACACATACATATCCTTGGGAAGCAAAACACACAAGTCATGCATACATGAAACCATTACAACAACCAAGGTTCAAACTTATTTTAAGCAAAATTTTGGAAAATAAGGTGATAGGTGGTGGTCCAACTAATGAAGTATGTTTACAATCCTATCTCACTGGATCTATTGGCTAACACAATGTTTCTAGAGGCAATCAACCTATCTTGCTCACATGACTCCATCACTAAGTCTATAATGTCTCCTCTTAAGGTTTGGTTGGTAGCCTCCAACTCTTGGGTATGTTCCTTCTCTTTCTTTAAGTCTTTTTGGAGGTTGAGCATTCTGCACTTAACTCTAGCACTAAGTTCTTTGATAGTCCTCCAAGATGCATCTCTTGCTGACTCAAAGAATGTGGTGGCAATATAGTGTTGGTGTACATGCAGAATCCTTTTTCCTGATGGTTGTCTTCCTTGTTTTTGTACAAGTGAAGTTGCACCCACCAGTATTCCACTCCTTCATCCATCACTGGAAAACCTTTGTACACAGCTGCACCTTGTATCTCTAATGCAACCATGAGGTCGTTGAGAGCCTTGGGGAATTCTGTCTCACACTCCAAAGTCATTGTCATGAGTGGTCCTTTCCTTATGGCTTCGTTGATGGAGTTCATCTACAAATAGAGATGAGAGAGAAGATTAGAAAAGTTTACGAGAAGAATAGACCAGTGCAGAAGTAGTTGAAATTTTTTCCTTAGTGGTTTCCAATCCTAGGGTCATAATCCTACAGGAAACACAGTGCTCTAATACCATCTATAAGATCCCTCCTTTATAAAGGAAAAGGATCCCTGTGATTGCAATGCTAGTCCCTGGATCATTACTAGCATCCATAGTTTAAGATGAAGTACACAGATACAAAGGTCATTTATTACATCCGTTCCAGAGATAAACATAGTCTTTACAACTCAAGGCCACATGCCTAATACAAGAGTTTGAATAAGTAAATAAATATAAGTCTTCATCTTCATGTGCCACAGGCAAACATGTTGAGTGTAGACTCATGACACCTAATCCTCATCGGAGTAACCTGCAACATCACAAGTTACAACCACAGTGGGTCAATACTTTGGAATAGTATTGGCAAGTGATACCTTAGTAAAATTTAGGTGGACTATATTACTATATGCATTTTGGCTAAGTGTAGCTTGGCTTGGTTGCTCAAAATAGGTTTTTCCTATTAGTTGAAATCACTAAGTTTTCTTTGTCAAAACTTTTCCCAAGGAACCACCAATAGACATTGAGGTCCTTCACCCTTGTTCACCCACAAGTTTTTACTTAGAAGTTGGAATGATGAGATTCTTGATAGCTTCCATGTCTTGATGCTCAAATTATCCATTGCCATGGACTTGGCTAAGTACTTAGATTTTTCCATCTACAGAGGTTGTGCACTTTCCCCACCAGACTTGGTTTCCCAAGACAGGACCTTTCACAAGCCTTTCCTTAGACCAAATGGACGCGCTCCAACCTATAATTCCCACTACCACCAACTGTCCAAATGGCTAAGTTCTAGCAACTTATGTGATCCAGGCAGAGCCCATATTGCCAAGTGGCTGCACTAGAAGCTTCTCAACACTTGGCCTCTAAAATCCCTTTGTTCCTGGGTGGCTTTCCACAAGTGAGATACACAAGGTAAACCATAGCCATGGGCCTTGTGTAACCACTCAACCAAAAACCACCAATCAAGTCCCTTTCCACCCAGGTGATTCATTGACTTAGTTGTTTTATTAAGAAAAACATAAGTCCAAAGACTTAGAAATATTTTCATCATAGCATGTAAATTTTACCAACCCTTGTTTGCTACTAGCTAGGCTAAGCATGGCATAGATAGTACTTGACTTAGAAATTTCCTAGCAATTCTACAACTACTTAGGATTTCCCAACATGGCATTTGGCAAAATAGTAACATGCAAGACTTAGCAAAATATTTCTAATGCTTGTATAAAAAATATAGGGATAGAAATATTCATGAAGTACCACTTGCCTTGGTAGTTGGGAGAGTAGCACTCTTCACAATCACAATCACTACCACCAAAGTCTACACAAAGAATGGTAGCAACCATTACACCCAACATATACAAACAAAAATACATATGCATGCATGCAAAATGCTAAGTGATGATTTTTTTTAAAACTCAACCAAGCAAGTGCATAGTACTGAATCATAACCAAGTCAAAAACTTGCTAAACCAAGTTTATTTGACACTAAAACAATTTCCTAAACAAATCATATAATTAAAATAGTCCTAAACAAGTTTCTGCAAATAAAGTCATTTTAACAGAAGCTAAACATTAAACACATTGTATAAACAGAAATGGCTTGATCTCCTGATTCCAACGATATAAAATTTGTCAAATTCTAACGTGGGAATCAAAAGTTATAGCTAAATCAAATTTGGATATAAACCTGATTCAAATTCTGTTTTTAAACTAAACCCTAGCCACGCGGCGCTATCCTATTGGTCGATACCGCTTCGCTCAGGATCACCCTTCCGCGCCGTCAGATCAAGTCAGATCCAACGCGCCAGATTCACAGAAAATGTTTTGCTCAGATCTAATCTAGCCCTTACGATGTAGATCTAACGGCTACCGTTGCTTCGACCATAGACTAGCGACGCTAGCGGCGGCGACTGGCGGCGGCGCGTCTGTCAGTGGAGGCGCTGGCGTTCTAGGTCATCCGGGGAGGGGAGAGGGTGCTTACCAGAACTGCAAGGACAAGGCGAAGCTCAACGTGGAGGTGGCTTGGCAAGGGGCGCACGACAGGGGCTGCTAGAGCTCGTCGGAGTTGTGCACGGTGTCGGGTGGTTGCTGTCGAAGTCGTTGCCGAGGTTTCGCGTCGCCCTAGCATGAACCATATGGATTAGGAGACGCGCAAGACAGTGGCGAACAACTTCGTATGCAAGAGGGGGCAAGAGGCGCTCGGAGCGTATCGCAATTGGTCGCCGGAGTGGATGGGGTCGTCTGTCTCGTGTGGTCGCCGACGTTGCCGAGGCTCTGGATGTTCCTAGCATGCACCAGAGGGGTCAGGAGATGCGCATGGTCGTGGAGATCGTACTGGCAAGTTTAGGCAGCAAGGGGCGACGGGGTCTTACCGGAATATCTCGCTGGAGATCGTCGGAGCTGCGGCGGTGCAACGCGAAATGGGGGCAGCCTGGTGGCGAGAAGAGAGTGTAGCGTGGGGGAACCGCGGCGGGGTGTGGTTTAAATAGGCTGAAGCGCGACAGGAAACGCTCGCGGTATCAAGGCTAATTACGCCGCGCCATTACCGGCATCAACGACAGCGGCGACGTGGTCTGCGGGCGCGATTTGGGGAAGAAGGAGTGACGTGGAGAGGGCCCGCTTGTCAGCGAATAGAACAGAGGGGGAGTGGGGTCCGGGTGTCAGCGGCTTGCTGGGTGCATCTGCGCGTGAGTGAGGGAGAGAAGGGACCCGGGTGGGCTAGTTGGGCTGCTTCTGTTAATGGGCCAGATTAGTAGCGCCGACCCTTTTCCTTTTCTTTATCCCTTTTATTTTTCTAATTTGATTTTCTGGAATGATTTTCAAATGAATTCAAAATCTATTTGAATTAAAATCTTTTCAGGATTTTTGCAGTGTTCAACAGTCACAATTCTAGGCATAAAACCATGTGGTCACTTTGAATTGGCTTGATCATTTTTGGAAAGACAGAATAACAGTGACATAGCACTTGGTTTGCAAATGTTGGAAAGTGGTTTTGAAACCATTTTTATTTTGTATAATTTTGTTCTAACTCCACACTCAAACCAATCAACAAGGGAAACAAACAAACTTGGTTTAAAACAGTCAAGCTTTCAAATGGGGATGGGCATCTGATTTAAGTTTGCTCACATAAAATGATAACACTATGTGCTTCTGTTTTCTTGAAATGAGTTTGAAATTGATCTCAAATCTATATGCATGCATGAATGATATGCAATCTTTGAAATCATGATTTTAGGGATGTTACAAATTCCTCCCCAAGTAGGTTTCCTACTCTCCCTCCACCAAGCAAACTTGCCGTTTGACTTTTCAAATTGGCGTTTGACTTTTCAAACTAGGATTTGATTTATCCCTTTATTTTGCTCAGCGATGATACCTAGTACATGATGCAACCATTTCACATTGTTATGACACATTCATGTACCCTTCCCCTCCGGAGTGCCGGACCTTCCGAAACCTTCTAGAACATTCCCGATGAAAACACCGGAATCATTCCCTAACTCCGAAACAGGACTTTCCTTATATGAATCTTATTCTTCGGACCATTCCGGATCTCCTCATGATATCCCGGATCCCATCCGAGACTTCGAACAACATTCGGTCTCTTACTCATCATTCCATAACTACTCAACAACATCGAATCCTTAAGTGTGTCTCCCTACGATTCGTGAATTATGCGGACATGATCGAGACACTTCTCCGAACAATAACCAATAGAGGAATCTGGAAATTCATATGGCTCCCACATATTTCTACGATTACTTTGCGATCGAATGAACCACTTACATACGATACCAACTTCCCTTTGTCTCATGATAATTTACTTATCCGAGGTTTTGATCGTCGGTATCTCTGCATACCTAGTTCAACCTCGTTACTGATAAGTACTCTTTTCTCGTTCCCGTGGTATGTGATCCCTTGTGAGCCAGTCACATGCTTGCAAGCTAATTGGATGAAATTCCACCGAGAGGGCCTAGAGTATATCTATCCGTCATATGGATGGACAAATCCCACTCTTGATCCATGTGTCTCAACTCATACTTTCCGAACACTCAATGCCACCTTTATAGCCACCCAGTTACAGTGTGGTGTTTGATGTCATCAAAGCATCCTTCCAGTGATGGTGATAAGCATGATCTCATGGTTGAAGGAATTAGGTTACTATGTATCAGAAAGCTTATAGCAATTGAACTATTAAAATGACTTGATCTTTATGCTACGCTTATCTATAGGAGTATGTCCATCATACCATTCTCCTAATGATATGATCTTGTTGTTAACAACATCTGAATGTTCATGATAGCGAAACCACAATCATTTATTAACCAACAAGCTAGTATTATGAAGAGGCTTTACTAGGGACTCTAATTTAGTTTACAAATCACACAAGTATTAATGTTTCCTGGTTAATACCATTATAGCATGAATGTAAACATTTATCATAAACACAAAGATATAATAATAACTACATTTATTATTGCCTCTAGGGCATATCTCCAACAGGTTTCAGGTTTAGCAGCCATTTTATTGATCAGAGAAGATTGTGCTTCAGACAAAGATGAAATATTTTTTTCATCATTTGAAATTTTGGATTGCAAACCAGGAATTTCCTATTTAAACTCTCAAGTTGATGACTAATATTTTTTAAAATAGTAGATTGTTCTTCCATGGTTTTAGTGAATAGTTTATTCTATTCATATTGCATTTGCATGAAGTTTTTAGTGGATCTTTCAATTTCCATAATCCTTTCTTCACTAGGCATTCCAGATTTACCATGATAATTATTGCTATTATTAGGAGGATATGTCATATAATTATTATTACCATAAGCGTTGTTGCCAAAATTATTATTTCTAATGAAGTTCACATCAACTTGCTCTTCTTGAGCAACCAAAGAGGCTAAAAGAACATTATTTGGATCAATATGAGCTTTTCCATTAACAAGCATAGACATAATAACATCAATTTTATCACTCAAGGAGGAGGTTTCTTCAACATAATTTACCTTCTTACCTTGTGGAGCTCTCTCAGTGTGCCATTCAGAATAGTTAACCATCATATTATCGAGAAGCTTTGTTGCAACACCCAAAGTAATGGTCATAAAGGTACCTCAAGCAGCAGAATCCAACAGATTTCTTGAAGAAAAATTTAGTCCTGCAGAAAAGGTTTGGATAATCATCCAAGCAGTCAGTCCATGAGTGGGGAAATTCTTTACCAAAGATTTCATTCTTTCCCAAGCTTGAGCAACATGTTCATTATAAAATTGTTTAAATTTCATTATTTCACTTCTCATTGATATAATCTTAGCAAGAGGGTAATATTTTCCAATAAAAGCATCTTTGCATTTAATCCAAGAATCAATACTATTTCTAGGCAAGGATAGCAACCATTCTTTAGCTCTTCCTCTCAAAGATAAAGGAAACAATTTAAGCTTAATAATATCCCCATCTACATCCTTATATTTTGCATCTCAAAAAGTTCAACAAAATTATTAAGGTGAGCAGCAGCATCATTAGAACTAGCACCATAAAATTGCTCTTTCATAACAAGATTCAAAAAAGCAGGTTTAATTTCAAAGAAAGTAGCTCAGGAACAGGTGGAGAAATAGGTATACACATAAAATCATTGTTATTTGTGCTAGTGAAGTCACACAACTTGGTGTTTTCAGGAGTATTCATTTTTGCAAGAGTAAAGCAAGCCAACAGAAGTAGTAACTAAAGTAGGAACTAATTTTTGTGTGTTTTTGATAAAGAGAAACAAATTAGTTCAACTATTTTTTTTGTGTTTTTGATAAAAAGAAACAATAAAAACAAAGCAAAAGAAACAAAGCAAAACAAAAACAAAGTAAAGAGATTGGTTGTGATAGACTCCCCTTGCGAGAATCTTCTTTCTCCCGGAAAAGTGATTGACGAGGAGGAAGAGATTGAAGCTCTCCTTATCTCTCCGACAATGGCGCTAGAAAAGTGCTTGATGTATCAGATATATAGAGCTCGTTGGAAACCCCAAGAGGAAGGTATGATGGGCACAACAGCAAGTTTCCCTCAGCTATGAAACCAAGGTTATCGAACTAATAGGAGTAAGGAAACAACTCCAAGGTGTTGCTAGCTACTTGGAACCTGCACAACACAACCCACAATACTTTGCCCCAACTTACAGTGAGGTTGTCAATCTCACCGGTTTGCTAAAAACAAAGGATTAAACGTATAGTGTGGAAGATAGTAATTGCTTGTAGAAAGTAAACAATAACGGTAAAGAGTAGACGGTATATCAATGATAAAGAATGGACCGGGGTCCACAGTTCACTAGAGGTTTTCTCCATAAGATAGATAGCATGTTGGGTGAACAAATTACAGCGGGCAATTGACATATTGAGAAAGCATAACAATGCATATACTAGACATCTTGATTCCTACGAGATTTGATTGGGCATTACAACATAATACATAGACCGTAATCCAACTGCATCTATGACTAATAATCCACCTTCAGGTTATCATCTGAACCCCTTCGATTAAGTTGCAAAAGCAGATAATTGCATTAAGCAAAGTGTGTAAAGTAAACAATACAATTTCCCCATGGACAAGGGATTGTTGTTTTCTCCCTAGTAGCAACATCACATCTACAACCTTAGAAGTTTTTGTCACTCTCCTAGATTACTAGAGGCATGGACCCACTATCGATCATAAATACTCCCTCTTGGAGTTACAAGCATCTACTTGGCCAAAGTATCTACTAGCAACGGAGAGCATGCAAGATCATAGATAATATAGACATGATAGAATCAATAATCAATCTGACATACTATCTCAATATCCATCGGATCCCCGCAAACACAACATGTATGATTACAAATAGATGATCTTGATCATGAACGGAGCTCACAAGATCTAAACATGATATCACAAAGGAGGAGAAACAACCATCTAGCTATTGTATGGACCCATAGTCCAAGGGTTAACTACTCACGCATCACTCTAGAGGCTGGCAGGGTGATGAAGAAGGCCTCCGGGATGATCTATCCCCTCCGGCAGGGTGCCGGGAAGAGCTTTAGATCCACCGATCTAGGGACTATGGTGGCGGCGGCTATGGACTGTTTCGTGGATTTATGATCGGGTCCTTAGGGTTTCTGCATCGGGGTGCTTAAATAGGTGAAGGGGCAAGGTCGGTGGACGCCCGAGGGGCACACACCATGGGATGGCGCGCCCTAGGGGGGCCGCGCCACCCTATGGTGTGGCCGCCTCGTGGATCCTCTTCGTTTGCCCTTTTGACTCCGTGTCGTGTCTGATAAAATATTGACTTTGGCTTTTGTTCCGTCCAATTCCGAGAATATTTCCTTACTAGATTTTCTGAAACCAAAAATAGTAGCAAATAGGCAAGTGGCACTGCGGCATCTTGTTAATAGGTTAGTTCTAGAAAATGTATAAAAATGCCTTAAAGTGTAGACAAAACTTAAGAAAGTTGATAAAAAACAAGCATGTAGCATCAAAAATTATAGATATGTTTACGACGTATTAGCTAGCGCTGTAGGAGTGGGTGCGGCGCTAGCCCGAGTGGTGCCACACTAACACTGTCAGGGCCCGCATCGCCATTGTGGCAGGGCATGCGGCACTGTACCGACTGGCGAAGCCGCTAAGATTGCGACATTGTGCTAGCTGGCGCCACACGTGCGCATCAGCGTTGTAGGGCTGTGGCGCCGGGACCCACCGAACCAGCACGGCAAGGCTGCTGTGCTGTCTGTGGTGGAGTGGGGAGAGTTGGTGCGGCGCCGCGCGGGCGGGAGTGGCAGAAAAGGGTTACATGGTATCAGATTATAAGTCGGTTTATTTTTTGAATTTGTTTGACTTTTACTTATTTTTATTTAAATTCCACAAATGGCTTCTATTTTTCTCTTGCCCAGTTGCAAAATATGGAACAGGGGTGGTTCAATGTGTTTGGTTTATAATTGTGTCTCAAATAAACTTATCTTATGTGTGATAGTTAGTTAGCATTAACATCTAATCATAAGAGTTAATGTCTTTCTATTGATCTCTGGCGGCTGTAATATGTGTTAGATTATAAGTCGGTTTTGTTTTGCTTGTACAATAACTTAGGGTTGCCCAGTGGGCCACGTATATATACCCTTTGTAATCTCTCAAACAATATAAATTATGAGATAATTATATTTCTACATGGTATCAGATTAGTTCGATCCTAGGGCATGGCGCAACCACCCACCCCACAGCTGCCGCCCGGCTACTTCGAGTGGCGCGCCGTCCTCGCCACCTCCAAACAAGCCTCTGCCGCAGTCACTTCTGCCTCCATCGTGGCCTCTCCCTCCCCCGCTCTTTCTCTTGCCCCAACAATTCCCACCCCATCCGCTATGCCGATACTATCTCTGACGTTAGCCCGTTTATTCTAATCACCTTAGATCTACCAAAACACAACTACTACCATTGGCGTCATCTCTTCGAAGTTCATCTCGGCTAATGCAATATCCTCGGCCATGTCGACATCGACTCTATCCTCCTAGCCCTCGGATCCTCGCTGGGTGAAGGACGACCTCGCCATCATCCAATGGATCTACGAATGGGTCTCCACCGAGATCTTCAATCTCGTCTTCCGTGACGCCTCCAACGCTGCCGCACTCTGGGCGGACCTTCATCAACTCTTTCAGGATAACGTCGATGCTCGCGTCAACACCCTCCACACCGAGCTCCACAACACCCTTCAAGGTGACTCTCAAGTTGGGGTCTATTGGCAGCAGCTCAAGTCTCACCGACGAGCTCAGCGAACTCGGCAACCCCGTCGATGATCATCAACTCATCAATGTGCTCCTCGTCGGGCTCAGTGAATATTTTGAGAATCAAGCCTCCTTCATCCCCATGATGTGGCCATGACCCTCCTTATGCAAGGTTTTCTCTATGATGCAATGGGCCAATCGCGCCATCACAAACAAGGAGTCTCACCCCCAAGTTTTTGCGGCCATCCCACGACTACCATACCTACCCTGACTGCGCCACCTCCTCCGACATCGGTGCAACTGCCTCCCAGCTGGCGCCCTAGTCCTAACTACCATGACACCATGCCAATCTATTGACCTCCACGATCTTCATCAGCATCGTCAGCCTCGGCTCCTCCAAGTGGCGCCCCACCTCCGGCTCCTGATCCTCCAGTGCCGCCCATCTGGCACCCTCCATATGACCCATGGACAGGACTCGTGCAGGCCTGGTCCATGCCTTTGACTGCCCCCTTGGATTAGCGATCCATCGGCCTACTCTGGATCCTGGATGCTGGGCATGCGCCCTCACACCGACTCTTGTGGACTGCTCGGATCTCGTCCACCGTCATATGCCTATGTTGCTGCACCTTCCTACTACTCCTACGATGCCTCTTCACCAACAAACTACAACATGTCAGCAAGCGGCCACTATGTGATGTACCAGCCATCGCCATCATCGATCGTGCTAGCACGACCATCTCCACCGAATCCGTCTCCTGCAACAACGCCAAGCTAGGACCAAGCTGATTTCCTCCAGGCCATGAACAACTTCGCTACTCGAGGAAACTACGGTATGGATTGGATTTTTGATTCTGGTGCTTCTAGTCACATGATTTATTTGCATAATATGCTGTCATCATGCACTTCTTCGCCGTTTTCTTCTATTACTCTTGGAGATGGTTCTTTGATTCGTATGCACTATGTTGCTCAAACCCATACTCCTTCCGCTTCTAAACCCCTACTCCTTCGAGATGTTCTTATCACACCTTCTCTTATCAAAAACTTAATTTATGTCCATCAATTTACTCGTGACAACTGTAAAATCCCAATCTTAGCAACCCTGATTTGTTGTCAAAAAGGAAAAAATCAGGGGAACAAAAACATTTTATTGTTAAGTGCTACAATCTCTGCTTACTTGTTTTGTTGTGTTCATGCAACTGTTTGTGTATTAGATAATATACTCCTTACCTCAACACTAGTTGACAAAAACTATTTTACAAAAAGAGATGTCTTGGCTCACCTTTGATATTCTCAAATGTTATGGCAATTCAACTTGAGCCAAGATGATTTTGACCCAACAAAATATTTTACTAGTTTCTATTACCAAAACTATGGAGGCCTATATATAACCTCCTTATTTTTTCAAAATAGAACTCTCAAATTCTCTTATCCCTAGGTTTTCCAAAACCTTTCCTAAAACCTTTTTATTCCAATCTTCGTAGAAGAACTAAGAGGTCCTTATCCTAATTCAAAACCACAACCTCTTCAAAACACCAATGCTTACCTCAAGCTAGGCTTGATGGTATCCTTAGTAGTGGTTGGATAAGCTTGATAAGATGAATTGCATTGATTTGCTGCTTGATGAATTGCCTTGATCTGCTGTCTGATGAATTGCCTTGATCTGCGGATTAACTTGATTGGTTAGGGACTAGAAAGTGCTATTCTAGAAGATAATCCTTTAGGATCCAACAAGTAGTAGAGATCACCAATCTCAAATAAAGCATCCAAACCTGGATCCATCTTAAGTCACTCAAGTGACCCTCTAAGCTACTTTACCAGATCAATCTTCAGCTAATCCTCTGTATTAGCATCGAACACACCCGAGACCCAATACAATCACGGATACCCTCCACCCAACCTATAATCAAACATAAAATATCATACATTTGATGAGGAGAATGGACCCTTGCATCCTTCCCTCTTTCATAATAGTCCAAATCCACAAGTCTTCCAAATTTGGCTAAGTCTGGAATCTTTAACTAGATTCAATCTTTGGAACTCCCTCTACTCCAATCTGTGTGCATTCTTGAGAATGCAGTTGAACCATCTTTTAGTACATCATGTTTACTACCAAAGACCATTCTTACCCTTTGCTAAACCATTTTTGGATCAACTCATCCATGATGGTTTTGTAGTCAAGATAATAATCTTTTCTGCAAAAATTATCATCTTGCCTACTTTGGGAGAAGCTCACATCCATGTGCTACCTCCCCTGGACAAACTCTTTGCATGGTTATGACCTACTAACCATGGTATATCAATAACCTCTTCATTTGTTTCCATGGGAGACTTATGCTTCCTAAACCCACATGGTTTATGAGGCATCATGACTCATTTGTTATGGCAGACTTGTTTTCAACAAAGATTGCCATCACCCCTAGATCACCTCAGTTACTACTAAGCCAAACTCTTGCTGCCATGACCACATATATAAATTGTTCTAAGTATCCATATATCCCTTGTACCAAGGTGAGCTCTGAGCTCCCTACTCTAACCATGATTAGGTTGTATAAAAATATCAATGCCCTAGATCCTTTAATCATTGTCCTCTTCTAAAATTCACCTTGTTTTTCAAATACCCAAGGTTGGTTATGATAGATACTTCAAGTTAACATCATACACCTTGGATATAAACATTTTACAAATAATTCCCATAATTATTTAGAACCTAAAACTAATTAATGCCATTCCTTTACAACATCCTCAAAACCTTCTCTGCAAAGGAAAGTTTGTTTTTCTTCAAACTACTTTGCCGACTCAAAGTATACTTGATGACTATATATCATACCCTATCTTCCCATCTTAGAAATAAATATTTTTTAGATGCTTTATTATTTCTTTTTGCCCTTTTTCTTAAATGGCACAACCAAGATAATAACTTAAAAATACTTTTCTTTTCAAATAAATTCCAATAAAATTACCCAATGTGTGACATGGTATTTAATACCATATCACATCAAAAACCAACCTTTCCCAATGTAAAAATATCAATTGATTCTATAAAACATTTCTGCACTTTTTGAATAAATGAGATTCAATGGACTTATAATCCTTGGAAAAATCCCAAATAAATCTTGGGGAGATATTTTGACCTCACTACACACCAGTACCATTTTTCAACTTTTACCAATGCAAATTATTCAAAATCCTTCACAAGCAAATTTGTGATCAAATTTTGAAAAACAATCTAAACTTGAGCTAAACCAAATCGAACCTACCCCCAAACTTGTCTAAGACACCACACCAGCAAAATCACTCCCTCCTAGTCGTGCTATATTGTAGAAATCCTAGTAGCTCACTTATGCCCTTGTATTTTAGTGTTGGGAAGAGAAGGAAAGAGAGACACAAAGAAAAGTATAGTCATTTAAGCCTTGCCACTGCCTTCCATTTCTCTCCCTGCCATACCACCCGACTAGGAAACCTCCATCCCAGCCCACAGGAACCCTACCCCCTGGTTTCACCCTCCTCTTGTCCCTCATGGACTTGTTCCACCATATGCCCTCTCTCTATTATTTATAAGGCAAGGAGCCAGCACAACCCACCCTTCCTGGCTCATTTTCCCCCTCTCCCCTCCACTCACCTTCCCTAGAAACCTCTCTTCCTCCCTACCATTTCCTGCCCGAGAGAGGGAGAGAGAGGAGCTTCAGCCTCCTCCAAGAAATGAGCATGTCTCACTCTCCCCTGCTGCCCTTCCTTTACATGTGGCCTCACTGTGAGCCCCTGCCCCTGATCTACGTCCCCAGGATCCACCCACTCTCCCTGCCTTGTCTTGCCCGAGAGATAGGGAGAGAGATAGAAAGAAGCTTCGGTCATGGACAAGATCTACGCGAAGATCACTCATCCTTGCCTCTCTCCCTCTCATTTTTGCTCTGGTGTGATCCCCTGGTCAAGCTTCACCTAACCCTCTTCCTCTTATCTGCATGCATGGTCCCCGTGAGGCGTTCCAGCGAGCTCCCGAAGGCGCACCATAGCCGTCTCCGCGCGAGCATGTTTCCGAAACCAAGTACCGCCATTCTACCCCTCTCCAAAGTCACCGTCGAGCACCACTTCTCCTATGCCACTTCCCCGCCGCCAACAGGCACTTAGGTGAGCACCACGCACCCCACCAACCTCCCCTAGGGTTCCTACTGCCTCGGGCCTGGCTGGAGGAAGACGACCACCCAGGGCCATCAGATCCCCTTTTCGACCCAGATCCCCCATACCCCTTTGCCCATAACCCTCTCTGACGACCGGTCCTTGCTACGTGGCCGCGTGCTCTCCCCTGCGTATGCTCGCCTGCGAGTGTGCCGACCGGCGCTGCGTGGCCCAGTTAGCCCCGGTTTTCAGCCCGCGGGACATAGTTACTTTTTAAAACTATTCCTAGATCTATTATTTAGCCTGTCGGTTTAAATACAAAACAAAATGGAAAACACCTTAAAATGCCAGATCTAGATTTTCATATGTAACCCCATGTTTTGTGCAACATGCAGAACTGGCCCTTTTCCAAAAATAAACTTCATTATTTATTAGCATTTTATCTAGTAACATGTAGCTTTGACACTAAATAATTACTCAGGGAGCTACACATACCCAAATGGAATGGTTCAAGTTTCCGTTGAAATATATTGCATGTAACTATCAGTTAGTCTTTACCCCATGCCAAATGAATACATAGTTTTTCTGTAGTAAAAATAACAAAAACATGACATTTATGCCTTTAGGAATTTCTCTAGGACAATACAAATATGTTATTGACATAATTCCAAATTCCAGTACACAAGAATACCCTTATTTATGAAACCCCATGAGCTCATAATTTATCATGCCCTGGTTGAATTTCGGTGAACTAAACTATTCTGTGCATGGTTTAATCACTAATAAAATCATCCTAGTAGTTCTGTAAATCCAACAATGGTGATTCAAATTTATATAGAAAGTTATTACAAATACCTAAAATGTGTCCTTAGAATCACATCAAAAGAACTTATATATTAATTCTGGTTAAAAAGATAAAAACACAAAACCCCTCCAGTACTACCTTTGGGAATTTCTTGAGGGCATTCTGGTAAATATTTTGGGATGAATCCAACTCCCAGTGAATCAGTCCATCAAACACTACCTAAGTATCCAAGGAAATAAATTTTGGAACTCCAGAACACTTCTGGTGATTTATTTCCTCAAACTAGAGTTCTATTCACTAGAAAATTCCTTATAAATCAATGGTAATCGATAAAATAGTGAAACCACTTTTGTTGGATTAATTTTATGAATGCCTTACTGAAGATATCATTTTTGTATATTAGTATCATACGGAAAGGGACCTTGGTCTAAAAACCCTCTCCTACCTAATTTATAAACTACAAAACACATATGGATTTCCTTCACATGTTACAATACATTTACCAATCTTATCAAACCAATCATCCATCACACTACTGCACTATATCAAGTGATTATCTTTTGTTTGCTGTATGTATTAATGCTTGTTTGCCCTGTATTGATTAGTGCTCTATTTTCATGCATGTTTGCTCGATAACGGTGGTAGTTGCGATTATGTGATGTCAAGAAGAAGGAAGCAGCGGATTATTATCTTTATTATTTATATTGGTTATTATGGTATTATAAGAGGAAGTCTAGGGACAACGTGCTGGTAAAAGGAAAGCCACTTTCTTGCTCATAAGCCCTTGTCCTATTATTTTTCTTATGCAGGCTTTAACAACTTGTTTATATAAATTACATGGTTTTAATATGCTATGTCTTTATGTGGGAATGTTTGGCTTCTCCAAACCATTACCACCCTAGTACCATTAGGTACCTGCCCATTGGATGACACCTACTTGTCCCTAGCAGGATAGATGGTGTATAACACCATAACCCCTTGGAGACCCCGTTTTAGTCAAAGTAAAAGTATAGGATGGAAAGACCTTGGAAAAAGGTCTGTAAAAATGTTTTATGAGTAAAGTTTGGTGAGGTTTGGCCTGCCAAGAGAGTTGAGAAAGAAAAAGGTTATTGTTTTACAAATGATGTTACAGTGGAGAAGGAGGATTTTTTACGAAAACACACCTGGTTCTTTGCAGTTTTGCTAGAACAATTAACCCATGCAACCCATTACCCTAAAGTGGGATGGGGCTTAACCCAAAGTTAGTTCACTTCGATATGGATATCCGCACAACTACTTATAAAGGATCATCTCCTTCTAATTCCGGACTTCCTATATGAAAAGGGTCAACTGCGAGGCAGTCACCTGGAGAAAGAAAAATCACACATGTGAGTGACCGGGCGATACTATGAGCCTCTCATTTAAAGTGCCACTCTCATGGAGTTGGGGCACTCCGGTTGGTCCATGGATCCAGACGGCCCGGTGTTGAGAGGAACAACTCATAGGGTAGGGCCTTTGTTGGAGTGGAGTTTATGAAGGTTCTGTTTGATTATTCGAGACCCGCATACCTTAGTATGACGACCCGGGGGTGATCTCGATGGATGTATAAAATCTGGTGGGTAAAGTGTACAACCTCTATAGAGTGTAAATCTATATGAATAGCTGAGTCCTCGGTCATGGACAGAAGGTTGCTGTAGAGCGGTGCTGGTTTTGTTTTCAAAACGGATTTCGAAAAAAGTGTTTTCAAAACCCGGTAGTCCGACGGACACCAGAGAAGGAGAGGTGATGTTGATGGAGCAAGGAAGAGGATAACCTGGTCAGTTGAGGACCATGGATATGAAATAGGGTGACCCACTCCTAGTGTTTTTCCAAAGCTATTCAAAAAGGTTTCCAAAATGTTTTATAACAGTTCTCAACCAAACCTTGTAGATGCTATACCTACAAGAGAAGCTATTTTAGAAAATAACCACTCTTGGAGCCCTCCTATTACCACAACCATATTGCATATCCCCTTGTTATTACTATTTTATTAAGGTGGAGTACATTTAAAGTACTCACTGGCATTGTTCCTGGCTATTTACTTGGCCAGATTTCCATAAGAACGAGGAAGGATGGAGTTGCTGATGTCTATGCGAGCTAGGCCATCTTTCCAGTCAGTCGCCTATAGGTTAAGGCATGACATGGGCTCTGCGCTTCAAGACTTCCGCTATTAATGTTGTAATCGCCATAATGGCAATAATGTAAGTTTTGTACTCGCTACTTATGGATGATGTAATGATACTAGTCGGTTATGCTCACGGCTCACTGATCATGGGAACATGAATTGCAGGCATAATGGGGATTCTTGGACCATAAATCCCGGGTCCTATAGACTTGGTATCAGAGCCATCCTAACTGTAGGAGACCTTAGTTAGCATGGACGTTAGACAGGACAAGCCTTATTTCTGAAAACACTAGCTTTCGAAAACTACTTTCTCAAAAGCTTTTCGAAAGATTTCTTATCTTATCCTCTTTGACTTAAACTGCTTGAAACAATTACTCTATATCTCGTCTACTTCAAATATTCCGTTTTCCAAAAATAAGTCCGACTTAGAACCACGAAGCCGGAAATCTTGAGATGACGAGAAGCAAAGACAAGCAAATCAAATGAGCGACCAACGACGAAAAACACTACACCATCGCCCTACCAACGGAGTCCTTCCACCCCCTAAATGGATCAAGCGCGACGTCAACAACCCAGATGGCAAGACAAAAGTCAAGAACTCCCAAAACGTCCATACTTAGGATAAGTATCAACAATATAGGATTCCCCTTATGCTGCATAGTCACCCCTTGGTACCTATGGTACGCTCCACTTGCTTGTCATGTGCTAATGAGAATGCTTGAAATGTGTTGCTTGTCTTCCCTGGATCATCCGACCCTCTTGTATGACCCACCTTGTTTGTGTATCCCGACGCTGACCCTGTTAAACCAATAAATTGAAACCTCTCCTCAGCAGGATGGCCACATAAATAAATCTACGCCAACCCCTTCCTATGTCTACTATTAGTCGCCCTCAAAGGAACGACGATTCGATCCAACCTTCTATAGAACCCACGAGAAGTCCTCGCCATAAAATAAATTCCCCAAAACCCACAAGATAAGGATTCCCAAGGGCAACGAGTCTACTTTCTCATCGGGCTGGAGCAACACAAAGAGTCAAGCGGAGATTACCTCCCAAAAGATAATGCCTCTACCCCGAATGAGGACTAAGAAATAAGCGTCGCCAATTGCCAATCTACCAGGAGGAAAACCCTAAGGCTTCGTTAGGTAACCATCATAGCAAGGTAGTCGCAATAAGGAGTTACCCAAAGGCCTCAGCTCAAGCACCCCACCAATACTCCAAGACAAAGGATATACCCCAGCCTCGACGACCCTAAGTAAATATCTAAGGTGGAAACACTGCATCTTTCCACTCAAATGCAGAAGATCACCTACTAGAAGATACCTCAGGAAGGTCCACAATCCAAGGACCTGCCCCCAAACACCACCTCGAGAGTCGTCAGAGGAACAGAAGATAGACATCATCAACAATCTCTAGAAGTCTGCTCGATCCTCACAATACCCGCAAAGCTCAGGCTAAAGATGACAATACTACTCGATGCCGCCACTACTACTCCCCAAAGAATAGAAAGCAACTCAAAAGAGTCGAGATTCTCGGAAGATGCCACGAAGACCCTCCTCTGATATATCTGTTAAATATCCATCGGTTAAAGGAGCCCCCGGAGAAGGCACAATCATCACTCCTTACTGCCAAAGTTTGAATATCCCTGACACCCCCGAGGAACCGCATTAATCAAAGTGAGTACCCAGACCAATTACGGCGACAAGATTCAAGAAGCACTCATGGAGTAGTTTTCGTACCCTACCAACTTACCCTTCCGACATATACTCAAGTGATGTATCATCCTGGAACCTATTTGCAAAACCCTAAGTACCCCGACGCCTGGCAGCCTAGACCTGGTTTGTACGGTTTAAAGTACCCTTGACATTGGCCGGTGCAGACATGTTAAGTTCTGTATGAATCTTGCTCTATGATATGCTAGTCTGAGTTTCCCTTTCTCGTGTTCTACCCACGACGTTGCATCAGGCTGAACCCCATAACGACCCCATCCTATAGGATCGTGTTTCAAGACCACCAACCAAAAATCGACACCCTCCCAGATAGATCAAGTGCTAGCGGGCTCAAACATCTCGCTAGAAGAAGCACCCAAAAGGTCGACTAAAGACCACCAACTCCAGACAGAAGGTGCGGCATTCTTCCAACAAATTCCAACATAGAAGGTGTACGACTTCACCAAGAACCCCTTAGTGTCGCTCTAAGGGGGAAACACTGCATCTTTCCTGCAAAATCAGATTAACCAGAATAACCCCGAGATAGTGAACCCCTAGTCGTCGCTAAGAGATGACCCTCCCTTAAACCAAGAGCGTGGAACCCACGAGAGAACAACAATCAACACTTCTCTAGAAACAGAAGGTACTCCGGAAAAGTCCTCCATCCCAAGGTCGACCGTCCAACCAACCCTCCAAGCATTTCAAGATCCAGAAGGCCGAAGAGCTGACTCCAGCGATAAAGGATCGAATAAGGCTCAACTCTTTGTCTCGCCCCAAGAAGAAAGGACATGTCAACACTAAACTTACCTAGAATCATCCTAAGGGGAAAGGACTGCGTATTTTCCACTAGCTTATCCTTAAAACCCTGAACCAAAGCCACTCGAATCCAACCCGTAGTCAACCAAGCCGGTTTGCTATAACAATCCTTCTTCATCTAATAATTCCACTGCTGAAAATTGTTAAGCCGATGTTCTTACCTAACCCCACTCCTCTCAAATCTCGGGATGAGATTATTTTAAGGGGGAAAGGTCTATAACATCCCAATCTTAGCAACCCTGATTTGTTGTCAAAAAGGCAAAAATCAGAGGGAACAAAAACTTTTTTCTTGTTAAGTGCTACAATCTCTGCTTAGTTGTTTGCTTGTGTTCATGCAACTATTTGTGTATTAGATAATATACTCCTTACATCAACACTAGTTTACAAAAACTATTTTACCAAAAGAGATGTCTTGGCTCACCTTTCATATTCTCAAATGTTGTAGGAATTCGACTTGAGCCAAGATGATTTTGACCCAACAAAATATTTTACTAGTTTCTATTACCAAAACTATGGAGGCCTATATATAACCTCCTTATGTTTTCAAAATAGAACTCTTAAATTATCTTATCCCTAGGTTTTCCAAAACCTTTCCTAAAACCTTTTTATTCCAATGTTGGTAGAAGTACCAAGAGGTCCTTATCCTAATTCAAAATCACAACCTATTCAAAACACCCATGCTTACCTAAAGATAGGCTTGATGGTAACCTTAGTAGTAGTTGGATAAGCTTGATAAGATGAATTGCCTTGATCTGCTGTCTGATGAATTTCCTTGATATGCTAATTGCCTTGATTGCTTAGGGACTAGAAAGTGCTAATATAGTAGCTCATCCTTTAGGATCCAGCAAGTAGTAGAGATCACCAATCTCAAATCAAGCATCCAAAAAGGAAAAGGAAAACGAAGAATACAAAACAAAAAGGAAAACACCTTAAAATGCCAGATTGAGTTCTTCATATGTAACCACATGTTTTGTGCAACATGCAGAACTGGCTCTTTTCCAAAAATAATCTTCATTATTTATTAGCATTTAATCTACTAACATGTATCTTTGACACTAAATAAATTTCTCAGGTTGCTAAGCATACCCAAATGGAATGATTAAGTTTCCATTGAAAGATATTGCATGTACCTATCAGTTAGTCTTTACGCCATGCCAAATAAATACATAGTTTTTCTGTAGTGAAAATAACAAAAACAGGACATTTATGACTTTAGGAATTTCTCTAGGACAATACGAAAATGGGTTTTACATAATTCTAGCTTACAGTACACAAGGATACCCATATTTATAAACCCCAGAAGCTCATAATTTATCATGCCCTGATTGAATTTCGGTGAATTAAACTATTTTGTGCATGGTTCAATCACTAATAAAATCATCCTAGTAGTTCTGTAAATCCAAAAATGGTGATTCCAATTTCTAAAGAAAGGTATTCCAAATACCAAACATATGTCCTTGGAATCATAACAAAATATCTTATATATATTAATTCTGGTTAAAAAGACAAAAGCCCAAGTACTATCTTTGGGAATTTCCTGAGGGCATTCTGGTAAATATTTTGGGATGATTCCAACTCCCAGTGAATTAGTCCATCAAACACTACCTAAGTATCCAAGGAAATAAATTTTGGAACTCCATAACATTTCTGGTGATTTATTTCCTAAAATTCGAGTTTTATTCACTAGAAAATCCCTTATAAATCAATGGTAATCGATAAAATAGTGAAACCACTTTTGTTGGTTTCATTTTATCAATACCTTCCTGATGATATCATTTTTGTATATTGATATCATACAGAAAGGGATCTTGGTCTAAAAACCCTCTCCTACCTAATTTATAAACTACAAAACAGATACTACCTCCGTCCC
The DNA here is from genome assembly GCA_023614405.1 of Avena insularis. Taxonomy (NCBI): domain Eukaryota; kingdom Viridiplantae; phylum Streptophyta; class Magnoliopsida; order Poales; family Poaceae; genus Avena; species Avena insularis. Next base: position 150,530,791 of record CM042689.1, read on the forward strand.
AAGGATTAAGGTATATAACTTTTTTCAGAAGTCAAACTACCTAAATTTTGACTAAATTTTTATAAAAAATATTAATATTTACAATACGTAATCTATACCCTTTCATACATCATGAAACATATTTTCACATAGTATTTATATAATATAATAGTTCTTGATAGTTTTTTCTAAAGGTTTGGTCAAACTTTACATGGCTTGACTTTTCAAAAAAGTTATAGGCGTTAAGCCTTGGGATGAAGGGAGTATGGATTTCCTTCACATATTACAATAAATTTACCAATCTTATCAAACCAATCATCCAGCACACTACTGCCCTATATCAAGTGATTATCTTTTGTTTGCTATATGTATTAATGTGTGTTTGCCCTGTATTGATTGGTGCTCTATTTTCATGCATGTTTGATCGATAACAGCGGTAGTTGCGATTATGTGATATCGACAAGAAGGAAGCAGTGGATTATTATCTTTATTATTTATGGTTATTATGGTATTCTAAGAGGAAGTCCAGGGACATCGTGCTGGTCAAAGGCAAGCCACCTTGTTGCTCATAAGCCCTTGTCCTATTATTTTGCTTATGCAGGCTTTAACAACTTGTTTATGCAAATTACATGGTTTTAATATGCTATGTATTTATGTGGGAATATTTGGCCCCTCCAAACCATTAACACCCTAGTACCATTAGGTACTTGCCCATTGGATGACACCTACTTGTCCCTAGTAGGATAGATGGTGTATAACACCATAACCGTTGGAGACACTGTTTTAGTCGAAGTAAAAGTATAGGTGATGAGGTTCGATCTTGTCAATGCCCATTGTTATGGACTTGGGTTTTGGAGAAGATGGGGATGCTGGAGATCGCGGAACGGTAACAGACAAGCAAAGCGGGACACGAGATTTACCCAGGTTCAGGCCCCTGGAAGGGAAACCCTACTCCTACTTGTCTGCACTTGATTATGGCGGAACCGAAGGTTATAGGGGTGCACATATGCAATCTGGCATGAAGGTGTGTACGCGAGGGTGGAAGAGATCCTTCTCGCCGTGCCCTCCTGGCCTTCATATAGATAGGCAGGTATCGGGCTTAGGTTGAGTCGGTTACAGATTAGGGTTGGTACCCTTTGAAATTCTATCTACACTAGACTTGTTCTCCAAGGATTCGAAGGCATCATGGGCTTGGGCCACCCGAAATCTCCACAGGACGCATGTCTTGACGTGGGCCTTCCCTTGGGCTGGACCAGGTATACCAATGCTGTGTATCCGTGGGCTATGACCATGTTAGTAGCCCCCGAGTGTTTAGTCGAATCGTAGATTTGGCTAAGGACTCTTCAATCTTTCGGGTGCTGTTGATCGTGTTACTTTAAAGAGAAAATGTTTTAGTTCATAGGGATTGTTGATGCGTGTGCTTGACTCTCCTGACGGATCAGGGCCAGTTAACTGTCATAGGAAAAAACAAGACGATCTTCATCAAACTCAAGTCCCCAGACTCGAATTCGGAACGATTGCTGGTGTGATTTGACTCAGGCCATTGCGGACTTACAGGAGTCGAATCCCAATATTTTTTAGGTGATGTACCCAACGCATACATCAGGATTTTTATCGTGCCTGTTGACATGGAAGGTTACTAGCAGAGCGCAGTCAGGTACGTTACCAGGATATCAGATGACATCTGTAGGGCTTATCTTTGCGTCATAGACACAACATCCAAAATTTTATCACCGCGGAGGTGTTTTGGGTGGCCAAGGAGATTGCTTCTTACTTAGCTTTGGTTTGGGCAAAGTTGCCAAAAAGATTTTGTCGTATTTGATCCGAAGGATCGCAGTCAAAGAATTCATAAGATGCACGGCCAGCGCTCCCTATGGGAGTAGCCCCGAGTGTCTGTTCGAGTCGTAGACTCGAGCAGAGACTTTAGTTCAGTTGTTTTCAGCCTCGGTTCGAAGGACACAATTTTTTCAGTTGCTCAACCAATCCTCCTAATGGGAGTAGCCCCCGAGTCCGTAGTGGAGTCGCAGACTCGACGTAGGACTCGAAGATAGTTGCGAGGTGTAGTATCTTAGGAATTTTCTCAGGTGCACGGCCAGCGCTCTTGATAGGAGTATCCCCCGAGTAGTTGCTCAAATCGTAGATTCGAGTAAGTACTTGATTGATCAGCCGAAAACCTTCAGTCGTTGTTGGCTTGTCCTTGATGACGTCAGTGCTGACAATTGGTGATCTCAACCATCCGCGGCGGCAAAGATGATGCGACCGGACAACCATGGGTCCTACCGCCTGACTTGAAGTTGACTAGTCACGCATAGACGTGGCGAAAATTACGGCGTCTCCTCGGTTTCCGTGCATAGTGGATGGCGTGTTGGTGACGGTTCGTTGCTATGCTGACACATGTAGGGTCGGATCTAGGGCTTCTGGATCAACGAATCATGTGCATCGTCTTCCTCTTTTAATACCGTGGGTAAACAGTGATTTTCTTTTAGCCTTTGCCATTTACTCATCGCCATTGCCTCCATTTTCACGAGGACTGCCTCTCTCCTCCGTGCACTGGAAGTTCTTCGTTCTTTTCCCTCTTCTTTTCTCCATGCACACCTCCGCACTTGACGCCGCGTGATGGGCAAGCCAAAGAAGACCACCACCGGAGCTGGTTCGAGCACCGCCGGCGGCGGCAAGAAGACCGCCGCGACCACCCGCATCATAGACGGCGGGTGGAGGCGCACAGAGATGCACGATGGGGATCTGTGCAAGCTGCAATTCTGGGTTGATCCCCCAGAACAAGGAGGACGCCATCCTCCCTGGTGACGAGGTAATCCCCCGCCCACCCGAAGGGTTTTGGGTGATTTTTTGCGTTTATCATCTGTGGTCTTTCTCTTCCTGTCCATGATTTCCTTCGTGGACTGCTCTTCTTCTATGGGATTCAGTTGCATCACCTGTCTCACAATTCTCTTCTCCATATTGCTTGTTTTATCACTCTTTGCGAGTGCTGGCTCGGTATCGAGCCGCACTTTGGCCTCTTCCGAAATCTCTATTACGTGAAGAGGCAGTCCGGCACCGGCGGAGTCTGCCCTCTCGGCGGCTACATCATTTCCATCCGCTCTTCCATCCAATTCTTCTCCTTTTCTATCTGCGAGTCTGTCTAGCAATGGCGCCGGAAGTGGTTCTACATCTGCGATGCTAAGCAAGACGGTCAGCAATATGGGCTTGCCCCCTTCGATTCCTCCCAGCAGATCATCCAAAAGAGATCATGGAAGAATCACATCCTGGAAGGTGAATCCGAAGAGGTGGAGAGACTCTACCAGCGGGTGGAGGCTCTTCAGCTGGTGCTAGACAAAGAGGTCAATGGTGTCGACATCATCTGCACCTTCCTCAAGTACTGCGTGCAGCCACTCCAAGCAAGGGCGCATCCGATGTTCCTCTACGCCGGCTCCAGTGATCCAACAAGGGTTTCATCCGAAGAATTGTCTTTGGGTGACCTGGATAGGGCCCTTCGTCCCCTGCTGAAGGCCAAGGTCGATGAGGACCTCCCGAGGAAATCTTTGACCCCTCCTCTTAGCGCCAACAAAGGGGATTTCCCAGGTGACACTCGTTCGTGCCCGTAGCGGTTTTTCCAAGTGTTCGCTGTTTGCTGTTGTTATTTATCTTGTGATCCTTTTCCTTTTGCTTGCAGCGCCTCAAGGTAATGGGGTCTATGCCCCCTTTGCCTAAGAAGTATTCGGAGGTGCCAGACAACGAGGAGGTGGACTCTGAGTCTGAGCTTCCTCTGGCGCAGTATCCGACCTTGGAAGCCCCCGAGCCAAGCGAAGGGCGGACCCAAAAGCGCTCTCGGAGCGAGTCTTTGGATGCGTCTACCCCGCCAACTCCAAGGGGTCCGCCCTTCCTCGAGCGGCATGGCAAGGATGATGGTGCGTCTTCTGCACCTTTTCCTGTCGTGCCCCTTCGGGCAGTGGCTCTGCAGCCACCGGCCAAAAAGAAGAAGCAAAAGACGGCTCCCGTCTTCAACTTATCGGACATCGAGTCGTAAGTGACTTTACCTGAGTCTTTTGCTATTTCTGTCTGAGTAGTATAAGTTGTTGTTTGATCAAATTTTTACTTGCAGCCATTATTCGGAGGAGCCCCTTAACAAGGACACCTAGGAGCTTATAGGGGAGTCGAAGCCGACGACTTGTTTCCCCAGGAGGTGGCCGAATCTGAGGATGATGGACCGAACTCCTCCATAAGAGAAGCTCGGGCAGTCGCGACTCAGAATACAACATGCAGACCTTCGGAGTCCACACCTGAACACGTAAGTACTTTCTATTGTACTCCTTGGGGGGAGCCCCGAGCCTTTTTTGGGTGATCTGTTGGTCGTTTTGCTTTTGCGGGGTGGATCCCCCGAGCCATTCTTATGATTTCTTGATCTCTTGTTTCTGTTTCTTCTGCAACCTTTTATGCACGGCGCCAACCTCCTTATCTAGCAGCACCTGGCGCTGGAGGCTAACCTGCAGCAGCTTCAAGGTACAAAACTTTTTCACCCTGTTTTAGTTCGTCTGTCTCAAGGATTTGCTTGTAATGATCAGGTGTTTCTTTATGTTGCATATGAAAGCAATGCGGCTCTCCGAAGACTAGATGCTCTCGAGAAGAGCCTTGGTCGAGCGGAGAAGAAGGCCGCGGATGCTGCGAAGGCCAAGGAGCGCTCGCAGAAGGAGGATGTCGATCGCGAGGAGCAGCTCATGGCTGCAGCAGCTGCCCGCGAGAAGGAGATGGCGGATAAGCTTATGGCTACAGCCAAAGCTTTTTCTGGTGAGTTTCCCTTGACTTGTTTGGGTCTTGTGTTTTTTCGACAGCGTATTGTCTTTTCTTATTTGGATGCTTTTCTTCCGTGTTTCAGATGCTCTAGGCATCACGTTTGACCATGGTGCGCTGGAGCATGGAGATGCGTTGGCTGATGCTACCGCGGCGGTCGAAGATTGCTGCGCTGCTGCCGCTGGCTCCTTGGCGAAGGCCAAAGAAGTGCTTATGCGCTTCTACAAGGAGGTCGTCCCCAAGGGCGTTGCCCTTGAAGATTTTGACGCCCTTGCGAAAGCGCTATCAGAGGAAGCTCCGGTGGCGTATAAGCGCAAGCAGAAGGGCATCAGGGCCTCCATGGGGCTGGCGATGTCCATGGCGTCTGGAGCTGAGCTGGATCTGCCGCACATCATGTCCCAGATTCCAACAGCTGTAGATGGCTCGGAGGTAGAGTTCTCCCTCTTTGCCTCTCGCTGTAAGAGTTATCAGCCTAAGCTTATCGATCTCCTGGCTGAGTATGCGGCGAAGCAGCAACAGGAGGCCAAGAGTAGACAATATGGCTCCGAGGCCACCACGGATGCGGGTGCTTAGGCCCATGTGTTGTAGCTAGAATAGCTTATTCTTTTTCTTCCTTTTGTAACATCATGCTGATGGACAAGCTCGATTATGCCACGAGGTGGCTTTATTTATCTATATAAGTCTATCTTTTGAGCTGCTATCAGAAATGCTTGCGATGTTTACACTTGCCTATTTTCCTTTAGGGTCCTTCGGGTGAGGTTCCTCTTGTAACTCCGAATGCTCCTCAGCCGCGACCATCCTTGGATGATGCGTCACAGTTGGTTTTTCCGCATGATCGTGTCTGCGGCTTGGAAAGGACGTCCTTGGCATTCAAGGCCACACAGATGTGTGGAAGTCGAAGGCTGAGCGAGCCACTGCTAGGGAGTTGTTCTTGATGGGGGAGTTGCGGCAGATGGGCGAGAAACTGCAATGTGAGTCTTCGCGAACTGCTATTCTTTCGGGTGTAGTTATGTATGTTTGCTCATTACACGCGTTCTGCAGGTGTGAATCTCATTCCGAAGGAAGAGAAAGAGCGTGTCGTGATTCGGATGAATTGCCTCACGCAACAGGACCTGGAGACTGGTGGCTTCTTCTGGATGGACCGCGATCGGGCCATCGTCCTTGCAACGGTTCAAGATCACGTGAACCAGGTTTCTCGGGTGCTGAAGTAGGCGAGGACTTCTCTGCCGGCCATTTGGTCCATCATGTTCCCCTTGGATGAGGCACCTTCCACCTTTTGGGGCTTTCTGGTGAAATTTCGGAACTTGGGCCACGTTGAAGAGTTAGTGCGGCTTCAACTGATTGCTAGGGTGAAGGCTGATCTGTCGCTCGTTCAGCTGCATCGCGATGATGTCAATCTCGCGGAGGTGGCGACTGGGCCACCCCTTCGACCTGATGGCACCCTATGGGACATGCGCCCGCATTATGCGGCTGTGGCGCATCATGCTGAGGAGGTCGTAGATCTGTTCGAACAGCAGGCGAATGTAATGCTCTAGAATAGGTAGATCCTATAAAGAGAAACTTAATGTAAAATTTGTATTTATTTCGAGTGGGCTCATAGTGCCATTTGTAAAGTTTTTGTGTATAATGGCACATAGTGCTCTGTAGTTTGCATGTCCCTTTCGTTAGCCTGACGTGGTCAGCTACTCGGTCTCTATGCGTTTGTTTTCAGTTGATGTAGTCGTCGGGTGAGGCATAGTCCCCGAGCGTGTTTTAGCGATAAGTAATGCAACGAAAAGAAATTTCGGCTAAGGGACTTAGCTTTTATTCATAGCATAGCTAGGAGGTACATTGTTCGGCTGAGTAGCCTTAGTGAAAGTAAAGAGGTAGCTAGGGGTAGAAGCGTCGCGGACGTGCGACCTTCCAGGGGTTGGAGTATTCGACTGCTGATGCGATATCAATGAGGCGGTAGGAACCACCTGGGATCACTTTTGTGACGATCTAGGGTCCTTCCCAGGGTAACTCGAGATTCTTCGGCCGTTCTTGCTTGAGTCGCAGGACCAGGTCTCCTTCGGCGAAGGACCTTGGGCGTAGCCGGCGGCTGTGGTAGTTGCGGAGGCTCTGCTGGTAGACCGCTGAGCGAGCCACGGCAATGTCGCGTGTCTCGTCGAGTGTGTCGACAGCGTCTTCGAGTGCGGCTGATGATTCAACTTCGCTGTAGGCGATGACCCGTGGGGCCTTGTGGCGTACTTCGGCGGGTAGCACAGCTTCGGCTCCGTGCACCATGAAGAAGGGAGTGAAGCCGGTTGAGCTGTTCGGCGTTGTACGCAGGCTCCAGAGGACGGAGGGCAGCTCCTCTACCCAGGCTCCTGCAAGCCTTTCGAGTGGGAATAACAGGCGTTTCTTGATGCCGTTGGCCTTTTTGACCTGTCCGTTGGTCTACGGGTGCGCCACGGAGGCGTATGATATGTTGATGCCAAGGCCCTCACAGAAGTCTTGGAATTCCTTCGAGATGAAGTTCCATCCATTGTCCGTGATGATGCCGTGTGGCACGCCGAACCTGTAGACAATGGACTCAGAGAACTTGATGGCAGTTTTGCCGCTTTGGTTGGTGACGGGCATGGCCTCGATCCACTTGGTGAACTTGTGGACTGCGACCAGTAGGAACACGTGGCCTCCTTTCTAGGATTTGGGCAGGTTGCCGATCATGTCGAGGCCCCATTGGACGAAGGGCTAGGCCAATGGTATGGGCCTTAGCTCGGATCCTGGTGCGTGCGGCTGGTCCGCGTACCTCTGACAGGCGTTGCACCTTTGGAAGATGGCCTTGGCGTCATTCATGGCTGTTGGCCAGTAGAATCCAGCTCGTAGAGCTTTGGAGACTAGGGCGCGGCTGCTTGCATGATGGCCGCATATGCCCTCGTGGATGTCTTTGAGGATGGTTTTGCCGTCGCCAATGGTGAATCACCTTTGGAGCACACCGAAATGCGGCACTTGTACAACTCGCCATTGTGGATGGTGAAGGCCTTAGACCGCCGGGCATCTGTCGGGTCATCGGGAAATTCATTGTTTAGTAGGTACCAAATGTATGGCTGCGTCCATGTCTCTTCAACCGCCATGACCTGCATCAGGCTGACCAGATCGGCCTCGGTGTCGAGCTTTTCGGGTCACTCCTGTCCTTCGGGTGGTGCAGCCCCTGAGTGCTCTGCTTCTTCGGTTGCTCCCTTGGGGAATTTTCTCTTGATAGAGGGTACGCAGATTTGTTTGAAGAACACACCTGGTGGCACCCGTGCGCAGGTGGAGCTGATGTTGGCGAGTTTATCGGCTTCTTTGTTCCTTTCCCGTTTGACGCGCCGAAGCTCACAGCCGTCAAAGTCCCCTTCGAGTGAGTTGTAGAGTGTGCAGTACACGATCATGTTGGTGCTGTGAGCGTCGCACTCTTTCATTGTCTGCTGGACGACAAGGTTCGAGTCACCATAGATGATGAGGCGCGTTGCGCCGCAATTCTTGGCCATCTTCATGCCATGGATGAGGGCCTCGTATTCGGACTCGTTGTTGGAGGCATGAAATTTCATCCGAAGAACGTATTTCATCTTGTCACCCTGAGGGGACATCAATATGATGCCGGCCCCTGCTCCAGCTTCACGCTTGGAGCCGTCAAAGTGCATCGTCCACGACTGCGACATGTCCGGAGTATCCGTCCACTGGAGTTCTATCCAGTGGACGAGAAAGTCAGGGAGGACCTGAGATTTGATGGCTTTGCACCGCTCGTAGACTATGTCTAGAGGAGACAGCTCGATGCCCCATAGGGCTACGCGTCCCGTCGGTTCGGGGTTGTTCAGGATGTTGGATAGTGGGGCATCGTTGACGACCATGATCTGATGCTCCTGAATGTAGTGGCTCAGCCGACGAGCCGTCATGAATACGCCGTAGGCGAGGTTCTGGTAGTGAGGGTACCTCTGCTTTGTTGGAGTCAGTACCTCGCTGAGGTAGTAGATTGGGAGTTGGATCCCGTGGGTCTTTCCATCTTCGGGTCGTTCGACCATGAGTATGGTGCTTACCACCTGGTGCGTAGCTGCGATGTATAGTAGCGAAGGTTCTCGTTCCTTTGGCGTGACCAGGACGGGTGAGGTGGAGATTAGCCGTTTGAGGTCCTCGAATGCGTCGTTCGCTTCGGGTGTCCACTCGAACTTGTACGCCATACGCAGCAGCTGGTAAAAAGGTAGGGCCTTCTTGCCCATGCGGCTGATGAATCTGCTCAGCGCTGCGATCCGCCCAGCTAGCTGCTGGACACCTTTGAGGTTCGTTGGCTTCTCAATGGCTAGTATGGTCCTTATTTAATTTGGATTCGCCTCAATCCCCCGTTGGGAGATGAAGTATCCCAGTAGTTCGCCGGATGGGACGCCGAAGGCGCACTTTTCTTGGTTCAGCTTGATCTTGTAGTGATCAAGGTTATCAAACGTCTCGCGGAGATCGTCGAACAGGTCTTGGCCTCCCTAGTCTTGATTACTATGTCGTCGACATAGACTTGAATATTGCGACCGATCTGGTTTTTCAGGAACGCCTACATGCACCTCTGGTACGTTGCACCTGCGTTCTTACATCCCGAAGAGCATGGTGTTGTAGCAGAATACTCCGAACGGCGTGATGAACGCCGTTTTCTCCTGGTCTTCGACCTTTAGCCGAATCTAGTTGTAGCCTGAGTAGGCATCGAGGAAGGAGAGTTTCTCGCATCCTATAGTCGAATCAATTATCTGATCGATCGGCGGTAGAGGGAAGTGGTCCTTGCGATAGTACTTGTTGAGAGATGTGAAGTCCACGCACATCCGTAGGATGTCCGTGTCCTTTTTTGGGACCAGCACGGTGTTTGCTACCCACTCACTCTCCTTGATTTCCAGGATGAAGTTGGCATCGAGCAGTCTATTGAATTCGATTCCAACGGCTTCAGCTCTTGGTTCGGATAGTCGTCGGATCGACTGCTTGACTGGCTTTGCATCAGGGAACACATTGAGTGCATGCTCGGGGAATTCCCTGGGAACTCCTGGCATGTCCCCAGGACATCAGGCGAAGATTTCCTAGCGCTCACAGAGGAATTCGACGAGCGCGCTTTCCTATGCGGGGTTGAGGTCGTTGGCGATCAACGCCATCTTGGAGGCGTCCGTCGGATGGACCTGCACCTTCTTCGTGTTGACCGTGGAGTCGAACGACATGTCAGGTGCGTTTTGCCTGGCGACTGGGGGTGCCCCGTTGTCTATCACCTCTGTGAGCCTCGTGAATTCCTCCTGCATGCCGAACGACTGGGAGATTATGTTAAAGTCCCTATTGCAGTGGTCGGATCGGGTGAAGCTTCCTTGGACGGTGATAACGCCCCTGGGTCCTGGCATCTTCAGTAGCAGGTACACGTAGTGTGGTACTGCCAGGAATCATGAGAATGCCATGCGCCCGAGGATGGCGTGGTACTGTGATGGCCAGTCCACCACTTCGAATTCGAGACGCTCGCGCCTGAAGTTTTTGGGCTGACCGAAGATGACGTCGAGCCATATCTTCCCCAGGGGATATATGCCCTTCACTGGGACTATGCCGTGGAACATCGTGTATGATTTTTCCAGGATGCACAGTGGGATACACATCGCTGCGAGTGTGCTGGTGCACATCAGATTGATGCCGCTGCCGCCGTCCATGAAGACGTGGCTCATCTCGAACCTTCTGATCTGCGCCTCGAGCACCAGGGCAGCATGACCTGGGCGAGGGATCTGGCGTGGGTGATCCGAACGGTCGAACGTGATGCAGGACTCTAAGCCACTGAGGTACTCAGGGATGGCTGGTGGGGAGGCTACCGCCAGGCTTAGTTGGCGGGTGATCTTCTTTTCCACCCTGTTGATTGGGCGCCCCTTCTAGTTCATCAGGGGACCCTTCAATGACGGGTCCCCTCCTGTGCCGTTATTTGGCGCTGGTGCGATCGCTGGATTCGACGGTCCAATAGGTGGTGGTGGAGGAGCTCCGTGGGCGATGTCACCTGGTACAAGTGCGGGCCCAAATCCAGGGTCCACGATCTGGCGCCGTATTTGGGTGAGACCTTCGCTAAGCTTCTGGAACTCGCGGTAGTCCTTTAGCATGTGGCTGGCCTACTTCTTTCCATCCTGTTTGTTGATGTAGAAGTGGATGGTGCAAGGACCAGACAACTTGTCGTATGCCGAAGGCTCGTCGTCACGGCTATGATGTTGCCACTTCTGCGTGGGTCACCCTCTGTCGCGGTAGTTGCCTCTCCGGTATCCGCTGTTGTGGTTGCCATCATTGCGTCGGTCGGCGTATCCAGCCGCGACCATGTCGACTCTATCGCGATCGTCGTAGATGCGCGATCTTCGTTTGCTGTTGTGTTCTCGTCTGCGGCCATAGTCGTCCTCGTCATCCGAATGCGTTCGGTGGATGGAATCCTCGCCATCTGCTTATCGTTTGGCGATGTCCATGAGGTGGTCGAGCATTTTGGGATTGAAGCGGCCAAGTTCTTCTTTGAAGTCCAGGTGCTTGACACCATCCTTGAAGGCGTCAATTGACCTCTCTTCGGAGATATGCGCACCGGAGTTCTTGATATGGGACCAGCATAATATGTACGAGCGAATGGGTTCACCGGTACGTTGGGTGCATGCTTGTAGTTCCTCAATCGAGGTTGGCCTTTTGCTGGTGCCCTTGAAGTTGCGGATGAAGCTATATACCAGATCCTCCCAGCTTCGGATGGAGCCTGAGGACAGGCTGCTGAGCCAGATCCTAGCTGCGCCTGTCAGCTATAGCTTAAGACATTGTAGGGCGGTGTTCCTGTTGCCACCGTGCATCTTGACGGATGAGAGGTGGTCGCTGAGCCAGGCCTTCGGATCTTGTGTGCCGTCGAACTTCGCAGTGTCCGAAGGGAGCTTGAAATTTTTCGGCATCCGTGTTCGCCGAACAGATCTGCTAAAGCATCTGGCTCCGCATAGCTCTCTGTCATCACACTCGTCGAATTCAGTTGAACACGCGTGTTTAGCGCGTGCCTTGTCGATCTTGGGCTGGGTGAGATCGTTTCGAGCGTCGCAGTCATTGCTGCGGCGCCATGGGCTCTTGCGACGTCGAGGCAGATCGTGCTCGTCCTTGTCGGATGAGGGCGTATGGCTGCGGGTGAATTTGACCGCAGATTTTTCTTTGGCTCCGTAGGAGCCTCATCATGGAGTGCGGCTCCGACGAGTCCGAGACCAGCTAGCGCTAACTTGTGCATGGTGCTCTTCAGGTCACCCACCGAAGGTGGATGGGACGCGAGGTATCTAGTGGCCGCCATGATTGCAGCCTGCAGTGTCTTCTGAAGGGAATATGCCCGAGAGGCAATAATAAAGTGGTTAGTATCGTATTCCTTATTTATGATAAATGTTTATTTTACATGCTATAATTGTATTAATACGGAAACGTTAATACATGTGTGTTTAATAAACAAAAAGGAAGTTCCTAGTTATGACTCTCTTATAAACTAGCTCGTTGATTAACATGATGATCAAAGTTTCCTGATCATGGACATTGGATGTTGTTAATAACGAGGTCACAACATTAGTGTAATGATGTGATGAACATTCATCTGAAGTATAGCATTACGATCAAAGTCATTGAGTTTATATTGCTATAACAACTTACGAAGTGATCCTAATCCTTAGACCATGAGATCATGTCAATCACTAACACCGGAAGAATCTCTCGATGACATCAAACGTCACACCGTAACTGGGTGATTATAAAGATGGCTTTAGAACTACTAAAGTGTTATGTTGAGACCCATGGATCGAGAGTGGAATTTGTTCATCCCGATGACGGATAGATATGCTCTGGGCCCTCTCGGTGATATCACATTGATTAGCTTGCAAGCAAGTGATTTGATCACTAGAATGTTATATCACGGGAACGAGAAAAGAGTGCATGTCGGTAACGAGATCAAACTAGTATGGAGATACCGATGATCGAATCTCGGACATGTAATATATCGTGAAACAAAGGGATTAAGATACTAGCGTAAAAGGTTCACACGATCACAGAAGTCATCGTTAAATGTGTGGGAGTCAGTACGGATCTCCAGGTCCCGTTGCTGATTATTGATCGGAGAGGGGTCTCGATCATGTATGCATTATTCGCGAACCGTAGGGTGACACACGTAAGGGTTACCGACACCATTCGGAGAAAATGATATGCCAGAGAAAGAAAAAGGAATGTGCAGGAATTTATTTCACTAGACACCAAAACTGTTTCGGTTGAAATTGCTAAAACTGGTTCTGCATGTGAAATTGAAATGTTGTAAGGGGTTTTATTGGAATGTTTGCTAATTAAAGTAATTAAAAAAATTCTGAATAAATAAATAAAAGAGTTTTATTTAAATGAGAGCTTGCATTAAATTTGGTGGAAATTTAATGCATGTGAGTGGATTTTTGAGTGGAGGCTTTTTAATGGGAGTGGAGGCTTTTCATTTTGAGTGGGAGCTCCACCCACATGAATGTGGAAGAGGTGGGGGCAGCCCCATGGCTGGGCGCCATGCCCCTTGGGTGCCCCCCTCTCCCCTATAAAAGGCCCCCCTCTCCTCCTCTCAAAGCACACCTCCTCGCGAAGGATCTCTCTCCCCCCTTTAGAATTTCCCCATGGTCTCGGATCAGCGAGATACATGTTCCCGGTGGCTTTTTCTAGAAGGATTTGTTGCTTCCGCTGCTTCGCTGGAGCGAGGGCGCGGAGGTTGTCGGGGTACCCGTACGTGTGTGCGATCACGGATGCACCACTGCTTTGAGGTGCTGGACTTGATCGTGTGGACCGGCTGGACTAGACGGACTTCATCACGATCTTGAGATCGGCAAGCGTTCGTCTACATCATCCACGAGTACAATCTCGTTAACTCTATTCGGTCTTCGAGGATATGTATTCTATGGATGTATATCCACCCGTTGCTTGTATCTAGTAGATAGATCTTGGTACTTAGATGTTGCCATCGTAGGAATTTTTTTTGTTTTCTATGCTGCGAACCCTACAGTGGTATCAGAGCTGGATCTATGCGTAGATGCTTTGCACGGGTAGTACACATATGAGTATGTGGGCAATGATGATCATTTTATTGCTTCTTAGTTGTACTTTGGATATTGGTGGCATAGTGGGATGAAGCGGCCCAAACAAACTTTACATGTCCTCGCACATGAGACCTGTTCCACGCTTGACATGCAACTAGTTTGCATAAGTGGCTAGCGGGTGTCTGTCTCTCCTACTATAGTCAATATCTAATTTGCAATGAGTTGTCAACAATTTGGTTATCCTCGTTGTGGTTCATGTTCGTAGGTAAGAATGGTTCTATCTTCGAAAGCCCTAAGCCACGTAAAACTTGCAATGGATAAATTAGAGGCGTCTAGTTTAGATTATTGCTGGGCTAGTGCTATGATATGGTGATGTTGTAAGTAGAAGTATGAGATTATACTCTTACAACACACATAACGTGTAAGTTCCATAGACCTTGGCCTTACACATAAAGGTTTGATAGTGATCATACCACGATGCACATGATAGAGATCATATGCGGGAACCATATCATTTCACTAATAAACATGTGATGTTTGATTGCATCTTATATTGCTTGTTTGGCGTTTTATTAGCATAATAAGATGATCCCTCATTTAGATATCAAGATAAAAATGTGTTCTTCCTTAAGTATGCACCGAAAATGTTTCGTCGCTTCAAGACATCACGTGATGATCGAGTGTACTTGAATCCACGAGCATATCTCGGGTGTAAGACAGTTACACACGCGAATACTAAGGTTCTTACTTGGCGAGCCTAGCATATACAGACATGGCCTCGGAACACGAACCGAAAGGTTAAGCATGAGTCATATAGTAGATATGATGCCTATTTGATGCTCGCCTTTGAAGCTACACCGACTCACGTGATGATCGGACTTGGTGTAGTGGATTTGGTTCATGTAATCACCAAAAAGACACGAGGGATGTCGTTTTTGAGTGGGAGTTCATTTCTAATTTGGATGAGTAGAACTCAATTTATCATAAATTAAATCAAAGTGAATTTGCATAATTTGTTGTAGTCATTGGCATTCGTTCACCACCTTATGCATAGTTGTAATTGAGATAATAGAACTATAGAATTCTGGATATATACTTTACGAACTGGTATCGTATTGTGTTGAGTGTCAATCTAAAGTTTAAAGTCCTATTGCAAACTTTCAGCAAAATTCTATTTACTCCGTGAAATTTAATAATTGGTATTAAATCGAGAGTAACAATTCCAGTGTTAGTATCTTAAGTATCATGTTTTTCCTCCATGATTCTTGATTGTTTTAATATCAAGTTTATCTAGGAGCTGAAAGAATTGTTTCAGAAACCATCATGTGTGGCAGATATAACGATATCTGAAACAATGTTTTGGTTGCAATAAGATAGAGTATAATATATGTTCTCATATTGGATGAGAATTTGCAAAGGTTGGAGATGCTAGACATCCTAATCATCCAAAAGGGTTTTGGAAAGTAATGTTATACTCACGATTCTCCTTTATAAGCTACAGTAGCTTGATCATGAAATTCGTCATGATAAGGATGAATAGAAGATGTATGTAAAGTGTTTACTACACTAAAACATTACTAAAGAATGGATTTTGAAAGAATACCGATCATTTGATGATGGTGATCTACTTCAAAGTGCAAGTCCAAAGGTATTATTATTTGAATATACACGCTTTGGACTATGTGTCATGTATATGGCGCCACTTTTGATATTGATAGATTCTTTTAAAAAGGAAAAGGAAATGCTGAAAGAGAATCTATAAAATATATTTGGCAGAAAAGAAAAAATTGGAAATATCCAATTTAGGTATATGGATGATATACATGTTATGGCTGTATTCTTTGCTTGTTAAACAATGTGGTTCTTGGGTATTGGATACCGAATTGGTTGGTATGAAATTTCATACGGAACAACGCAATTCATGAACCACAATGGCCTAAGTAACTAGCAAGAGAATATGTGATGACGTTCATCGAAAACAAACAAACCGTTGTTTGTATTTCTCGTTGACATCAAAGCTTGACTTCAAGATTTGTTTTAATAATTGTTATTTAAATCAGTTATTATGAGAACAAAGGTTGTTCAAATAATTACCATATTCCATATTATATGGATGATTTACAAATCTAGTTGGAGAAATCACATCCATAAAGCTAATGCTAAAATGTCGCAAGACAAATGATTGGAAGATCACTTACGAAGTGACATCGCTGTTTAAATTATATTGGAAAGAAAAACATGAACAATCTCCATTTTCATGGATTTTTGGAGTCTTTGATTTGATCAAGTGACGCTTGTGAGACTTTCCTTGGGATAATTAAAACTTCGTTCAAAGGCCAAAGAAGAACGAACGACTAAATTATTGGAATTTATACATATCGATGTATGTAGTCCATTAAGTATAGTCGTAAGCGATGGATTTCAACTTCATATACTTTCTCTGGAAATTTGAGTGAATATTCACTTAATGAGAAAGAAGTATGAAATATTTGAAAAACGTTTCAAAGACTTTCAAGATGAAGTGGAAAATCATTGTAACAAGAAAATAAATGGTTTATGATTTTATCATAAGGGATTTGTTTGAGTTACAAGTGTAACAAGAAAATAAATGAATTATGATTTTATCATAAAGGGATTTATTTGAGTTGCAAGTTTAGCAAAACACCTAGATTTACATATCCCAAAACACCATAGGAATATGGAGTGTTTGAGATTTGTAATGAAACCTTGTGTGACATGGTTTGATCAAAGATGTTATTTATAAAACTGCCATTATGTTTTAGAAGATTAAAGCTTTAGAGACTACCGCTTTTACACTGAAAAGAGCTCCATCTAGATCCGTTGAAATGACACCATGGAAGTTATGGTTTGGGGTAAAACCCAAGTTGTCATTTCTTAAATTTTGGTATGCTAAACATAAGTAAGATGTTTACAACCGAAGTCGGATGAGCATGTCTTTGTAGGTTATTTCGAATAACAATTGGTTATTCCTCCATAACACCAAGGACAAAAAGGGTTTGTCGCTTGAAACATGAAGTTTCTTGAAGAAGGAACTGTTCATAAATGTTAAGTGGGAGGACAATAGAACTTTGATAAGGTTAACGAACCTTAGCTAAATGTGCTGAGTTGTGCAGCGCAGGAAATGGTTCTGGAGGCTGCCATAATGCTCATAGCTTATGTGCCTCAATGGTTGCGGTCACGGAGGTCTAAAGTTCCTATTGAACCAAAAAGGTCGGATAAACAATCAAATGATTAAGATTTGAGAGTAAATCATTATTGTTTGATAATGATGAACCGACTATATGCAAAGAAGCGATGATGGGCCCTGACTCCATCAAATGGCTTGAAGCCATAAAATCCGTGATAGTTCCATACACGAGAAATCAAGTTTTGAACTTGGAAGACCCTCCGGAAAGGTGTAAAAACCTATCGTTCGTATTTGGATCTATAAAGAAACAGACATGGATGTTTCACATCTATGAAATAGTCGACATGTCGTAAATTATTTTACGACAATGTTCAAGGAGTTGACTATGACAAGATTTGATCTTTCATAGCGATATTTAGTTTGGATGGATTAAAGTAGCAACCACTACATATAATTTGGTATATGGTAGATGAATAAACAAAACAAAGTTCTTCTAATAGAATGGTTACCTAGGACGTGTACATGACACGGTCCAAAGGGTTTTGTTAAATTCAAAGGATGCTAAAAGGGCATGCAAACTTCAATGGTTGAAGTAAGCATCGCGGAGTTGGAATCTTCACCATGATGAAAAATGAGTTTTTCATCTGGAGACGATGAAGATGCTTGCATTTGCAAGAAATTAAGTGGGAGCGCTGAGACATATTTCTAATACATTATGTGAAGGACATCTTGTTGATTAGAAATGATGTATATTTTATTAACAAAGGTTAAGAATTTCATTTCGATGAAAGACTTAGGCAAAACCCGGATATTTAGCATGAATGTCTATAGTGGATAGACTGTGACGCTAATATGGTTGTGCCAAACGTACATATATGAGATATTGAAGGAGTTCAATATAGAAACAACAAGAAACGGTTCTTATCGCATGGAAAGGAATTGAATCAAGATTCAAGTGTATCGACACTTGATAAGTGAAACAAGATTCAAGTGCTTTGACACTTGATGAGTGAAATCACAAGAATGTTTTGATCAATCATACCATGATGTGTACACATCCAGATATGTCCTATGCTCTAAGTGTTATGAGCATATACCAGAATGAATCATAAAATGATCATTGGACTATAGTAAGGATATTCTTATGATCTTTTGGAAGAACTAAGAATATATTTGTGTAGAGGTGACAAACAATTAAAAATAGTTCATTGTAAAGCGTTACATTGATACTAGTTTTGTCACAAGATACAAATTAAGTTTATCTCAATTTAAACTATGGGAGGCACAATGTAATGGAAAGAAGATTCCATGATGGATTTGGATGAAATCTATAGTTAAGACATTGTGACGAATACTACAACAAAAGGCTAAGTATAAGATTGCTATAGTAGCAACAAAGGAGGGAATTTGTGTCAAGTAGTTTGTTATCAAACTAAGGTGTGGTTCGCAACGGGCTAACACTAAAGATATATTGTATGACAATAGTATCGACATGATTTAACCCCAAGGAACTAAAGGTCTCACCAAAAGACCAAATTTATACAATGCCATCTCATTGGAGAATGAGTGATGCGTGAAGACGCAAAGACATGCAAATACACACGGACCTGAAAGTGTCAGATCCGTAGATTATGTTAACCACTTGCAATTGCGTATATGGAACACCGGAAAGCCATAAGTGTTCAATACGCAAAGTTTTCAAACTAGATTATTGTCTCTAGTGCAAGTGGGAGACTGAAGGGAATATGCCCGAGAGACAATAATAAAGTGGTTATTATCGTATTCCTTATTTATGATAAATGTTTATTTTACATGCTATAATTGTATTAATACGGAAACGTTAATACATGTGTGTTTAATAAACAAAAAGGAAGTTCCTAGTTATGCCTCTCTTATAAACTAGCTCGTTGATTAACATGATGATCAAAGTTTCCTGATCATGGACATTGGATGTTGTTAATAACGAGGTCACAACATTAGTGTAATGATGTGATGAACATTCATCCGAAGTATAGCATTACGATCAAGTTCATTGAGTTTATATTGCTATAACAACTTACGAAGTGATCCTAATCCTTAGACCATGAGATCATGTCAATCACTAACACCGGAAGAGTCTCTCGATGACATCAAACGTCACACCGTAACTGGGTGATTATAAAGATGGCTTCAGAACTACTAAAGTGTTATGTTGAGACCCATGGATCGAGAGTGGAATTTGTTCATCCCGATGACGGATAGATATGCTCTGGGCCCTCTCGGTGATATCACATTGATTAGCTTGCAAGCAAGTGATTTGATCACTAGAATGTTATATCACGGGAACGAGAAAAGAGTGCATGTCGGTAACGAGATCAAACTAGTATGGATATACCGATGATCGAATCTCGGACATGTAATATATCGTGAAACAAAGGTATTAAGATACTAGCGTAAAAGGTTCACACGATCACAGAAGTCATCGTTGAATGTGTGGGAGTCAGTACGGATCTCCAGGTCCCGCTGCTGATTATTGATCGGAGAGGGGTCTCGATCATGTCTGCATTATTCGCAAACCATAGGGTGACACACTTAAGGGTTACCGACACCATTCAGAGCAAATGATATGCCAGAGAAAGAAAAAGGAAAGCGCAGGAATTTATTTCACTAGACACCAAAACTGTTTCGGTTAAAATTACTGAAACTGGTTCTGCATGTGAAATTGAAATTGTTATAAGGGGTTTTATGTGAATGTTTGTTAATTAAAGTAATTAACAAAATTCTGAATAAATAAATAAAAGAGTTTTATTTAAATGAGAGCTTGCATTAAATTTGGTGGAAATTTAATGCATGTGAGTGGATTTTTGAGTGGAGGCTTTTTAATGGGAGTGGAGGCTTTTCATTTTGAGTGGGAGCTCCACCCACATGAATGTGGAAGAGGTGGGGGCAGCCCTCATGGCTGGGCGCCATGCCCCTTGGGTGCCCCTCCCTCTCCCTATAAAAGGCCCCCCTCTCCTCCTCTCAAAGCACACCTCCTCGCGAAGGATCTCTCTCCCCCCTTTAGAATTTCCCCATGGTCTCGGATCAGCGAGATACATGTTCCCGGTGGCTTTTTCTAGAAGGATTTTTTGCTTCCGCTGCTTCGCTGGAGCGAGGGCGCGGAGGTTGTCGGGGTACCCGTACGTGTGTGCGATCACGGATGCACCACTGCTTTGAGGTGCTGGACTTGATCGTGCTGGACCGGCTGGACCAGACGGACTTCATCACGATCTTGAGATCGGCAAGCGTTCGTCTACATCATCCACGAGTACAACTTCGTTAACGCTATTCGGTCTTCGAGGGTATGTATTCTATGGATGTATATTCACCCGTTGCTTGTATCTAGTAGATAGATCTTGGTACTTAGATGTTCCCATCGTAGGAAATTTTTTGTTTTCTATGCTACGAACCCTACATCTTCGGCATGACGTTGTTGTTTACGTCCATCGTCATGAAGGACGTGTTGAGGGCCCTGGTGATTTCGCGGCGCGCGGATGGGTCCATGTGCTCCGTGCAGGAGTGGTGCCTGTTGGCGTTGTTGTCGTGCGAACTGAAGCCGCCAGCGGCAGAGAGCGCAGCTCTCTGCTCCCTGCTTGCTTACGTTTGTCAAGGTCCTCCATCAGCTTCACCTGTCGGTTATGCTCGTTGATGAGGAGGAGGTGGTAGGCCATCAGCAGATCCCGTGAAGCATTCACATGTAGGATGATGTTGCCCGCCACGGCTTCGCGTGCTTGGCGCCAACCTTCCTCATTGAGGTTGATCTTCCGGTGGCAGTTCCGATTCGTTTTGGATGACCACGACGCATAGGTAACGTCGGCGGACTGGATCGCTGCTGCCGCAGCTTTCGGATCCAGAACCGTAGGTTCCTTCATATGAGGGAGGGCCGCACAGATTGAGTTGCAGCTGTTGCTATCATCTGACTCGTATGTCAGTGTCGACGCGTGCAGCGCGCTGATGGGTGGGGCCCACAAAGCGAGCCTGATGGATGGTGGTGGCACCCCCTCTAGGATACGAAGAGTTCCGGTCTGCTCCACCTAGAAGTAGAAGCTTCCGAACAGCATCTCGAGCCCGTCGCCAACAGACTCGAAATCCCTCAGGGTGGCTGGCGAGTGGGCGTTGAAGTTGAAGATGCCGAAGAGGAGGTGACTCTCCATCGCCGATGAGTTGTAGATCGCTCCGGATGGGACCGTCACGATCTCACAATCAGTGCCCCCAATCCCCATAGATGGCGCCAATTGACGAGGTTCGATCTCGTCAATGCCCATTGTTATGGACTTAGGTTTTGGAGAAGATGGGGATGCTGGAGATCGCGGAATGGTTAACAGACAAGCAACGTGGGACACGAGATTTACCTAGGTTCAGCCCCCGGAGGGAAAACCATACTCCTGCTTGTCTGCACTTGATTATGGCGGAACCAAAGGTTACATGGGTGCGCATATGCAATCTGGCGTGAAGGTGTGTATGCGAGGGTGGAAGAGATCCTTCTTGCCGTGCCCTCCTGGCCTTTATATAGATAGGCAGGTCTCGGGCTTAGGTCGAGTCAGTTACAGATTAGGGTTGGTACCCTTTGAAATTCTATCTACTCTAGACTTGTTCTCCAAGGATTCGAAGACATCATGGGCTTGGGAAACACGAAATCTCCATAGGCCGCGTGTCTTGACATGGGCCTTTCCTTGGGCTGGACCAGGTATACCAATGCTAGTGTATCCGTGGGGTATAACCATGTCAATAGGATGGGAAGACCCTGAAAAAAAGGATTATCAAAATGTTTTATAAGAAAACCTTGGCGAGGTTTGGCCTGCCAAGATAGTTGAGAAAGAAAAAGGGTTTTGTTTTACAAATGATGTTACAGTGGAGAATGATGGATCAGATATGTAAAGCTCGTTGGGAACCCCAAGAGGAAGGTATGATGAGCACAACAACAAGTTTCCCTCAGTTATGAAACCAAGGTTATCGAACCACTAGGAGTAAGGAAACAACTCCAAGGTGTTGCTAGCAACTTGGAACCTGCACAACACAAACTCAATACTTTGATCTAACTTACAGTGAGGTTGTCAATCTCCCCTGTTTGCTCAAAATAAAGCATTAAATGTATAGTGTGGAAGATAGTAATTGCTTGCAGAAAATAAACAGTAAATGGTAAACAGTAGATGGTATATCAATGATAAAGGAATGGACCGGGGTCCACAGTTCACTAGAGGTGTTCTCCATAAGATAAATAACATGCTGGGTGAAAAAATTACAGCAGGGCAATTGACATATTAAGAAAGCATAACAATACATATACTAGATGTAACACCCTTGGAATCGGCCCTATGCAAGTTTTAGCGATTCCCGCCAAACCCGCATAGAAACGATTGAAAGGTGCCCACCAGGCACTTTCGTGCGGGTGGAAAACGAAGTAATACCATTACACATTAGTCCACAATGGAACCCACAGAACAGATATATACAACAACGACTCCATGAGTCAAGAATTCAGATATACAATACAAAGATCCAAATCACCTTGAAAATGATACAGCGTCCGAGTACGGACAAGATGCAAATGGGGCTAAGAGCCCTGAAGAAGAACCAATAGCGTCCATAACCCTGCCCAGGCCAAGCCGGAAGGGTAACCCTGCTAACGACGTCGATCTCAAAACCTGCTTAAACAAAAGGGGTGCCGACAAAAGGCAAAGGAAAAAGAGAGCGGTCAGTACTAAGGCCAGTACTAAGGCGAGACTAGAATTCGGCGGTCCTCGCCTACATAGGTATGGTGGACTGAAGTGGCAGCACAGCATGCACTAAACAACCTATAGAGACTCAATACAACTAGCGACTATCAGATAGGGAGGAGAAAGCCCTATTCAGACCAACCTGAAACTATCACCAAGCATACCCATCCTGATATTTCCCCCTCGAGACCAAACGAGGAAGTCAAACCGAGAAACTCACACAATTGGCAGTTTTATTTATTCACTTATTGTTGCAGCAATTACTAGTCAGGTATAGATAGCAAGAGTCACCCTAATTGAATAAGCAGTGGGCACTTCTAGTTAACCATTCCGTTGTAGTTGAGACACTTACTAGTCAGATACAAATAGCATGAGACATCCCAAAACCCAGCAGTTGTTGGTACTTTTATTTAGCCATTCCGTTGTAGTTGCAATACTTACTAGTCAGATACAACAGTAACAGGTGACAACCCAAAACCAGCAGTTGTTGGCACTTTTATTTAGACATTCCATTATAGTGAAGCTGATTACTAGTCATTATAAAGTCAAATTTATAGCACTACTTTAGTTATAGTTGTCTATGATCGAGATACTGTGCTCCAAGTCGTCCATAACCGCGGACATGGCTTTCAGAAAGTTTTACCCTGCAGGGGGGCACAAATAGCAACACACGCACGATCAACCTCGGGAAAAACCAAATAAAAACCCAACGAGGCATCACGATAGAACATTCGCAAGATTCATATAAGATTTCAGGGGGCCACCCCACTAAGCTACCCGCGACGAAGTTGGCCAGCTCCGAAACGGACCCAGAGGTTTGTGACGATGGCTGTAAACGACTGGGAACCCAAAAGTGTGACTGGGCTTGTCGATACCGCGAAAACGTGGCACGGGGTTCAAAAACAGTACAGGCGCTCCACGCGCAATAATAAATAAAGCAGTAAAGCATGGCATAAGTACATGATAGTAATAAAGCCACAAACTACTTTGTGGCCCCAAGAAATTAAATATGACTCAAGCTAGGGTTAGGGGGATTCATGGTCTCACATGCGGATAGTGCGAATATTCAAAGAACATGTATCAAGTACTCGGGGTCCTACGGGACACAAGTGGATGGTTAACAACCAAATAACATCTATTTCCCACCCGTGCCTTTGCATTATTTACCTACTTCAATTTTAGTTATTAAACGGTAATTAAAGCCATGATCATCTCTAACATTAAACATGCAGCATTACTCCAACAACTGTGGTACTTGACGACACGCAACAGCACTTGAGCAAGCGACTACGACACGCAAGTCCAACTATCTACCAAACAACAGGTAATAGGATGTGTCCAAGGCAATATAAGGCTTTAAGGGATATCACGGGTACGAAAACTAGAGCATCACAACACATATAACAATAGATCAACAGGAGGAAATAAAGACTATGAAAGTAAAATAGGTAGGAAGAGGGGGAATGCTCATCTGAAAAACATTGCCAAAGGTTCATCCGAAGATCGGGTCGACACTCGCATCCACTCATCGGCCTAATCCATGAAGAAGCAAAGCACTAGAAGAAACACCGGGTGCACTATTTATTACTACGACAAAAGAGCGGGCATGATGCATGTATGATGTATGGCATGGCAAAGATGTGATGCAATTAGCAATATTAAGGGGAACCGGGGTCCCGACAATTAATTATTAAGTTCATGTTGTTTAGATACCCCGCAATTTAAATGTTGTCTCAATAGGGAAAAATATGTCACAGGTTCAATGCACAAATTTAAATGGGACTAATATTAGACTAGAAAAGCCCACATATGGTTTGCATATTTAATTTAGGTGAATCTGCATAAGACCCCCAAACAACAAAAATATGTATGCGAGTATGAACAATTCAAATGCAACAAGTCATATAGCATTTATAAAAATAGGGGCATGGAGAAAGGATCACACATGTTTAAAGGCGAAGGTCTTGGTGATCAAATAGGTCGAGGGATCGGTCTTCGGGATCCGGTTCTTCGGTTTCCATGTTGGTGGGGATCTTGGATCGGCGCATGCGGTGCATCGGGATCAGTGTCTAGGTCATAGGAGCAAGAACTCGACAACACTGCGTTATGCATTGGGATGAGCTTGACGCCACCAGTGACTCGACCAACTTGTGGATACGGCATTGGCAACACCCTGTAGACATCACATGCCGATTCAGGGATACATGGTCGTGTACACTATAGGAAAAACAACCAGGCAAAGGAGCACCACATGGCCAAGGAAACAAATATACGTGCCTTGCCTATCTTGATTTGGGGCAACAGAGGAAGATGCGCCTGAGGAGTTGGACGAGGAGGATGTTGGCCAGGGGAACATCGGGCAGCCATGGCCGGCAAGGCCGATGAGGGACACGACCCCGAGGAGCTGCCGAGGAGGGGGAGGCGGCGCCGCCATCACGGGGGTCGTCAGGCAGTGCGACGTGCGGGCGTGGGACGGGCGGATCGACGGGGAGTCGACACGGGCGCGGCGTCGGTCCTGGGCGGGAAAGAGCTCACGGGCAAAGCGGTGAGGAGGGTCGCGGCGACGGGCTCATGGACGATGACGCAGACGACCGGGGGCAGGGCACCGGGCTGCAGGGGCGGTCGTGGAGGGAGTCCGCGGCCAGTGGTGGAGAAGAGAGCCGCGGCACGGGCCACGCGGGTTGCAGAGGCAGCGGGGAGGCGGGTTCCCAAGGAGGCGGACGACGGAGCGATGGGAAAGACGAGGAAGGAGGGAGACGCGGAGAGGGCTTCGCGTAGCGGGAGAGGTGGGGAGCATGCGAGGGACCGGTGGTGTCGGGGTGGGGCCAGGTCGATAGCGACGGGAGGAGCGTGTCGAGGTGGACACGGTCATCACGCGAGTGTTGCGTGCCGTGATGGGTGGTGGGTCCAAGGGAGCGGGGATTGGGGCCAGGGTGTGTGGCGTGCGTGCGCTGCTGTGTGTGCTGGGCGGCGGCGGTAGGGTGGGGAGTGGGGTAGGCTAGGGTTTGGGGATTTAGGGGTTAGGGTTTCTAGGTTAGACGCGGGATGGTAGGTAGCTGGCTGCTGGGCCATGGGCCTGGCGGCTGGCTGCCTCCCCCACAAAAATATGTTTATTTATTTTTATTTAAAAGATTTTGTAGACAGTTTGTTTAACAAATAAAATATCTGGAATGATTGGGCCTTATAATTTGAATTAAGAGGGCTAATGTAGAAAACAAAATAAGTCTTTTGGAAAATAATTTTATTGCACAAATATGCATGATGTTATGATGATTCATAAATAAAATAACACGCGATTTTCTAGTAGTGGATTTATCCGGGGTGCTACAATTCGACACCACTAACAATGGATCTCGCCCTCGAGATCCGCCTCATGGTACGGGGAAGAAGGCCGACGGTCTGAATTTTCTTGCTTCATGTAGATCTTCGCGACACCACTAACAAGGATTCCGCTTTGTCTTGAAATCGGCGACACCACCAACAAGGGGTCGTTGTCCATGTCCGTCGAGAGAACACTCCGGTGAAACAAAACTGGAGGTAGAGGTCTCAAAAGGGCAAGGCCACCTCTGTAACATCCCAAAAATATTGAACTTGGATCACCAAACTCTAATCATCAAAATTAGGGTTAACAAAAACTTTTCTAAATAAAGTTATGAATGCATGCATATGAGTATGCATTGAATTTGAAATTCTTTTGAACCACCTTGTTTGTGTGTTTCCTTGCTTGTAAAATGTTTCTTAGGTGAAATAAACATCATCTAAAACATTTCCCACACTTTTTCCAAAGACAAGTAAATCAAAACAAATAAAATAAAAGAAAGGTCATTTTGACCAATTTAACTCCCATGCCTACTTTGGCTGTCTCAAACTTTCAGAAACTAACAGAAACTTTTCTGGATCTTTGCACCCCTTGATTGTACTCATAACAAAGTATCAAGGCCCACTTTGTGATCATCCAGAAACTTTCAAATGCATAGTTTAAATGGCAATTCAAAATTGAATCTTTATCATATGAGAAGATACCACTCTTTCAAAAACCACTCAAACAAGCTCAACTTTCAAAACCCCAGCATCTGCAGACTCACCAGCACCAATCTAGCACACCCACCAAAAATCTTTTCAAAATTCAAAACTTGAATTCATGCGGCCATTTCATCAAACACTTGGCAGACACAAATCAAACAAAATCAAAACACTATAGTGTGCAGTGTTTTGAGCCTAACTGGTTCCCTATCTAGCTCACAACCATCTCAGTAGATCATCTAGCAAGATTAACCAAGCACTAGCACCACTGTGAGCTTGCCAATATCATCAATGGTGAACAGCCGAAGCCACCCATATCACCCCCATGTCGACAGCAAGCTAGGAGGAGAACCAAGCCTAGCCAGCATATCTGGGAGGCAGCCCATCGTCCACCGCAACTTCCTGTCCAACGCTTGAACCTTGCCAACCACTGGACCACACGCATGGACCGCGCCCAGCTTGCCAGCAACCATGCCGAGCTTGCGCCAGAGCACCACGCTCGACCGAAGC
Source organism: Avena insularis (assembly GCA_023614405.1). Lineage (NCBI taxonomy): Eukaryota > Viridiplantae > Streptophyta > Magnoliopsida > Poales > Poaceae > Avena > Avena insularis. Next base: position 150,558,006 of record CM042689.1, read on the forward strand.
CCACAGACCGCGCGCCGCCCTCACCGCATGCACACACGATCACCACCGACCCAGGAGACCGCCATACATCCCCGTTTGTCGCCCCATGCCGCACAGCCACCGCTCGCCGTCGACGCCTCTGCCGTGCAGAGTGTCGCGTGTTCCAGACCAAACCGCACCGTCCCACGTCTCGCCACCGTATCGTTGAGCATCGCCAGGGAACACCGCACCGTCCCCTACTTTCGCCCATGCCAATAGCTGCCTGTACCATCGCCCCCAACGAGCTCACCGTGCGCCCCGTCGGTCCCCTCGCTCGACTATAAATAGAGGCCACCCCCAGCCAAATTGAGCACACCATTCTACTCCCCTCTCCTCACTGATCGTGCCACACCGTTCCCGGAGCAAGGCGAGCAACACCTCGTCGGAATTTCACCGGAGCTCGCCGCCCCAGGAGGAGCCACCGGTACCAGGAGATTCACCGTCGTCGACTTCATCGTTCGCCCGCCACTGGCCGCGCTAGGTTTCTGTCTCGCCGGCGTTGCCCAACATCGACGATGACTCTCAGCCGATGGATTAGAACTAGATCGAACGACCCACATCGCCCCATACCGCTTCGCACCCCCTGTCTCACTAACGAGTGGGGACAGCCACTTAAGCAGCCCACGGAAGCGCTACGCTTAGCAGGCCGGTCCGTTAACTTTTCCCACGCAGCCCAGTTATTTGAATTAAACCTTTTCCATTTAATTTCAAACACACTTCTGTACCCATTTTCAAAAATCAACCCAAGTCGATTCAGTGCACCAAATTGAATGAAACTAATTTTGTTAGAAAGGTCTGGGAATGCTGAATCCAAGACCGTTGGATTGAAGTCATTTGGATCTATAGATCACCCATGGTAAAAATAACAAGGCAGAAGCTTTTCTACATTCAGTTTTCAAATTTAAACCATAATAGCTTTTGAGTTGATTCCAACTCTCAAAAATCACTTTTAACCATACCTTTCAGAATATATAAAAATATATAGGTTTACTTGCAGAAATAATGTTCAAGTAATAAAAGAATGCTACATAGGCATTTCTAGTCACTTTATTTAATTAAAATAAAAGGGTAAAACCTTATTAAATTGTGACACCACTTTAAATCATATTCCCATGGACTAAAATATGTGGTGATGACATGTGTCAACATGATCCCATGTTTGGTTTGGAGAATATTAAATCTTAAGTAGTTTTTCAATGAGTAAAAATTACTTTCCTACAAATAAAAGGAATTAAACCAAGCCTTAATCTTGTAATGTTAGAGATGATGTTAGATCATCTATATGACCCTTGTGTGTGATGATTGCAAGTAGTTAAGTATTGTTTGGTGATTGTGTACATCGTATTTATTTATAGACGCTAGTACCGACCAAGGATACGAGGAGGAAGGAGGATTCTACGAAGAAGAAGCTGAGGAGAACTTCAACCACTGCTCTGCACAAGGCAAGCCTAATACGACCAGTTGAATGTGCAAGCTGATACTATACCAATGCAAGCTAACACTTGCAATTATGAAAGTTAGATAACCTATGCAATGCAATAAGCATGCTTGGTTAGACATATTTGATGATACCCAATCCTAGTTTTATTTACATGCTTTCTATTTTATTTCTTTATCAAAGCTATTACTTGGAGTTTACTTAAGTGACTTGTAGATTCTAGAAAGATATATGTGAAGGTTGCATAAAGAGCATAAAATTTGGCCTAAGCTAGATAATCTTGATGTCATCCTAAGGCATGAGATTGAACTTAGTTAAAACTCCACTAGTTTACCACCCCTCATCAGTGCTTACCCCACCTGTAGATGCTAGTGCTAAGCATAAAACTTGATCAACTTTTGATGGGAATACTTGGTGGAAAAATGGTTATGAAAACCTTGGAATGATGGATCATTCTATTGAAATGTTTTGGACATGTGTTTCCGAACACCGGATGATTTTGGTGATGAAAATGTTGAGGCATGAGCCTTAGCCCTTTATAAAACTGATGGTTGTCTGGATGCGATACCATTCCAATTTTTAACGTACAACCACCATACCCGAAGATTGGTTAGGGCGTGACTGGAAACTTATATACCTTAGTATTAGCTCCCTCACGGCCAAGGTCTGAGCTGAGGCTACCTTGTGAAGATTGTCCACCTGTGCAGTACCCAAGATGACAGTTGGTCATGGTTGGGAGGCCAAACTCATAGGAGAGGTGCTTATACTAGGCGTGTAATTGAAAGGTTAGGATTGATTATCCGCATACTGAGTATGGTGAATTCAGGATTTGTTCCTGACGGATGTATCGAATGTTGTGGTGAAAGTGTACAATCTCTGCAGAGTGTCAAACTATTCGAATAGCCGCGTCATGATTATGGACGATTGGAATAGCCATCTTGTTCCCCGTCAGACTTTTCAAAATGACTTGGGAAACAAAGTGAGACTTTGACTTGACCACAACAGGGTTGTGATATGAAATACAAGTTCCCACTTAGATGTTATAAACTTCAACTAGCATTCGTTGCTTCTAAACTTAGTAGAGATAAACCAGGCTTTTGCAAAACAACCCTAGAGCCTAGTGTCCTATTATCAAAACCCCCTTTCCTTTGTTAGTATTAGTTTGCGAGTACTTAAAGAGTACTCATGGCTTTGTCCCTGGCTATTCCCATGGCCAGACTATGAAGAGGAGTACCTGGAGGATGGACCTTAGGAAGGTTACGAGAACTAGGATCATCTCCCATCGTCAGCATTGCCTGTGAACCCCGAAGATGGAGCTTCGCCTACGCTATCGTTATTATTACGTATTCCGCTGCTTGATGTTGTATTAAGAACTGGATCATGAGATCCCTATTTGTGTAAGAACTTATGTACGGTTGTAATGGATGATGTACTATGGTATCCAATTTTGTTATGTCTCGCAAAAATGGTAATCCTGGGATTGCGATGTATGGCATAACAGACATCTAGGATTAAAAATCCGGGTGTTCACAAGTTGGTATCAGAGCCATCCTGACCATAGGAGACCCTAGTTAGATTGGACGTTTGAATCAAAAACTTAGTTTCAAAACCAAAGAAAACAAATATTTACAAAAACTTATTCTCATTCTTACCCCTTGGATTCTCTCATGAAAAGTCATGTTCTTCAAAAACCCTTGCAAAATACATAAAATTTTGACACACTTGATCACTCTACTAACTTACTCATCCTATATTCTTATAAATGGACGTGAAGTAAATCAAGTTTTATCAGTTGGGGAATGGAGGAGAGCTTATCTTTGAGAGGGATTTGGACCAGCTTTCGGAACTTCTGGAGCGTCCGCACTTTTGAGTTCTTGAAGCTCAGCTCAATGATCAAGGAGGAGAAGATCTGCAGTGGCTAATTGTTGCAAGTCTTAGAGGAAAGATTGAACCTCCCACTGTGGAAGGAATTCAGTTTACCTTAAGAGAGAACAACTGGCTCGATGGACTTGCCAGGGCCATGCAGGAAGCTCTTTCCCGTTTGTGTGGGCAGAGCATCAATCAGATCAAGGGTAATCGCTTTGAGTTTTGCCCGAGGCGTGATGCAAATGGAAAACCACTGGAAGCCCCATACCACCCCGAGCTAAAGACTCAATTGGACCACCTTAGCTTCATGATGTACGATCGTCAGCAGGAGTTAGACAACTGTCGTGACTACTCCAACCAGAAGTCTGCCATCATCAAGACGAAAGACCAAACCATCGCCATTCTAGCAAAGGATCGCAAGTCTCGCTGCCGTCAGCTCGATAAGAAGGAGCGCATCATTGCCCGCCTTCGCCACCACATCTCATCTTTAGAGGAGAGCATCCACGAGAGAGACATGCAGTTGGAGGAAAGGGAGAATGCCGGAGAAGATCTTCGTGGAGACCCCTACTCCTATCTCAGCGATGATGGTGATTTTCTCGAGGATCAGGCTATGGACTTCTTCACCGATGAAGACGATTTCGCCTTCATCGATGATGATGAGGATGATGAGGCCACAGATTCCGAGGAGTAGTAGCACTTGAGCACTAGCGTAGTGAGTAGTATTCGGTCCCACTGTATTGTAGTTTTCAGAATGGTTCTTAAAACCATCTGCTTTTCTTTGTTGTGGTGTGTGTTGTATCGGGTGCTATGAATGAATGAATGAAAAAGCAAGTTGCTAGAAAAAAATAATCTGAGTCAAACTTTAAAAACTTTTCAAAGACCCAAAACCTTAGAAATTTCCCTCTTTTCTCATGATCTATCTCAATCTTCAGATGCCACGTGGATGAAGTGGTTCATCCCCGGATCCGATGTTGCAGATTCTGCAAATGTTGACTTCTGACCGTGAAGCTGAAAGAGCGGAACGTCAAGCCAACCTAGCCACCCTTCAGTAGATAGCCCAGCTAGCCCACAACAACCAAGGCCACGGAAATCAGGACAACGATGGATCTAAGCTCAAGAATTTCCAGAATACCAACCCACCTGTTTTCACTAAGTCAGAAGAACCCCTAGACGCCGATGATTGGCTGCAAACCATGGAAAATAACCTAGAAGTCGCCGGAGTGGAAGCCAACGAGAGAGTTCTGTTCGCCACCCACTATCTATCCGGAGATGCCAGGGCATGGTGGAACAGTGTTAAGCAATGATCGGAGGCGGATGATGACACAGGAAGAATTCAAGGTCAAGTTTAGCAGAACCCATGTGCCACCAGGTTTGATCAAGAGAATGAGAGACAAGTTCAGAGAGCTGAAGCAAGGAAGGATGACTGTAGTGGAATACCGTGATTTTTTTTGTCATTAGCTAGGTATGCCCCGGATGAGATCGACACCGAGGCCATGAAGAAAGAAAGATTCCGGAATGGTCTGCATGATAAAATGCAGACTGTGTTAGTCAATATCCCCTTTGCTTATATTGAAGCCCTTGTCGACTCAGCTATCCAGATGGAAGGAAAGATCAACCAAGCCAATGAGAACCGCAAGCGTCGCATGATGCATCAACCAGGAACCCATCAGACCCCAAAGTATCGCCCCAACCCATCTCCAGGATTTGCCCCAAGAACCAACAGACCCCCGATGAACCGTCCGACCTATCCCAACTGTGGAAACCCTAGGCCCGGAGGAAATCACAACAACCCCGGCAACGCTAGCAGTTTCAATCGTGCCCCACCCAAGTTCAACAACAACAATGCTACCGCCAACACCAACACTACCCCTAGGACGAAAGCAATGTTGTGCCTGTAGCAGCAAAGGACAAGTCGCAAGTGACTTGTTATGACTGTGGAAATAAAGGCCACTATTCCAACGAGTGCCCCAACAAGAAGAATGCTACATCCCCCAATGCCAATGCCCCAGCTCAGCAGCAGCGTCGTGTTCAGCCCGGAAGAAGGTTTGCCCCAGGGAATTCACTCAATCGCAACGGCCGTCTTTTTCTCATGCATGCTGAAGAAGCTCAGGAAGCGCCAGACGTCGTGCTGAGTATGTTTTCTGTTAATTCAATACTTGCAAGAGTGTTGTTTGATTCTGGTGCATCGCATTCATTTGTCACCGAAGAATTTGCATGCACTAGTAAAATTCAACCAACCAAACTGAAGCATGTTATGATTGTTCAAATTCCCGGATCAACCACTAAGGCTAGGAAAATTTGCAAATCCGTCCCTATCCAAATCCATGGCATAGATTTTTATACAAATCTGATAGTACTCAGAACTAAAGGTTTGGAAGTAGTACTAGGAATGGATTGGATGTCCAAACATAAAGAATTGATTGACTGTGCCAAGAAAGCCATAACCATGACCAGTACTGCCAGAATATCAGTCGAGCATATATCTGAAACCTTACCTAGCCAATTCAAATGCAGCAAGAGTATAGCACAACCTACCATTGACCAAGTCCGGATAGTCTGTGAATACCCCGATGTATTTCCAGATGTTTTGCCCGGTATGCCCCCAGATCGGGATATCGATTTTATCATCGATCTAATCCCCGGAACAGGACCCATATCCCAGAGACCATATAGTATGAACCCGTCAGAGCTCGCAGAACTGAAGAAGCAACTGGATTCCATGCTGGAAATTGGATTGATTCAACCAAGTGCGTCACCATGGAGATCACCTGTCTTGTTTGTGGACAAGAAGGATGGAGGTAACCTTTTGTGTACGGATTATCGGAAATTGAATGATGTCACCATCAAGAACAAGTACCCCTTACCCAAGATAGAAGATTTGTTTGATCAGTTGACCGGTGCCAAAGTGTTTTCTAAGATTGATCTTAGAACTGGCTATCATCAACTCAAAATTCGTGCATAGGATATTCCAAAGACTGCCTTTACCACCAGATATGGATTGTATGAGTATATAGTCATGTCTTTCGGACTAACCAATGCCCCTGCTTATTTCATGAATCTCATGAATAAGATTTTTATGGACTTCCTGGATAAGTTTGTCGTTCTTTTCATCGATGACATTCTGATTTATTCCAAATCAGAAGAAGAACATGAGCTACACCTAAGGACCATTCTTGGAACCCTTAAAGAGCATCAGCTGTATGCAAAGTTTAGCAAATGTGAATTCTGGTTACAGGAGGTAGGATTCCTCGGTCACATTGTATCAGCCGGAGGAATTGCCGTTGACCCTGCGAAAGTGAAAGATGTAGAAGATTGGCAAGCCCCAACCACTCAAACCCAAGTTCGTGCATTTCTCGGATTGGCGGGATATTACCGCAAATTCGTAGAAGGATTCTCTAGTATCGCCAGACCCATGACCCAATTGCTGAAGAAGGACAAGAAGTTTGAATGGACCGACAAATGTGAAGAAAGTTTTCAAGAACTCAACATGAGATTGATTTCAGCCCCAATCTTGATCATGCCAAATATCACGAAGCCCTTCGATGTGTATTGTGATGCATCCAAGATCGGTCTCGGATGTGTGCTAATGCAAGAAGGCAAAGTTATATCTTATCTATCTCGACAACTGAAGCAACATGAGCAAAATTACCCAACCCATGACCTCGAACTCGCAGCCGTAGTTCTAGCCCTGAAGACATGGAGGCACTACCTGATGGGAAACCGTTGTGAAATCTATTCGGATCACAAGAGCCTGAAGTATATATTCACTCAGAAGGAGCTGAATATGAGACAGAGAAGATGGATTGAGCTAATCAAGGATTACGATCTGGACATTCACTATCACCCTGGTAAGGCCAATGTGGTAGCCGATGCCCTCAGCAGATTACCGTGTCGCTTGAACTCCATGATTTTGATGGAGCAACCAAGTTTGCACAAAGAGATGGAAGATTTTCGAATGGAATTAGTAAGTGAAGGATTCTTGGCTAGCATAGAACTCCACCCCACTTTGATCAGTCAGATTAAAGAGGCACAAAAGGGAAATGCTAGTATTGACGGAATCAAGCGTCGTATCGGTATAGGCAAAGTACCCGGATTCACCGAGGACGAAGAAGGAGTTTTGTGGTACAAAGGACGCCTTTGTGTACCAGCAGATTCTGAGTTGAAAGAAGTTATTCTGAAGGAGGCTCATGATACTCTTTATTCTATCCATCCCGGAGGAACTAAGATGTATCAAGATTTAAAGGAGCAATTTTGGTGGCATAAGATGAAGAGAGAAATCGGAAGCTATATCGCCAAGTGTGATATATGTCAGCGAGTCAAGGCAGGACATCAAAGACCCGCTGGATTGTTGCAACCATTGCAAATTCCGGAATGGAAATGGGATTCCGTTGGAATGGACTTTATCACTGGACTGCCTACCTCTAGTAGGGGAAATGACTCTATCTGGGTCATAGTGGACAGATTGTCCAAAGTCGCCCATTTATTGCCCGTCAAGACCACATATCAGAGTTTGAAGCTAGCGGAGTTGTACATCGCTAGAATAGTTAGTTTGCATGGAGTCCCGAAGAACATCGTATCGGATCGAGGAACTCAGTTTACCTCGAGATTCTGGAAGAAAGTCCAAGAAGGTTTAGGAACCCGCCTAGATTTCAGTACCGCTTATCACCCTTAGACCGATGGACAAACGGAGCGAGTAAATCAAATACTCGAAGATATGCTGAGAGCATGTGTGTTAGAATATGGATCCAAGTGGGAAGACTGTCTTCCCTTCGCAGAATTTTCATACAACAACAGTTATCAAGCCAGTTTGCAAATGGCCCCATTTGAATTCATGTACGGATGAAAGTGTCGCACCCCTTTGAATTGGTCGGAAGTAGGAGAGAGTCAGATCTTCAGACCCGACATCCTACGAGAAGCAGAAGAGAAGGTTCACAAGATTCGTGAGCACCTCAAGACCGCCCAATCCAGACAGAAGAGTTACGCCGACAAGAGACGTAGAGACCTCGCCTTCAACATAGGAGATTTTGTTTATCTGAAAGTGTCGCCATTGAAGGGAATGCAGCGTTTCCAACTCAAAGGAAAGTTAGCCCCCAGATATATCGGAGCTTTCAAGATTCTGAACCATCAAGGAGAAGTATCGTATCAATTGGAACTACCCGAAGAGATGTCAGCCGTGCACAATGTATTCCATATCTCATTACTTCGCAAGTGTCTCGAAGTCCCCGAGAAGACCGAAGTGTTCAAAAATATCGACCATCGGACCATAGAGATCAACGATAACCTGACCTATCCCGAAGTACCCATCTGTATTTTGGAAGAAGATTTTCGAACTACTTGAACCCGAAGCATCAAGTTTCTCAAGATTCAGTGGAGCAACCACACAGAAGAGGAAGCTACCTGGGAGCGCGAAGATCACATCAGGACAGAGTTTCCCGATCTCTTCAAATCCTAGGTAATCTTTTCGTCCTTTTTCAAATCTCGGGACGAGATTTTGATTAAGGGGGGAAGTTTTGTAACATCCCAAAAATATTGAACTTGGATCATCAAACTCTAAGCATCAAAATTAGGGTTAACAAAAACTTTTCTAAATAAAGTTATGAATGCATGCATATGAGTATGCATTGAATTTGAAATTCTTTTTGAACCACCTTGTTTGTGTGTTTCCTTGCTTGTAAAATGTTTCTTAGGTGAAATAAACATCATCTAAAACATTTCCCACACTTTTCCCAAAGACAAGTAAATCAAAACAAAAAAAATAAAGGAACGATCATTTTGACAAATTTAACTACCATGCCTACTTTGGCTGTCTCAAACTTTCAGAAACTAACAGAAACTTTTCTAGATCTTTGCACCCCTTGATTGTACTCATAACAAAGTATCAAGGCCCACTTTGTGATCATCCAGAAACTTTCAAATGCATAGTTTAAATGGCAATTCAAAATTGAATCTTTATCATATGAGAAGATCCCACTCTTTCAAAAACCACTCAAACAAGCTCAACTTTCAAAACCCAAGCATCTGCAGACTCACCAGCACCAATCTAGCACACCCACCAAAAATCTTTTCAAAATTCAAAACTTGAATTCATGCGGCCATTTCATCAAACACTTGGCAGACACAAATCAAACAAAATCAAAACACTATAGTGTGCAGTGTTTTGAGCCTAACTGGTTCCCTATCTAGCTCACAACCATCTCAGTAGATCATCTAGCAAGATTAACCAAGCACTAGCACCACTGTGAGCTTGCCAATATCATCAATGGTGAACAGCCGAAGCCACCCATGTCACCCCCATGTCGACAACAAGCTAGGAGGAGAACCAAGCCTAGCCAGCATATCTGGGAGGCAGCCCATCGTCCACCGCCACTCCCTGTCCAACGCTTGAACCTTGCCAACCACTAGACCACACGCACGGACCGTGCCCAGCTTGCCAGCAACCATGCCGAGCATGCGCCAGAGCGCCACGCTCGACCGAAGCCCACAGACCGCGCGCCGCCCTCACCGCGTGCACACACGATCACCACCGACCCAGGAGACCGCCATACATCCTCGTTTGTCGCCCCATGCCGCACAGCCACCGCTCGCCGTCGAAGATGCCGCCTCTGCCGCGCAGAGTGTCGCGTGTTCCAGACCAAACTGCACCGTCCCACGTCTCGCCACCTTATCATTGAGCATCGCCAGGGAACACCGCACCGTCCCCTACCTTCGCCCATGCCAATAGCTGTTTGTACCATCGCCCCCAACGAGCTCACCGTGCGCCCCGTCGGTCCCCTCGCTCGACTATAAATAGAGGCCACCCCCAGCCGAATTGAGCACACCATTCTACTCCCCTCTCCTCACTGATCGTGCCACACCGTTCCCGGAGCAAGGCGAGCAACACCTCGTCGGAATTTCACCGGAGCTCGCCGCCTCTGGAGAAGAAGGGAGCCAGCAATTGGAGCCGCCCCAGGAGGAGCCACCGGTACCAGGAGATTCACCGTCGTCGACTTCGTAGTTCGCCGTCTCGCCGACCCTCGCCCGAACCCCGGTGAGCCCCCAGCAACCCCCACTGGCCGCGCTAGGTTTCTGTCTCGCCGGCGTTGCCCAACATCGACGATGACTCTCAGCCGTTGGATTAGAACTAGATCGAACGACCCACATCGCCCCATACCGCTTCGCACCCCCCCTGTCTCACTAACGAGTGGGGACAGCCACTTAAGCAGCCCACGGAAGCGCTACGGTTAGCAGGCCGGCCCGTTAACTTTTCCCACGCAGCCCAGTTATTTGAATTAAACCTTTTCCATTTAATTTCAAACACACTTCTGTCCCCAGTTTCAAAAATCAACCCAAGTCGATTCAGTGCACCAAATTGAATGAAACTAATTTTGTTAGAAAGGTCTGGGAATGCTGAATCCAAGCCCGTTGGATTGAAGTCATTTGGATCTATAGATCACCCATGGTAAAAATAACAAGGCAGAAGCTTTTCTACATTCAGTTTTCAAATTTAAACCATAATAGCTTTTGAGTTGATTCCAACTCTCAAAAATCACTTTTAACCATACCTTTCAGAATATATAAAAATATATAGGTTTACTTGCAGAAATAATGTTCAAGTAATAAAAGAATGCTCCATAGGCATTTCTAGTCACTTTATTTAATTAAAATAAAAGGGTAAAACCTTATTAAATTGTGTCACCACTTTAAATCATATTCCCATGGACTAAAATATGTGGTGATGACAGGTGTCAACATGATCCCATGTTTGGTTTGGAGAATATTAAATCTTAAGTAGTTTTTCAATGAGTAGAAATTACTTTTCTAAAAATAAAAGGAATTAAACCAAGCCTTAATCTTGTAATGTTAGAGATGATGTTAGATCATCTATAGGACCCTTGTGTGTGATGATTGCAAGTAGTTAAGTATTTTTTGGTGATTGTGTACATCGTATTTATTTATAGACGCTAGTACCGACCAAGGATACGAGGAGGAAGGAGCATTCTACGAAGAAGAAGACGAGGAGAACTTCAACCACTGCTCTGCACAAGGCAAGCCTAATACGACCAGTTGAATGTGCAAGCTGATACTATACCAATGCAAGCTAACACTTGCAATTATGAAAGTTAGATAACCTATGCAATGCACTAAGCATGCTTGGTTAGACATATTTGATGATACCCAATCCTAGTTTTATTTACAAGCTTTCTATTTTATTTCATTATCAAAGCTATTACTTGGAGTTTACTTAAGTGACTTGTAGATTCTAGAAAGATATATGTGAAGGTTGCATAAAGAGCATAAAATTTGGCCTAAGCTAGATAATATTGATGTCATCCTAAGGCATGATATTGAACTTAGTTAAAACTCCACTAGTTTACCACCCCTCATCAGTGCTTACCCCACCTGTAGATGCTAGTGCTAAGCATAAAACTTGATCAACTTTAGATGGGAATACTTGGTGGAAATATGGTTATGAAAACCTTGGAATGATGGATCATTCTATTGAAATGTTTTGGACATGTGTTTCCGAACACCGGATGATTTTGGTGATGAAAATGTTGAGGCATGAGCCTTAGCCCTTTATAAAACTGATGGTTGTCTAGATGCGATACCATTCCAATTTTTAACGTACAACCACAATACCCGAAGATTGGGTAGGGCTTGACTGGAAACTTATATACCTTAGTATTAACTCCCTCACAGCCACGGTCTGAGCTGAGGCTACCTTGTGAAGATTGTCCACCTGTGCAGTACCCAAGATGACAGTTGGTCATGGTTGGGAGGCCAAACTCATAGGAGAGGTGCTTATACTAGGGCGTGTAATTGAAAGGTTAGGATTGATTATCCGCATACTGAGTATGGTGAATTTAGGATTTGTTCCTGACGGATGTATCAAATGTTGTGGTGAAAGTGTACAATCTCTGCAGAGTGGCAAACTATTCGAATAGGCGCATCCGCGGTTATGGACAGTTGGAATGGCCATACTGTTCCCCCGTCAGACTTTTCAAAATGACTTGTGAAACAAAGTGAGACTTTGACTTGACCACAACAGGGTTGTGATATGAAATACAAGTTCCCACTTAGATGTTATAAACTTCAACTAGCATTCGTTGCTTCTAAACTTAGTAGAGATAAACCTGGCTTTTGCAAAACAACCCTAAGCCTAGTGTCCTATTATCAAAACCCCCTTTCCTTTGTTAGTATTAGTTTGCGAGTACTTAAAGAGTACTCATGGCTTTGTCCATGGCTATTCCCATGGCCAGACTATGAAGAGGAGTACCTGGAGGATGGACCTCAGGAAGTTTACGACAACTAGGATCATCTCCCATCATCAGCATTGCCTATGAACCCCGAAGATGGAGCTTCGCCTATGCTACCGTTATTATTATGTATTCCGCTCCTTGATGTTTTATTAAGAACTGGATCATGAGATCACTATTTGTGTAAGAACTTATGTACGGTTGTAATGGATGATGTACTATGGTATCTAATTCTGTTATGTCTCGCAAAAATGGTAACCCTGGGATTGCGATGTATGGCATAACAGGCATCTGGGATTAAAAATCCGGGTGTTGAAAACCTCTAACTTCAACGGAAGGAGTATAATTGCATCGATCCACCATTCAATGTACAAGAGCGAATGATATGAGTAGTCGGATGGTGATCAGTCCATCGCGCACCCAAATCATTACTTTGCACATGAATAGGAGAATTATGCAACCAACTCTCGGATTTCAGACTGGAGATCTCGATAAGCAATGTTAAGAAACAAAGGAGTGATACAGACTATCCATCTGATCTGAACAGATGATGATGTCGTCGCATTGGAAAACACCGGGATATACAAAGAAATTTTTTATTGAATTGCGGTCCACTGAAAGGTACAGCAGATGAAAGATTCATCAGATAACATGAAGTCCGGATGTAGCAACACCGTTACAAGAGGAAGGAAGTGAAACCCTGAAGGTACGACGGAAACCCAACCACGAGAATTCCTGGACTCGAAGAAAAGATAAGAGAGCAGATTCAAAACACGCAAAGGTAAGAGGATAATAGCAGAGGGGTAAGAAGTAAAAGCAGACCTAATCAGATCTATCCAACCGATTTTCCAAAATAGTTTTGACACTCTACCACGTCCGTTATCTAGGTTACCCTATAGGTGGAACGAGTGGGGTATCGCAACTACTGAGCTCTGATACCACTCTGTAACACCCTCGGAATCGGCACTAGGCAAGTTTTAGATATTCCCGCCAAACCCGCATAGAAACGATTCAAAGGTGCCCACCAGGCACTTTCATGTGGGTGGAAAACGAAGTAATACCATTACACATTAGTCCATGATGGAACCCATAGAACAAATATATACAACAACGACTCCATGAGTCAAGAATTCAGATATACAGTACAAAGATCCAAATCACCTTGAAAATGATACAGCGTCCGAGTACGGACAAGATGCAAATGGGGCTAAGAGCCCTGAAGAATAACCAATGGCGTCCATAACCCTGCCCAGGCCAAGCCGGAAGGGTAACCCTGCTAACGACGTCGATCTCAAAACCTGCTTAAACAAAAGGGGTGCCGACAAAGGGCAAAGGAAAAAGAGAACGGTCAGTACTGAGGCTAGTACACGGCAAGACTAGAATTCGGCGTTCCTCGCCTACATAGGTATGGTGGACTGAAGCGGCAGCGCAGCATGCACTAAACAACCTATAGAGACTCAATACAACTAGCGACTATCAGATAGGGAGGAGAAAGCCCTATTTAGTACCAACCTGAAACTATCACCAAGCATACCCATCCTGATATTTCCCCCTCGAGACCAAACGAGGAAGTCAAACCGAGGAACTCACACAGTTGGCAGTTTTATTTATTCAGTTATCGTTGCAGCAATTACTAGTCAGGTATAGATAGCAAGAGTCATCCTGATTTAATAAGCAGTGGGCACTTTTAGTTAACCATTTCGTTGTAGTTGCGACACTTACTAGTCAGATACAAATAGCATGAGACATCCCAAAACCCAGCAGTTGTTGGTATTTTTATTTAGCCATTCCGTTGTAGTTGCAATACTTACTAGTCAGATACAATGGTAATAGGTGACAACCCAAAACCAGCAGTTGTTGGCACTTTTATTTAGCCATTCCATTATAGTGAAGCTGATTACTAGTCATTATAAAGTCAAATTTATAGCACTACTTTAGTTATAGTTGTCTATGATCGAGATACTGTGCTCCAAGTCGTCCATAACCGTGGACACGGCTTTCAGAAAATTTTACCCTGCAGGGGGGCACAAATAGCAACACACGCACGATCAACCTCGGGAAAAACCAAATGAAAACCCAACGAGGCATCACGACAGAAGATTCGCAAGATTCATATAAGATTTCAGGGGCCATCCCACTAAGCTACCCGCGACGAAGTTGGCCGGCTCTGAAATGGACCCAGAGGTTTGTGACGACGGCTGTAAACGACTGGGAACCCGAAAGTGTGACTGGGCTTGTCGATACCTCGAAAACGTGGCACGGGGTTCCAAAATAGTACAGGCGCTCCATGAGCAATAGTAAATAAAGCAGTAAAGCATGTCATAAGTAAAGGATAGTAATAAAGCCCCAAACTACTTTGTGGCCCCAAGAAATTAAATATGACTCAAGCTAGGGTTAGGAGGATTCATGGTCCCACATGCGGATAGTGCGAATATTCAAAGAACAGGTATCAAGTACTCGGGGTCCTACGGGACACAAGTGGACGGTTAAAAACCAAATAACATCTATTGCCCACCCGTGCCTCTTCATTATTTACCTAGTTCAATTTTAGTTATTAAATGGTAATTAAAGCCATGATCATATCTAACATTAAACATGCAGCATTACTCCAACAACTGTGGTACTTGACGGCACGCAACCGCACTTGAGCAAGCGGCTACGACACGCAAGTCCAACTATCTACCAAACAACAGGTAATAGGATGTGTCCAAGGCAATATAAGGCTGCAAGGGATATCACGGGTACGAAAACTAGAGCATCGCAACATAGATAGCAATAGATCAACAGGAGGAAATAAAGACTATGAAAGTAAAATAGGTAGAAAGAGGGGGAATGATCGCCTGAAAAACATTGCCGAAGGTTCATCCAAAGATCGGGTCGACACTCGCATCCACTCATCGGCCTAATCCATGAAGAAGCAAAGCACTAGAAGAAACACCGGGTGCACTATTTATTACTACGACAAAAGAGCGGGCATGATGCATGTATGATGTATGGCATGGCAAAGATGTGATGCAATTAGCAATATTAAGGGGAACCGGGGTCCCGACAATTAATTATTAAGTTCATGTTGTTTAGATACCCCGCAATTTAAATGTTGTCTTAATAGGGCAAAATATGTCACAGGTTCAATGCACAAATTTAAATGGGACTAATATTAGACTAGAAAAGCCCACATATGGTTTCCATATTTAATTTAGGTGAATCTACATAAGACCCCCAAACCACAACAATATGTATGCGAGTATGAACAATTCAAATGCCACAAGTCATATAGCATTTATAAAAATAGGGGCTTGGAGAAAGGGTCTTGGTGATCAAATAGGTCGAGGGATCGGTCTTCGGGATCCGTTTCTTCGGTTTCCATGTTGGTGGGGATCTTGGATCGGCGCATGTAGTGCATCGGGGTCAGTGTCCAAGTCATAGGAGCAAGAACTCGACAACACTGCGTTATGCATTGGGATGAGCTCGACGCCACCAGTGACTCGAACAACTTGTGGAAACGGCATTGGCAACACCCTGTAGACATCACATGCCGATTCAGGGATACATGGTCGTGTATGCTATAGGAAAAACAACCAGGCAAAGGAGCACCACATGGCCATGGAAACAAATATACGTGCCTTGCCTAGGAGATGGACGAGGAGGATGTTGGACAGGGGAACAACGGGCAGCCATGGCCGGGAAGGCCGACGAGGGACACGACCCCGAGGAGCTGCCGAGGAGGGGGAGGCGGCGCTCTGCAAAGGCGCAGGCTGCCGAAAGTCGCCAGGCGGTCTGACGTCTGGCGCGGACGGGCGGCTCGACGGGGAGTCGACGCGGGCACGGCGTCGGTCCTGGGCGGGAAAGAGCTCGCGGGCAAAGCGGTGAGGAGGGTCGCGGCGACGGGCTCATGGACGATGACGCAGACGACCGGGGGCAGGGCACCGGGCAGGGCGATCGCGAGGAGTCCGCGTGGTGGAGAAGAGAGCAGGCTGGCCACGCTGGGTTCTGCAGAGCGTGAGGCGGGGTTCGAGGAGGCGGACCCAGCGATGGGAGAGACGAGGAAGGAGGGAGACGCGGGGAGGGCTTCAGTGGCAGGAGAGGTAGGGGCGTCACGAGGACCCGGCGGTGTCGGGGTGGGGCCAGGTCGATAGCGACGGGAGGAGCGTGTCGAGGTGGACACGGTCATCACGCGAGTGTTGCGTGCCGTGATGGGTGGTGGGTCCAAGGGAGCGGGGATTGGGGCCAGGGTGTGTGGCGTGCGTGCGCTGCTTTGTGTGCTGGGCGGCGGCGGCAGGGTGGGGAATGGGGTAGGCTACGGTTTAGGGATTTTGAGGTTAGGGTTTCTAGGTTAGACATGGGATGGTAGGTAGCTGGCTGCTGGGCCATGGTCACCATAGCCCTGCTCTAGTGCTGGTTTGCTTTACCACCTCGCCTGACTCAGAAAGGAATTTCATGATCTCACAATTCTATATAAACGGAGAAACTTCACTCTCAACCTGTTCTTTCACCGGCTGCTCCATAACCAGCTTCCACTCATGCCCTTGGTGAAGTGAATGCCACTGAAAGACTCTCTACTAAGACAAAAGGAGGGGCTGGCGGCTGGCTGCCTCCCCCACAAAAATATGTTTATTTATTTTTATTTAAAAGATTTTGTAGACAGTTTGTTTAACAAATAAAATATATGGAATGATTAGGCCTTATAATTTGAATTAAGAGGGCTAATGTAGAAAAAAAATAAGTCTTTTGGAAAATAATTTAGTGCACAAATATGGATGATGTTATGATGATGCATAAATAAAATAACACGCGATTTTCTAGTAGTGGATTTACCAGGGGTGCTACACTAGACATCTTGACTCTTGCAAGATTTGATTGGGCATTACAACATAATACATAGACCATAATCCAACTGCATCTATGACTAATAATCCACCTTCAGGTTATCATCCGAACCCCTTCAAATATTAAGTTGCAAGCAATAGATAATTGCATTAAGAAATTTTTGTAAAGTAAACAATACAATTTCCCTTAGACAAAGGATTGTTGTTTTCTCCCGAGTAGCAATAGCACATCTACAACCTTAGAAGTTTCTATCACTCTCCCAGATTACTAGAGGCATGGACCTACTATCGAGCATAAATACTCCCTCTTGGAGTTACAAGCATTTACCTGGCCAAGACAGCTACTAGCAACGGAGAGCATGCAAGATGACAAATAACATAGACATGATAGAATCAATAATCAATCTAACATAGTATCTCAATATCCATCGAATCCCCGCAAACACAACATGTAGGATTACAAATAGATGATCTTGAATATGAACGGAGCTCACAAGATCTAAACATGATAGCACAAAGGAGGAGAAAAACCATCTAGCTACTGTATGGACCCATAGTCCAAGGGTGAACTACTCATGCATCACTCCGGAGGCTGGCATGGTGATGAAGAAGGCCTCCGGGATGATCTCTCCCCTCCGGAAGGGTGCTGAGAAGAGCTTCGGATCCCCCCGTTCTAAGGATGGAGTTGGCGGTGGCTACGGACTGTTTCATGGAGATTTGATCGGGTCTTAGGGTTTCTGCATCGGGGTGCTTATATAGGTGAAGAGGCAAGGTCGGTCGGTGCCCGAGGGCCCCACACCTAGGGATGGCGTGCCCCCCTTGGCCGCTCCACCCCATGGTGTGGCCACCTCATGGCTCCACTTCGTCTCCCCTTCGGTCTATGTGTCATTTCAGGTAAAATATTGACTTTGGCTTTTGTTCCGTCCAATTTCGAGAATATTTCTTTACTAGCTTTTCTGAAAGAAAAAACAACAGAAAACGGGCAACTAGCACTGCGGCATCTTGTTAATAGGTTAGTTCCAGAAAATGTAAAAAAAGTACCTCAAAGTGTAAAAAAACATAAGAAAGTTGATATAAAACAAGCATGGAGCATCAAAAATTATAGATACGTTTACGACGTATCAAGCATCCCCAAGCTTAACTCCTGCTCGTCCTCGAGTAGGTAATTGATAAAAAGAATAAATTTTGAGGTGTCATGCTATCACAGTTGACCAAGGTATTGTAAAGCATTGATAGCTGGGATCATAGTACTTTAAACATGAGCATGAAAGATATAACTCTAACAATAAGACATAGAAACTATGTTGTAACATGAAAAGGTACAAACAAAGGATCATGAATAACAATGCGTTGAAAAACATTTTTTTCTTCACATATAGAAAACATAGCAAGAGTGGTATTCATCTTGTCCTTCATGGTATAGCAAAACATAAATGCATAGGACACCTTCAAAGTTCATAAGGGTGACTAGATACAAATAATTTAAGAACAAGCAATATCAAAGTTATGAATCAATCAATAAGCTTTCGGACACATTAAACTAAGAATGCCAACTATGCTCTCTTAATTGGTGCATAAAGATAGAAGATGGAGATTCAACATAAAGGTAAAAAGAAAGGCCCTTCATAGAGGGAAGCAGGGATTTCAAGTTTCATAAAGAGCTTCCAAATATTATGGTACTTATTAGCTTTCGGGTCTCATTGCCCCTATCATAAGCATTTTGAAGTGATTAAGGTTAAAGTGAGGCAAATATGAGTTATATGCTTGACAAATCATAAGTTGAAAGTCTCATGCCCCTTGATTACATGTACCAGACCTCATGCTACTCAACTTTGGTCAGAAGTAAGTTCTTGTCATTGTAACTGTATGTGTATCATAGAGAACCGCCAACAGGGTACCCCTTGCACCATGACACAAGAGCTACCCCATATAAAAATGACAAGGCAACAGACAATGAGCATCTTAGTGATTTTTTATTGCTATTTGCATAGGTTTTTATTGAGGATGCTTCATAGAATACTCATTATAGTTTTGCTCCAAGTTTCCACCATGATTAGGCATGGCTTAGGCTAGCCGCCCAGGCATTTCTCTAACACATATAAATACTCCATGGACTTACAAGTTCTCATCTTATTTCACACCGCCGGCATCCACAAACAAAAGAACATGATGTCAACTGAATAAATAAGTGCAATGTTTGAAAGTGGACCCCATGAAAGCATGGTTTTGCTAACTCCAAACTTATAATTTGAAAGAACACGAGCATCATAATATTGTCACAATGGTTCAAATTTATTAAGTGCAAGAAATAAAATGTGTCATCAAGTTTGTTAGAGCTTTAATCACTAATTTTCACATAACAAAATTTTAATTTGGAAGATAAATAAAAACATGAATATACTTGGAATGGTGTAACACACCATGCATAGGAACTTATAGTGGACTCTTTGGAATAACTTGGTTTCTTGGGAGTTGGATGCACGAGTAGAGCTCATACTCAGTACAAGTGGAGGCTAGCAAATGACTGGTAGTGACGAACTAAGAGAGCAAATAATGGCCATAATCATGCAAAGAGAAAAAACATTATTAATGAAAGCATCAAGTGATATCACAAGTCAAAAACTAAATGATCATAGAGGCTAAGGTGACTAGTTCATAGTCTTAACATGGTGTAAGCATGTGCTAAGTCAACCCGAATAAAGCATCAAAGGAGAATACCACAATATTATGCTTTTGTATGCTAAAACTATGCATGATTCTTTCAAGGCACATTAAGCAATCTCAATTGTTTGGAAAAAATTCATGCTACAACAATAATTACTAAGCATATGGTCAAAGCAACATCTAACATGACATGATAAAGTCTAGGCCACAGTCAAAACAAGCTTCCTTTTGTACCACTATAAGCATGAAACTTTCTACTCTTTTCTAACACCAATCAACTTATTTGAAACAACATAAGAATGCGGGGGTCCAACTAATTTATTCAGAAAACCAAACAAAATAAAACAAAGACGCTCCAAGAACAACACAATAGTGCATGAAGCAATAAAAATAAATTATTTTGAAAGAAAACCTGAGATTTTTATTGATGGAGAAGGGGATGCCCAGGCATCCCCATGCTTTGACGCTTGTACCTCTTGAATATTTATTGGGGTGACACGGGTGGTATCCACAAGCTTGATATTTTTTCCATTCTTCATCTCATCACATCATTCTTCCCCTACACTGTAAAATTTCATTCATACAAAACTTCACACAATCTTCATTAGCAACATTAGTGTTTTTAAGATAATAAGTCTTTGGGATTAGTTTCAACAGAAGTAAAACATCCATTAAAACACAAGCTACTGTAGCAATTCCTTTAAAAAGCTCAAGTGATCAAAGAGAACTCAAAAAGAAACCGTTTAAGAGGCAAATGCAAATAATGGCAGAAATCTGTCAAAACAGACTAACATGTAAGAACCAATTTTTTAGAAGACCTTCTGTTGCTCAAATAAAAAAGTGCTAAACTAACGAAAGTTATATAATAACCTGGGGCATATGCTCAGAAAATTACAGCTCATTCTGACGTACTGGGATTTTTCACGAGTTTTTACAGTGAAGCACAAAAATCTGTTTCGGGGCAGCAACTTCCCCAAATCTTACTTCTCTCTTAGAGGTTATTCTTGGCACAAAAACCACACAAAAATGATAAGGAGAGGTTATTACAGAGGCAATAACTTCCAAGACTCAACAAAAGAAAAACTTACTAAAATAATAATAATTTGGGTTATCTCCCAATAGTACTTTTCTTTAACGCCTTTAAGTTAGGCATGATAATTTTGATGATGCTCACATAGGAAATATGGATTGAAGTAAAAGAGAGCATCAAGAAGAAAATTCAAAAAAAATTTAAGTCTAATCCACTTCCTAGGCATAGGAATCTTGTACGCAAATAAATTCACAAAGAACAAAGCGACAGGCATAGGAAAATAAAACAAGAGTAACATCAAAACTTTCAGCTTATAGAGACGTGTTTCAGTACCATAAAAAATTCTACAACCATATTTTCCTCTCTCATAATAATTTTCAGTAGCCTCATGAATAAACTCAACAATATAACTATCACATAAAGTATTCTTTCATGATCTACAAACACATAATTTTTATCAAGCTCAAAAATAGTGGGATTAAAACCATCAAACCCACTTTTAACAATTTTATAACAAGATGACTGAACGTTCTAAAGAGGTATGGGGTTCCAAGATAAATTCAAGACCCCTCCAATCTCATTCTCAATAGTAGTACAAGTAATATTATCAACCAATATAGGACCATCATCTAGAGCTTTATCATAAACATTTTCTAAGCAAAACTCTTTAGTACCATGCATTTCGAATTTAGGCACAATAAAGGTTTATCATAAGATTATCATAGATAACAGGAGCATAATTATTATCATAAGTTTTACCCATAGCAGATATTTGAAAAGAATCCACATGAACATAACATTCATCCTCCTTTGGTAAGCATGGGGGACAATCAAATAATGTAAGGGATAAAGAGTTACTCTCATTAGAAGGTAGGCATGGGTAGCTAATCCACTCTTCCTCATTTTTTTCATCACTCTCCTCCTCTTTTTCATCTAATGAGCTTTCAGGTTCAACAATTTCTTCTTCCACAGGTTCCTGCAAATTGTGGACACATTCTTGTGCATGACTGAGTCTCTTTTTATAATCAATGATATAACAATTATTGCTGAAATTTTCTATGCAATAATCAAGGATAGAAGAGACCATATCTTTAAGTTCTTTACATGCAACAATTGTTTCATATTTTTTAGACATGAAGGATTCTATTTCAGAAGCTTCCATAAACAAAACAAATTGTTCCACTTCTTCAAATCCAAGATGAATATAGTTATTCCAATGATAGTTCACAATTAAAACTTCTTTACTAAAGCCACATTGGAATTTAAGATATTTAGTATCCTATTCAGAGCAACAATTTATATCATGGCGTTTAAGGAAAATTTTAGCAATTAGATCTAACCTTTTTAACACGGATCTCATGACTTTACCCTTATATGATTCTCTATATTTTATAAAATTTTCCATGGAGGTTCTAGCATGCGGTGGTTCATCTACTACCTTAGCAGTGATAGTAGTTTTCCAAAATAGGAGATCAAGTGGGTTATCCATAATGAAATAGTGATTGGAGCAGAACTAGACATAAAAACAACTTGAAGGAGGGACTAATTTTTTTTGAATTTTTGATAAAAAGAAACAAAGCAACACAACTAATATTTTTTTTGAGTTTTTGATAAAAATAAACAAGCAAAACAAAGCAAAATAAAAAAAGAAAAACAAAAACAAAGTAAAGAGATTGGTCATGAGAGACTCCTCTTGCAAGAATCTTCTTTCTCCCTGAAAAGTGATTGACAAGGAGGAAGAGATTGAAGCTGTCCTTAACTCCCTATCAATGGCGCCAGAAAAGTTCTTGATGGCTCAGATATCTAGAGCTCGTTGGGAACCCCAAGAGGAAGGTATGATGAGCACAACAGCAAGTTTCCCTTAGTTATGAAACCAAGGTTATTGAACCAGTAGGAATAAGGAAACAACTCCAAGGTGTTGCTAGCAACTTGGAACCTGCACAACACAAACTCAATACTTTGCCCCAACTTACAGTGAGGTTGTCAATCTCACCGGTTTGCTGAAAACAAAGGATTAAACGTATAGTGTGGAAGATAGTAATTGCTTGTAGAAAGTAAAAAGTAAATGGTAAACTATAGATGGTATATCAATGATAATGGAATGGACCAGGATCCATAGTTCACTAGAGGTGTTCTCCATAAGATAAATAACATGCTGGGTGAACAAATTACAGCGGGCCAATTGACAGATTGAGAAAGCATAACAATGCATATACTAGACATCTTGACTCCTACGAGATTTGATTGGGCATTACAACATAATACATAGACCGTAATCCAACTGCATCTATGAATAATAATCCACCTTCAGGTTATCATTTGAACCCCTTCCAGTATTAAGTTGCAAGCAACAGATAATTACATTAAGCAATGTGTGTAAAGTAAACAATACAATTACCCTTAGACAAAGGATTGTTGTTTTCTCCCTAGTAGCAACAACACATCTACAACCTTAAAAGTTTCTGTCACTCTCCCAGATTACTAGAGGCATGAACCTACTATCGAGCATAAATACTCCCTCTTGGAGTTACAAGCATCTACTTGGCCAAGATAGCTACTAGCAACAGAGAGCATGCAAGATCACAAATAACATAGACATGATAGAATCAATAACCAATCTGACATAGTATCTCAATTTCCATCGGATCCGCGCAAACACAACATGTATGATTACAAATAGATGATCTTGATCATGAATGGATCTCACAAGATCTAAACATGATAGCACAAAGGAGGAGAAACAGCCATCTAGCTACTATATGGACCCATAGTCCAAGGGTGAACTACTCACGCATCACTCCGGAGGCTGGCATGGTGATAAATAAGGCCTCCGGGATGATCTCTCCCCTCCGGCAGGGTGCCGGGAAGAGCTTCGGATCCCCCTGATCTAGGGATGGAGATGGCCACAGTTACGAACTGTTTCGTGGAGATTTGATCGGGTCTTAGGGTTTCTGCATCAGGGTGCTTATATAGGCGAAGAGGCAAGGTCGGTGGGCGCCCGAGGGGCCCACACATAGGGCTGGACCCCCCTTGGCCGCGCCACCCCATCGTGTGGCCGCCTCGTGGCTCCACTTCGTCTCCTCTTCGGTCTCTGTGTCATGTCGGGTAAAATATTGACTTTGGCTTTTGTTCCGTCCAATTCCGAGAATATTTCTTTACTAGATTTTCTGAAACCAAAAATAACATAAAACATGCAACTGGCACTGTGGCATATTGTTAATAGGTTAGTTCCAAAAAAATATAAAAAACACCTCAAAGTGTAAACAAAACATAAGAAAGTTGAGATAAAAAAGCATGGAGACTCAAAAGTTATAGATACTTTTACGACATATCAGAGAAGAAGGAACCTTTTTTTACGAAAATGCACCTAGTTCTTTGCAGTTTTGCTAGAACAATTAACCCGTGCAACCACATTACCCTGAAGTGGGATGGGGCTTAACCCAAAGTTAGTTCACTTTGATATGGGTATCCGCACAACTACTTATAAGGGATCATCTCCCACTAATTTCGAACTTCCTTTATGAAAAGGGTCAACTGCGAGGCAGTCACCTGGAGGAAGCAGGATCACCCATGTGAGTGATCGGGCGATACTATGAGCCTCTCATTTAAAGTGTCGTCTCTGAAGGAGTTGGGTTGCACTCCGTTTGGTCCGTGGATCCATACGTCCCAGTGTTGAGGGGAACAACTCATAGGGTAGGGCCTTTGTTTGAGTGGAGTTTCCGAAGGTTCCGTTTGATTATCCGAGACCCGCATATGTTTGTATGAAGACCTGGGGGTGACCCCGATGGATGTATCAAATCTTTTGGGTAAAGTGTACAACGTCTGTAGAGTGTAAATCTATTCTAATAGCCGAGTCTTTGGTAATGGACGGTTGGGAAGGTTGCTATAGAGCGGTGCTGGTTTTGTTTTCAAAATGGATTTCGAAAAAGAAAGTGTTTTCAAAACCTGGTGGTCAGAGGGACACCAAAGAAGGAGAGCTGATGTTGATGGATCTAGGAAGAGGATAACCAGGTCAGTTGAGGACTGTGGAGATGAAATAGGGTGACCCACTCCTAGTGTTTTTCCAAAGCTTTTCAAAAAGGTTTCCAAAATGTTTTATAACAGTTCTCAACCAAACCTTGTAGATGCTATACCTATAAGAGAAGCTATTTTTGAACATAACCACTCCTGGAGACCTGCTATTACTACAACCATATACCATATACCCTTGTTATTACTATTTTCTTAAGGTGGTTTGCGAGTACATTCAAAATACTCACTGGCATTGTCCCTGGATATTTACCTGGCTAGATTTCTAGAAGCACGAGGAAGGATGGAGTTGCTGACGTCTATGCGAGCTAGGCCGTCTTTCTAATCAGTCGCCTATAGGTTAAGGCATGACATGGGATCCGCAGTAGAAGACTTCTTCTATTAGTGTTGTAATCGCCATAATGGAAATAATGTAAGTTTTGTACTCGCTACTTATGGATGATGTAATGATACTAGTCGGTTATGCTCATGGCTCACTGATCATGGAAAATTGAATTGCATGCATAACGGGGATTCTCGGGCCGTAAATACGGGGTCCTACAACAACCTTGTCTCTATCAAATTTGACTCTTTTGGCTTGTCTGTGAAGGATTATCTGACCAAGGCTGAGATCGCACGCTTCAATAGTTCCGGAGATCTATACTCTATCGACGGCACTCCCACCACCGCCCAACCCTCATCCGTGGTTGCTTCTGTGGATCTATGGCATCAAATATTAGGACATCCTCAAGCTGCCACACTATCGCATCTTCTTAGTGAAATTTCAATCTCATGTAATAAAGATTCTCATGATCCCTTGGTTTGTGAGTCGTATTAATTAGGCAAACATGTTCGTCTTCCCTTTAGTTCCTCCCATTCTTATAGTACCTTCCCATTTGAATTATTACATTGTGATTTATGGACATCTCCCCATGCAAGTATCTCTGGTTTCAAATACTATCTTGTCATTCTAGATGATTTTACTCACTTTATTTGGACTTTTTCAATGCGCAACAAATTTGATGTACACACTATATTTATAAACTTCCAACAATATGTGTCTAACCACTTCTTTCTACCTATAAGATTTATCCAGTGCGACAATGGTCGTGAATTTGACAGCATTCGAAATCGAAACCTTTTCCTTAGCCATGGCATTCTACTGTGATTTTCCTGCCCCTATACCTCCCCTCAAAACGTCAAGGCCGAACGGGCTCTCCGCACAATCAATGATATATTCCGTACTCTCTTAATTCATTCATCCATGCTAGTGAAATTTTGGGCCGAGGCCCTACGCACCGCCACATATTTACTCAACATAAGACCAACTAAATCAAATCCACACACTACTACCTATTTTTCTCTTTTTCTCTATCACCCCGATCATTCTGAGCTACGTGTTTTTGGTTGCCTTTGTTTTCCAAACATGTATGACACATCCCCTACCAAGTTAGCACCCTGTTCCATCTCTTGTGTTTTCCTCGGATACTCTGGTGAACACAACGGCTTTCGTTGTCTCGACCTACTATCCGGTCGTATTCACATCTCTCGTCACGTCACATTCGTAGAACACGTCTTTCCTTTTTCACAATGCACACCATCTCCCTAATCCGAGTCCTCTACATCGTCGCCCCCTACCCGACATACAGTCCTACATCCTTTCCATGCCATTCCTTCCTCAACCCAACAAACCCAAAACCCTACTCAAACTCTTAACCCTGCCGCGACAAAAATTCACCCCCCTTTTCATGCCGTGGCAGCATATGATAACACCAGACTCACAGAAGCGCACTCTGTCGCGACAGTTGATACGACTGAAAACTCTGCCGTGGCAGACTTCCCTGCCGCGCCACCCGAGCCTCCCTCCCCTTCGCCCGAGTCATCCGCTGCGTCGGGCTCTGCCTCTTCCTCTTCTCCACTCAATCCTCTATCCCATGTTGTGCCTACTACTAAACCAACCAATGATCATGTTATGCATACTCGTGCAAAATCAAGGTTTCGCTTACCCACTCAAAAAGTTAATATCAATGTTGCTCCATCTATCTCTCCCATCCCTAAAACTTACAAATCAGCTCTTCTTGATACTCATTGGACTTCTGCTATGCGTGAAGAATTCCAAGCTCTCATTGATAACAATACTTGGCAACTAGTTCGTCATCCTCCTGGTGCAAATGTAGTTTCTGGAAAATGGGTTTTTTGTCAAAAAATTCACTCTGATGGTACTCTCTCTATCGTAATAAAGCTCGTTGGGTCTGTCATGGTTTTTCTCAACAACATGGTCTTAATTAGGACAAAACTTTCTCTCCCGTTGTTAAACCTAGTACAATTTGAATAGTTCTTAGTCTTGTAGTTACTTCGTTGTAACACCCTTCGAATCGACCCTATGCAAGTTTCAGCGATTCCAGCCAAACCCGCATAGAAACGATTCAAAGGTGCCCACCATGCACTTTCGTGCGGGTGGAAAACAAAGTAATACCATTACACAATAGTCCACGATGGAACCCACAGAACAGATATATACAACAATGACTCAAAGAGTCAAGAATACAGATATACAGTACAAAGATCCAAATCACCCTGAAAACGATACAATGTCCGACTATGGACAAGATGCAAATGGGGCTAAGAGCCCTGAAGAATAACCAATGGCGTCCATAACCCTGCCCAGGCCAAGCCGGAAGGGTAACCCTGCTAACGACGTCGATCTCAAAACCTGCTTAAACAAAAGGGGTGCCGACAAAGGGAAAAGGAAAAAAAAGAGAGCGGTCAAGATCGAGGCCAAGACAGCGAGACTAGAATTCGGCGGTCCTCGCCTACATAGGTATGATGGACTGAAGCGGCAGCGCAACATGCACTCAACAACCTATAGAGACTCAATACAGCTGGCGGCTATCAGATAGGGATAAGAAATACCTATTCGGATCCAACCTGAAACTACCACCAAGCATACCCATCCTGGTATTTCCCCCTCGAGACCAAACGAGGAAGTCAACCAAGAAACTCACACAGTTGGCATTTTTATTCATTTCGTTATAGTTGCGGCAATTACTAGTCAGATATAGATAGCATGAGTCATCCTGATATAATAAACAGTGGGCAGTTTTAGTTAACCATTATGTTGTAGTTGTAGTACTTACTAGTCAGATACATATAGGTGAGACATCCCAAAACCCAGCAGTTGTTGGTACTTCTTTTTAGCCATTCCGTTGTAGTTGCAATACTTACTAGTCAGATACAATGGTAACAGGTGACAACCCAAACCAGCAATTGTTGGCAATTTTATTTAGCCATTCCATTATAGTGAAGCTGATTACTAGTCATTATAAAATCCAATTTATAACACTACTTTAGTTATAGTTGTCTATGATCGAGATACTGTGCTCCAAGTCGTCCATAACCGCGGACACGGCTTTCAGAAAGTTTTACCCTGCAGGGGGGCACAAATAGCAACACACGCACGATCAACCTCGAGAAAAACCAATAAAACCCAACGAGGCATCACGATGTAGCAATTGCAAGATTCATATAAATTTCAGGGGGCACCCACCAAGCTACCATGACGAAGTTGGCCAGCTCGAACGGACCAGAGGTTTGTGTCAATGGCTTTAAACGACTGGGAACCCGAAGTGTGATCGGGCTTGTCGATACTGAAAACACTCCACTTACCTAACAAAGACAGGCACTCCACGCCAATAATCGTAAATAAAGCAAAGAAAGCATGTAAGTACAGGATAGTAATAAAGCCCCAAACTAGTTTGTGGCCCCAAGAAATAAATATGACTCAAGCTCTGGCTAGGGGGATTCATGGTCCCACATGCGGATAGTGCGAATATTCAAAGAACAGGTATCAAGTACTCAGGGTCCTACGGGACACAAGTGGACGGTTAAAAACCAAATAACATCTATTGCCCACTTGTGCCTCTGTATTATTTACCTACTTCAGTTTTAGTTATTAAACAATAATTAAAGCCATGATCATCTCCAACATTAAACATGCGACATTACTTTAACAACGGTGGTATTTAACGACACGCAACAACACTTGAGCAAGCGTCTACGACACCCAAGTCCAACTATTTACCAAACAACAGGTAATAGGATGTGTCCAACGCAATATAAGGCTGCAAGGGATATCACGGGTACGAAAACTAGAGCATCACAACACAGATAGCAATAGATCAACAGGAGAAAATAAAGACTATAAAAGTAAAATAGGTAGAAATGGGGAGAATGCTCGCCTGAAAACATTGCCGAGGGTTCATCCGAAGATCAGATCGACACTCGCATCAACTCATCGGCCTAGTCCGTGAAGAAGCAAAACACTAGCACAAACACCGGATGCACTATTTAATACTATGACAGAAGATCGGGCATGATGCATGTATAATGTATGACATGGCAAAGATGCGATGCAATTAGGCAATATTAAGCAAAACCAGGGTCCCGACATTTAATTAGAGGGTTTATGTTGTTTAGATACCCCGCAATTTAAATGTTGTATTAATAGGGCAAAATACGGTATCGGTTCGCTATACAAGTTTAAATGAGGCCAATATTAGACTAGAAAAGCCCGCATATGGCCTCCATATTTAATTATTAGGCGAGTCGACAAAATAACCCCCAAACCACAATATGAGATACAAGCATGAATAATTGAATATGCGAAAAGTTGTATTATATTATAAAAATAGGGTATCGAATAGGGGGTCACACATTGAGGGGTCTCGGCGATCTTGGGGTTCACCGAGGGTTCGACGGGTTTGGTCTCGCCGGGCTCGGTCTCCGGTAGAAGTTCTTGGCGTTCCATGTCAGCGATCTCATGGCTCCTTCTTGGTACATCGTTGTCAACTTGCGCCAGTGATCTTGTCGATAAGAAGATCTTGGTACTCTAAGGCATGCGTGGCTGCCGACGGTCTTGTCGATGTGTCGGGGTCGGAGAACTTGGCATCGTACCGATGACCTTGGGTACATGGACACGACATGAAGCAACATGGGTAGAGTAACAGCAGGGCCGAGTGCACATGCCATCTTCACATCACCACTCCATCGATCACCTTCTGACACCAAACAAAGAGCACCACATGATGGCTCCACTTGGTTCAGACAAAAGGGCAAACACCCTATGCACCTAGGAGCTTGGCCGACGATGCGGAGACGGTCCGGCAGACGCGAGATAGCGCTTGCAAGTGCCTGTAGAGGAGACCGGCCCGAGGTGGCAGGGTGCTCTGTGGAAGGCGGGGGCGCGCCGGAGAAGAGCCCGGCCGCTGCCCGAGGCAACGGTGCTAGGCATGCCGATGCGGGGAGGATGGCCAGCATCCGACGGCGAGGGCGGGTCGAAGCTAGGGAGGCCTGGACGCGGTTGGGCGGGTACAGGGTGGAGACGGCTCGGCTTGCCGGGGAAGAGCTTGGAGAAGGGTGGCCGAACAGCGAGGGCATCTTGGCGGCGCGCAGAGAGGCGTGGGGAGGAGCAGAGGGCGCTCTCGGGGTGCTGGGGGAACAGGGAGACAAGGAGAGGCGTGCGGCGGCGCTAGCCTACGGTGGCGGCTTGCAGCTTGGCGGTGGATAGGCGAGCCCGAAGGGGAGGGAAGAGGAGCGCATCGGGGGCCTGGGGTCGGCCTCACGGGATTGACGAGCGGGAAGGGCGCGCTCTGTAGGTCGTGGCTGCAGGGTGGGGCTGGGAGCGATGCATGCGGGAGGTTGGGGTTCGAGAGTGCGCAGTTGGTGGTTGAGCAGGAGAGGCTGGGTCAAAGTGGCGGGTGTGTGGCGTGGTGTGCGTGAGTGGCTCGGGTCGGTGGGGGTGCAACTGGCTAGGTGGCGGCGGCTGCTGGGGGAGTAGGGAGGGTAGGGTTAGGGTTTGGAGAGGTCTAGGGTTAGGGTTAGGTTTAGATGGGCCGAGTTGTAGGTGGCCTGGGCCGGTTGGGCCTCTGGCCTGATCGGTCGGACTGCCTCCCCGGACAAAAACGTTTTATTTAATTTATTTAGTTTTAAATATCTTTTTGGTAAAATAGTTTAGGAAAACAAAAGATCCGGACGGACCAAGGGTTTTACATTTGAAATAGAGAGGGGATATTTTAAAAAACAAATATAGGCTTTTAGCGAAATACTTTTAGGCAAATAAATGCATGCTGATGTTATGATGATGCACATAATAAAAACAATAGCGATTTTCTAGTAGTGGTTTTACCCAGGGTGCTACATTCGTCTTGGCCCATTCAACAACTTGACGTTAAAAATGCTTTTCTTCATGGATCTCTCAATGAAGCTGTTTACTGTGAGCAACGTCTTGGTTTTGAAGACACAACTAATCCCAATCACGTCTGTCTTCTCAAAAAATCACTATATGGTCTAAAACAAGATCCTTGTTCCTGGTTTCAATGATTCTCTACCTTTTATTCTCACTATAGGTTTTCAACCATCTCCCTCGGATTCTCTCTTTTTGTCTATCGCACTACCTCTCACACGGCCTACTTAATCTTATATGTAGATGATATTGTATTAACAGCTTCCACTCAACATTTTCTCGATCTCATCATTTCCTTACTTTGCTCTGAATTTTCCATGACTGATCTTGGTATACTTCATCACTTCTTAGGAATTACTGTCCCTCGTGATATCCATGGTCTTTTTCTATCTCAGCGACAATATATTCTTGATCTCCTAACTAAATCAGGCATGCTTGACTGCCAATCGTCTAAAACCCCTATAGATACAACTACAAACTTTCCTCCTCAGGTGATGCTTTTCCCGATGTCACTCTCTATCGTAGTATGACCTGTGCTATTCAATATCTTACTCTCATTCATCCAGAAATTTCTTTTGCCGTTCAACAAGCCTGTCTCTACATGCATGATCCTCGCATTCCACATTATAATCATATTAAACGTGTTCTTCGATATCTCAAAGGTACTATTGATCATGGTATCCACATATACTCAGCATCTCCACACAGTTTGATAACATATTCCGATGCAGACTGGATTGGTTGCCCGGATACTCGTCGGTCCACATCCAGATACTGTGTTTTCTTGGTAACAACTTGATTTCATGGTCTTTGAAACAACATGTTACAATTTCACGTTCGTCTACAGAAGCTGAGTACCGTGCAGTGGCACATGCTGCCGCCGAAACGGTTTGGTTGCATCAGGTTCTCTGGATCTTTGTCTTCATGTTCAACAAGATACTATAATTTATTGTGATAACATTTTAGTTGTTTACATGTCTAGAAATCCAGTGCAGCATCGTCGGACAAAGCATATCGAGATCAACATCCATTTTGTTCGTGAAAAGGTGGCTTTGGGACAAGGTTTTGTTCTTCATGTTTCAACCACTACTCAATTTGCAGATATCTTCACAAAGGGTCTTCCAATAACATCGTTTATCGACATTCAATCCAGTCTCAACGTTGGTAAACCATACATTGACACTGCGGGGATGTTAGATTATAAGCCGGTTTGCGTTTTGCTTGTATAATAAGTTAGGGTTTGCCTAGCCGGCCGTCTGTATGTATCCTTTGTAATCTCTCAAACAATATCAATTATAAGACAATTATATTTCTACAATATGGACCCTGTGGAATGCTCACAATAATATGTGGTTGGGGCATATTTCCTTCTTATACCACGTCTCTGATATACATAATCTGCCGTTAAATTCATCGCTGGTCTATGTGTATATGGAAAATTTTGCGACAAAATTTTTGGGCTAGAAGTAGTTATTTTATCTTGGGTGAGCTACTCGTGTTCTCACCAAACGCAAGAGTTCCTTCATGAGAATAAGAGGAGACCGATACTCTTGCTATAGTACTAAGGTGGTGGTAATTACCAGCATTAGATTTAGGGGTGTGCCTTGTAACATCCTGATTTTTATGGGTTTAATTTTTTTAAGCAAAGGATGTTACAATAGAATAAAATAAAATAATATTTTATTTGGAGTTGTTAGAATTAATTCCAAACCTTGTGAAATTAATTAAACAAAAGGATCAATGGTTTAATCCTCTATTAATAATATTTGGATCCAACTTTGATTTGCTAATTCGTTTTCAGTTTGGCTTTTATTGAAAGTATATTTAAATTTGGCTTTTCCCTTGTACATGCGCAGCACATCGTGCGAATTTTCTACCCATGCACGATACTAGTAGTATCTTCATGTCTATTCTTTCTTTTCCTTTGGTACCTATGCGTTACCGAAGCTAGCCTTTGAAGCCTGTTTATATTCCTAGCTTCGGCGTCACACCGGTCCATCAGCTTACCTCCATCCCAGGAAGGCCCAACCGAGCCAGCAGTTCCGCAAGTCCAGTTCTCGCTCGTTCACGCACGAGTCCATATCTAACGTACGGCGCTGCGGCGAGCAACCTCCATCTCCGATTCTCACGCATACACAACCGCCTCGCTTTCGCACATAAAGCCTCGAGTCGACATCTCCTCTCTTCTTTTTCCACCCTGCGCCGCAACCCCAAGCCCTTGGCACTCAGATCGATCTAATCTCGTGAGACGCCACTGTCGAACTCCGCTCGCGTTCCCAAGCTCGGATCAGAGGACGACAAACGACTACGCCATCAGCATCACTAGGAGGAGAAGAACTGATTCCTGGACCAGAAGGACGATTCGCTGATCGCTGAAGACGTACCACGCCGCGTCTATAACCCGGTTCACCGATTTCCACAACAACCGGTGAGCACCCGCAGTTTTCCTTGCACACATGTGTTAGACTATATCCTGGCTACCTCCTAGAAATAATCACTGCTGTTAGTTTCGTAGATTGCGTAGTTGCCGATGAACCGAATGCCGATCGATGACATAGACATGTAGACAACCTTTCACACCTCGGTTTTGATCAAGCTTCATATTGGAAACGTCCCAGATTACTCTAAAAACCAAACTGTACTGTTAATTACGAGGACTTCCAAAGTTTATCAATCTACTTCGAAAATGATTTTGGCATTCAGTGCATCACTAGGCACATATGAATGATCAGGTAGCCGCTAGATATTTGAGTGTTCACTTTTGTCTAGTCTGAATCGATCTGATTTTTTTTCATATGCCTAATATACGATGCTTGTTATTCATGTTGGTCTAGTTTAGTCGTACTAGGTGGATAGGCGGGCTTCGCCCCGCCGTCTACAATGTGGTTTGACATGGTTTGACACTACGCAATAGGTGTGGCGGGTTTTCATGTGTAGCCGCCGAGATATTTGTGCGAGGTAGAACTGTTATTTATTTATTTTGGTAATGCCCCTAAAATAAAAGAGCTAGACACCCAAAACTCCGATTAGAGACAGCGAGAACATAAAGGGATTGTATATCAATGAAGATTAAACAATTGGTCTCAACTCAAATAGTCTTTTGCAGGCAAAACAAACTAATTGCATGAATCATGTTTTTAACAAAAAAGAAACTTAACCAACATGTAGACCTACACTCAATGGCACACGATATGGTGATATTCACAATGCAAGACCACCAAATAAGAGTTCAAAAAATTATAGCAGCTGCTCCTGCCTTCAGCCAAGCAGTATATGATTATGGTACCCCAAAGTCAACATACTGGCAAACCAATCTTCGACAAGTTTTCCTAGATAATCATCTCTGCAGTAGCCTCTTGAAGAGCAGATATGACTGGCATCTTGAACCTGGATAGAAGGAGAACCTAGTGACCATTAATGTCATAGAAATGAGAACTAAGAACACAAGATCATAACAGGTGCTGTTGTAAAGGTGCACATAACTTTTGTCCACTTGGATGAATTGATACCTAATGAATTGATTGTGATTCCCGGAGCCATGATGCTTCTCAAGTAGACATGTGTGAAAACCTAGTTCAACACACTGTCATTAGTATCTTTTAATGGAAAGTCCAACATGTGCACCTTCTGCAAAAAAGAGATGAAAGTAAAATAACCATTCAATGAACATGTAAAGTGTGCACTTCTAAGGCAACCAAAAATCACAAGATGGACGGCTTATATTTATTTGCCTCTTGTTAGCGTCAGCAAGTTGGCCATGCAGAATAAGCACAATCTAAAATGGAAGCCACAACACAGTTATGATCATCAATATTATGATTGAACAATATGGAGAACAACATATTAACAAATGAGAGAAACCGATTGGAGCTATCGTGCCAACAGGTCCAGCCACAACACCGTTGGATTAGTCTACACATCGTGATGTTTGTGCAAAGAATACTTTAGACACTATAAAAAACAATTCTTTATCCTTGACAAAAGCTCTTATTGCTGGAAAGATCGGAGGTGTAAAAGAGTATAATAATTTTTTGGATATAGAGAAACATACCATTAATTGTGCACACACTCAAGCAGTGCTTAGCTGATTTGTAGGAGATTTCTCTCGTCTGTTTGAATTATGTGGCATGTAAAATATGCATCTATTTTTTGCAAGTACAAACAATCGGGACACCACGAAGGAAACTGGCCAATATTCTAACAAAAATATGCAAACAACATAATAATATGATGATAAAAGCCAGGAGGAGCTGCCTAGATGGGTTGTAGTTCAGCAACAAATAATAGGCTACCAGGCTCGTTCACTGATATTTCTATAGATCGAACCTGCAAGGATGAGCACAACTTCATTATTCAGATTAACCTATTATGTTACCACGTGGTTGAGAGAGAGTATGGCATACTATTTGGAATAGGCTTGCTGGACAGAATAAAATTAACCGATGCAGAGGCTGCATGGAAGCAATTACAAAAAAAACAGAGCAGGAGAACATGAGCAGATTATATATAGATGATAACAACAAAGAGAGGAAGGCCAGGATTGATGAGATCAAAAAACTATGAGAAGATCAGACTGATGCGGGAATTTTTTTCACATCCGGCAACACCAGCAGGCGCAGGCGCGAAATGGTTATTTAAGAAGAGGCAACTCAGGGTCTTCGAGAAGAGGCAACCGATGAGATCAAATAGTGGACGCGCCAGAGCAGGCAGACAATAGAAGCCATTGAAATCCAAGAATCGCCCTTTCGCATTGTCATGCGGGAGACGTCATGTCAGCGGGCATTACAGATCCAGTTTAAATAGGATTAAGAGCCGCTACATGCAACACCAAAGAACATCAACAAACTACGGTTGTTGGCAAAGTGAACATCAATTTGTGACGGCACATCCTCCAATTGATGCAGCGGCGACGTATCTCTCTTCCCGGTCACACGATATATATATTTTTACATGATATACTCTTTTCTTTGGGGTGCAGCTTTAGAAGAAAGGGGGAAGGACCGGAGCATTTTGGCAGTCAAGTATCGAGCTGGGTCGCTGCAGCAAAGAAGCGGGCTAGTAGAGTGAGGTTGGGACATGTGGGTTCGACCTGATGATCCAACTGGTATCTGTTGGAGCGAACGGAGCTGAGCCAGTCGCTAGGGGTTTGATACCCCGTGTGCTGCTACGAAAATTTGTTATAGTTTTTCTGAACGGTAGTCTTGTAACCAAGAAGATGAACCCCATTGCTGCAAGACATTGGCATGCCATACAACCTAGCTATAGGCTTGCATAATAGAAGAAACAAAAAAATAAGAGCATAAAATAAATAATGGGAGATTGACACAATTATGGATTTGTAGACAATTTAGTCGACACGACTAATACGTCCATTCTTTTTTGCAAGAAATTCAACTGGTTATGTCTAATAATCTAACTTTCTTGTTCATATATCATCTTACAAATGTGAGAAGGTAAAGAGAATAAAACATATAACACTTTGTATCGCAAAAGCTATAAACTAATTCTTAACTTATTTATACTGAGCTTAAAACGACCTTCCCTATTCTACTTACTATAAATAGCTTACACAGTAAGAAGTTCTGCCTACTATTACATATATGCGGATGAAAAAAAGGCCAGTAATAATTTATTATTAGAAGCTAAAGTGGAATTTAGCAAAGGTTATATGTGCCTTCTGTCAGGTTTTATTTCATGCCTTGCTTCACTTCATATAGAAAATAGAAGGTTATCCTATACGCTAATAATATGATACAACCATAGTAAATTGGTAGCTCCAAAAAATAATTAGAGTGATTTGAAATTGTTGTCATCACCCCGGTACGAATTGGCAGCATGTTCAAAGTGCACTTCGTTAGACAACACTAGAGTAGAGCAAGCACATATATAGTGTAAAAGCATAGCACAATAACCACTATGTGCAATTTCATACAAAAATCACCTCGCCCATAGACACGCTCATCGAGACACGGGCATTGAGATAGCTGTCTCTATTAGATCTTTATAGATAAAAGCATTGCCCTAACTTATTGAAATAGCCTATTTCTAAATATGCAAAAAATATTGAATTTGTGACTATTGTCGAGATTTATCGGACCATGAAAAGAATAACATATAATAGAGCATAGATGAAAGATGGGCACATCAGCAATTCAATTATGGATTCTACTTAACACTATATACAGAGTAAGAAAAGGAAAGCACAAATTATATTTAGAACATGCAAGGCATACAAATATTAAAAACTGCATAAAAGGCAAGTGAAGATAAATGACCATCACGCTGCCTACGAAAAACACATTTAATTTTTCTCATAAATATTCACTTGACCCCTAAAAAAAGAAATCAATTATATACTCTAGCTTCCTACAATCATTTTATGGTATCTGTAACAAATGCCTACCTACCTTGAAAAGAAATGCATCTGGTTGGGTAAAAATCTAGCTATCCATATTAAGAGAGATGAAACCCGAGTGTGTCCAGGCATTGTCACAATGTGAGAAGAAGGTACTTCAGTTCACCCGGCCAAAAAAAAATATACGGTGTATGTGCAAATGAAATACTCTCTCCCACTCATATTAGTTGACTCAAATTTGTTAAAATTTGGATGAATCTAGACACTATTTAGTATATAGGTTCATCCAAATTTTGAGAAATCCAAGTCAACTAATATGGTCCGAGGGAGTAGTATAATCACTTCCAAATATTCATAATTTGGTACATGGACAAATCATAAAGAAAGAGAGCATGTACGTATGAAGAGACAAGGAGTAATAAATACACTGTCAGACTCATGAGATCTCGTAGGCAAGGGCAGTATATTAACCCTCAAAAAGAAAAATGGAAGGGGAGTATACTGATCGGGGCTGCAATTTTATTGAATAGGCCAACCACCTACATTGTAGAACTCGTGATGTTGAATCAAAGCAGGCAAGAGCCATGAATGAAAGCAGATCCAATCGAAGAAACCCTCGCTGATGTGCGTCGACCTCGTCCTAGAAGAGCCGCTCAAGCGAGGTTGACCTTGGATCCAGGCGTCCATGTGATGATCCGGGAGGATGTCGCCGCTGCTCCTGTCCCTAGCGACAGAGAAGGATAGGGAGGCGCCGGCGTTCATCCCCGAGGACAGCATGGGAGCAAGGGAGAGCGGATGGGGACGGGGAGGCATCTTTGAGAGTGTGCTATCTACTCGACCGGATGAAGTCCCAGTTCTTTTTATTTTTAGAGCTTCTCCGAGAAACTGTTCTTCAATTTTCAGGAAAATGGCCTAAAAATTCTGACGGCTTCAAATTAAGTTTCAATCAAATTTGAAAGCCTCGCAATTTTTTTAAACCGGCTTTCCCAGAAAGCTGGGCGTAGGGCAGTTTCTGGAAGAAGCCGTCAAAAGAACTGGACCGAAGCACGGGAGACTGCCGGCGGTGGAAGTAGGGCAATGGCAGAATACTATATAACACGGCCAATATGGCTTCTTGCAGGATATGGTAGTACCGAGAATTAAAGGCATGTTGCACAAGAAAGAAAAGCTCCGGGGCCGAGAACAGGACTCCTAATTGCCGCCGAATCAATTAAAATAGATAGAAGGAATACATATTGGGGAGGTAATCGAATAAAAACCGCACCTTTTTATTCACTGGTAGTCGAACGATGGAATCGGAGGGCTGGGCAAATCGAAGCTCTCCAACTCTGACTTTCCCCCACTGTCACTGGGCTTCTTCTCCTCCTCCTTCTTGTCGAACAGGCTCCGGAGCAAGCAGCCACCACCGCTAGAGTTCCTGACCTCAGGAGGGACAACGGCTGGCTGGGGCATGCCTGGGAAACCGTCCATGCCTTGGAATCCGCGGTGGGAGGTTCTACGGCATGGCAAGGACGCGGTTGAGCATGAGGCCGGCGCCCTCGATGAGCGCGAGGAGCCAGATGCCTATGAGCGCGGAGCGTCTGGCGACGCGGACTCCCTGCCGCATGGAGAGGAACCCTCCGGTGGCGGCGCCCACGATGATGGAGTTCCAGGGGTCCTCCTTCTGGCGCGCGAAGACCATGGTACAGTCAAAGGCGGATAAGAGGCCACCCCAGACGGCGAAGCTCCCGCCGAGGCGCGGCGTGTTCATGCGCACAGCCTGGGACCCGCCCATGAGGCACTCGCCGTTGCCCGTTGGGAGAGTTGTAGGTGCCCTTGAGGAAGCGGAAGATGGAGCCGCCCACCGCGCCCATCCCGAATGCGCCGCCCACGTCGTCCAGGATACGGTCCGGGAACGGCTCCCGCGAGGTCTCGGCCGTGCCCATCTCCTCTTCTGCTCCGGCGATTCGGCGGCGGCGTGAACGCAGACTAGGGTTGAGAGCAGGGGGAATTTCTCTATCGGGAGTTTGGGATGGAGTGGGACTACGAGTCCCGGTGTACGAAATGGCCGGTTTGCTGGTTTTTTACAATTTACTTTAGCCGAGCGCGTGAGCTGGTGCTCAGCGCGTGTTGGTCTTCTCTCACCCGTAAGCTATAGAATAATGTGAGCTTGTAGATGACTATATACTTAGTTATAAATTAAGTTGGTGGAATTAGATGACAGGTTCTCTGAATCCCTTTTCCCTTTTTACACATGCCTAACTTTAGATAATTGTTGTAGATAGTTACTGTCTCACGTGCATCTATTCTATTATGTAAGTTAGCTAGTTTGGATTTTATCAGTATAACATGTCTGGTTGTTTGTAGACCTTACTTTTCTAGGATCCACTATATGGCATGTTCCTAATCGTGGTCTTGGATTGGCACGTAATTCTTTTGTTAGCTTAACACTGTTACTTTGCATCAATGCCATGCTACTTGCTATACTACGGTCAATGTTAGGGTGTTTGGTTCATGGCCGTTTCATGTCAGGTGTGCTTAGTATTGCATGTACAAATATTCTAATCCTAGTTTAGCTCAGATGCACTACTATTGTACGTGTGCAGTCAGAGTAGCTTTTTGACATGCTCCTTTTATTTCACATGTATGCAATAGCTAGCTTTGTGCATTGCATATTGTATATATGTCATCTATATGGACTATATTAAAACTATTATTTTTGTAATATTGTTATTAGTCGAGAACGATAGACCGACTCTTATATCCCGAACTGTTCAAACGTCGCAAGCCTATTTGGAACTTTTTATCTCGACCTTTCTATTTGGATTTTTTTATCGTTATTGGAATTGGTATTTATGTGTGGTTAATCGTTATGACGAGTAGGGAGTGACGAGTTCGATCAGAATCAAGAGTACGAGGAAGAGCAGAACAACAACAACAACAACAAAAAAAAAACAACAACAATGAAGACATGCCCTTTTCATAACTATCCCATGTTTTACAAGTGCATGTTATTTATTCTTTTACAAATATTACTGCTATTTTGTTTACACACATACTTTGATACACCTGTTGCCATACACTACCATGAGTAGAGATTATGTAGTAATCCTGTTATAGTAGATTGCTTAGCCATGCTCAATAATATTTAGGATCCTTGATATTCCCTCTTTGCAGGAATTGGATGACCCTCAGATCACATTTATACTTTTAAACGTGTTGAGCTCACTGAGCTAGCCGTTACACGGTGGGTTTTGACGCCGGGAGGGAGCTCGCTCACAGACACCGGCGACGGCGGCTTTGGATCTCGTCGGGAAAGCTTGCCGGGCAGTCCTGACCACACAAAACACACGGGGAGGGTCTGGGGATGTAGGGGAGTGCCTTAGAGTGAAGTGCAGGGATATAGAAGCTCGGGAGAGGGAGCTACGCTCAGTTTTTGGGCTATGGCCGAATCTCCTTCTTGTCTCAGGCAAACTAGGTCAGGGGAGGGGATGTGGCGATCAGGAGTGGTAGATCAAGGGTAGATGATCATGGCGAGGACACCTATAGGGGGAGGGTAGCAGGGGAGAGGGCACTTCGAGCTCAAGCTCAATAATTGCTAAAAATGGCGGTTCTTCCTCTAGTGAGCAGTGGAGAAGGAAGGAGGGGAGGGGAGATCGGGGCAAGTTAGGTGGGGGTGAGGGAGTGAAATGAGAGCAATGGGGAGCATTATACTGGCTTCTGGCCTTATAAACCAAAGGAAGGGGTCCATGGTGGACCTTGCTCATGGAGGGCTTGGTGAAGAGGGCTAGGGCACTGATTAGTCGAGGAGGGAGGTGCTAGGGGTGTGTGGGTCAGGTACTCGGCCAGAGAGGGACAAGGGGGCTGCTGGTGTGGGTTTTGACAAGTTTGGTTTTAAACAAGTGTCCCTCTCTCTCACTTGAACACATGGGACAAGGGGGAGGAGGTGCTACAGTATCTTGCTACAGTGTAGTACGACTGGAGGGGTGGTGCTATGCTGGGCAAGTTTGGTGGACCAGGTTGGAGAAGGTTTTGGGGAGTTTAGCCTAGAGGATTTGATTAGTTTTCCATTTGATCAAGGGAATGCTTATAGAGTAGGTTTTATAATTTGCATTGGTAAAATTTAGAAAATGGTACTGGTGTGTATATGAGGTCAAAATATCTCTTCAGGATTTATTTGGTATTTTTCTAAAGATTATAAGTCCACATAATCTCATTTATTCAAAAAGTGCAGAAATGATTTATAGGAGCTAATGTGATATTTATACATTGGACATGGTTGGATTTTGATGTGAGATGGTCCTAAATACAGGATCACACATTGCGTAATTTTATTGGAATTTATTTCGAAGGGAAAGTATTTTGAAGTTATTATTTCATGTTTCTGCCATTTAAGAAAAAGGAAAAAAAGAAATAATAAAGCATATCAAAAATATTTATTTTTGAGATGAGAAGATATGATATTATATATAGGCATCAAATGTGCCTTTATTTGGCAAGGTAGTTTGGAGAAAAACAAGCTTGTCCTTATAAAGAAGGTTTTTAGGATTTTCTCAGAAATGGAAATTAAATAGTTTTAGGACCCAAATAATTCTGGAATTATTTGAAAAAATGTTTATATCCAAGGTTGATGATGTCAACATGGATTATCTATCATAAGCACCTTGGGTTTGAGAATCTTCCTTAAAAAATGGAAGAAAACTAGATTTGGAGGATCTAGGGGTTTGATATTTTTATGCCACCTAAACTTGGTGTGATTAGTGATCTCAAGACTCATGTTGGTACAAGGGATATATGGATAGTTAGACCAAGTTATATAGATGATCATGTCAGCAAGAGTTGGTCTTGGGTGCATTTGAGGTGATCTAGGAGTGATGGCAAACTTTGTTGAAAACAAGGCTGCCATAATAGATGTGTCATGAAACCTCATAAACCAAGTGGGTCTAAGAAGCATAAGGCTCCAATGGAAACAAGTGAAGTGGTTGTTGATACAACATGTTTAGTAGGTCCTAACCATGAATAAAGTTGGTCAAGGAGAGGTAGCACATGGATGTGATCTTCTGTCAAAGTGGGCAAGATGATAAGATTTGTAGAAAAGATTATTATATTGACTACAAAACCATCATGGATGAGTGGGGGTAAGATGAGTTTATCCAAGGGCAGGAGTGGTCTTTGGTAGTAGTCATGATGTACTACAATATGGTTCAAGTACATTCCCAATAATGCACATAGGTTGGAATAGGTGGAGTATCAAAGATTGAATCAGATAAGGATTCCAGACTTGGCCAATTTTGGCAGATGGGTGTATTTGGACAAGTATAAAGGTGTTACAGATTGGGAGAGAAAGCATGAGTCCATCCTCATCATCAAGTGGTTGAAATGTAATTATAGTATGAGTATAGGGGATCCATGCTTGTATTGGGTCTTTGATGAGTTGGATGCTAATACAAAGGATTGGCTCAGAATTGATTTGGTTAAGTAGATTAGAGGGTCACTTGAGTGACTCAAGGTAGATCTAGTTTGGGAGGCTTGGTTTGAGATTGATGATCACAAACATAGATTGGGTCCAAAGGGATGGGCTACTAATTTCTCTCACT
The DNA here is from genome assembly GCA_023614405.1 of Avena insularis. Taxonomy (NCBI): domain Eukaryota; kingdom Viridiplantae; phylum Streptophyta; class Magnoliopsida; order Poales; family Poaceae; genus Avena; species Avena insularis. The sequence goes on from CM042689.1 coordinate 150,601,264, forward strand.
CTAGTTCCTAAGCACACAAGACAATCAGCAGATCAAGGCAAATCATTAGACAGCAGATCAAGCCAATTCATCTTATCAAACTCATCAACTACTACTAAGGTTACCCTCAAGCCTAGCTTGAGGTAAGGATGGGTATGTTGAAATGTTCCTGTTAGAATAAGGTGAGATCCCTTGGTATCTCTACCAAGAGTAGAATTCAAAATATTTATAATAAGGTTTTGGAAAACCTAGAGGTAAGAGTAGTTGGAAGTTCTGTCTTGAAAACATAAGGAGATTATATGTAGGTCTCCCTAGTTTTGTTATAAAGAGAAACTTAATAAAATATTCTGTTTTATCAAAGTCATCTTGGCTCAGGTTTGAAATGCCAGAACACTTGGAAATATGAAAGATGAGCCAAGACATCTCTTTTGAAAAATAGTTTTTGTCAAGAAGGGTTGAGGTAAGGAGTATATCATCTAATACACAATCAGTTGCATGCACACAAGCCAACAAGTAAGAAAAATGCAACTTACTAGGAAAAAGTTTTTGTTCCCCCTAATTTTTTCCTTTTTGACAAAATATCATGGTTGCTAAAATTGGGATGTTTCAGTCAGCAACAACATGATCACCTATCGCGACCTCTAAAAGGCACTCGAAGGAGACTTCGATGGCTGCAAACTCTGGCACGTCAGCCGGGAAAGCAACAAAGACGCCGACTAGCTCGCCAATATCGGTTCCACCTGTGCACTAGTACTTCTAGTTGTGTTCCTCGAACAAATCTTCGAACTCTCCATGAAGCGCAGACACTCCAAGGGCACATCAGACGGTGCGGAACATTCGGGGGCTGTGCCACCCAAGAAAACGGGGGCACCTACTGATAGCTGTGATATTCGACACATTTTTGATGGTTTTTATTGATGGTTTTTGTTTGGATTTGATGGTTTTCTAGCTTTACCTAACACTAATACTTCGGTGTGAAGAAAACTTGGTTTTTAATGTGTGTTTGAGGTTCTGAACATCAATAGAATGTTTTAACAGCAGAAACACAATATTAAGTCGAAAACAAGCAAACGAGGAAGGCATCCAGGAGGTTTAACGACCAACTATACGGCGGGAACATTTTCTCCGGTCGTATAGTTCCCGTAGTATAGTTGCCAACGCCTTCTTCTTGTCGAAAGGGACAACTTTCATGAAGAGGCCACACGCGAAAACACAACACAGCAGCCGTCATTCCATATCTAGAAGGGAGAAAGAAGAGATCCGGAGAAGAAGAGGAAGACGTTCTTCATCTCGCTCCATGATATTCGACCTCCTAGCCACCACACCCCCATAGCCATTTCTTGTACTAGAGAGAGAGAGATATCTTCACCTTGCAAGATTAGGGTTTGAGATTGTTTCTTCCTATCTTGAATTGTGTTGGATTGATTTTCTATTCTTATTGTGGATCTCCATGATAATATCGAGACGAATGACGACAACAACTAAGATCGGCAACAACCTAAGCTTGGGGGAGGTTTTAAAACCTCCAAACTTTGCATTCATATTTTTATTTCTTATTTTGATTTATTTTACTTCTTCAAAAATTGCATGTGTACTTTAAGTTTTGCATTTCTAAATCAAAAACACAAAAAATTAGTTTTAACCCCTATCGGAAATTTGTTTCTTTGTTTCTCTCAGAGATTGCTCAATGTCTGGTGACTTGGCAATAGGGAAATATAGCGGGGTTCAACTCAAGTATGAGAATGAAGCAAGAAACAACAGGTATCACATTCCTTTCATCACCTCTTCTGCAATTTTAAATTGACCCTACAATTATTTACTCGTTTGCACTTGAGTCACTCCCACTTAGCTTATTATCCCATCAATTCTATTCCTTTGATAGTGTCTCATTTTTAGCTTTGAATGATGAGCAATGAACTTCGTTAAAAGATTTATGACATTTTTAAAACAAGAAAAAGTATCCAAAAGATGACTTGAGTCCATGTTTATCCCAAAGGATTTGATTTTAGAAACTACTCAACCCCATTGAGCTTAATGTAAATAGTCTTGATAGTACATTTGAATGAAATTGTTTGATAAAATGGACGCTTTGAAGTAGTAGAGGTTATGCCACTGCTTTTCTAGTAATTAAAGTAAGATATTGCTTTACGCGTGTTATTACAACAATGTCATGCTCCATGGGGAACTATTAACTCTGCTGGCCAATGAACGATCTAAATGTGGGAAACCACTTGATTTTGGCTATTGCGTTATGTAAGCATCTGTAGCTGCAATGCTATGATGAGTAAAATTTTTAGTCTCCTCGTGGTCTCACGCTCCAAGCGAAGTTTAGTACTCCGCTGACCCACTATTGCTCAACAATTATCTATTGGAATGGTCACGAGTGCGCAAGACAGTCCACATTAACATGTTAAAAACAGTGGCATGATTTCTCTATGGAAGAGCTGGAACTTTTGAGAAGCAAGGAAAGCGAAAAGGTTCTTTAAGAGTCTTAAAATTTTGACGTGGGAGTATATGAGTTGCTCTTAAATTTAATGTTTTTATGCCAACTAGCACTCAGAATTGATTAAAGAAACAAGAGCAAAAAGTCTTTCATCTCTCAAAAAGGAGAAAAACCAAAAGAATTTGTTTCACCTTCCTAGCTAAACCATTAACACTTGCACGGGCATATCATTTATTTTCTATCAAGATATACGTGGTTAGGAACGGTGCAATCTTGTGAATACACTTGCACGGGCATATCATTTATTTTCTAGCTAAACCATTAACACTTGTATGATCATGTTTAAGATTGCAGGAATTGTGAAAAAAGGAATTTGACACCAATTCGAGCTTGTAATTTCTTATTTCAGTCTCGAATCTCCGCTATTCTTCCTTATTTTTTTTGTCACTCGAGGGTGAGCAACATCTAAGTTTGGGGGAGTTGATAGCTGTGAGATTCGACACATTTTGATGGTTTTTATTGATGGTTTTCTAGGTTTACCTAACACTAATACTTTGGTACCGAAGAAAACTTGGTTTTTAATGTGTGTTTCAGGTTCTGAACATCAACATAATGTCTTAACAACAAAAACACAATATTCAGTCAAAAACAAGCAAGTCTCTTTTTGGAAGGAAACGAGGAAGGCATCCAGGAGGTTTAACGACCAACTATACGGTGGGAACATTTTCTCCGGTTGTATAGTTACCGCCATATAGTTGCCACCGCCTTCTTCTTGTCGAAAGGGACAACTTTCATGAAGAGGCCAAACACGAAAACACAACACAACAGCCACCGTTCCATCCAAAAGGGAGAAAGAAGAGATCCGGAGAAGAAGGGGAAGACGTTCTTCATGTCGCTCCACAATCTTCGATCTCCTAGCCACCACACCCCCATAGTCATTACTTGTACTTGAGAGAGAGAGAGATCTTCACCTTGCAATATTAGGGTTTGAGATTGTTTCTTCCTATCTTGAATACTGTTGGATTGATTTTCTATTCTTATTGTGGATCTCCATGGTAATATCGAGATAAACTCCTTTTATTCAATTATATCAATGATGCTTTGTTATCTCATGTGTGAGTAAGTTCCCTTGGGCATGGGAGTTGCAAGGGATTTATGAGATGTGATGTTCCTATATACTTTCCATTAGTTTGCGATTGATTTTAATTATTATATTATGTGTGCTTGACTATCTATGGGATGCCTAATTCCTGTTTTCCTATTAAGGACCCAGACAACATGATACTTTGTTCTACATAGATAAGATCTTATTTGCTAGCAGACAGGTGACCCCTGAGTGACATGGGGATATCAATAGAAAACTAGTTTAACTCGATGAGCACGAGGAGCCATTGTGCCTATTGCATTAGTCCGATCCAAGGATCTTAATTACTAAGCAACCTGAAGGATCTTAATCGCCTAGTGACTAACCATGGTTTTGGTAACAGACTAGTAGGATTATTAAAGTGTGGATAAAATCTACCAAGAGGAGTTCCGGCTAATTATGTGTTGCTCGTCTACACACATACTTATAAGATTATAATTGTTACACTTATCACTCATCCACCTGGCACATTCACTATCACCGTGAACTATATCTCCCCGCGCCTACTTTGTCATCTGCAGAAAACAACAAACAATTAATCGCATTTTAGTTTTATTCAAATACATTCGTTTAATCCAAATTTTATTGTTATTTCAACACATGCAGTCAATTCACTCAAAGACCTGTGACAATTTTGAGTGTGACAGAGACTTCACCCATAAACACTTACATTTGGGCTCCATGTGGGATCGATATCTTAACTTCGAAACTAGCTACAAACGATCTGTGCACTTGAAGTCATCACCTACAAAAGAAGAGACGGACGTCCCACTGGTGAACCTCATGTAGTTCTTGGCAATCGAGCAATCATGGACTCAAGCATACATCAAGTACCTGTTGAGCAAGCAATTGCCAGACGACCCGACGGATGCAAGGCACATCGCTTGCTGCTCCAAGGACTTCACCATCATCAACGGCAAGCTTTACAAGCGAAGCATTACCGGGGTTCTCTAGCGATGCGTCACCAACGGTGACAGGAAGAGCATCCTCCTCGACATCCACGGAGGCATCTGTGGCCACCATGCTGGCAGTCATGCCCTGGTTGCTAAAGCTCTACGAGATGGTTTATACTGGCCAATGTCGATGCGTGATGCCAAGGACATAGTCAAAAAATTCAACACCTGCAAATGGTTCGCTTACAAGCTGCACGCACCAGGCTCGGAGCTACAACCCATACCGCTGGCTTGGCTATTCGCCCAATGGGGTGTCTATATGGTCGGCAAGCTGTAGAAGTCCTCGCCTAGAGGCTACATCTCCCTCTTTGTTGTAGTCGAAAATTTCACCAAGTGGATTGAGGCTATGCCCATCACAAATCAAATCGGTGCCACCGGCGTCAAATTCTTCCAATCCATATTCTACAGGTTGGGGTGCCGCATATCATCATCACCTACAATGGAAAACTTCACCTTAAAGGAGTTCCAGGACTTCTGCGATGGCCTCGGCATCATCATCACCTACGCCTCGGTTGCGCATCCGCAGACCAATGGCCAAGTCAAAAAGTCCAACGACCTCGTCTACAATAGGATCAAGAAGAGACTCCCGCGGCCACTCGAATGAGCGGCGGGAGCCTGCGCAGACAAACTTCCCTCCGTCCTCTGGAGCTTACGCACCACGCCAAATAGATCCCCCGTCTACACACCCTTTTTCATAGTGCACGGCGCTGAAGCTATGCTACCTACGGAGGTACCCTACAATGCCCCATGGGTCGTTGCTTATAGAGAGGTGTTGGAGATATGCCCAAGAGGCAATAATAAAATAGTTATTAATATATCTTTGTGTTTATGGTAAATGTTTGCATCCCATGCTATAATTATATTAACCGGAAACATTCATACTTATGTTTTTGTAAACATAAAAGTGTCCCTAGTAAGCCTCTTCTTGAACTAGCTTGTTGATTAATAGATGATCATGGTTTCCTGATCATAGACATTAGATGTTATTAATAACAAGTTCATGTCATTAGGAGAATGATGTGATGGACACACTCATATAGTTAGCATAGCGTAATATCAAGTCATTTAGAGTTCATTTGCTACAATCTTTCAAATACATAGTCACCTAATCCTTCGACCATGAGATCATGTTAATCACCATCACCGGATGGATTCTTTGATGACATCAAACACCACTTCATAATTGGGTGGTTATAAAGGTGGCATTAGGTATTCTGAAAGCATGTGTTGAAGCACATGGATCAATTGCGGAGTTTGTTCATCCATATGATAGATAGATATACTCTAGGCCCTCTAGGTGGAATGTCATCCAATTGGCTTGCAATCATGTGACTAGGTCATAAGGGATGTCATATCATGGAACGAGTAAATAGTACTTATCAGTAACGAGGTTGAACTAGGTATATAGATACCGATGATCAAACCTCTAATAAATAAAGTCTCGCGCAATAAAGAGGATCGGTATCATATTTAAATGGTTCATTCGATAACAAAGTCATCGTAGAAATATGTGGGAGCCATTATGGATTTCCAGATCCCACTAATGGTTATTGATCGAAAATGTGTCTCGATCATGTCTGCATAGTTCATGAACCGTAGGGAGACACACTTAAGGATTCGATGTTGTTTGAGTAGATAGTGGAATGTGAGTTGGATACCGAATGTTGTTCGGAGTCTCTGTTTGGATCCAGGATATCACGAGGAGATCTAGAATGGTTCGGAGAATATAATTTATATAAGGAAAGTCCATTTCGGGGTTCGAAATGTTTTCGGTGTTTTGATCCAAGCTTCTATAATGTTCTAGAAGGTCCACCACCCAGGAAGGGGGTACATGGTATGTGCCATACCCTAGTGGGGCTGGCGGCATCATGCTCTAGGCCAACTCATCCAAGACTAGGAAGAGAGGAAAAAAAACTCTAGTTTGAATAGTCAAATTCTAGTTTGAAAAGTCAAATCCTAGTGGAGGAAGGAAAGGAAACGATGAGGGAAAAGATTTCCCTTTCCCTCTTCTTGCCACCGGCCTAGAGGAGTTGGGGGTGGACTCGTCCAGGGCTAGGAACCCTAGCCGCCGCCCCTCCTACCATATAAGGAGGGGTGAGGGCACCCCCTCGCACCACACCCCAAAAACCCTAGCCGTCGGCGCCTCCTCTCTCTCCTGCATACACTGCTTCAGCTTAGGAGAAGCCCTGCAGTAATACCTTCTCCTCCACCACCACCACACCATCGTGTTGTTCGGATTCCGAGGATATCTACAACCTCCTCTTCCCTGAGGGAACAAGGGAGAGGAAGGTCTTCATTGGCTACCGTACATGTGAATGACTGCGGTAGCGCTGCCGGAACATGGCGCTAGAAGGATCGTCTACGCGATCTTGAGATCGACAAGTGATCTACTACATCGAACACGAGATCCGAATATCATTAAACTGTTTGGATCTTCAAGGGTTAGTTTTCTACAATCTCATTGCACCGATCTCATAGAATAGATCTAGGTTCTATGTGTCCTCGCAATAGAAAATTTTGGTTTTCCATGTTGTGAACCCTAAAGTGGTATCAGACATGACTCTATGAGTAGATCTATTGCACGAGTAGAACACAATGGTTTTATGGGTGCTGATGCTTTTGTTGTCGCTTGATTTTTGTGTACTTTTCATCTTGCGGGATGGTGTGATGAAGCGGCCCGGGCTAACCTTACATGTCACGTACATGAGACTTGCTCCACGCTCATTGTGCAACTTGAATTGCACAAGTGGCTTTGCGGGTGTCTATCTCTCCCACCATAGTGAAGATTCAATTTACAACGGGGACTTGACAATACTTGTATCGATGTTGTGGTTCATGTTCGTAAGTTAGAACGGTTCTTATTCGAAAACCCTAGCCACGTAAAACATGCAAAGAAAATTAGAGGCGTCTTTTTGCAGGGCTTGTGTTGTGATGTGATATGGCCATGATGTGATTGTGATTATATATGATGTATGCAATGATCCTTATTGTAAGTTGGCAACCGACAGGAGCCTTATGGTTTTCTTTAAATTTCATTTATGACCTGCTTGTCTATTCATCAAAGTAGTTGTAATAGTTGCTGTTGGTGGAGGACAACCATGAAGCGGGGCCATTAACCTTGACGCCACGCTGGTTATGATGAAGATCATATTCGTGCTTTGGAGATGGAGATCAAAGGCACAAGAAGAAATGCCATATCATATCACATATTATGAATTGCATATGATGTTAATCCTTTTTTGCATCATGTATTGCTTAGGTTGTGATGGTAGCATTATAACATGATCCCTCTCACTAAATATCAAGTAATAAAGTGTTTGTCCTTAGTAGGCACCGTTGCTAAGACTCGTCGTTTTGAAGCACCACGTGATGATCGGATGTGATAGTTTCTACGTGTGCATACAACGGGTGCAAGCCAGATTTGCACATGCGGATACTAAGGTTAACCTTGACGAGCCTAGCATGTATAGACATGGCCTCGGAACACGGAGTACTAAAAGGTAGAGCATGAGTTATATGATTGATATGATGAACATGTTGATTATTTGCCTTTGAAGCTACATCATCTCTCGTGACAATCGGACTTCGTGTAGTGGATTTGGTTTGTGTGATCACTAAAACAATGTGAGGGATGTTGTTTTGAGTGGGAGTTCACCTAGTTAATTTAAGAATTAAATACGAACTCAATTTATCATAAAATTAGTCTAAAATCTTTGTAAATATGTTGTAGATCATGGCGGCCCCTACCACCATTTTTAATGTGTTCCCAGAGAAAGAAAATTTGAAATACAATGGAAGAAACTTCACATAAGGGTTATGTAACATGAGGATTGTCCTCGATGCTGGAAATTTTACCTATGTGCTGGATACACCGCTAGGTGACCCACCTGCAAACACTACGTCTCAGGATGAGCGCAATGTGTATGACACAAAGTGTGATGACTACAATATTGTAAAATATGCGATCCTTATGTCAATGGAGCCTCAGCTCTAAGAATGCTTTGAACTTCGCAGCACTGCTGCCATGGTGGAGGAACTCAAAACCATGTTTGAGAGCCAAATCCATGCTAAGAGATATATGACCTCTAGTGAGTTATTTAGTGTTAAGATGAAGAAACTCAACTCTATGAATGACCACGTCATGATGATGATGCCTATGTTCAATGTTGTAACATCCCAAAAAAATTAAACAAGGTTATCAAGTTCTCATCACCCAAGTTTAGGGTTAACAAAAACTTTTATTATTAAAATTAATATGAATGCATGTGTGTGTGTTTGATTAATGCATGAATGATTGCATTTGCCATGTTTGATTGCTATGAATGACAAGGATTGGTTTAAAGATGAAAAAATATCATCTAGATCATTTCCAAGCAGAATCAAATAAAGAAAAAAATCAAATTTAAGACATATGAGAAAATGGTCATTTTGGCCAAACTTGTTCACTGGACCACTTTGGGTGTTCCTAGTCAAAGATTTCTAACATAAACAAATCCAATTCTTTTCACCCCTTGCTAGACCAAGTAAAAGTGAACCCAATCCCACTTTACAAACCAACAGAAACAAATTACAAATATATTTAAAGGACAATTCAAAATTGAATCAAGTGTAGGTATTAAGATAGCCATTTCTCAAAAACCAACCAAACCACTTCACCTTGACAAACCCAAGCAACCTCAGACTACAAAGCTTATGAACAGAGCACTCACAAAAATTCATCCAAAAATTCAAATGTTGAATTCATGCGACCATTTCATCAAACACCTGGTGAGCACATATCAAACTTCTACTGTTCTTGATCAATGCCTTGTCCACTACTTGTCACAACTACTAGCCCTTGTCTCCCCCAGTGCCCAGCACTGCATTGAACGAGCTCACCCCCTTCACTGCTTGCACCAATGTCGTGCCACCAAGCTGCCATTGCCGGACGTCCATGGACAACCCGCAAGAAGAAGCGTCGCGCCCGTCCACGATGTCTAGGAGACAGGCCACCGTCCATCGCCTCTCCCTGTCCACCCCTCGAGCTCAGCCAAGCCATGGACCATAGGAAAATCTTCGCGCCCATTTCTCTGCAACCATGCCGAGAGCATGCCAGAGCGCCGCAGTCGACAAGCGCGCACACACCGCGCCTCGCCCTCACCACGCGTAACTGCACTCGTCATGACCCTAACTACCTCCCAGACACAACCGTTCGCTGTCACGCGACACGAAGCCCCTGTACGCCGTCTTGAACACCACCGTCCCCATGCAGAGAATGGACCACACCTGACCGTTCTTGCGGTGACCCAACATACCACTGCATGTTGTAGTATACTATAGTCGTGGACATAACACTCACGGAGTACCATTCCACAAATATTATATCCTTAGAGTGGTACAACAGAAATAAAGCGGGCCCACAACATACATTATCATTATTACAACCATAAATTACATAATGACTTTGAGATCGTTCTAGGTCCATAGTGGTATCCCGATGACTCAGGGCTAAACTATAATAAATCTTAGAACAAGATAAAGAAGAAAACTAAACTTTAAGTTTTATACGAGATTTAATATAGATAGAGGATAGAGATCTATGCTACTGGACTAGATCACTATATATGATACATCCACACTTCAGATACGCCGGTATCCATTCCATAGATGTTTTCGTAATTGTTCCCTTCGACGCTTCTGGATACTTCTGGTTCTTCATAGAGGAATTCTTCTTGGTCTTCAATTGGACATAGTATTTCCTTTTCCTGACCGTTAATGTCTTAAGAATCTAGCAAGGGTTAAGAAGATACGTTGAGTACGAGCGTGCTCAGCAAGTTCACTAAAAAGTAGTGTTTTATGCACTATATCTATAGCCATAGACCATATGTCGTAGGTAATGCAGGTTTTCGGAAACATTTCTTAAAAGGTTGCTTTTATTCTAAAAAGCTATGTTCGTCAGCCTTCACAGGTTTACCAGAACTTTCATGGAGTTCCTTTCCTGCAGCATTCGCACCTCCTTCCCTGAATAAGGAGTAACAAGTTACCGTTCTTACACTCTGCAGAGGTGCGTTACTTTACCCATGAGAGATCAAATCCTTGATGCACAACCGGGCGAATCTTTCCCGTCCACACTTGCTTTGGTGTGGGGCCCAGTAGATGATCCAAGCCAATCACTGTCCTTCTCCGCAACCCCGCATACACCGCAATTGTTGTATGCCTGAACTCAAGGTAGACCTTTCCCCGTATAAAACGACTATACCTTAGTTGGATACACACAACAACCATTAACACTAGAAATCTGTCTTTGTCAGCCCAGATCCACGGTAGACCTTTCCCCGTATAAAACGGCTATACCCATGATCTGCAACTCACAAATTCCTAGAACAGTGTCCAATGCATGCAAAAGGGAGCTGATCCAGCTGACTTCTCCATCCCATTCCAAATCTCATGGTTAACGCGTAATATACGGCGCGAGAATCACTGGCGACATTGGTTGTTAAGTCCTAGATGATACATTCCTATGTAGTGGTATTCCAACTGCCAGATTTAATAGATTAGCTGATCACCCTGGATCAGTAACCAATAGTTCACTTTAATTATGAAAATAGGGTTTTTGACCTTTTTGAAATACAGGTAATGACAACACTGAATTTGCAAAATACTTTATAGAAAATAATCACAGGACATAAGCAAATGTGAACTTGCCTTGATATAGCGAAGTATTGTAGTCGAATGTCACGACTTGACCCTAGACCTCGGGTTCTACAAACATATCATCATTTCCCAGTAAGGACAATATTTAAAGAAGCAATATGCTTTTATGCATAAGCAATGAGATGCATAATGCAAAGTCCCCAAGTAATTCCTCAATAATTTCTAGCGAGATGGACTTAGATGATTTATTTAAGATTTGCTTTATTTTAAGTTTACTTCATAAAAAAGGATACGCACATAAAATATGAAGAGTAAAGTACAATCATAATATAATTCTAAGGTTCCATGATATTATGTACTTATTACAAAGTTCATGTTTTAAGTTGTTATGGCTTTAAAGAAATGGTATAGTGTTTCTTTTGAAGTGGCAAAAAGAATAACATTTGAAGAAAATATTATTTATGTTAATTTATTCAACTCTGAAGATTAATAGGATTGAAGCTATGGTTTTGTAATAATGTTTAAATGATTCTGAGTCATTATATATCTAGCTTAGGATATCCTAGACCAAAGTAAACTATAAAAATGTAATTGGTCTAGAGATATAGCATTTGTCGCATTATCAATCTTGAGGGTCTTTCCCGAGCATAATCAAAGATGGAATCTTATAGTTATGGAACTTTGTTTTAAAGATTTAAATTTAGCATGTGTAATATTTAAAGTTTATATTATAAGAAATTTCTAGATAAAGAAAGATAGATGAATTTGTTTTATAATTTATTTGGTGAATACTAAGTTTGCTTAATATGATTCTATATAATTGAGTCCACTAACTTTTAATATAAGCTAATGATTTGCAAGAATAATTTTGTAAATCTTTGTCTTAAAGATTTTAATAGAATATTATAAAGCTAATTATTTACACTTGGATTGTATCCCTAAATTATAATTATAGGTTGAGACTACTTAGATTCAAAAGATTATGTTCGAATAAGATCATTTCTTACTTAGGAAAGAATTTTAAATAATTAACAAAATAGCTATTTTATTTTAATAATTTAGATAATTGAAGTTATATGATCTAGGAACTTTAAAATGTTTTTATAATAATATTCTTAGTATTTTTCTAGTAAATATACTTTTTTGAAATCCTAAAAATGAATTCTATTTATTTTTAGGCATTATATTTTTTTAAAAAAGTTCTTACTTATTTAATATCTTTAAATATTTGTTTTAAATTTTATTTGTAAAATTTTAAGTTAGTATTTTTATGAGGTAAGAGATTTATTTTTATTCATGAAAATGATTTTTATTTATTTTTAGGAATTTTTCTAAATTTTTAAATTTTCATTTAGTATTTAAGGGTGTTAATATTTGGTTGCACTTTGTTTCACTTAAATAAGTAGTATTATATTTTTCTTAGGTAGATATTATTTTAATAAACATTCTGAGGTATTAAATATATTTTTAGGATTTTTCTACTTTGGAAATTGAAATGTTTAGAGGGTATTTTGGTGATTTCCTTTACTCTTTTATTCTTATTTTTTTTATTTTTTTAGCATTTCCTAAACAAACTAAATTTGGCCCATTGGCCCATCTAATCCAACCCGGCACAATTGGGATTGGGGTCAAACCCCAGCCTCAGCCCCAAGTCACACCCTCCTGTCACCAAATGCACACGCACGTGACCCCTCTCTATCTCTCCCCTTCCTATGCCTCACACGCATGCTCCGTCGCCGGTACTCCGGCTGTCGCTGGTGGCAACCGGCGCAGCCGCTTGCCGGCGTTGCCTCGCCACTTCCTCCTCTATTCTATCCCCACCAGCGCCCCTTCTCTCTGTTCCCAACCGCGATGCCCTGGCTAACCCTGGGTTTTCGGGTAGGGTGCTCCGGTGTGGTAGCGCCCCCACGCCATGGATGCTCCACTCAGGCTTGTATGCCTCCTCTATCATGCCATGATTTTTCCCTGATTATCTATTGGATGCTCATCTCTTTGACCCTAGTGGTTCGATAGTGACGATTTGTTGCCCCAGGAATTGATTGAGGTCAACAGGATGGACAGATGATTTCTCTGACGCCAGTGGGATGGTGTTGTAATTGTGTAACCCCGGTGCTGAGGCTTCTTCCTATTTTGACTGCTATGCTCCTGTTATTTCTTCCTTTACTCAAATTCAGGTAATCTTTATGTGATCGGCCCTCGAGCCAATGAACTGTCTAAAATTTGTGTTAGGTTTAAGTGGTGGTTTGATGGACATATACTAGATTGTGATGTTGGTTAGATGGGCATAAGGTGATGTGCTACATTGGTTTGGTACTAAGGGTTTTATAGTTGTTTCCTATTCATCTAATTGCTTGTGTTTGTGATTTTGATTATCTGCTAGTAATCTTGACTTAGTTCTGATTTGCATATGCAATTAGGTTGCATAGTATAAAAGTATGATACTATTCTTGATATAGATGTATGCTACTAGATAAGTTTAAACATGTTAGATTGTTAGGAATGATTTTTATGGACCTTATGTGGTGTTCTGGATCTTTACAGAATTAGTAAGATGTATGTCGCTTGGTCTACAATAAGTATATATTTTTCCTTATAATTACTTGTGCCCTATGTATATGATTAAGGTTTAAGTAATTTTGGAATTGGACTGTGGTGATGATCTTCTGACCAAATGTTAGTTGATATTTGAGATATAGTATGGTGTAGATTGTTTGAGTTCAGACACAAACAATGGAATTCAATTACTTAGATAATTCTGTCCTAGTGCACTTAATCCTGCTATTTTGGGGTGTACTAATTGAGGATACATCTGCCAACCTTGACAGTAATTATAGCTAGTATGCTTCCCAGCAGTTTTTATCTAAGAAGATGATTTATTTGATAGGGATGTGCCTTCCCTGAATTCAATTTCACATTTGAATTAAACTTTTGCAGATTGCTCTATTGATTATAATTTTGTGATGCCCTGCTTATACTGTCATCCTGATAACACTCTAATCTGACATGATTCTTAGTTATATTACTAAGGAGATGCTTTAAAAGCATTAATTAGTTATAATAAGTTTGAAATGGCTGTGAAGTTGTGTTGGCTAGGAATTAACAATGGCCTTGTTGGAAATGATTCCTGCCCCTTTTTGGGATTTAGGAAAAATGATTAGAAACTTATCCTTTTGCTTGCAGATATGTTCATAATCAAGTTAAATGAAGTGGTTAGTAGCTATGCTGTACAAGATTGACTACTGTGGTGCCTCCATTCAAAGTGTGCATAGTAAGATTACTTAATAGCATGAGTTGTTGCTATTTCTAGCCTATGATGTAGGTCTGAGGCTTTATTTTTGTTGCTCATGGCCATATGCTGTTGTTGCCTTTTAGTTGGCCTTGCAACTTAGTTGGATAATGTCCAACTACTGTTAGTAAGACAATGATCATATGATTCCTAGTTATTTTTAGCTAGGAAAAGAATTATGTGGTGCTATTCTCTTGTGCTATATAGATTCACTAATGAGATATCACTGTGATGCCTCCCTTAGGATGGAACACAGTGATCTCCATTACTGTATAAGCTAAGCTTGCCAAGTAGAGTATGGAAAAAAGAATATCATTCAGTTTGGATGATCTTGATGCATAATTCTAATATGTGATCTTGGTCAATGATGCATAAGACTGAGACCAATTCTTTCTAAGATAATAACAGATGCTGGTTGGCTTTTTAACAGCTCTAGGGTGAACTTATTGTAGCACTTCTACACTCTACTAAGAGCTCCCTCTTACCCAAAATCCATCTTGGCAAAAGAAAATAAAAGAACAATTGATATTAAATATTTTGGATGTCTTAGAGATGAATAACAACCTAGTATGGAAGCTTGATGATGTTGTTCCTAAGATGTATGCTTGATCAGCTGACTCTTCTTATTCCTGTGCTTAAGCTGATCCTCCTTGATCTTCTATTGGCTTGATTCTTGTGCTTTTGGCCTACTCCTTGTGCTCCTGACCCCCTCCTAGTGTCCTTGGATGGCTTCTTCGAGCAACTAGGGTCCTAGTGATGTGGTTTGATCTGTGTGTTATTGGTAAATCTAATAAGAATAAGTGATGTTCTTTATGGTTCTCTAGAGCTAGTGGAGGAAGTATTGTCTGGTGGGGTGTGTGTGAAAGATATGCTAGCAGCCCTGCTACGGCTGGTGCTGTTTCTCCATGTGCTACTCTCTTGTGGTGCTGACAGCACACATAGTTGCATGTGTGTGAGTTGTGTGGTTACTTGCTGTGATGTTATGGATCAGATCAAGTTAAAATATCTTGATATTTGCTGATGGTTTTACTATTTGACTTTTACCTTTTACTAAATTGGTGAAACTTGCCCCTCTGCCTATGAGGTTGTACTGAGGCAAATAAGATACTGATAAGATCAGATACTCCTTTGGTGAAACTTGCCCCCATTCTAATATGCTCAATGACTCACAAGCAATGCATCGCATTGCATTACTGAGAGCAATTCTAACCCCCCAAACCCCTTTATACTTTTTTAGTTTATGCTTTTACAGGAACAATATCAGGAAATTAGAAGATGTGAATATCAAGATTAGTTCTAGGATTTTCCTTTTATCTCATTTTTTTAATTTCCTTTTCTGTTAAGAATTAATGTAAAAACATTGTAATACATTAATTTATTTTAATATTGTAACCATTCTTATTATTCCTTTATTGTAAAAGAATAGTGTAATATATATTCTTTTAATAAAGAATTCTTCTATTTGTTTAATTATTGTAATTCATTTTCCATTTTCTTTATTAACTTATTTGTTTCATTGTAATATTCCTTTGTTCTTTTATTGTAAAAAAACATTGTAATGTTGGATTTTAATAATCTTTATACTTTTAATTTTAATACTTGTATTTGTATTATTGTGAATAAATTTTTATAAGTCAAATTTCTTCCCTCATAACTCCAGAAAACAATAGAGGTCATGTCAAAATTCATCTCACTCCCCTTCTGCTGACACTAAACCTAATTCATCGAAGTGAGAATTCCGATCACTCTAGTCTTTTAATTTGGCAAAAAATTTACCCAGATTTTCAGATGCACAAAATCCTAAATTACCCTTCGTTTATTCCTAAATGCTGGGATGTTACAAACATCCCCCCTTAAATTAAACTTTGTCCCGAAGTTTGTGGTTTCTTGTTCAAGAAGGTTTCCGATAGTCTCGTCCTGAATTTTCTTCTTTCCTCCCAGTTTCTTGTCTTTCCAAAGTTATGTTTTTAATAAACGCCGCACTCCTTGAGTTTACTCTCAACCCTGATTCGGTTATTGTTAATGCCTAATGCTAATTTATACTTCCTCCCGAAGCTTCATGAGATTATTCTTAACCTTGCACAACTTTATTGACGAAGGACTACTGATACTAAACATACCTATTCTAGCCTCGTCGATGTGGTACCATCCGAAGTTTCCACCTCTTGATGGTGATTTTACTCCTTGAGTAACCATCTTGTTGGGACATTCAGTTCTCCTATGTCCTTCCAGACCACACCTATAGCACACCTTTTCGGTCTTCCAACAATTCCTCCTTATATGACCTAATGCTCCACACTTACCACATATGATTTGTTTCTTTCCTTTTGATGCCTCATAATTTGATGTATCACTTCTGGATATGAATCTAGGTATGAAACTTAAGTTTGATGTTGACTTAGTAAATTGAAACTTCTTTGGTTCCCTTTTAGCTCTTTTCTTGGCTAATTTCTTCCTCTCTTCCAATAGCTTCTTGTAATCATCCTCGAAAGTAATTGCTAAATCAACTAGCTCTTGGAAACGTTGTATTGCATCCCCTTGTATTTTCATCTTCATATAAGGGTTTAGTCCTTCCAAGAACCTTTTCTTGCGCTTCTCCTCCGTATTTACTGAAGGGAATATGCCCGAGAGGCAATAATAAAGTGGTTATTATCGTATTCCTTATTTATGATAAATGTTTATTTTACATGCTATAATTGTATTAATACGGAAACGTTAATACATGTGTGTTTAATAAACAAAAGGGAGTTCCTAGTTATGCCTCTCTTATAAACTAGCTCGTTGATTAACAAGATGATCAAGGTTTCCTGATCATGGACATTGGATGTTGTTAATAACGGGATCACAACATTAGTGTAATGGTGTGATGAACATTCATCCTAAGCATAGCATTACGATCAAAGTCATTGAGTTTATATTGCTATAACAACTTACGAAGTGATCCTAATCCTTAGACCATGAGATCATGTCAATCACTAACACTGGAAGAGTTTCTTGATAACATCAAACGTCACACCGTAACAGGGTGATTATAAAGATGGATTCAGAACTAATAAAGTGTTATGTTGAGGCCCATGGATCGAGAGGAATTTTTCATCGATGACGGATAGATATGCTCGGGCCCTCTCGGTGATATCACATTGATTAGCTAGCGAGCAAGTGATTTGATCACTCGAATGTTATATCAGGAACGAGAAAAGAGTGCATGTCGATACGAGATCAAACTAGGTATGGAGATACCGATGATCGAATCTCGGACATGTAATATATCATGAAACAAAAGGATTAAGATACTAGCGTAAAAGGTTCCGCGATCACAAGAAAGTCATCGTTGAATGTGTGGGAGTCGTTATGGTCTCCAGATCCGCTTCGATTATTGATCCGAGAGGGTCTCGATCATGTCCGCATTATTCACGAACCGTAGGGTGACACACTTAAGAGACACCGACATCCATTTGGAGCAAAAGTTTCATGCCGAAAAGAATAACAAGCGCAGGAATTTATTTCACTAGATACCGAAACAGGTTTTCGGGTGAAATTGCATAAAGTGGTTATGCATGTGAAATGGAATTCTAGCAAGGGGTTATTTGTGAATGTTTGTCATTAAAGTAATTGACAAAATTCTGAATAAAATAAAAGAGTTTTATTTAATGTGAGTTTGCATTAAATTTGGTGGAAATTTA
Source organism: Avena insularis (assembly GCA_023614405.1). Lineage (NCBI taxonomy): Eukaryota > Viridiplantae > Streptophyta > Magnoliopsida > Poales > Poaceae > Avena > Avena insularis. Next base: position 150,619,385 of record CM042689.1, read on the forward strand.
ATGGGAATTTGAGTGGGTTTTTGAGTGGAGGGAATTGAAAGGCATTTGAGTGAGTGGAGTGTCCACCCACATGAATGTGGAAGAGGTGGGGGCAGCCCCATGGCTGGGCGCATGGCCCCTTGGGTGCCCCCCTCTCCCTATAAAAGGAGCCCCCTCCCTCTCTCTCACTCACACCTCCTCGTGAAGGATCTCTCTCCCCCTCTAGAATTTATCCCCCATGGTCTCGGACTATCGAGATACATGTTCCCGGTGTCTTTTCGGCAAGAAAGAGTTGTGCTTCCTCTGCATCGCTGGAGCGAGGAGGCGGAGGTTGCTCGGTGCCTCGAACGTGTGTGCGAGCACGGATGCGCTGCTATTTTGCGGCGCTAGGACTTCCTCTCGATCTTGAGATCGGCAAGAGATCGTCTACATCAACCACGAGTTTGGACTCGTTAAGCTTTGTCGGTCTTCAAGGGTATGTTCTCTACGGATATACATCCGCCCGTTGTTTGTATCTAGTAGATAGATCTTGGTACATAGTTGTTCCCATCGTAGGAAATTTTTTGTTTTCTATGCTGCGAACCCTACAGTGGTATCAGAGCCGGATCTATGCGTAGATACTTTGCACGGGTAGTACACATATGAGTATATGGGCGATGATGATCATGTTGTTTCTCCTTTGTTGTAATTTTGGATATTGGTGGCATAGTGGGATGAAGCGGCCCGGACAAACTTTACATGTCCTCGCACATGAGACCTGTTCCACGCTTGACATGCAACTAGTTTGCATAAGTGGCTAGCGGGTGTCTGTCTCTCCTACTATAGTCAATATCTATTTTGCAAGCGAGTTGTCAACAATTTGGTTATCCTCGTTGTGGTTCATGTTTGTAGGTAAGAACGGTTCTATCTTCGAAAGCCCTAAACCACGTAAAATTTGCAATGGATAAATTAGAGGCGTCTAGTTTAGATTGTTGCTGGGCTAGTGTTATGATATGGTGATGCTGTAAGTAAAAGTATGATATGATACTCTTACAACACACATAACGTGTAAGTTCCATAGACCTTGGTCTTACACATAAAGGTATGATAGAGATCATACCACGGTGCACATGATGGAGATCATATGCGAGAACCATATCATTTCACTTATAAACATGAGATGTTTGATTGCATCTTATATTGCTTGTTTGGCGTTTTATTAGCATAATAAGATGATCCCTCATTTAGATATCAAGATAAAAATGTGTTCTTCCTTAAGTATGCACCGACAATGTTTCGTCACTTCAAGACATCACGTGATGATCGGGTGTACTTGAATCCATGAGCATATCTCGGGTGTAAGACAGTTACACACGCGAATACTAAGGTTCTTACTTGACGAGCCTAGCATGTACAGACATGGCCTCGGAACACGGACCGAAAGGTTAAGCATGAGTCATATGTTTTTGATATGATGACCATATGGATGCTCGCCTTTGAAGCTACACTGACTCACGTGATGATCGGACTTGGTGTAGTGGATTTGGTTCATGTAATCACCAAAAAGACACGAGGGATGTCGTTTTTGAGTGGGAGTTCATTTCTAATTTGGATTAGTAGAACTCAATTTATCATAAATTAAATCAAAGTGAATTTGCATAATTTGTTGTAGTCATTGGCATTCGTTCACCACCTTATGCATAGTTGTAATTGAGATAATAGAACTATAGAATTCTGGATATATACTTTACGAACTGGTATCGTATTGTGTTGAGTGTCAATATAAAGTTTAAAGTCCTATTGCAAACTTTCAGCAAAATTCTATTTACTCCGTGAAATTTAATAATTGGTATTAAATCGAGAGTAATAATTCTAGTGTTAGTATCTTAAGTATCGTGTTTTGCCTCCATGATTCTTGATTGTTTTAATATCAAGTTTATCTAGGAGCTGAAAGAATTGTTTCAGAAACCATCATGTGTGGCAGATATAACGATATCTGAAACAATGTTTTGGTTGCAATATGATAGAGTATAATATATGTTCTCATATTGGATGAGAATTTATGAAGGTTGGAGATGCTAGACATCCTAATCATCCAAAAGGGTTTTGGAAAGTAACGTTATACTCACGATTCGCCTTTATAAGCTACAATAGCTTGATCATGAAAGTCGTCATGATAAGGATGAATAGAAGATGTATGTAAAGTGTTTACTACACTAAAAGATTACTAAAGAATGGATTTTGAAAGAATACCGATCATTTTGATGATGGTGATCTACTTCAAAGTGCAAGACCAAAGGTATTATTATTTGAATATACACGCTTTGGACTATGTGTCATGTATATGGCGCCACTTTTGATTTTGATAGATTCTTTTAAAAAGGAAAAGGAAATGCTGAAAGAGAATCTATAAAATATATTTGGCAGAAAAGAAAAGATTGGAAATATCCAATTTAGGTATATAGATGATATACATGTTATGGTTGTATTCTTTGCTTGTTAAACAATGTGGTTCTTGGGTATTGGATACCGAATTGGTTGGTATGAAATTTCATACGGAACAACGCAATTCATGAACCACAATGGCCTAAGTAACTAGCAAGAGAATATGTGATGATGTTCATCGAAAACAAACAAAACGTTGTTTTTATTTCTTATTGACATCAAAGCTTGACTTCAAGATTTGTTTTAATAATTGTTATTTGAATCAGGTATTATGAGAACAAAGGTTGTTCAAATAATTACCGTATTCTATATAAGATGGATGATTTACAAATCTAGTTGGAGAAATCACATCCATAAAACCTAATGCTAAAATGTCGCAAGACAAATGATTGAAAGATCACTTACGAAGTGACATCGCCGTTTAAATTATATTGGAAAGAAAACATGAAGAATATCCATATTCATGGATTTTTGGAGTCTTTGATTTGATCAAGTGACGCTTGTGAGACTTTCCTCGGGATAATTAAAACTTCGTTCAAAGGCCAAAGAAGAACGAACGACTAAATTATTGGAATTTATACATATCGATGTATGTATACCATTATGTGTAGTCGTAAGCGATGGGTTTCAACTTCATATGCTTTCTCCGGAAATTTGAGTGAATGTTCACTTAATGAGAAAGAAGTATGAAATATTTGAAAAACGTTTCAAAGACTTTCAAGATGAAGTGAAAATCATTGTTACAAGAAAATAAATGGTTTATGATTTTATCATAAGGGATTTATTTGAGTTACAAGTGTAACAAGAAAAATAAATGAATTATGAGTTTATCATAAAAGGGATTTATTTGAGTTGCAAGTTTAGCAAAACACCTAGATTTACATATCCCGAAACACCATAGGAGTATGGAATGTTTGAGATTTGTAATGAAACCTTGTTTGACATGGTTGGATCAAAGGTGTTATTCATAAAACTGCCATTATGTTTTAAAAGATTAAAGCTTTAGAGACTACCGCTTTTACACTGAAAAGAGCTCCATCTTGATCCGTTGAAATGACACCATGGAAGTTATGGTTTGGGGTAAAACCCAAGTTATCATTTCTTAAATTTTGGTATGCTAAACATAAGTAAGATGTTTACAAACCGAAGTCGGATGAGCATGTCTTTGTAGGTTATTTCGAATAACTATTGGTTATTCCTCCATAACACCAAGGACAAAAGGGTTTTTCGCTTGAAACATGAAGTTTCTTGAAGAAGGAATTTTTCATAAAAGTTAAGTGGGAGGACAATAGAACTTTGATAAGGTTAACGAACCTTAGCTAAATGTGCTGAGTTGCGCAGTACCGGAAATCATTCTGGAGGCTGCCATAATGCTCATAGCTTATGTGCCTCAAAGGTTGTGGTCACGGAGATCTAAGTTCTTATTGAACCAAGTCGGTCGAATAAACAATCAAATCCTAAGATTTGAGAGTAAATCATTATTGTTTGACAATGATGAACCGAATACATACAAAGAAGCAATGATGGGCCCTGACTCCGTCAAATGGCTTGAAGCCATAAAATCCGTGATAAGTCCATACACGATAAATCAAGTTTTGAACTTGGACCCTCCGAAGGTGTAAAAACCTATCGGTCAGATTTGGATCTATAAAGAAAGCAGACATGGATGTTTCACATCTATGAAATAGTCGACATATGTGAAAGTATTTTACGACAATGTTCAAGGAGTTGACTATGACAAGATTTGATCTTTCATAGCGATATTTAGTCTGGACGGATTAAAGTAGCAACCACTACATATAATTTGTTATATGGTAGATGAATAAACAAAACAAAGTTCTTCTAATAGAATGGTTACCTAGGACGTGTACATGACACGATCCAAAGGGTTTTGTTAATTCAAAGGATGCTAAAAAGGGCATGCAAACTTCAATGGTTTAAGTAAGCATCGCGGAGTTGGAATCTTCACCATGATGAAAAAGAGTTTTCATCAGGAGACGATGAAGATGCTTGCATTTGCAAGAAATTAAGTGGGAGCGCTAAGACATATTTCTAATACATTATGTGGAGGACATCTTGTTGATTAGAAATGATGTATATTTTATTGACAAAGGTTAAGAATTTCATTTTGATGAAATACTTAGACAAAACCCGAATATTTAGCATGAATGTCTATAGTGGATAGACTGTGACGCTAATATGGTTGTGCCAAACGTACATATATGAGATATTGAAGGAGTTCAATATAGAAACGACAAGAAATAGTTCTTGTTGCATGGAAAGGAATTGAATCAAGATTCAAGTGTATCGATAAGTGAAACAAGATTCAAGTGCTTTGACACTTGATGAGTGAAATCACGAGAATGTTTTGATCAATCATACCATGATATGTACACATCCAGATATGTCCTATGCTCTAAGTGTTATGAGCATATACCAGAATGAATCATAAAATGATCATTGGACTATAGTAAGGATATTCTTATGATCTTTTGGAAGAACTAAGAATATATTTGTGTAGAGGTGACAAACAATTACAAATAGTTCATTCTAAAGCGTTACATTGATACTAGTTTTGTCACAAGATACAAACTAAGTTTATCTCAATTTAAACTATGAGTGGCACAATGAAATGGAAAGTTTTCATGATGGATTTGGATGAATTCCAAAGTTAAGACATTGTGACGGATACTACAACAAAAGGCTAAGTATATGACTACTATAGTAGCAGCAAAGGAGGGAATTTGTGTCAAGTAGTTTCTTATAAAACTAAGGTGTGGTTCGCAGCATTCTAACACTAAAGATATATTGTATTGACAATAGTATCGACGTGTTTTAACCCCAAGGAACTAAAGGGCTCACCGAAAGACCAAATTTATACAATGCCATCTCATTGGAGAATGAGTGATGCGTGAAGACGCAAAGACATGCAAATACACACAGACTGATCCAGGATCCGTAGATTATGTTAACCACTTGCAATTGCGTATATGGAACACCGGAAAGCCATAAGTGTTCAATCATAAAGTTCTCAAACTAGATTATTGTCTCTAGTGCAAGTGGGAGACTGAAGGGAATATGCCCGAGAGGCAATAATAAAGTGGTTATTATCGTATTCCTTATTTATGATAAATGTTTATTTTACATGCTATAATTGTATTAATACGGAAACGTTAATACATGTGTGTTTAATAAACAAAAGGAAGTTCCTAGTTATGCCTCTCTTATAAACTAGCTCGTTGATTAACAAGATGATCAAGGTTTCCTGATCATGGACATTGGATGTTGTTAATAACGGGATCAAAACATTAGTGTAATGGTGTGATGAACATTCATCTGAAGTATAGCATTACGATCAAAGTCATTGAGTTTATATTGCTATAACAACTTACGAAGTGATCCTAATCCTTAGACCATGAGATCATGTCAATCACTAACACCGAAAGAGTTTCTTGATAACATCAAACGTCACACCGTAACAGGGTGATTATAAAAATGGATTCAGAACTAATAAAGTGTTATGTTGAGGCCCATGGATCGAGAGTGGAATTTGTTCATCCCGATGACGGATAGATATGCTCTGGTCCCTCTCGGTGATATCACATTGATTAGCTTGCAAGCAAGTGATTTGATCACTAGAATGTTATATCACGGGAACGAGAAAAGAGTGCATGTCGGTAACAAGATCAAACTAGGTATGGAGATACCGATGATCGAATCTCGGACATGTAATATATCACGAAACAAAAGGATTAAGATACTAGCGTAAAAGGTTCCGACGATCACAAGAAAGTCATCGTTGAATGTGTGGGAGTCAGTATGGGTCTCCAGATCCCGCTTCTGATTATTGATCCGAGAGGGGTCTCGATCATGTCCGCATTATTCATGAACCGTAGGGTGACACACTTAAGAGACACCGACATCCATTTGGAGCAAAAGTTTCATGCCGAAAAGAATAACAAGCGCAGGAATTTATTTCACTAGATACCGAAACAGGTTTTCGGGTGAAATTGCATAAAGTGGTTATGCATGTGAAATGGAATTCTAGCAAGGGGTTATTTGTGAATGTTTGTCATTAAAGTAATTGACAAAATTCTGAATAAAATAAAAGAGTTTTATTTAATGAGAGTTTGCATTAAATTTGGTGGAAATTTAATGGGAATTTGAGTGGGTTTTTGAGTGGAGGGAATTGAAAGGCATTTGAGTGAGTGGAGTGTCCACCCACATGAATGTGGAAGAGGTGGGGGCAGCCCCATGGCTGGGCGCATGGCCCCTTGGGTGCCCCCCCTCTCCCTATAAAAGGAGCCCCCTCCCTCTCTCTCACTCACACCTCCTCGTGAAGGATCTCTCTCCCCCTCTAGAATTTATCCCCCATGGTCACGGACTATCGAGATACATGTTCCCGGTGGCTTTTCGGCAAGAAAGAGTTGTGCTTCCGCTGCATTGCTGGAGCGAGGAGGCGGAGGTTGCTCGGTGCCTCGAACGTGTCTGTGAGCACGGATGCGCTGCTGTTTTGCGGCGCTAGGACTTCCTCTCGATCTTGAGATCGGCAAGAGATCGTCTACATCAACCACGAGTTTGGACTTGTTAAGCTTTCTCGGTCTTCAAGGGTATGTTCTCTACGGATATACATCCGCCCGTTGTTTGTATCTAGTAGATAGATCTTGGTACATAGTTGTTCCCATCGTAGGAATTTTTTTGTTTTCTATGCTGCTAACCCTACATTTACCTCATCAACTACATAACGAGATAATTGACTAAACTTGCTAATATATTTCATTACGGTTTCATTGTTTTGCCGTAAGTCCATGAATTCTCTCTTTTTAAATTCCATAATGCTTTCTGGAACATGATACTCATGAAAATTTTGCTTGAATTCTTCCCTGGTGAGTATCTCTTCTGGTGTGTGCATAGCTAACTGATTCTCCCACCAATTTGCGGCAGATCCGGATAGAAGAAATGTTGTATAACACAACTTCTCCTCATCATTGCATCCTACATTTTTAAGTTTCCTTTCTGTATCCATCAGCCAATCCTCTGCATCCATAGGTTCTGATGCAGATGCAAAAGGGATTGGTTTGGCGTTTTGGAAATCAGAAAGGCTTACTTTGATATCTTTGTTTTCCTCTCTAGGTCCAATTCGTTTGAGTATTTCCTGCATGAACTTATTCTCGTACTCGTGCATTATTTGCATGTATTGCATGAAATTATCCTCTATCAATGGACGAGTTAATGGTCCAGTTGCAATTACATCCATATTGCTTTCCCTCTGCTTAGCTTCTTGCTCCAAACGTTGTCCTTCAAACCCAGCTTATACTCCCGTATCCATACCCTCTCCAGTACTGTTACATAAAGCAAATACTCATACTTACATCATGCATATGTTTTCTGAGCTCAAGTCTATGCACAGAGCTAGTCACACAAGGAAATCAAGAGCCAAATCCAAATAACAACCAAACCTATACCATGTATTATACATGGTTTTTATAAACTATTACAAACAATCCTCACAACTACGATTTGACTCTCACTTGGTACATTACTTGTATTTTACAAGGACTTGCTTGCTCGTATGAGCATGCTCTCACTTCTTAGGTCATGCCTCTTAAACACTACGATGCACATTACTGGTTATGTACAACATTTAAGCCTTTTACTTCTATGGATTGTCTATTCTTACTTTTCTCTCTCTTTCTAGTACTTCCTGGAATTCCGTCCATGATGACGTGAAGTCCGACAACTACCTTCTGGAGTATATAAACATCCAGAGGGTGTGCACTTTTTATTAGAAGTACTTAGATTGAGATTAGCCAGTGAAAAATGACTAGAAAATGCGTGATCTTCCGTGGAATTCTCATGTCCACCTTCAAATGCACTTTCGAAGTAAGATGTATCCTCTACTTTTTACTTGATTCCGTCATACCTATAGAGGTAATAACTGTTAGTGCCTTCTTCCGGGTCAATAGGATTGGTACTACCCCCATATGGATCATAGGTTCCATGCTAACCTAACCGATTTCTACTCCCTTACTAGGATCACAAGGTATAGGATTCTCCCTGGTTCCAGTGTAAGATTCTACTCCCCATCCATCGTAATTCCCAACTGGAATACTTGAATTGGATGTTTCCTAAGTTTCCTGTATACTCTATACTTGTCCAAGGTCTAGATGTTTCTAAGGCCCATTCTAATAAGCATAGGTTTCAGACTATGGTCCCTCAAACTTATTATCTTTATACACCACTTTTGAGAAGACTGTTCTAAACTGCTTAGCTTCTCTATGTAACTCCTCTTTGCATTCTATTTCTTTAGTAAGATCAACCTAATCCTCAAGGTTGTGTCCAACTCCTGGACTAGAACCTTAATGTGTGTCATTATAGGTATTGAGTAATGTCCTATTATGACCTATGTATTCGGCAGCTCAAGTAGATTCAATCTGCATGAATGCAGCATGATCCAACTTAAGTTCCGCATTTATAGAATCTTGAGGTATAGTAGTATGAGTACTACCTACTAATTTCCTTCGATTCTTATTTTCGAAGCCTGATTATTGATTCTGAAACTGCAATTTGATATGCTGCCGCCATACATCTCATATTTCTAGATGGCATTACTTTTCTTATCCCCAACTTTTTGGTAAGATAAGCAGTACACGGTACTTGACTAACACTTTCCCCAAATGGAAACTATAAACCTTGACAGAAAGTAGAGATTTGAAACTCCATGTTCCATAAAAGTTATCTCAAAATTTCGGTCCAATCACCTACATAGTCCTATACATCACTTGAACGATCCGGTTTGGCTACCGAGATGTCATTCCTCACTGTAGATAAGAGATTATAATTGCCCTACTAGATTATAACTTATTATTATTACCCCAATTTGCATCATAATAAAGAATTATCGCACTAGAAGCATGACAACGTAACTCTCAAGTGAATACTCATCATATTTCTAGAGAACTCTTTATCGCTGCGAACATACTTCCTACAAGTTCTACCCATTTAATAGGTTTCCAACCTAAGTTCAAAGCTTTTTCTCTGATACCAGTTGCGGTGACCCATCATACCACTGCATGTTGTAGTATACTATAGTCGTGGACATAACACTCATGGAGTACCATTCCGCAAATATTATCTCCTCGGAGTGGTACAATAGAAACAAAGTGGGTCCACAACATACATTATCATTATTACAACCAGAAATTACATGACGACTTTGAGATCCTCCTAGGTCCATAGTGGTATCCCGATGACTTAGGGCTAAACTATAATAACTCTGAGAACAAGATAATCAAGCATAATAAACTTTAAGGTTTATACTGGATTTAATATAGATAGAGGATAGAGATCTATGCTACTGGACTAGATCACTATATATGATACATCTACACTTCAGATATGTCGGTTTCCATTCCATAGATGTTTCGTAATTGTTCCCTTCGACGCTTCCGGATACTTCTGGTTCTTCATAGCAGAATTCTTCTTGGTCTTCAATTGGATATAGTATTTCCTTTTCCCGAACCGTTAATTTCTTCAGAATCTAGCAAGGGTTAAGAAGATACGTTGAGTACGAGTGTACTCAGCAAGTTCACTAAAAAGGAGTGTTTGATACACTATATCTATAGCCACAAACCATAGGTCGTAGGCAATTCAGGTTTTTGGAAACATTTCTTCAAAGGTTGCTTTTATTCTGAAAAGCTATGTCCGTCAACCTTCACAGGTTTACCAGAACTTTCATGGAGTTCCTTTCCTACAAAGTTCGCAGCTCCTTCCCAGAACAAGTGGCAAAAAGAATAACATTTGAAGAAAATATTATTTATGTTAATTTATTCAACTATGAAGATTAATAGGATTGAAGCTATGGTTTTGTAATAAGGTTTAAATGATTTTGAGTCATTATATATCTAGCTTAGGATATCTTAGACCAAAGTAAACTATAAAAATGTAATTGGTCTAGAGATATAGCATTTGTCGCATTATCAATCTTTAGGGTCTTTCCCGAGCATAATCAAAGATGAAATCTTATAGTTATGGAACTTTGTTTTAAAGATTTAAATTTAGCCTGTGTAATATTTATAGGTTATACTATAAGAAATTTCTAGATAAAGAAAGATAAATGAATTTGTTTTATAATTTATTTGGTGAATACTAAGTTTGCTAAATATGATTCTATATAATTGAGTCCACTAACTTTTAATATAAGGTAATGATTTGCAAGAATAACTTTGTAAATCTTTGTATTAAAGATTTTAAAAGAATATTATAAAGCTAATTGTTTATACTTGGATTGTATCCGTAAAATATAATTATAGGTTTAGACTACTTAGATTCAAAAGATTATGCTTGAATAAGATCATTTCTTACATAGGAAAGAATTTTAAATAATTAACAAAATAGCTATTTTATTTTAATAAATTAGATAATTGAAGTTATATGATCTAGGAACTTTAAAATGTTTTTATAATAATATTCTTAGTATTTTTCTACTAAATATACTTTTTTAAAATCCTAAAAATTAATTTTATTTATTTTTAGGAATTATCTTTATTTTTTAAAAAAATTCTTAATTATTTAATATCTTTAAATATTTGTTTTAAATTTTATTTGTAAAATTTTAAGTTAGTATTTATATGAGGTAAGAGATTTCTTTTTATTCATAAAAATGATTTTTATTTATTTTTAGGAATTTTTCTAAATTTATTAAATTTTCATTTAGATATTTAAGGGTGTTAATATTTGGTTGCACTTTGTTTCACTTAAATAAGTAGTATTATACTTTTCTTAGGTATATATTATTTTAAATAAAAAATTTGAGGTATTAAATATATTTTTAGGATTTTTCTACCTTTTTCTAGAAATTGAAATGTTTAGAGGGTATTCTGGTGATTTCCTTTACTCTTTTATTCTTATTTTTTTTATTTTTTTAGCATTTCCTAAACAAACTAAATTTGGCCCATTGGCCCATCTAATCCAACCCGGCCCAGTTGGGCTTGGGGTCAAACCCTAGCCTCGGCCCCAACTCACACCCTGCTCTCACCAAACGCACACGCACGCGACCCCTCTCTGTCTCTCCCCTTCCTGTGCCTCACACACATGCGCTGCTGCCGCCGCTACTCCGTCTGTCGCTGGTGGCAACCGGCGCAGCCGCTCGCCGGCGTTACCTTGCCACTGCCTCCTCTGTTCTATCCCCACCAGCGCCCCCTTCTCTCTGTTCCCAACCGCGACGCCCTAGATAACCCTAGGTTTTAGGGTCGGGTGCTCCGGCCTGGTAGCGCCCCGCGCCATGGATGCTCCACTCAGGCTTGTATGCCTCCTCTATCATGCCATGATTATCCCTGCTTATCTATTGGATGCTCATTGTCAACACCCGGATTTTTAATCCTAGATGCCTGTTATGCCATACATCGCAATCCCAGGATTACCATTTTTGAGAGACATAACAGAATTAGATACCACAGTACATCATCCATTACAAACCATACATAAGGTCTTACAAAAATAAGGATCTCATGATCCAGTTCTTAGTACAACTCAAGCAGCGGAAATACGTAATAATAAAGGTAGCGTAGGCGAAGCTCCATCTTCGGGGTCACAGGCAATACTGACGATGGGAGATCATCCTAGTTGTCGTAACCTTCCTGGGGTCCTTCGTCCTGGTACTCCTCTTCATAGTCTGGCCATGGGAATAGCCAGGGACAAAGCCATGAGTACTCTTTAAGTACTCGCAAACTAATACTAACAAGTGAAGGGGGGTTTTTGTAGTATGACGCTAAGCTCTAGGGTTGTTTTTCAAAAATCAAGATTTACCTCTACTAAGTTCAGAAGCAAGAAAACCTAGTTGAAATTTTATAACACCTAAGTGAGAACTTGTATTTCATATCACAACTCTGTTGTGGTCAAGTCAAATTCTCAACTCATTTCACAAGTCATTTTGAAAACATCCGACGGGGGAACAGTATGACCACTCCAACTATCCATAACCGTGGATGCGGCTATTCGAATAGTTTGACACTCTATAGAGATTGTACACTTTCACCACAACATTCGATACATCCGCCAGGAACAAATCCTGAATTCACCATACTCAGTATGCGAATAATCAATCCTAATCTTTCAATTACAAGCCCTAGTATAATCACCTCTCATGTGAGTTTGGCCTCCCAACCATGACCAACTGTCATCTTGGGTACTTCACAGGTGGACAATCTTCACAAGGTAGCCTCAGCTCAGACCTTGGCCATGAGGGAACCCATACTAAGGTATATAAGTTTCCAGTCAAGCCCTACCCAATTTTCGGGTATTGTGGTTGTACGGTAAAATTGGAATGGTATCGCATCCAGACAACCATCAGTTTTATAAAGGGCTAAGGCTCATGCCTTAACATTTTCATCATCCAAATCATCTGGTGTTTGGAAACACATGTCAAAACATCTCAGTAGAATGACTCATCATTTTAAGGTTTTCATAACCATTTTTCACCAAGTATTCCTATCTAAAGTTGGTCAATTTTTATGCTTAGCACTAGAATCTACAAGTGGGATTAAGTACTAATGATTTGGTGGTAAGAAGTGGGGATTAATTAAGTTCAATCTCATGCCTTAGCATGACATCAAGATTATCTAGCTTAGGCCAAATTTAATGCTCTTTATGCAACCTTCCATTATCTTTCTAGTATCTACAATTCACTATGTAACTCTAAGAGAAAGCTTTGATAAAGAAATAAAGTAGAAAGCTTGCAAGTATAACTAGGAATGGGGTTATCAAGTGGGTATAATCACATATGCTTAAGGAATATAGTTGGCATGGTAACAAGCAAGTATTAGCTTGCATAGGTCAACTTGATTAGTAAGGCTTGCCTTGTGTAGAGCAGTGGTTGAATTTCTCCTCGGCTTCTTCTTCGTAGTATCCTCCTTCTTCCTTGTATCCTTGGTCGGTACTAGCGTCTATGAATAAATACGAGGTACATAATCACCAAACAATACTTAACTACTTTCAATCATCACACAAAGGTGTTCTATAGATGATATAGAATCATCACTAATATCACAAGAATAAAGCATTTGTCTTATTTTTTTTTAGAAAAGTAATTTCTACTCATTGAAAAACTACTTAAGATTTAATATTCTCCAAACCAAACATGGGATCATGTTGACACATGTCATCACCACATATTTCAGTACATGGGAATGTGATTTAAAGTGGTGTCACAATTTAATAAGGTTTAACCTTTTTATTTTAAATAATTAAAGTGACTATTAATGCCTATGTGGCATTCTTTTATTACTTGAACATTATTTCTGTAAGTAAACCCATATGTTTTTATATATTCTAAAAGGTATGATCAAATGTGATTTTTGAGAGTTGGAATCAACTCAAAAGCTATTATGGTTGAAATTTGAAAAATGTTTGAATGCAGAAAAGCTTCTGACTTGTTATTTTTACCAAGGTTGATCTATAGATCCAAATGATTTGAATCCAACGGGATTGGATTAAGCATTTCAATACCTTTCTAAAAAAATTAGTTTCATTCAATTTGGTTCACTGAATCGAGATGGGTTGATTTTTGAAACTAGGTACAGAACCGAGTTTGAATATAAATAGAAAAAACTAAATTCAAGCATCGGGTCTTGGGAAGGGAAGGTTATTGTGCTTAGTGGCCTAGTGTCACAAGAGGCGCAATGATGTGGGGAGTTCCACCAGTCAGTGGCTCATAACACCCGAAGCGGTACAGGGCGATGTGGTGCGTTGGATTAGAATGAATATCGACGGCTGAGGGTCGTCGTCGACGATGAAGATGTCACCGGCGAGCTCGAACCCTAGCGGCTCAATGGGGGTGCATAGGGGGCATACCGGGGCTCCAGTGACGACGGCGAAGCCGGCAGACGACGAAGTCGGCAACGGCGAACTCAGGGGTGGTCGCGACAGCTCTGGGGGTGGTCGAAATCAACGGCTCCCTTCTTCTCCAGAGGCGGCCTGCGCCGGCGCAATTCCAACGAACTTCTGCTCCTCGTGCTCCGGCTAAGGAATGGAATGATCAGTGAGGTGAGGGGAGTGAGATGGTGTGAAGAAATCGAGCGGGGATCGTCTCCTTTTATAGGCTCGACGGCGAGGCCGAGAGGGATGGGCAAGCGACGGTGGCGACACGGCTACGGGCGGCTAGGGGCATGGCCGAGGTTGGCGATCGACGGGCGGTCTCCTGGTGATGCTCTAGAGCTTAAATGCACGTGTAGGGGCGGTGGCAAATGGTCAGAGCACGCGGTGCTCTCTGAGGTGGGCGATTTGAATGCAGCGGTGGCTAACGGTGAAACGAGCATGCACGGTGGTCTCTGAGACGGCGCATGCATCTTGGCGGTTCTGGTCTCTGTCTCCGAGCTAGGGCTGGTGGAGGGGGGGCGGTGAGGCATGGGCTGCACGCTGGACAAGGTTGTCACGGCTAGTTCCACTCCTAGCTTGCTGTCCACACTAGGGTGACATGGTGAGGCTCGGCCTTCTCACCATTGATGGAATTGGCATGCTCACAGTGGTGCTAGAGGTTAGTTAAGGTTGCTAGATGATCTACTAAGGCTACTTGTAACCAGAGGGGGAACAAGGTTGGCCCAAAACACTGCTCAACATAGTGTTTTTGATTTTGTTGATTTGAATCTGCCTTTGTTTGTGAAATGGCCGCATGAACTTAAGTTTTGAATTTTGAAAAGATTTTTGGTGGGTGTGCTAGGCATGTGTTGAGGGTTCTGTGGATGCCTGGGTTTTAAAAATTGAGCTTGTTTGAGTGGTTTTTGAAATAGTGGGATCTTCCCATATGAAATAGATTCAATTTTAAACTGTCATTTAAACTAAGCATTTGAATGTTTTTGGATGATCACAAAGTGGTCCTTGGTAATTATGAGTACTATCAAGGGGTGCAAAGATCCATACATGTTTCTGTTAAGTTCTGCAAGTTAGAGATAGCCAAAGTAGGCATGGGAGTTAATTTGGCCAAAGTGACCATTCACCTAATTTGTTTATTTTGACTTGTTTATCTTTGGGAAAAGTTTGGGGATTGTTTAGATGATGTTTATTTCACCTAAGAATCATTTTACAAGCAAAGAAACACAGAACCATGGCAATTCAAAAGAATCCAAATTTTAATACATACACATATGAATGCTTTCATATTTTTATTTGGAAAAGTTTTTGTTAACCCTAATTTTGGTGATTAGAGTTTGATGATACAAGTTTAATATTTTTGGGATGTTACAAACCTCCCCCCCTTAAACAAAATCTCGTACCGAGATTTGAAAAAGGACGAAAAAGATTACCTAGGATTTGAAGAGATCGGGAAACTCCGTCCTGATGTGATCTTCGCGCTCCCAGGTAGCTTCCTCTTCTGTGTGGTTGCTCCACTGAATCTTGAGAAACTTGATGCTTCGATTTCTGGTAGTTCTGAAAGCTTCTTCCAAAATACGGATGGGTACTTCGGGATAGGTTAGGTCATCGTTGATTTCTATGGTCCGATGATCAATATTCTTGAACACTTCAGTCTTCTCTGGAACTTGGAGGCACTTGCGAAGTAATGAGATATGGAACACATTGTGCACGGCTGACATCTCTTCGGGTAGTTACAATTGATACGACACTTATCCTCGATGGTTCAGAATCTTGAAGGGGCCGATATATCTGGGGGCTAACTTTCCCTTGAGTTGGAAACGCTGCATTCCCTTCAATGGCGACACTTTCAGATACACAAAATCTCGTATGTTTAAGGCGAGGTCTTGATGTCTCTTCTCGGTGTAACTCTTCTGCCTTGACTGGGCTATCTTGAGGTGCTCACGGATCTTATGAACCTTCTCTTCTGCTTCTCGTAGGATATTGGGTCCGAAAATCTGACTCTCTCCTACTTCCGACCAATTCAAAGGGGTGCGACACTTCCTTCCATACATGAATTCAAATGGGGCCATTTGCAAACTAGCTTGATAACTGTCGTTGTACGAAAATTCTACAAATGGCAGATAGTCTTCCCACTTAGATCCATACTCTAACACACATGCTCTCAGCATATCTTCGAGTATTTGATTTACTCTCTCCGTTTGTCCATCGGTCTGGGGGTGATAAGCTGTTCTAAAATCTAGTCGGGTTCCTAAACCTTCTTGGACTTTCTTCCAGAATCTCGAGGTAAACTGAGTTCCTCGATCTGATACAATGTTCTTGGGGACTCCGTGCAACCTGAAGATTCTACCGATGTATAACTCCGCTAGCTTCGAACTCTGATATGTGGTCTTGACTGGTAATAAATGGGCGACTTTGGACAATCTGTCCACTATGACCCAGATAGAGTCATTTCCCCTACTAGAAGTAGGCAATCCGGTGATAAAGTCCATTCCAACGGAATCCCATTTCCATTCTGGAATCTGCAATGGTTGCAACAATCCAGCGGGTCTTTGATGTCCCGCCTTGACTCGCTGACATATATCCCACTTGGTGATATAGCTTCCAATTTCTCTCTTCATCTGATGCCACCAAAATTTCTCCTTCAAATCTTGATACATCTTCGTTCCTCCGGGTTGGATAGAATAAAGAGTATCTTGATCTTCCTTCAAAATAACTTCTTTCAAATCAGAATCTGCTGGTACACAAAGGCGTCCTTTGTACCACAGAACTCCTTCTTCGTCTTCGGTGAATCCGGGCACTTTGCCTGTACCGATACGACGCTTGATTCCGTCGATACTAGCA
The DNA here is from genome assembly GCA_023614405.1 of Avena insularis. Taxonomy (NCBI): domain Eukaryota; kingdom Viridiplantae; phylum Streptophyta; class Magnoliopsida; order Poales; family Poaceae; genus Avena; species Avena insularis. The sequence continues at coordinate 150,636,497 of CM042689.1, forward strand.
TTTCCTTTCTGCGCCTCTTTGATCTGGCTGATCAAAGTGGGTTGAAGTTCTATGCTAGCCAAAAATCCTTCACTTACTAATTCCATTCGGAAATCTTCCATCTCTTTGTGCAAGCTTGGTTGCTCCTTCAAAATCATGGAGTTCAAGCGGCACGACAATCTGCTAAGGGCATCCGCTACCACGTTGGCTTTACCGGGGTGACAGTGAATGTCCAGATCGTAATACTTGATTAGATCAATCCATCTTCTCTGTCTCATATTCATCTCCTTCTGAGTGAATATATACTTCAGGCTCTTGTGATCCGAATAGATTTCACAACGGTTTCCCATCAGGTAGTGCCTCCATGTCTTCAGGGCTAGAACTACGGCTGCGAGTTCGAGGTCATGGGTTGGGTAATTTTGCTCATGTTGTTTCAGTTGTCGAGATAGATAAGATATGACTTTGCCTTCTTGCATTAGCACACATCTGAGACCGATCTTGGATGCGTCACAATACACGTCAAAGGCCTTCGTGATATCTGGCATGATTAAGATTAGGGCTGAAATTAATCTCCTCTTGAGTTCTTGAAAACTTGCTTCACATTTGTCCATCCATTCAAACTTCTTGTCCTTCTTCAGCAATTGGGTCATGGGTCTGGCAATACTCGAGAATCCTTCTACGAACTTGCGGTAATATCCAGCCAATCCGAGAAATGCACGAACTTGGGTCTGAGTAGTTGGGGCTTGCCAATCTTCGACATCTTTCACCTTTGCAGGGTCAACGGCAATTCCTCGGGCTGATACAATGTGGCCGAGGAATCCTACCTCCTATAACCAGAATTCACATTGGCTAAACTTGGCATACAACTGATGCTCTCTAAGGGTTGCAAGAATGGTCCTTAGGTGTAGCTCATGTTCTTCTTATGATTTGGAATAAATTAGAATGTCATCGATCAAAACAACGACAAACTTATCCAGGAAGTCCATAAAAATCTTATTCATGAGATTCATGAAATAAGCGGGGGCATTGTTTAATCCAAAAGACATGACAGTATACTCGTATAATCCATATCTGGTGGTAAAGGCAGTCTTTGGAATATCCTCTACACGAATCTTGAGTTGATGATAGCCTGTTCTAAGATCAATCTTAGAAAACACTTTGGCACCGGTCAACTGATCAAACAAATCTTCTATCTTGGGCAATGGGTATTTGTTCTTGATAGTGACATCATTCAACTTCCGATAATCCGTACACAAACGGTTAACTCCATCTTTCTTGCCCACAAATAAGACAGGTGATCTCCATGGTGAGGCACTTGGTTGAATCAATCCAATTTCCAACATGGTATCTAGTTGCTTCTTCAGTTCTGCTAGTTCAGACGGGTTCATACTATAGGGTCTCTGAGCAATGGGTTCGGTTCCGAGGATTAGTTCAATGATAAACTCGATATCCTGATCTGGGGGCATACCGGGCAAAACATCTGGAAATACATCGGGGTATTCACAGACTATCCGGACTTGGTCAATGGTAGGTTGGGCTATACTCTTGTTGCACTTGAATTGACGAGGTAAGGTTTCAAATACATGCTCGACTGATATTCCAGCTGTACTGGTCATGGTTATGGATTTCTTGGCACAGATAATCAATCCTTTATGTTTGGACATCCAATCCATTCCTAGTACTACTTCCAAACCTTTAGTTCCAAGTACTATCAGATTAGCATAAAAATCTATCACATGGATTCAGATAGGGATGCCTTTGCAAATTTTCCTAGCTTTGGTTGTTGAACCGGGGATTTGAACAATCATAACATGCTTCAGTTTGGTTGGTTGAATCTTACTAGTGCATGAACATTCTTCAGTGACAAATGAGTGCGATGCACCAAAATCAAACAACATCCTAGCAAGTACTGAATTAACAGAAAACATACCCAGCATGACGTCTGGCGCTTCCTGGGCTTCTTCAGCATGCATGAGAAAAAGACGGCCGTTGCGGTTGAGTGAATTCCCTGGGGCAAACCTTCTTCCTGGCTGAACACGACACTGCTGCTGAGCTGGGGAATTTTCATTGGGGGCTGCGGCATTCTTCTTGGGGCACTCATTGGAGTAGTGACCCTTATTTCCATAGTCATAACAAGTCACTTGCGACTTGTCCTTTGCCGCAATAGGCACAACATTGTTTCCTGTGCTCCGGGCAGTGTTGGTGTTGGTGGCAACATTGTTGTTGTTGAACTTGGGTGGTGCACGGTTGAAATTGCTAGAGTTGCCGGGGTTGTTGTGATTTCCTCTGGGCCTCGGGTTTCCACGGTTGGGATATGTCGGACGGTTCATCGGGGGTCTGTTGGTTCTCGGGGAAAATCCTGGAGATGGGTAAGGGCGATACTTTGGGGTCTGATGGGTTCATGGCTGATGCATCATGCGACGCTTGCGGTTCTCATTGGCTTGGTTGATCTTTCCTTCCATCTGGATGGAAGAGTCAACAAGGGCTTTAATATCAGCAAAGGGGATATTGACCAACATAGTCCTGCAAATGTTGGTTTCTTCTTGGATTCAGTGTCGATCTCATCTGGGGCATACCTAGCTAATGACAAGAATTTGTCACGGTATTACACTACGGTCATCCTTCCTTGCTTCAGTTCTCTGAACTCTTCTCTCATTCTCTTGATTAAACCCGGTGGCACATGGGTTCTGCTGAACTTGACCTTGAATTCCTCCCAGGTCATCATCTGTCCTCCGGTCATTGCACGAACGCTATTCCACCATGCTCTTGCATCTCCGGCTAGATAGTGGGTGGCAAACAGAACTTTCTCGTTAGCTTCCACTCTGGTGACTTCTAGGTTGTTTTCCATGGTTTGCAGCCAATCGTCTGCATCTAAGGGCTCTTCGGACTTGGTGAAAACATGTGGGTTGTTGTACTGCAAATTCTTGAGCTTAGATCCATGGCTGTCCTGATTTCCTTGGTCTTGATTGTTGTGGGCCAGCTGAGCTATCTGCTGTAGGGTGGCTAGGTTGGCTTGATGTTTAGCTTTTTCAGCTTCGCGGTCAGAAACCAACATTTGCAGGATCTGCAACATCGGGTCCGGGGATGAACCACTTCCTCTGCGTGGCATCTAAAGATTGAGATAGATCATGAGAAAAGAGGGAAATTTCTAAGGTTTAGGGACTTTGAAAAGTTTTTTAAAGTTTGACTCAGATTTTCTAGCAACATGCTTTTCATTCATTCATTCATAGCACACGATACAACACACACCACAAAACAAGAAAAACAGATGGTTTTAAGAACCATTCTGGAAACTACGATACAGTGGGACCGAATACAACTCACTATGCTAGTGCTCAGGTGCTACTACTCCTTGGAGTCGGTGTAGTCGTCATCCTCATCATCCTCATCCTCATTGATGAAGGCGAAATCATCCTCATCAGTGAAGAAGTGCATAGCCTGATCCTCCAGAAAATCATCATCATCGCTGAGATAGGAGTAGGGGTCTCCACGGAGATCTTCTCCGGCATTCTCCCTTTCCTCCAACTGCATGTCTCTCTCGTGGATGGTCTCCTCCAAATCCGAGATACGGTGGTGAAGACGAGCAATGATGCGCTCCTTATTGTCGAGCTGACAGCGGCGAGACTTGCGATCCTTCGCTAGAATGGAGATGGTCGGATCCTTTGTCTTGATGATGGCGGACTTGTGGTTGGAGTAGTCACGGCAATTGTCCAATTCCTGCTGATGATCATACATCATGAAGGTAAGGTGGTCCAACTGAGTCTTCAGCTCGTGGTGGTATGGGGCTTCCAGGGGCTGTCCCATAGCAACACGCCTTGGACAAAACTCAAAGCGGGTACCCTTGATCTGGTTGATACTCTGCCCACACAGACGGGCAATAGCTTCCTGCATAGCCCTGGCAAGTCCATCAAGCCAGTTGTTCTCTCTTAAGGTGAACTGAATTCCCTCGGCAGTGGGAGGTTCAATCTTTCCTCGGAGACTTGCAACAATTAGCCACTTTAGATCTTCTCCTCCTTGATCATTGAGCTGAGGTCCGAAGAACTCGGGGTGCGGACTCTCCAGAAGTTCCAAAAGCTGGTCCAAATCCTGCTTAAAGATAAGGTCTCCTCCATTCCCCAACTGATAAAACTTGTTGTACTTCACGTCCATCTATAAGAATATAGTATGGGTAAGTTGGTAGAGTGATCAAGTGTGTCAAATTTTAGGTATTTTGCAAGAGTTTTTGAGGATCATGAATTTTTATGAAAGAAACAAGGTGATAAGAATGGGAATAAGTTTTTGTAAATATTTGGTTCCTTTGGTTTTGAAACTAAATTTTTGATTCAAACGGCCAGTCTAACTAGGGTCTCCTATGGTCAGGATGGCTCTGATACCAACTTGGCAACACCCAGATTTTTAATCCCAGATGCCTGTTATTCCATACATCGCAATTCCAGGATTACCATTTTTGCGAGACATAACAGAATTGGATACCACAGTACATCATCCATTACAAACCATACATAAGGTCTTACACAAATAAGGATCTCATGATCCAGTTCTTAGTACAACTCAAGCAGCGGAAATACGTAATGACAAAGGTAGCATAGGCGAAGCTCCATCTTCGAGGTCACAGGGAATGCTGACGATGGGAGATCATCCTAGTTGTCGTAACCTTCCTGGGGTCCTTCGTCCTGGTACTCCTCTTCATAGTCTGGCCATGGGAATAGCCAGGGACAAAGCCATGAGTACTCTTTAAGTACTCGCAAACTAATACTAACAAGTGAAGGGGTTTTTTGTAGTAGGACACTGAGCTCTAGGGTTGTTTTGCAAAAAGCCAGATTTACCTCTACTAAGTGGCCAAGTCAAATTCTAAACTCATTTCACAAGTCATTTTGAAAACATCTGACGGGGGAATAGTATGGCCACTCCAACTGTCCATAACCGCGGACGAGGCTATTCGAATAGTTTGACACTCTGCATAGATTGTACACTTTCACCACAACATTCGATACATCCGTCAGGAACAAATCCTGAATTCACCATACTCAGTATGCGGATAATCAATCCTAACCTTTCAATTACAAGCCCTAGTATAAGCACCTCTCCTGTGAGTTTGGCCTCCCAACCATGACCAACTGTCATCTTGGGTACTGCACAGGTGGACAATCTTCACAAGGGAGCCTCAGCTCAGACCTTGGCAGTGAGGGAACCCATACTAAGGTATATAAGTTTCCAGTCAAGCCCTACCCAATTATCGGGTATTGTGGTTGTACGGTAAAATTGGAATGGTATCTCATTCAGACAACCATCAGTTTTATAAAGGGCTAAGGCTCATGCCTTAACATTTTCATCATCCAAATCATCTGGTGTTCGGAAACACATGTCAAAACATCTCAGTAGAATGACTCATCATTCTAAGGTTTTCATAACAATTTTTTACCAAGTATTCCCATCTAAAGTTGGTCAAGTTTTATGCTTAGCACTAGCATCTACAAGTGGGATTAAGTACTAATGATGTGGTGGTAAAGAAGTGGGGATTAATTAAGTTCAATCTCATGCCTTAGGATGACATCAAGATTATCTAGCTTAGGCAAAATTTAATGCTCTTTATGCAACCTTCCATTATCTTTCTAGTATCTACAATTCACTATGTAACTCTAAGAGAAAGCTTTGATAAAGAAATAAAGTAGAAAGCTTGCAAGTAAAACTAGGAATGGGGTTATCAAGTGGGTATGATCACATATGCTTAAGGCATATAGTTGGCATGGTAACAAGCAAGTATTATCTTGCATAGGTCAACTTGATTAGTAAGGCTTGCCTTGTGCAGAGCAGTGGTTGAAGTTCTCCTCGGCTTCTTCTTCGTAGTATCCTCCTTCCTCCTTGTATCCTTGGTCGGTACTAGCGTCTATGAATAAATACGAGGTACACAATCACCAAACAATACTTAACTACTTTCAATCATCACACAAAGGTGTTCTATAGATGATCTAGCATCATCACTAATATCACAAGAATAAAGCATTTGTCTTATTTATTTAGTTTTAGAAAAGTAATTTCTACTCATTGAAAAACTACTTAAGATTTAATATTCTCCAAACCAAACATGGGATCATGTTGACACATGTCATCACCACATATTTCAGTACATGGGAATGTGATTTAAAGGGGTGTCACAATTTAATAAGGTTTAACCTTTTTATTTTAAATAATTGAAGTGACTAGAAATGCCTATGTGGCATTCTTTTATTACTTGAACATTATTTCTGTAAGTAAACCCATATTTTTTATATATTCTGAAAGGTATGATCAAATGTGATTTTTGAGAGTTGGAATAAACTCAAAAGCTATTATGGTTGAAATTTGAAAAATGTTTGAATGCAGAAAAGCTTCTGACTTGTTATTTTTACCAAGGTTTATCTATAGATCCAAATGATTTGAATCCAACGGGCTTGGATTAAGCATTTCAATACCTTTCTAACAAAATTGTTTTCATTCAATTTGGTTCACTGAATCGAGCTAGGTTGATTTTTGAAACTAGGTACAGAACTGAGTTTGAATATAAATAGAAAAGGCTAAATTCAAACGAGTGGGCTGCGCGGGAAGGGTTATTGGGCCGGCCCAGTGTCACTCCGCAGCACAGGGCGCAACTGAAAGGGGGGGGGGTTTCCACTAGTCAGTGGCTCATAACACGCGAAGCGGTACGGGGCGATGTGGTGCGTTGGATTAGAATGAAGATCGACGGCTGAGGGTCATCGTCGACGATGAACATGTCACCAGCGAGATTGAACCCTAGCGGCTCGGTGGGGGTGCATAGGGGGCATATCGGGGCTCCAGTGATGATGGAGAGGCGGGCAAACGATGAAGTCGACGACTTCGCACTCAGGGATGGTCGCGACAGCTCCGGGGGTGGTCAAAATCAACGGCTCCCTTCTTCTCCAGAGGCGGACTGCTCTGGCGCAATTCCGGCGAACTGCTGCTCCTCGTGCTCCGGCTAAGGGATGGCATGATCAGTGAGGTGAGGGGAGTGAGATGGTTTGAAGAAATCGAGCGAGAGTCGTCTCCTTTTATAGGCTCGACGGCAAGGCCGAGAGGGATGGGCAGGCGACGATGGCGACACGGCTACGGGCAGCTAGGGGCATGGCCGAGGTTGGCGATCGACGGGCGGTCTCCTGGCAATGCTCTAGAGCTTAAATGCGTGTGTAGGGCGGCACATGGCACATTCACGAGGCGGTCTACGTAGGTGAGGCGAACTCGCGAGTGGCTACGGGGTACGGGCGGTGAAACGAGCATGTCTGGTGGTCTCCTGGTACGGTGGGGTGCATGCTGGCGGGCGGCGAGGGATCGAGGTGGTCGGGTTGCGTGGGTACGGCGCGTGCTCTGCGGCGCGCGTCGGCATGGTCGACAGCGGCACAGGCGCGGCGTTCCTGGCGGTTCTGGTCTCTGTCTCCGAGCTAGGGCTGCTCGAGAGGGGGCGGTGAGGCATGGGCTGCACGCTAGACAAGGTTGGCACGGCTAGTTCCGCTCCTAGCTTGCTGTCCACACTGGGGTGACATGGTGAGGCTCGGCCTGCTCACCATTGATGGCATTGGCAAGATCATAGTGGTGCTAGAGGTTAGTTAAGGTTGCTAGATGATCTACTAAGGCTAGTTTTAACCAGAGAGGGAACAAGGTTGGCCCAAAACACCGCTCAACATAGTGTTTTTGATTTTGTTGATTTGAATCTGCAACCTGTTTGATGAAATGGCCGCATGAACTTAAGATTTGAATTTTGAAAAGATTTTTGGTGGGTGTGCTAGGCATGTGTTGAGGGTTCTGTGGATGCTTGGGTTTTAAAAATTGAGCTTGTTTGAGTGGTTTTTGAAATAGTGGGATCTTCCCATATGAAATAGATTCAATTTTAAACTGTCATTTAAACTAAGTATTTGAATGTTTTTGGATGATCACAAATTGGGCCTTGGTACCTTATTATGAGTACTATCAAGGGGTGCAAAGATCCATACATGTTTCTGTTAAGTTCTGCAAGTTAGAGATAGCCAAAGTAGGCATGGCAGTTAATTTGGCCAAACTGACCATTCACCTAATTTGTTTATTTTGACTTGTTTGTCTTTGGGAAAAGTTTGGGGATTGTTTATATGATGTTTATTTCACCTAAGAATCATTTTACAAGCAAAGAAACACAGAACCATGGCAATTCAAAAGAATCCAAAATTTAATACATACACATATGAATGCTTTCATATTTTTATTTGGAAAAGTTTTTGTTAACCCTAATTTTGGTGATTAGAGTTTGATGATCCAAGTTTAATATTTTTGGGATGTTACACTCATATCTTTGACACTAGTGGTTCGACAGTCACGATTTGTTTCCCCAGGAATTGATTGAGGTCAATGGGATGGACAGATGATGTAACATCCCAAAAATATAAAACAATGATCATCAAACTCTAATCACTAAAATTAGGGTTAACAAAAACTTTGATTAATTTAAATCATATGAATGCATGTGTGAATGTGATGATTTGATAAATGCATGAATGATCTTGTGTGATTAACCTAAATAGCAAGAAATGTTTTAAAGATTAATAAACATCATATAAAACAATTCCATGCAGAAAAAATCAATTAAGGCAAATGGTCATTTTTGCCAATCTTGCTCACTAGGTCACTTTGAGTGTTTCTAGTCCATGATTTTAAACAAAAACTTTTTCAATTATTTTCACCCCTTGCTAAACCAATTAAAATTGAAGCAAAGCCCACAGTTCAAACTTGCAGAAACATTTGGCAACCTCATTCAAATCACAATTCTAAATTGAATCTTTAACATATGTGAAGATCACACATTTTCAAAACCCAACCAAACCAGTGCCCCTTGACTAATCCAACTAACCAGATACACCCTAGCATGTACCTAGCAAACCCACCAAGTTTGAATCCAAAATTCAAATTTGAAATTCTTTTGGCCATTTCATCAAACACCTTGTTAGCAACAAACAACAAAACATCAAACACTATTGTGTGTAGTAATTTTGGCGAACCTTGTTCCCTCTCTAGCTCTCACTACAGTCCTAGTAGATGAACTAGCCAAATTAACAAGCCTTAGCACCACTATGAGTTAGGCATAGCCATTAATGGTGACCATGCCGAGCCCCTTTGCCATCCCCAATGTGGAAAGCAAGCTAGAAGAAGAACTAGCTATGCCAACCTTGTCTGGCATGCTGCCCGTGCCTCACCGCCACGTCTAGACCAGCCCTAGCTCGAAGATAGAGATAGGAACCGCCGGAAACGCCGTGCCCATGCCGCTGTCGACCATGCCGACACGCACCACCGTGAACGCGCCGTTCCCACTCAACCCGACCACCTCGAGCCCTTGCCGCCCGCCAGCACGAACCCCACCGTCCCAGGAGACCACTAGACATGCTCGTTTCCTGGACTGTACCCGTAGCCGCCGCATGCCGCGAAGTTTGCCATCGGTACCGCACAGAGCACCACACGTTCCAAACCAAACCCCACCGCCTTTAAGCCTTAGCGATCGCCAGGAGACCGCGAACCCCCCTAGCACTGTGAGCCGTCACCTCCGATGACCACAACCCATGCCTTGATGCCCATCTTGATCGCCTATAAAAGGAGGCCTCCCCAGGTCGATTCCTCCACAACATCTGACTCCCCACCATGCACTAATCCTTCCCACTTCTTCCCGGAGCAAGGCAAGCTCTCTCTCGCCGGAATTTGGCCGGAGCCCGCTGCTGCTGGAGGAGAAGGGAGCCGTCGATTGAAGCCGCCCCAGGAGGAGGCGCCGGTACTAGGAGAACCGCCATCGTCGACTTCGTAATTCGCCCCCATCTCCAACCATCGCCGGAGCTCCGGTGAGCCGCCCCAGACCCCCACTGGCCACGTTAGGGTTAGTTCCTCGCCGGAGTAGCTCATCGTCAACGACGACCCTCAGCCGTTAGATTAGAATTGCATCATAAGGCTCAGATTCATAGATACTGTTTCGTTTAGTTAGTTCCACTGACTTGTGGACCCCATTTATCAGCAGCCCGCGCGCACGCTGTGCGTAGTTGACCGGCCAGTTAGTTTAAATTTAGACTTTTCATTTAAACTCAACCCTAGTTCGGTCTGTTGATTCAAAAATCAATTCAGGGAGTTTTGCTAAACCAAATAGCATGAAACCAATTTTGTTAGAAAGGTATTGGAATGGTTAATCCAAGACCATTGGATTCAAACCATTTAGATTGGTAGATCACCCATGGTAAAAATATCAACACAGAAGCTTTTCTGCATTCAAACATTTTTCAAAATTCAACCATAAGAGATTTTGAGTGGATTCCAACTCTCAAAAATCACATTTAACTATACCTTTCAGAATACATAAAAATATATAGGTTTACTTACAGAAATAATGAGCAAGTAATAAAAGAATGCCACATAGGCAATTCTAGTCACTTTAATTAAATAAAATAAAAGGTTAAACCTTATTAAATTGTGGCACCACTTTAAATCATATTCCCATGTACTGGAATATCTGGTGATGACATGTGTCAACATGATCCCATGTTTGAGTGGGAGAATATTAAATCTTAAGTAGTTTTTCAATGAGTAGAAATTACTTTTCTCAAATAAAATAAATGAGACAAGTGTTTTAATTCTTGTAATGTTAGTGATGATGATAGATCCTCTAGTGTGAACCTTTATTTGATGATTATAAATAGTTAAGTATTGTTTGGTGATTGTGTACCTCGTATTAATTTATAGACGCTAGTATCGACCAAGGATACGAGGAGGAAGGAGGATACTACGAGCAACAAGCCGAGGAGAACTTCAACCACTGCTTGCACAAGGTAAGCCAATACTTGCAAACCTATACTTGCAACCTTGCAAGCTAACACTTGAAAGATACCCTACTTATGCAAGCTATTACTTGCTTGTTACTATGCCAACTATATGCCTTAAGCATATATGATTATTCCCAATAGACACACCCTCCTAGTTTTACTTGCAAGATTAATACTTTATTTTCCTTATCAAAGCTTTCTCTTAGAGTTTACTTAGTGAATTATAGATTCTAAGAAGATAACGGAAGGTAGCATAAAGAGCATAAAATTTGGCCTAAGTTATATAATCTTGATGTCATCCTAAGGCATGAGATTGAACTTAGCTAATCCTCACTTGTTTACCACCCCTCATTAGTCTTTACCCCCACTTGTATATGCTAGTGCTAAGCATAAAACTTGATCAACTTTAGATGAAATACTTGGTGAAAATGGTTATGAAAACCTTAGAATGATGAGTCATTCTACTCAAATATTTTGACATGTGTTCTTGAACACCAGATGATTTTGATGATGAAAATTTTGAGGCATGAGCCTTAGCCCTTTATAAAACTGATGGTTGTCTGGATGCGATACCATTCAAATTTTACCGTACAGCCACAATACCCGAAATTTGGGTAGGGCTTGACTGGAATTTTATACAACTTAGTATGGGTTCCCTTGCGGCCAAGGTCTGAGCTGAGGCTACCTTGTGAAGATTGTCCACCTGTGCAGTACCCAAGATGACAGTTGGTCATGGTTGGGAGGCCAAACTTACAGGAGAGGTGCCTATACTAGGGCTTGTAATTGAAAGGTTAGGATTGATTATCCGCATACTGAGTATGGTGAATTCAGGATTGTTCCTGACGGACGTATCGAATGTTGTGGTGAAAGTGTACAATCTCTGCAGAGTGTCAAACTATTCGAATAGCCACGTCCGCGGTTATGGACAGTTGGAGTGGCCATACTGTTCCCCCGTCAGATGTTTTCAAAACAACTTATGAAATGATTTATGACTTTGACTTGACCACAACAGAGTTGTGATATGAAATTCAAGTTCCCACTTAGGTGTTATAAAACTTTCAGCTAGCTTTCTTTGATTTTGGACTTAGTAGAGGTAAGTCTAGCTTTTTGCAAAACAACCCTAGAGCTTAGTTTATCCTATTCAAAACCCCTTTACTTGTTAGTATTAGTTTGCGAGTACTTAAAGTGTACTCATGGCTTTGTCCCTGGCTATTCCCGTGGCCAGACTATGAAGAGGAGTATCAGGATGATGGACCACAGGAAGGTTACGACAACTAGGATCATCTCTCATTGTTCGCATTGCCTGTGACCCTGAAGAAGGAGTTTCGTCTACGCTATCGTTATCTTTACGTTATTCCGTTGCTTGAGTTGTATTAAGAACTGGATCATGAGATCCTTATTTGTGTAAGACCTTATGTATGGTTTGTAAAGGGTGATGTACTGTGATATCCAATCTGTTATGTCTCGCAAAAATGGTAATCCTGGGATTGCGATGTATGGCATAACAAGCATCTGTGATTAAAAATCCAGGTGTTGAAAAGTTGGTATCAGAGCCATCTTGACCATAGGAGACCCTAGTTAGAATGGACGTTCGAATCAAAAACTTAGTTTCAAAAACAAAGGAAGTGAGTATTTAAAAAAACTTATTCCCATTCTTATCACTTGGATTCTTTCATGAAAATTCATGCTCCTCAAAAATTCTTGCAAAGTACATAAAATTTGGCACACTTGATCACCCTACTAACTTACTCATCATATATTATTATAGATGGACGTAAGTACAACAAGTTTTATCAGTTGGGGAATGGAGGAGACCTCATCTTTGAGCGTGACTTGGACTAGCTATTGGAGGTGCTAGAGCATCCGCACCCTAGTTCTTCAGAGCTCAGCTCAATGATCACGGAGGAGAAGATTGGTAGTGGCTAGTTGTTGCCAGTCTCTGAGGAAAGATTGAACCTCCCACTGCCGAGGGAATTCAGTTCATCTTAAGAGAGAACAACTGGCTCGATGAACTTGCCAGGGCCATGCAGGAAGCTCTTGCCGTCTGTGTGGGCAGAGTATCAATCAAATCAAAGGTACCCGTTTTGAGTTCTACCCAAGGCATGATGTTATGGGACAGCCACTGGCGGCCCCATATCACCACGAGCTGAAGAGTCAATTGGACCATCTCAGCTTCATGATGTACGACCGTCAGAAGGAGTTGGACAATGCCCATTCCTACGTCAACCACAAGTACGCCATCGCCAAGAAAAGGATCAGACCCTCGCCATGCTAGTAAAGGATCACAAATCTCATCGCCGTCAGCTTAACAAGAAGGAGCGCATCATTGCCCGTCTTTGCCACCGGATCACGGATTTGGAGGAGACCATCCACAAGAGAGATATGCAGTTGGAGGAAAGGGAGAATGCAGGGGAAGACCTTCATGGAGACCCCTTCTCCTATCTCAGCGATGACGATGACTTTCTAGAGGATCGGGCTATGGACTTCTTCACCGATGAGGATGACTTCGCCTTCATCGATGATGATGAGGATGATGAGGACACTGACTCCAAGGAGTAGTAGCACTTGAGCACTAGCATTAGTGAGTTGTGGTTGGTCCCAATGTATCATAGCTTCACAAAATGGTTCTTAAAACCATCTGTTTTTCTTTGTTGTGGTGTGTGTTTGTATCATGTGCTATGAATGAATGAATGAATGAAAATCAAGTTTCTAGAAAAATATGAGTCAACACTTGAGAACTTTAAAAACTTTTCAAAATCCCTGAACCTTAGAAATTTCCCTCTTTTCTCATGATCTATCTCAACCTTCAGATGCCTCGCGGAGGAAGCGGTTCATCCCCGGACCCGATGTTGCAGATCTTGCAAATGTTGGTTTCTGACCGCGAAACTGAAAGAGCTAAATGTCAAGCCAACTTAGCCACCCTTCAACACATCGCCCAAATGGGCAACAACAATCAAGGCCATGGTAATTAGGACAACCATGGATCTAAGCTCAAGAATTTCCAGAACCCCAATCCACCTATTTTCAGTAAGTCAGAAGAGCCCCTATATGCAGATGATTGGCTGCAAACCATGGAGAACAATCTGGAAGTGGCAGGAGTGGAAGCTAACAAGAAAGTGTTGTTTGTTATCCACTATATGGAAGGAGATGCAAGAGCATGGTGGAACAGCGTTCGTGCAATGATAGAAGGTCAGCTGATGACCTAGGAAGAGTTCAAAGTCAAGTTCAGCAGAACCCATGTGCCACCGGGTTTAATCAATAGGATGAGAGATGAATTCAGGGAACTGAAACAAGGGAGAATGACAGTAGTGGAATACCGTGACAAATTTTTGTCATTGGCTAGGTATGCACCAGATGAGATAGATACTGAAGCCAAGAAGAAGGAGAGATTCCTGAATGGTCTACACGATGAAATGCAGACAGTTTTTGTCAATATCCCCTTTGCTGATATTGAAGCCTTAGCTGACTCTGCCATTCATATGGAAGGATAGATCAATCAAGCTAATGAGAACCGCAACCATCGCATGATGCACCAACCAGGAACCCACCATACACCCAAGTATCGCCCCAACCCATCTCCAGGATTTGCCCCAAGAAACAACATACCTCCGATGAACCATCCAACCTATCCCATCCGTGGAAAACCAAGGCCCGGAGGAAACCACAACAACCCCGGAAACCCCAGCAATTTCAACCGTGCACCACCTAACTTCAACAACAACAATTCCTCCACCAACACCAACACTACCCCAAGGACTGGAAGCAATGTTTTGCCTATTACAACGAACGACAAGTCGCAAGTGACTTGTTATGAATGTGGAACCAAGGGTCACTATTCCAATGAGTGCCCCAAGAAGATTGCCGTAGCCCCCAATGCAAATGCCCCAGCTCAGAAGTATCGTCGTGTTCAGCCTGGAAGAAGGTTTGCCCCAGGGAACTCGCTCAACCGCAATGGTCGTCTCTTTCTCATGCATGCTGAAGAAGCCCAAGAAGCGCCAGATGTCGTGCTGGGTATGTTCTCTATTAACACAGTACTTGTAAGAGTGTTGTTGATTCTAGAGCATCTCACTCATTTGTTACTGAAGAATTTGCATGCACTAGTAAGATTCAACCCACCAAATTGAAGCATGTTATGATTGTTCAAATACCCGGTTCAACCACCAAAGCTAGGCAAATTTGCAAAGCCATCCCTATCCGAATCCATGGCATAAATTTTTATGCTAATCTAATAGTACTCGGAACTAAAGGTTTGGAAGTAGTACTAGGAATGGATTGGATGTCCAAACACAAAAGATTAATTGACTGTGCCAAGAAAGCCATAACCATGACCAGTACAGCCGGAATATCAGTCGAGTATATATCTGAAACCTTGCCCCATCAATTCAAGTGCAACAAGAGTATAGCCCAGCCAACCATTGACCAAGTCTGGATAGTCTGTGAATACGCCGATGTATTTCCAGATGTTTTACTCGGTATGCCCCTAGATCGGGATATCGAGTTCATCATTGAACTAATACCTAGAACCGGACCCATAGCCCAGAGACCATATAGTATGAACCCGTCTGAACTAGCAGAACTGAGGAAGCAACTGGATGCCATGCTGGAAATTGGATTGATTCAACCAAGTGCGTAACCATGGAGATCACCTATTTTGTTTGTGGACAAGAAGGATGGAGGTAACCGTTTGTGTATAGATTATCGGAAGTTGAATGATGTCACCATCAAGAACAAGTACCCACTGCCGAAGATAGAAGATTTGTTTGACCAGTTGACTGGTGCCAAAGTGTTTTCTAAGATTGATCTTAGAACTGGCTATCATCAACTCAAGATTCGCGCAGAGGATATTCCAAAGACTGCTTTTACCACCCGATATGGATTATATGAGTATACGGTCATGTCTTTTGGATGAACCAATGCCCCCGCTTATTTCATGAACCTCATGAATAAGATTTTTATGGACTTCCTAGATAAGTTTGTCGTTGTTTTCATCGATGACATTCTGATTTATTCCAAATCAGAAGAAGAACATGAGCTACACCTAAGGACCATTCTTGGAACCCTTAGAGAGCATCATCTATATGCCAAGTTTAGCAAATGTGAATTCTGGTTATAGGAGGTAGGATTCCTTGGACATACTGTATCAGCCGGAGGAATTGCCGTTGACCCTGCGAAGGTGAAGGATGTTGAAGATTGGCAAGCCCCAACCACTCAAACCCAACTTCGTGCATTTCTCGGATTAGCGGGATACTACCGCAAGTTTGTAGAAGGATTCTCGAGTATTGCTAGACCCATGACCCAATTGCTGAAGATGGACAAGAAGTTTGAATGGACGTACAAATGTGAAGAAAGTTTTCAAGAACTCAAGAGGAGATTGATTTCAGCCCCAATCTTGATCATGTCGGATATCACGAAGCCCTTTGATGTGTATTGTGATACATCCAAGATCGGTCTCGGATGTGTGCTAATGCAAGAAGGAAAAGTTATATCTTATCTATCCCGACAACTGAAATAGCATGAACAGAACTATCCAACCCATGACCTTGAACTAGCAGCCGTAGTTCTAGCCCTGAAGACATGGAGGCATTACCTGATGGGAAACCATTGTGAGATTTATTCGAATCACAAGAGCCTAAAATATATATTCACTCAGAAGGAGCTGAATATGAGGCAGAGAAGATGGATTGAGCTAATCAAGGACTATGATCTGGACATTCACTATCACCCCGGTAAAGCTAATGTGGTAGTAGATGCCCTAAGCAGATTGCCGTGCCGCTTGAACTCCATGATTTTGAAGGAGCAACCAAGTTCGCACAAAGAGATGGAAGATTTTTGAATGGAATTAGTGAGTGAAGGATTTTTGGCTAGCATAGAACTTCAACCCACTTTGATCAGTCAGATCAAGGAGGCGCAGAAAGAAAATGCTAGTGTTGAGGGAATCAAACGTCGTATCGGTACAGGAAAAGTACCCGGATTCACCAAAGATGAAGAAGGAGTTCTATGGTACAAAGGACGCCTTTGTGTACCAGCAGATTCAGAATTGAAAGAAGTGATTTTGAAAGAGGCCCATGATACTCTTTATTCTATCCTCCCCGGAGGAACGAAGATGTATCAGGATTTGAATAAACAATTTTCGTGGCATAAGATGAAGAGAGAAATCGGAAGCTATATCGCCAAGTGTGATATATGTCAGAGAGTCAAGGCGGGACATCAAAGACCCACAGTACTATTGCAACCCTTACAGATTCCGGAATGGAAATGGGATTCAGTTGGAATGGACTTTATCACCGGATTGCCTACTTCTAGTAGGGGAAATGACTCTATCTGGGTCATAGTTGATAGATTGTCCAAAGTAGCCCATTTCTTACCAGTCAAGACCACATACCAGAGTTCGAAGCTAGCAGAGTTATACATCGCTAGAATCGTCAGTTTGCACGGAGTCCCCAAGAACATCGTATCGGATTGAGGAAACTAGTTCACCTCGAGGTTCTGGAAGAAAATCCAAGAAGGTTTAGGAACCCGACTATATTTCAGCACATCGTATCACCCTCAGACCGATGGACAAACGGAGCGAGTAAATCAAATACTCGAAGATATGTTGAGAGCATGTGTGCTAGAGTATGGATCTAAATGGGAAGACTGTCTGCCTTTCGCAGAATTTTCATACAACAATAGTGTCACATCCCAAGATTTTCCACATCTTGTAATGTGAAAAATAAATAAGAAAAATTAATAATTGTTGAAATTTAGAGTGAAAAGAAACTTTTGTTTCTAAATGTAAACTTAAAATCCCATCTTGAACAAACTTTGGTTAATGTTTGAATCTAATTAAATTCAAATCAAGTGGAATGCATTCCTCATAAAATGCATCTTGAAATTTCAACACATGGAAAAGTTAAACCAAAACCCTAAAACCCTAATGGGAGAGAAATCACTTCCATGTTATCTCTAAGCCTATGGATTGGATCCATATAGAAATTGATCAAACAAACATTTCAAAATGATCAAGAATGACAAATGGAAATATTATAAAATCATATAAATTGATTTCATTCAATTTGAAGCCATAGATAAAATCTTATGAATTTAATAAGATAAGGAAATTGAATTTCCAAAGCTAATAAAGACCTTATCTAAAATCCATACCAAATGGTGAGCAAATAATCCTAAAAGGATTTAAAAAGATAAACGAATAATAAATAAAGTTATAATAGTTGGAATCACTATTTTTGGATCTTTAAATAAAAGAGATGGTTTCTATAAAGAAAAGGTAGAAATAAAAATAAGGATTATTTTATAGAGCCAAATTAAATCTTGGCCAAGCTTTTGAAATAAAATATTTCTATTTGATAAAAAGAGTAAAGGTTTATTTAAATAAAATAATGAGGATTTATTAATATCTATTTTTATTAAAGTAAAGGCTTTTCCATTTTAAATAAACACTAAAACTTGTTAATTTATTTTAAATAAGATTTCCAAGTATTTTAGTTTTCCAAATGAAACCTACTAAAAAGATTTTGATATTATTTAGATTTCAAAAAGAGTTTTAAAATAAATTAAAACCTATTTGAATTAAAGACTATGGTCTATTTATTTAATTATTAATAGATCCTAAATGAATAAAAGAATTATTTTATTTTGGACTTTGAAATATGTTGATAAACAGAATTAAAATTTGACCAAAGTTAGTGGTGATTTGAATTCAAATGGAGATTGAAAAATATTAATAAATCTTATTTAATTAATACTATGGCCAATTTTAAATGATTAAAAGACCCTAAAAAGAATAAGATATTTATTCTAAAAATGATTTCAGAATGTATTATTAATCAGTATTAAAATCTACTAAAGGCTTGAGAGAAGTTTGAATTCAAATGGATGTTTAAATTGATTAATCAAAATCAAAACAGAATAATAAGAATAGAAAAAGCAAAACAAAACAGTACAAAAAAATATGATCTAGCCAGCCCAGCCGGCTAAGCCCATCAGCAGCCCACCTGCTCACCCCCACAGTGAAACGTTTTCACTCAGAATAGAACCCGCAAGGTCACTGAGCAGTGGACCCCACGCCCCTCTCTCTCACTCACTGACAACGATGTCCCACATGTCAGCTTTCTCTCCTACCTCGCGATGACCCCTTCTTCCCCCAACGCCGCTGCCATTGCTGCACTAATTCCTCTGCTTAAATCCACGTTAATGCCGCATTGTTTCCTCGCCGTGACCACGCAATATTAATCGCCAGGCTCTCCTCTCCCTTTTCCCCAAACATCACCCCACCGGAGCCCCAGGCTGTCCTAATTCACCCGCACACCGTCACTATCTCCGACGTCCTCTGGCGGCAATTCAGGCCAGTCGCCGTCTCCCCTCGCTCTCTCGACCATGCAAGAATCATCTCCATCACTCCCTGAACCTCCCAGTGGCCTCAGCTTGGCCGCGCTCACCCTAGAACATCGGCAAGGACGATCACTGCCCGCCGCCGTCGTCTGCTACCTCTCCGGCGAAACCTCCTAGTAATTCCTGGCCGCCCCATTCCCTCTGGCTGATACTCCCGTACTCGCCTCTCTCTCGCGAACATAGTGTAATTGCTTGTTTGGTTTGGCATGAACCGTAGACCTGCCTCCGACAACGAACAGACGAGCCCATCGCCAGGCATCTCTCCGGCGAGCAATCACCGTCACCACCGTGCGCCCCTCGACGAACTACCACCACCTTGAGCATCCCCACGCCACGGCGAACTCGGTGAGAATCTCTCTTCGCTCTCTTGCTTCCTGTAACGTCGACACCGCCACCGTCTGACCGCTCCGCCGCCACCTGCCGCCGCTAGCGCCGCCACTCATTGGCAAGCATGCTGAGCGCCGTCCGATCTCGATCTAGTGGCTAGGAAAGAAGCTAACCCGAAGGGGTAAGTAGTGCCTCTGAGCCGTGCGATGTCACTTAGATCCAACGGCTTGCATCTATCGATCCGAGCGAAATAGTACCGACGAATAAAATCGTGACGCGTGGCCTCTGATTGTTTTAAAAACCAGAAACTTGTCTATTTGATGTTCCAATTTGAAAAATTCATAACTTCCAAACCACACGTCCAAATTTTGTAAATTTTATATAAATGGATTCAGCAAAACAAGTACTTTCTGACCATACACTTTGTTTAGTAAAATGTTTCTGTTAAATTGATTGTTTTTGCAGAAACTTATGTAGGCATATTTAGAATATAAAAATTGTTCTAAAATGATTTTTGAGATAAAACCTTTGGCAAATGGATTGTTTTGAATCTACTGACCTTACAAACCAACTCAGGGATTTGAAAATGTATTTGGTAAAGCAAAAGAATAAATCTTTGATTTAAACCATTTCCAAACAAATAAAAATAATGTTTATTTATTAAAAATGGTTTTTGAGGAAAACCTTTGGGAAATGTTTTGATTTAAACTCTCTGACCTCAAGCACCAAGTTTTATGATTTGAAAACATATTTTGTGAACCCTATAGATTGTTTCCTTATTAAAAGCATTTCTCCACCACATAAAATAATGATATGGTTTAAAAATGGTTTATAGTTAAAATCTTTTGCAAATAGTTTTGCCACTTTATAAAATGACCAATAAGTGTTTTAGAATGTTTATAACCTATTAGAAATCACTTTTGTAAATAAAACAATCTTTGGCATGCTTGCATACATTGTTTTGTTTCCATTATTTTATGTGATGTTGCTTGAATGGTAGATTGAAATGTTGCTTGCTTGATTGAATTATAGTGATTTGAAGAGTGTGAATATTGCAAAGATCAAGGAGTGAACTTATACTGTCTACCAAAAAGTCAAGTGGTACTTCATACTTTTGTCCCATTATTTTCACTATGCATTAGTGATATTTCTAAAGTAGGACTTGCATGGAATTTTTGCTAAGTATAAACTATGCCATGGGAAATCCTAGTAGATGAAACCTTAGTAGAAATTTCCTAAGTTAAGATTCCTACTACTATCATGCTTAGCTTAGATAGTAGAAAACAAGGGTGGAATATATTCATACCATGGAATATTTCTAAGTCAAGGACTTGTGTTTTGTTTAATAAAACAACTAAGTGAATGAATCACCTGGGTGGAATGGAAGGAATGGTTTGTGTTGAGTGGTTACACAAGGCCTATTTCTATGGTTTACCTTGTGTATCTCACTTGTGGATGGCCACCCAGGAACAAAGAGATTTGAGATGTCAAATGTTGAGAAGCTTCAAGTGCAGCCACTTGGCATTATGGGCTCTGCCTGGATCATATAGGTTGCAATAACTTAGCCAAATGGACAGTTGGTGGTAGGGGAATGATAGGTTGGAATGCGTCCATTCTGGTCTAAGGGAAGGCTTCTGAAAGATCTTGTAACATCCCTAAAATCATGATTTCAAAGTTTGCATATCATTCATGCATGCATATAGAATTGAGGTCAATTTCAAAACTCATTTCAGAAAAACAAAGCACATAGTGCTATCATTTCATGTGAGAAAAATTTAATCAAATGGCCATTCCCATTTGAGAGTTTGAATGTTTTAAACCTTGATTGCTTGTTTCCTTTATTGAATGGATTGAGTGTGAAATTTGAACCAAGTTTTACAAAATGGAAATGGTTCAAAAACCATTTTTCAAACATTTGCAAATCTTGTGCAAAGCTCCTGATATTTTGTTCTCCAAGTTTGACCAAGCCCTTGCAAAGTAACCACATGGGTTTTGACCTATTTTTGAGACCATTACACCACTACAAAACCTCAAGAAGATTTGAATTCAAATGGAACTTGAATTCATTTGAAAACCTATTCAGAAAATCGAAACAGTAAAAGAAAAGGAGTAAACAAAAGAAAAGGGCCAGGCGCCAGGATTCTAGCCCAGCAACAGAACTTGCCCAACTAGCCCACCCGGGCCATTCCTCTCTCTCTCACGCCAACAAGACCGATCGGCCGACCAGACCCCACCTCCTCTTCGCGCGTTTCGCAGACGAGCGGGCCCTCTCCACGTCGCCCTCGTCTTCCCCAAATCGCGCCCGCAGACCACGTCGCTGCTGTAGTGATGCCGGTAATGGCGCGGCGTAATTATCCTTGATGCCGCAGGCGTTTCCTGTCGCGCTTGGGCCTATTTAATCCCCTCTGCCCCACGAGCATTTCCCCCCCACTCTCCTCGCTCACTCCGCCACCAGGCTGCGCGCATTTGCTCTCGAAGCCCCGCAGTACCGACGACTCCGGTGACCGATTCCGGTGAGCCAAGACCGCCCCCCTCTCTCTGGTTCAAGCTATCTTGCTCAGCATGATCTGGCGCATCTTCTGACACCTTTCTTTTGCCTGCTCGTGACCCAGGTCGTCGTTTCCATTCACGCATCAAGAACCACCTGCGCCGCTAGACTCCGGCGACCAATTGAGGTAAAACCCGAGCGCCCCTTGCCACCTCTTTCATACTAGATTGTTCGCCTGCGTCTTGTGCATCTCCTGACCCCTCTGGTTCGTGCTAGGGCGACGCCAAACCTCGGCAAGAACCATGACTGCAAGCGACCGACGCCGCCCGCAACTCCGACGAGCCCCAGGGACCGTGCCCGCGCGCCCCTCCGCAAACCAACGCCACGTTGAGCTTCACCACGCCACCGCGGTTCTGGTAAGACCCTTCTCTCGCGACCCTAGAACGCCAATACGCTGACCGGCCCGCCGCTCGGCGACACCTACCGCCGTAACATGGTCGCATGCTCGAGAGCCGTTGGATCTTGATCAACGCTATGATAGATCCACTAATCGAACCGTTATGCTAGATCTGAACCGCATCGTTAGTTAGATCTCGGCTTAGCGCGATCCGGAGCGAATCGGTACGCGCCAATAGAAACATGACGCGTGGCTAGAGTTTAAATCAAAAACAGAATTCAAATCAGATTTAGATCCAAATTTCAAATGGCTATAACTTTTGATTCCCACGTTAGATTTTTGCAAACTTTATACCGTTGGAATCAGAGAGACAAGCCCTTTATGATTCTGCAATGTGTTTAGTGAAATGTTTCTGTTAAAATGACTTTTTAGGCAGAAACTTGTTTAGGACTATTTTGAGTATAGAATTTGTTTAGTAAATTTTTTTTAGTGCTAATTAAGTTTAGTTAGCAAGTCTTTGACTTGGTTATGTTTCTGTGTCATGCACTTGCTTGGTGGAGTTTTCAAAAATCATCATTTAGCATTTTGTTGCATGCATGCATTCATATTTTTGTTTGCATATGAATTATGTGTAATTTTGTGCTACAAATTTTTTGTGTAGATTTTGCTAGTGACTGTGATTGTGAAGAGTGCTACTCTCCCTATTACCAAGGAAAGTGGTACTTCATGAATATTTTCATCCCTATATTTTGTATAAGCATTAGAAATATTTTGCTAAGTCTTGCATGTTACTTTTGCCAAATGCTATGTTGGGAAATCCTAAGTAGTTGTAGAATTGTAGAATTACTAGGAAATTTCCTAAGTTAAGTTACTATACCATGCTTAGCCTAGCTAGTAGCAAACAAGGGTTGGTAAAGTATCTACATGCTATGATTAAAATATTTCTAAGTCTTTGGACTTATGTTTTCTTAATAAAACAACTAATTCAATGAACCTCCTGGATGGAATGGGACTTGAATGGTGGTTTTTGGTTGAGTGGTTACACAAGGCCCATGGACATGGTTTACCTTGTGTATCTCACGTGTGGTATGCCACCCAGGCACAAAGGGATTTTGGAGGCCAAGTGTTGAGAAGCTTATAGTGCAGCCACTTGGCAATATGGGCTCTGCCTTGATCATATAGGTTGCTAGAACTTAGTCATTTGGACAGTTGGTGGTAGTGGGATGATAGGTTGGAACGCGTCCATTTGGCTAAGGGAAGGCTTCTGAAAGGTCCTGTCTTGGGAAACCAAGTCTGGTGGGGAAAGTGCACAACCTCTACATATGGAAAATCTAAGTACTTAGCCAAGTCCATGGCAATGGACAACTTGAGCATCAAGACATGGAAGCTATCAAGAATCTCATCACTCCATCTTCTAAGTAAAAAATTGTGGGTGAACAAGGGTGAAGGACCCCAATGTCTATTGGTGGTTTCTTGGGAAAGTTTTTGACAAAGAAAAACTTAGTGATTTCAACTAATAGGAAAAACCTATTTTGAGCAAAGCAAGCCAAGCTACACTTAGCCAAAAATGCATATAGTAATATAGTCCACTTAAAAATTTACTAAGGTATCACTTGCCAATACTATTCCAAAGTATTGACCCACTGTGGCTGTAACTTGTGATGTTGCAGGTTACTCCGATGATGATTAGGTGTCATGAGTCTCCACTCAACATGCTTGCCTGTGGCACATGAAGATGAAGACTTATGTTTATTTACTTATTCCAAAACTCTTGTATTAGGCTTGTGGCCCTGAGTTGTAAAAGACTATGTTTTATCTCTGGAATGGATGTAATAAATGACCTTTGTATCTGTGTACTTCATCTTAAACTATGGATGCTAGCAATGATCCAGGGACTAGCATTGCAATCACAGGGATCCTTTTCCTTTACAAAGGAGGGATCTTACAGATGGTATCAGAGCACTGTGTTGCCTGTAGGATTATGACCCTAGGATTGGAAACCACTAAGGAAATTTTTTCAACTACTTCTACACTTGTCTATTCTTCTCGTAAACTTTTCTAATCTTCTCATTCTTATCTCTATTTGTAGATGAACTCCATCAACGAAGCCGTGAAGAAAGGACCACTCATGACCATGACCTTGGAGTGTGAGACTGAGTTTCCCAAAATTCTCAAGGACCTCATGGTGGCAATGGAAATACATGGTGCAGCTGTGTACAAAGGCTTTCCAGTGATGGATGAAGGAGTTGAGTACTGGTGGGTGCAACTTCACTTGTACAAAAGCAAGGAATACAACCACAAAGAAAGAGGATTCTGCATGTACACCAACACTGTGGTGCACACCACATTCTTTGAGTCAGCAAGAGAAGCAGCTTGGAGGACTATCAAAGAACTTAGTGCTAGAGTCAAGTGCAGAATGCTCAACCTCCAAAAAGACTTGGAGAAAGAGAAGGAACATACCCAAGAGTTGGAAGCCACCAACCAAACCTTAAGGGGAGATATTATAGACTTAGTGATGGAATCATGTGAACAAGATAGGCTGATTGCCTCTAGGAACATTGTGTTAGCCAACAGATCCAGTGAGATAGGATTGTAAACGCACTTCGTTAGTTGGACCACCACCTATCACCTTATTTTCCAAAATGATACCTTAAATAAGTTTGGACCTTTGTTATTGTAATGGATTCATGTTTGAATGACTTGTGTGATTTTGTGTTCCAAGGATATGTATGTGTTGTTTGTCTTTGTTTTATCTTAAATTGTGTTGTTCTAGCTTTCTATCTTATAAATAGATGCCTATTACCATCAGCACTGTTGAGGAGTTCCAGGTTACCCGCTTTGGTCCTCGTATCGTTGAACTTACCACTTTGCTCAATCTCCCTCTTCCCACCATCATGGTGCATCCACTCACCAAGTTCGAGAGGAAGGACCTCTGGGGATTCAAGGTGAACCAGCCGCTTTTACGGACGCCTACATTACGGAGGCCATCGTCTTCAAGCTTATGCACGACGACAGGGAGAGAGGCATGGAGGTAGTCATGCAGGACCTGATAGTACGTCTGCTAGGCCGTCACTCCCGACAGGTTAGAGGCACCCACTTCCATGTCCTCGGAAGACGTGATGAGGATGGAGAGTCCATTGACTTCGAGGACGAATTGAGGGACGCAGAAGAGCCGATACGTCTCTACCTCCAGGACTTAGAGTCTCTCATTAGGCACGTGGACACGGACATGACCAATGTCATGCTCAGCAATGACGAGCTCCAGGTGCAGCTTCGCGAGAAGGACAAGCTTTTCGCACAGCAGGAGGAGATAGTCAAGGAAATGGAGGCAAAGTTCGAGACCCAGGACCGTAAGTTCAAGAGTCAGGAGACACGCGTCTAGGATAGGAACAAGAAGATCCGGGACATGACTGAAGAACTGAAGTCCAAGGATTTCGAGCTAGAGCAGCAGCAGATGGTGATTGAGAGGCTTCGTTCCCAAAAGAGGGCTCTCAACACCAAGATTGAGTCCTTGACCACTACTATTGAGGAGAACAAGAACGCGATGGAGAACGCAGGTCTTACCTTTGTCGAGGAGGAGATTGATGCTGATGAGTAGACTTGACTACTCGTTTATCTTTTATTATCGTACTTGTTATTTGTGAACTTGTTATTGGACCATCCGACATGTGGATGGCTTGCCACTTGTGTGTTTTACTTTGAGAACTTGTTATCTTGTTGTTGAACTTTTATCTTCTGTTGCATGCTTGTGTTTTCTTCTGTGATGTATGTGCATGAAAACATCTATGGGTATCTCATTCTTATCTCTATTTGAACAAACCACAGATGCCTCCCCGTCGCGCAAACCCCAACCCCAACAACAAGCACCACAACCACAACCGTCATGACAACAAGCACCATCGCAGTCATGACAATGACAAGTACAAGAACCACAAGAGTGGACATAAGAGCCACCACGGTGGTAATGGTAGTGGAAGTAGAAGTCAGCCTGCTAAAAGGTACATCAGTCAGGTTGAATGCTTCAAATGCAAGAAGATGGGACACTATGCAAATGAGTGCCCCGAAAAGAAAGTTGAAGGACCTGTCAAGCCCAATCATTTCCAGAAAGGACAGGTGAACCACATGAGTGTGGAGGAGGTCTATGAGGAGCCTGACGCTGCTGCTGGTAAGTTCAGACTCAATTCTATTCCAGCATTTGTACTCTTTGATACTGGTGCATCTCATTCATTCATATCAAGAGCATTTGTTGAAAGAAATGAACTGCCGTTAGAAACTATTGGGTGTCCCATAAAAGTAAGTTCTCCTGGTGGAGAAATGATAGTGAATTCAGGATGCCATGACCTAGTCATAGAATTTGGGAAGTATAAGTTTCCCGTTAACTTGATAATATTAAACTCCCAAGGTTTGGATGTCATTCTGGGAATGGACTGGATGACTAAGTACAAAGGAGTGATAGATTGTGCCAGCCATACTGTCTCACTCACAACTCTGGATAATAAAAGGATCAGATTCAAGACCAGCTTTGGAGCAAAAAGGAGTATGCTTAATTCTCTTAAGGGGGTTAGCATGGACAGTGTGCCAATTGTGTGTGAGTATCCGGATGTATTCCCGGAAGAATTGCCAGGAATGCCACCAGATAGAGATGTGGAATTTCGATAGATTTGGTACTGTGTTACGGACCAATAGCAAAGAGACCATATAAAATGTCAAGGATGAACTGAAAGAGCTCAAGAAGCAACTAGGAGAACAGTTAAAAGGATTTATTCAACCAAGTTCTTCATCTTGGGGAGCCCCAGTTTTGTTCGTGGAGAAGAAGGATAGAAGCCAAAGGTTATGCATAGATTACCGTTCACTCAACGAGGTAACTATCAAGAACAAATATCCTTTGCCTAGAATCAATGTCTTGTTTGATCAACTAGAAGGAGCATGTGTGTTCTCGAAGATTGATCTCCGGTCAGGCTATTTTCAACTCAAGATAAGAGAGCAAGACATACCTAAAACAGCATTCACCACAAGGTATGGATTATATGAGTATACCGTAATGCCTTTTGGCTTGACCAACGCTCCAGCATACTTCATGAATATGATGAACAAGGTGTTCATGGAATTTCTTGACAAGTTTGTTGTCGTATTCATCGATGACATCTTAGTCTACTCCAAGAGCAAAGAAGAGCATGAGGGACACTTGTGCTTGATACTTGAGAAGTTAAGAGAGCATAAGCTTTATGCCAAATTCAGCAAGTGTGAGTTCTGGTTAGAAGAAGTTGGTTTTCATGGTCATGTTATGACAAAGGATGGAGTAGCAGTTGATCCTGCTAAAGTTTCAGCTGTGACTGAATGGGAATCTCCTAAGAACGTGAAAGAGGTTCGCAGTTTCCTTGGCTTAGCAGGTTACTACAGAAGGTTCATTGAGAATTTCTCTAAGGTAGCTAAGCCCATGACTGAATTGTTAAAGAAAGACAAGAAGTTTGCTTGGTCTGAAGGTTGTGAAGTCAGCTTTCAGGAATTGAAGAAGAGACTTGTGACACCACCAGTTCTATGTCCACCTGACTTGGAAAAAGATTTCCAAGTGTATTGCAATGCGTCTCATCAAGGTTTGGGAGCCGTACTTATGCAAGACGGTAAAGTTGTGGCCTATGCCTCGAGACAACTCAAAACTCATGAAGTAAACTATCCTACTCATGATTTAGAGTTAGCCTCTGTCGTCCATGCACTCAAAACATGGAGACATTACCTTTTGGGAAAGCGTTATGAAGTGCTCACGGATCACAAAAGTTTGAAGTATATCTTCACCCAAAAGGAAATCAATATGAGACAAATAAGATGGTTAGAGCTTATCAAGGATTATGACTTAAGTTTGCAATACCACCCCGGTAAAGCAAATGTTGTAGCAGATGCTCTAAGCCGTAAGGTGTTTGTGAATGGCCTTACCAAAGGAGAATTGCCAGATGATTTGTGTACTCAATTCAGAGAACTCAGATTGGAGATTGTACCAGAGGGACATCTCATGTCTTTAGATGTCCAACCCACTTTGTTGGACAAGATTCGAGAAGCTCAAAAGACTGATAAAGAAATTGAAGAGATTAAGGAAAAGATTGGCCAAGGGAGAGCTAAAAATTTCCATGAAGACGAACAGGGTACATTATGGCATGGGAAACATATCTGTGTTCCACAAGATCCGGAGTTACGGAAACTGATTTTGCAGGAAGCACACAACTCTCCGTATTCTATTCACCCGGGTAACACCAAAATGTACATGGACATGAAAGAAAGATTTTGGTGGAACAATCTCACGAGAGACATCGGCGAACATATTGCTTTGTGTGATGTGTGTAGTAGAGTAAAAGCAGAGCATCAGAAACCAGCAGGTTTGCTTCAACCACTACCTATTCCTGATTGGAAATGGGACAAAATTGGTATGGATTTCATTACCGGATTACCAAGGACCAGATCAGGATATGATTCCATATGGGTAGTAGTGGATCGCCTAACTAAAGTGGCTCACTTCATACCCGTGAAGACAACTTATACAAGTGCCAAGTTAGCCAAAATCTACATGAGTAGAATTGTATGCCTTCACGGTGTGCCTAAGAGTATTGTGTCCGATAGGGGAACCCAATTCACTTCCCATTTTTGGAGACAGCTACATGAATCATTGGGAACGAGGTTGGAATTCAGCATTGCTTTTCATCCTCAAACCGATGGACAAATAGAAAGGACAAATCAAATTCTTGAGGTCATGTTGAGGGCATGTGCCCTAGACTAAGGAGCAAGTTGGGATGAAAGTCTGCCTTACGCAGAATTTTCTTATAACAACAGCTATCAAGCCAGCATTGAGATGGCACCGTTTGAGTTTCTTTATGGAAGAAAGTGTACCACCCCATTATTATGGAATGGTGTGGGAGAAAGAAGTTTATTCGGGCCAGATCTTATCAAAGAAGCCGAAGAGAAGGCCAAATTGGTTAAGGACAGATTGAAGATAGCACAGTCCCGACAGAAAAGCTACGCAGATCCTAAGCATAGAGAAGTCACCTACGAAGTTGGTGATAGAGCCTATCTTAGAGTATCACCACTTCGTGGGTGAAAAGATTCGGAGTCAAAGGAAAGTTGGCACCAAGATATGTTGGGCCATTCAAGATTCTGAGTCGCAAAGGAGAAGTTGCTTATGAAATTGAACTGCCAGAATCTCTATCAGCAGTCCATAATGTGTTTCATGTGAGTCAGCTTAAGAAATGTCACCCAGAAATGGAGGAAACTTCGTTGAAGGATACCATACCATTGGAGGAAGTACAACTAGAAAGTGACCTCACATATGAGGAGAAACCTATGAAGATTCATGAGACTGCAGAAAGGGTCACAAGGACAAAGACTATCAAGTTTTGCAAAGTGCAATGGAATCATCATACCGAAGAGGAAGCAACATGGGAAAGAGAAGATGATCTTCGGAAAGACCACCCTCACCTATTTGTTAGTTAATCGAATCTCGAGGGCGAGATTCACTTTAAGGGGGTTAGATTTGTAACATCCCTAAAATCATGATTTCAAAGTTTGCATATCATTCATGCATGCATATAGAATTGAGGTCAATTTCAAAACTCATTTCAGAAAAACAAAGCACATAGTGCTATCATTTCATGTGAGCAAAATTTAATCAAATGGCCATTCCCATTTGAGAGTTTGAATGTTTTAAACCTTGATTGCTTGTTTCCTTTATTGAATGGATTGAGTGTGAAATTTGAACCAAGTTTTACAAAATGGAAATGGTTCAAAAACCATTTTTCAAACATTTGCAAATCTTGTGCAAAGCTCCTGATATTTTGTTCTCCAAGTTTGACGAAGCCCTTGCAAAGTAACCACATGGGTTTTCACCTATTTTTGAGACCATTACACCACTACAAAACCTCAAGAAGATTTGAATTCAAATGGAACTTGAATTCATTTGAAAACCTATTCAGAAAATCGAAACAGAAAAAGAAAAGGAGTAAACAAAAGAAAAGGGCCAGGCGCCAGGATTCTAGCCCAGCAACAGAACTGGCCCAACTAGCCCACCCGGGCCATTCCTCTCTCTCTCACACGCGCCAGCGCACCCAGGCAGTCGCTGACGACCAGACCCCACCTCCTCTTCGCGCGTTTCGCTGACGAGCGGGCCCTCTCCACGTCGCCCTCGTCTTCCCCAAATCGCGCCCGCAGACCACGTCGCCGCTGCAGTGATGCCGGTAATGGCGCGGCGTAATTAGCCTTGATGCCGCAGGCGTTTCCTGTCGTGCTTGGGCCTATTTAATCCCCTCTGCCCCGCGAGCATTTCCCCCCACTCTCCTTGCTCACTCCGCCACCAGGCTGCGCGCATTTGCTCTCGAAGCCCCGCAGTACCGACGACTCCGGCGACTGATTCCGGTGAGCCAAGACCGCCCCCTCTCTCTGGTTCAAGCTATCTTGCTCAGCATGATCTAGCGCATCTTCTGACACCTTTATTTTGCCTGCTCGTGACCCAGGTCGTCGTTTCCATTCACGACCGCAACCACCTGCGCCGCTGCTAGACTCCGGCGACCAATTGAGGTAAAACCCGAGCGCCCCTTGCCCCCTCTTTCATACTAGATTGTTCGCTTGCGTCTTATGCATCTCCTGACCCCTCTGGTTCGTGCTAGGGCGACGCCAAACCTCGGCAAGAACCACTACTGCAAGCAACCGGCGCCGCCCGCAACTCCGACGAGCCCCAGGGACCGTGCCCGCGCGCCCCTTCGCAAACCAACGCCACGTTGAGCTTCAGCACGCCACCGCGGTTCTGGTAAGACCCTTATCCCTCTCGCACGCGACCTAGAACGCCAGCGCCGCTGGCGACGAAGGCGCTGCCGACACCGCAACCGCCAGAACATGGTCGCATGCTCGAGAGCCGTTGGATCTAGATCCAACGCTTGCGATAGATCCACTAATCGAACCGTTATGCTATATCTGAACCGTGCATCGTTAGTTAGATCCTACGGCTAGCAAGCGCGATCCGGAGTGAATCGGTACGCGCCAATAGAAACATGACGCGTGGCTAGAGTTTAAATCAAAAACAGAATTCAAATCAGATTTAGATCCAAATTTCAAATGGCTATAACTTTTGATTCCCACGTTAGATTTTTGCAAACTTTATACCGTTGGAATCAGGGAGACAAGCCCTTTATGATTCTGCAATGTGTTTAGTGAAATGTTTCTGTTAAAATGACTTTTTAGGCAGAAACTTATTTAGGACTATTTTGAGTATAGAATTTGTTTAGTAAAATTGTTTTAGTGCTAATTAAGTTTAGTTAGCAAGTAATTGACTTGGTTATGTTTCTGTGTCATGCACTTGTTTGGTGGAGTTTTCAAAAATCATCATTTAGCATTTTCTTGCATGCATGCATTCATATTTTTGTTTGTATATGAATTGTGTTTAATTTTGTGCTACAAATTTTTTGTGTAGATTTTGCTAGTGACTGTGATTGTGAAGAGTGCTACTCTCCCCATTACCAAGGCAAGTGGTACTTCATGAATATTTTCATCCCTATATTTTGTATAAGCATTAGAAATATTTTGCTAAGTCTTGCATGTTACTTTTGCCAAATGCTATGTTGGGAAATCCTAAGTAGTTGTAGAATTGTAGAATTGCTAGGAAATTTCCTAAGTTAAGTTACTATACCATGCTTAGCCTAGCTAGTAGCAAACAAGGGTTGGTAAAGTATCTACATGCTATGATGAAAATATTTCTAAGTCTTTGGACTTATGTTTTCTTAATAAAACAACTAAGTCAATGAACCTTTTGGGTGGAATGGGACTTGAATGGTGGTTTTTGGTTGAGTGGTTACACAAGGCCCATGGACATGGTTTACCTTGTGTATCTCACTTGTGGTATGCCACCCAGGCACAAATGGATTTTGGAGGCCAAGTGTTGAGAAGCTTATAGTGCAGCCACTTGGCAATATGGGCTCTGCCTTGATCATATAGGTTGCTAGAACTTAGTCATTTGGACAGTTGGTGGTAGTGGGATGATAGGTTGGAACGCGTCCATTTGGCTAAGGGAAGGCTTCTGAAAGGTCCTGTCTTGGGAAACCAAGTCTGGTGGGGAAAGTGCACAACCTCTGCAGATGGAAAATCTAAGTATTTAGCCAAGTCCATGGCAATGGACAACTTGAGCATCAAGACATGGAAGCTATCAAGAATCTCATCACTCCATCTTCTAAGTAAAAATTTGTGGGTGAACAAGGGTGAAGGACCCCAATGTCTATTGGTGGTTTCTTGGGAAAGTTTTTGACAAAGAAAAACTTAGTGATTTCAACTAATAGGAAAAACCTATTTTGAGCAAAGCAAGCCAAGCTACACTTAGACAAAAATGGATATAGTAATATAGTCCACTTAAAAATTTACTAAGGTATCACTTGCCAATACTATTCCAAAGTATTGACCCACTATGGCTGTAACTTGTGATGTTGCAGGTTACTCCGATGATGATTAGGTGTCATGAGTCTACACTCAACATGCTTGCTTGTGGCACATAAAGATGAAGACTTATGTTTATTTACTTATTCCAAAACTCTTGTATTAGGCCTGTGGCCCTGAGTTGTAAAAGACTATGTTTTATCTCTGGAATGGATGTAATAAATGACCTTTGTATCTGTGTACTTCATCTTAAACTGTGGATGCTAGCAATGATCCAGGGACTAGCATTGCAATCATAGGGATCCTTTTCCTTTACAAAGGAGGGATCTTACAGATCTTGTCTTGGTGAAACCAAGTCTTGTGGGGAAAGTGCACCACCTCTGCAGAGTGTAAAATCTAAGTACTTAGCCATGTCCCTGGTAAAGGACAATTTGAGCATCAAGACATGGAAGCTATCAAGAATCTCCTCATCCCAATTTCTAAGTTAAAAACTTGTGGTTGAACAAGGGATTGAAGGGTCACCAATTTCTATTGGGAGATGCCTTGGGAAAGATTTTGTCAAGCAAAAACTTAGTGTTTTCCAAATGATAAGAAAAATCTATTTTGAGCAAAGCAAGCCTAAGATCCACTTAGACAAATGCATATAGATGGTAGACTCCACTATACTACCATAGTATCACTTGCCAATACAATTCAAATGTATTGACCTTGTGGCTGTAACTTATTATGTTGCAGGTTTGTTTGATGTTAGTGAAGTTTATTGATTAGGATTACAAGTCTACAACCAACATGACTGCCTGTGGCACTTTGAAGATGAAGGACCCCATGCTATTGTTATATTCTGCTGCGTTGTAATAAGATAGCCAAATGAGCTATGTAAGATGTAATAAATTATTTTATTCCTGGTTATAAAGTTGTATTATGACCTTTGTTTCTTGATATTACATCTTAACTGTGGATGCTAGCTATTGATCCAGGGACTAGCATTGTAAACACAGGGATCTCTACCTTATTAAAGGTTGGGACCCTTACAAACAGTTATCAAGCTAGTCTGCAAATGACCCCATTTGAATTCATGTATGGAAGGAAGTGTCGCACCCCTTTGAATTGGTCGAAAGTAGGAGAGAGTCAGATTTTCGGACCCGACATCCTACGAGAAGCAGAAGAGAAAGTTCACAAGATTCATGAGCACCTCAAGACCGCCCAGTCAAGACAAAAGAGTTACGCTGACAAGAGATGTCAAGACCTTTCTTTCAATATCGGAGATTTCGTGTATCTTAGAGTGTCGCCTTTGAAGGGAACGCAACGTTTTCAGCTCAAAGGAAAGTTAGCCCCCAGATATATCGGACCCTTCAAGATTCTGAATCGTTGAGGAGAAGTACCATATCAATTGGAACTGGCCGAGGAAATGTTAGCAGTGCACAATGTGTTCCATATATCGTTACTTCGTAAATGCCTTGAAGTTCCGGAGAAGACTGAAGTTTTCAAGAACATTGATAACCGGACCATAGAGATCAACGATGACCTGACATATCCCGAAGTACCCATCCGTATTTTGGAAGAAGCTTTCAGAACCACCAGAACCCGAAGCATCAAGTTTCTCAAGATTCAGTGGAGCAACCACATTGAAGAAGAAGCTACCTGGGAGCGAGAAGATCACATCAGGACGGAGTTTCACGATCTTTTCAAATCCTAGGTAATCTTTTTTCTTCTTCCTTTTTCAAATCTTGGTACAAGATTTTGTTTAAGGGGGGAAGGTTTGTAACATCCCAAAAATATAAAACAATGATCAACAAACTGTAATCACTAAAATTAGGGTTAACAAAAACATTGATTAATTTAAATCATATGAATGCATGTATGAATGTGATGATTTGATAAATGCATGAATGATCTTGTGTGATTAACCTAAATAGCAAGAAATAGTTTAAAGATGAATATAACATCATATAAAGCAATTCCATGCAGAAACAAATCAATTAAGGCAAATGGTCATTTTTGCCAATCTTGCTCACTAGGTCACTTTGAGTGTTTCTAGTCCAAGATTTTAAACAGAAACTTTTCCAATTCTTTTCACCCCTTGCTAGACCAAGTAAAAGTGAAGCAAAGCCCACAGTTCAAACTTGCAGAAACATTTGGCAACCTCATTCAAATCACAACTCAAAATTGAATCTTTAACATATGTGAATATCACACATTTTTAAAACCCAACCAAACTAGTGCCCCTTGACTAATCCAACTAACCAGATACTCCCTAGCATGTTCCTAGCAAACCCACCAAGTATGAATCCAAAATTCAAATTTGAAATTCTTTTGGCCATTTCATCAAACACCTTGTTAGAAACAAACAACAAAACATCAAACACTATTGTGTGCAGTAATTTTGGCCAACCTTGTTCCCTCTCTAGAACCACTGTGAGTTTGGCATAGCCATTAATGGTGACCATGCCGAGCCCTTTTGCCACCCCCAATGTGGACAACAAGCTAGAAGAAGAACTAGCTGCGCCAACCTTGTCTGGCATGCTACCCGTGCCTCACGACCCCCTCTAGACCAGCCCTAGCTCGAAGACAGAGACATGAACCGCCAGAAACACCGTGCCCACGCCGCTGTCAACCATGCCGACGTGCACCACCGTGCACGTGCCGTTTCCACTCAACCCGACCACCTCGAGCCTTGCCGCCCGCCAGCACGAACCCCACCGTCCCAAGAGACCACTAGACATGCTCGTTTCCTCGACCATACCCCGTAGCCACCGCACGCCGCGAAGTTCGCCGTCGGTAATGCGTAGAGCACCGCACGTTCCAGAGAAAACCCCACCGCCCTACGCCTCGCATTTAAGCTAGAAAAAATCTCCAGGAGACCGCGCACCGTCCCCTACCCTCAGCCACGCCGATAGCCGCCTGTACCGTCGCCTCCGGTGACCTCAGCCCACGCCGTGCTTCCCCTCTTGCTCGCCTATAAAAGGAGGCCTCCCCAGCTTGATTCGTCCATATTATCTCACTCCCCACCTCACACTGATCCTTCCCACTTATTCCCGGAGCAAGGCAAGCTCTCTCTCGCTGGAATTTGGCCGGAGCCCGACGCTGCTGGAGGAGAAGGGAGCCATCGATTGAAGCCGCCCCAGGAGGAGCCGCCGGTACCATAAGAACCGCCGTCGTCGACCATCGCCGACCATCGCCGGAGCCCCGGTGAGCCGCCCTAGACACCCACTAGCCACGTTAGGGTTAGTTCCTCGGTGGAGTAGCTCGTCGTCAACGACGACCCTCAGCCATTATATTAGAATTAGATCGTAAGGCTCAGATTCATAGATACCATTTTGTTTAGTTAGTTCCGCTGACTTGTGGACCCCATTTGTCAGAAGCCCGCGTGTGCTGTGCATAGTGGGCTGGCCCAGTAACTCTCCCACGCAACCCAGTTAGTTTAATTTTGGATTTTTCATGTAAACTCAACCCTAGTTCAGTTTGTTGATTCAAAAATCAATTCAGGGAGTTTCGCTAAACCAAATAGCATGAAACCATTTTTTTAGAAAGGTATTGGAATGGTTAATCCAAGCCCGTTGGATTCAAACCATTTAGATTGGTAGATCACCCATGGTAAAAATATCAAGGCAGAAGCTTTTCTGCATTCAAACATTTTTCAAAATTCAACCATAAGAGATTTTGAGTTGATTCCAACTCTCAAAAATCACATTTAACTATACCTTTTAGAATACATAAAAATATATAGGTTTACTTACATAAATAATGATCAAGTAATAAAAGAATGCCACATAGGAAATTCTAGTCACTTTAATTAAATAAAATAAAAGGTTAAACCTTATTAAATTGTGACACCACTTTAAATCATATTCCCATGTACTGAAATATGTGGTGATGACATGTGTCAACATGATCCCATGTTTGATTGGGAGAATATTAAATCTTAAGTAGTTTTTCAATGAGTAGAAATTACTTTTCTCAAATAAAATAAATGAGACAAGTGTTTTAATTCTTGTAATGTTAGTGATGATCATAGATACTCTAGTGTGAACCTTTATGTGATGATTAGAAATAGTTAAGTATTGTTTGGTGATTGTGTACCTCGTATTTATTTATAGACGCTAGTACCGACCAAGGATACGAGGAGGAAGGAGGATAATACGAGGAAGAAGCCAAGGAGAACTTCAACCACTGCTCTGCACAAGGCAAGCCAATACTTGCAAACCTATACTTGCAAGCTTGCAAGCTAACACTTCCAATATACCCTACTTATGCAAGCTATTACTTGCTTGTTACTATGCCAACTATATGCCTTAAGCATATGTGATTATTCCTGCTAGACACACCCTCCTAGTTTTACTTGCAAGCTTAATACTTTATTTTCCTTATCAAAGCTTTCTCTTAGAGTTTACTTAGTGACTTATAGATTCTAAGAAGATAACTGAAGGTAGCATAAAGAGCATAAAATTTGGCCTAAGTTAGATAATCTTGATGTCATCCTAAGGCATGAGATTGAACTTAGCTAATCCTCATTTGTTTACCACCCCTCATTAGTCTTTACCCCCACTTGTAGATGCTAGTGCTAAGCATAAAACTTGATCAACTTTAGATGGGAATACTTGTTGAAAATGGTAATGAAAACCTTAGAATGATGAGTCATTCTACTGAAATGTTTTGACATGTGTTCTTGAACACCAGATGATTTTGGTGATGAAAATGTTGAGGCATGATCCTTAGCCCTTTATAAAACTGATGGTTGTCTGGATGCGATACCATTCCAATTTTACCATACAACCACAATACCCGAAATTTGGTTAGGGCTTGACTGGAATTTTATATACCTTAGTATGGGTTCCCTTGCGGCCAAGGTATGAGCTGAGGCTACCTTGTGAAGATTGTCCACCTGTGCAGTACCCAAGATGACAGTTGGTCATGGTTGGGAGGCCAAACTCACAGGAGAGGTGCATATACTAGGGCGTGTAATTGAAAGGTTAGGATTGATTATCCGCATACTGAGTATGGTGAATTCAGGATTGTTCCTGACGGATGTATCGAATGTTGTGGTGAAAGTGTACAATCTCTGCAGAGTGTCAAACTATTCGAATAGCCGCGTCCGCGGTTATGGACAGTTGGAGTGGCCATACTATTCCGGCGTCAGATGTTTTCAAAACAACTTATGAAATGATTTATGACTTTGAATTGACCACAACAGAGTTGTGATATAAAATTCAAGTTCCCACTTAGGTGTTATAAAACTTTAAGCTAGCTTTGTTTGCTTTTGAACTTAGTAGAGGTAAATTTGGCTTTTTGCAAAACAACCATAGAGCTTTGTATATCCTATTCAAAACCCCTTTACTTGTTAGTATTAGTTTGCGAGTACTTAAAGAGTACTCATGGATTTGTCCCTGGCTATTCCCGTGGCCAGACTATGAAGAGGAGTATCAAGATGACGGACCACAGGAAGGTTACGACAACTAGGATCATCTCCCATCGTCAGCATTACGTGTGACCCTGAAGAAGGAGCTTCGCCTACGCTATCGTTATCTTTACGTTATTCCGCTGCTTGAGTTGTATTAAGAACTGGATCATGAGATCCTTATTTGTGTAAGACCTTATGTATGGTTTGTAATGGACGATGTACTGTGATATCCAATCTGTTATGTCTCGCAAAAATGGTAATCCTGGGATTGCGATGTATGATATAATAGGCATCTGTGATTAAAAATCCGGGTGTTGCCAGATGATTTCTCTGACGCTGGTGGGATGGTGTTGTAATTGTGCAACCCCGGCGCCGAGGCTTCTTCCTATTTTGACTGCTATGCTCCTGTTATTTCTTACTTTACTCAAATTCAGGTAATCTCTATGTGACCGGCCCTCAAGCCGATGAACTCTCTAATTTTTTTTAGGTTTAAGTGGTGGTTTGATGGACATATACTAGATTGTGATATTGGTTAGATGGGCATTAAGGTGATGTGCTACATTGGTTTGGTACTGAGGGTTTTATAGTGGTTTCCTATTCATCTAATTGCTTGTGTTTGTGATTTTGATTATCTACTAGTAATCTTGACTTAGTTCTGATTTGCATATGCAATTAGGTTTCATAGTATAAAAGTATGATACTATTCTTGATATAGATGTATGCTACTAGAAAAGTTTAGGCCTGTTAGATTGTTAGGAATGATTTTTATGGACCATATGTGGTGTTCGGGATCTTTATAGAATCAGTAAGATGTATGTAGCTTGGTCTACAATAAGTATAAATTTTTCCTTATAATTACTTGTGCCCTATGTATATGATTAAGGTTTAAGTAATTTTGGAATTGGACTGTGGTGATGATCTTCTGACCAAATGTTAGTTCATGTTTGAGATATAGTATGGTGTAGATTGCTTGAGTTCAGACACAAACAATGGAATTCAATTACTTAGATAATTCTGTCCTGGTGCACTTAATCCTGCTATTTTGTGGTGTACTAATTGAGGATACATCTGCCAACCTTGACAGTAATTATAACTAGTATGCTTCCTAGCAGTTTTTATCTAAGAAGATAATTTATTTGATAGGGATGTGTCTTCCCTGAATTCAATATCATGTTTGAATTAAACTTTTGCAGATTGCTCTACTGATTACCATTTTGTGATGCCCTGCTTATACTGTCATCCTGATAACACTCTAATATGACATGATTCTTAGTTATATTACTAAGGATATGCTTTAAAAGCATTAATTAGTTATAATAAGTTTGAAATGGCTATGAAGTTGTGTTGGCTGGGAATTAACAATGTCCTTGTTGGAAATGATTCCTGCCCCTTTTGGGGATTTAGGAAAAATGATTAGAAACCTATCCTTTTGCTTGCAGATATGTTCATAATCTAGTAACTATTGAGGATCAAGTTAATGAAGTGGTTAGTAGCTCTGCTGTACTAGATTGACTACTGTGGTGCCTCCATTCAGAGTGTGCACAGTAAGGTTACTTAATAGCATGAGCTGTTGCTATTTCTAGCCTATGATGTAGGCATGAGGCTTTATTTTTGTTGCTCATGGTCATATGTTTTTGTTGCCTTTTAGTTGGCCTTGCAACTTAGTTGGCTAATGTCCAACTACTGTTAGTAAGATAGTGATCATATGATTCCTAGTTATTTTTAGCTAGGAAAAGGATTATGTGGTGCTATTCTCTTGTGCTATATAGATTCACTAATGAGATATCACTGTGATGCCTCCCTTAGGATGGAACACAGTGCTATTCTCTTGCCAAGTAGAGCATGTAAAAAAGAATATCATTCAGTTTGGATGATCTTGATGCATAATCCTAATATGTGATCTTGGTCAATGATGCATAAGACTGAGACCAATTCTTTCTAAGATAAGAACAGATGTTGGTTGGATTTTTAACAGCTCTAGGATGAACTTAGTGTAGCACTTCTACACTCTACTGAGAGCTTCCTCTTACCCAAAATCCATCTTGGGAAAAGAAAATAGGAGAACAATTGATATTAAATATTTTGGCTGTCTTAGAGATGAATAACAACCTAGTATGGAAGCTTGATGATGTTGTTCCTAAGATGTATGCTTGATCAGCTGGCTCTTCTTATTCTTGTGCTTAAGCTGATCCTCCTTGATCTTCTGTTGGCTTGATTCTCGTTCTTTTGGCCTACTCCTTGTGCTCCTGACCTCCTCCTAGTGTCCTTGGATGGCTTCTTCCAGCAACCAGGGTGCTAGTGATGTGGTTTGATCTGTGTGTTATTGGGAAATCTAATAAGAATAAGTGATGTTCTTTGTGGTGCTCTAGAGCTAGTGGAGGAACTATGGTCTGGTGGTGTGTGTGTGAAAGATATGCTAGAAGCCCTGCTACGGCCGGTGCTGTTTCTCCATGTGCTGCTCTCTTGTGGTGCTGACAGCACACATAGTTGGATGTGTGTGTGAGCTGTGTGGTTACTTGTTATGATGTTATGGATCAGATCAAGTTAAAATATATTGATATTTGCTGGTGGTTCTACTATTTGACTTTTACCTATTACTAAATTGGTGAAACTTGCCCCTCTGCCTGTGAGGTTGTATTGAGGCAAATAAGATACTGATAAGATCAGATACTCCTTTGGTGAAACTTGCACCCATTCTAATATGCTCAATGATGTGACAAGCAATGCATCACATTGCATTACTGAGAGCAATTCTAACCCCCCAAACTCCTTTATACTATATTTTGTTTAATTTATGCTTTTACAGGAACAAGATCAGGAAATGAGAAGATGTGAAGATGAAGATTAGTTCTAGGATTTTCCTTTTATCCCATTTTTTAATTTCCTTTTCTGTTAAGATTTAATGTAAAAACATAGCAAGTAAACCAGATACTCGAAGATATGTTGAAAGCTTGTGTGTTGGAATATGGATCTAAATGGGAGGCCTGTCTGCGTTTTGCAGAATTCTCATACAACAACAGTTATCAAGCTAGTTTGCAAATGACCCCATTTGAGTTTATGTATGGAAGGAAGTGTCGTACCCCACTGAATTGTCGGAAGTAGGAGAGAGTCAGATTTTCGGACCCGACATCCTCAGAGAAGCCAAAGAGAAAGTTCACAAGATCCGTGAGCACCTTAAGACCGCCCAATCCAGACAGAAGAGTTATGCCGACAAAAGACGTCAAGATCTAGCCTTCACTATCGGATATTTTGTGTATCTCAAAGTATCACCCTTGAAAGGAATGCAACATTTACATGTGAAAGGGAAGTTAGCCCCCAGATATATGTCAACACCCGTATTTTTAATCCCAGATGCCTGTTATGCCATACATCGCAATCCCAGGATTACCATTTTTGCAAGACATAACAGATTGGATATCACAGTACATCATCCATTACAAACCATACATAAGGTCTTCCACAAATAAGGATCACATGATTCAGTCTTAATACAAATCAAGCAGCGGAATAACATAATAATAATGATAGCGTAGGCGAGGCTCCATCTTCATGGTCACAGGCACTACTGACGATGGGAGATGATCCTAGTTTTCATAACCTTCCTGTTGTCCGTCCTCCTGATAGTCCTCTTCATATTCTGGCCATGGGAATAGCCAAGGACAAAGCCATGAGTACTTTTTAAGTACTTGTAAACTAATACTAACAAGTGAAGTGGTTTTTAATAGTAAGTACTAGGCTCTAGGTTGTTTTGCAAAAGCCAGATTTATCTCTTCTGAGTTCAGAAGCAAAGAAATCTCATTGGATGTTTTATAACTCCTAAGTGGGAATTTGAATTTCATATCACAACCCTGTTGTGTTCAATTCAAGTCATGAATCATTTCACAAGTCATTTTGAAAACATCTTACGACGGAATAGTATGGCCACTCCAACTATCCATAACCGCAGACGCGGCTATTCAAATAGTTTGACACTCTGCAGAGGTAGTACACTTTCACCACAACATTCGATACATCCGTCAGGAACAATCCTGAATTCACCATACTCAGTATGCGGATAATCAATCCTAACCTTTCAATTACACGCCCTAGTATAGGCACCTCTCCTGTGAGTTTGGCCTCCCAACCATGACCAACTGTCATCTTGGGAACTGCACAGGTGGACAATCTTCACAAGGTAGCCTCAGCTCAAACCTTGGCCGCAAGGGAACCCATACTAAGGTATATAAATTTCCATTCAATCCCTACCCAAATTTCCGGTATTTTGGTTCTACGGTAAAATTGGAATGGTATCGCATCCATACAAGCATCAATTTTATAAAGGGCTAACGCTCATGCCTTAACATTTTCATCATCAAAATCATCTGGTGTTCAAAAACATATGTAAAATCATTTCAGTAGAATGTCTCATCATTCTAAGGTTTTCAGCAAGTATTCCCATCTAAAGTTGATCAAATTTTATGCTTAGCACTAGCATCTACAAGTGGGGGTAAACACTAATGAGGGGTAGTAAACCAATGGGAATGATCTAAGTCAGAGCAGTGGTTGAAGTTCTCCTTGGCTTCTTCCTCATAGTATTCTCCTTCCTCCTCGTACCCTTGGCTGGTACTAGCGTCTATAAATAAATACGGGGTACATAATCACCAAAAAATACTTAACTAGTTATATTTATCACACCAAGGTTTTCACTAGATTATTTAGCATCATCACAAACATTACAATCATTAAGGCAATTAGTTTTATTTTTTATTTATTTTATAAAAGTAATTTCTACTCATTGAAAAACTACTTAAGATTTAATATCCACCAACTCAAACATTGGATCATGTT
Source organism: Avena insularis (assembly GCA_023614405.1). Lineage (NCBI taxonomy): Eukaryota > Viridiplantae > Streptophyta > Magnoliopsida > Poales > Poaceae > Avena > Avena insularis. The sequence continues at coordinate 150,679,516 of CM042689.1, forward strand.
GACACATGTCATCACCACATATTTTAGTACTTGGAAATGTGATTTAAAGTGGTGTCACAATTTAATAAGGTTTAACCCTTTTATTTTTATTAAATAAAATGACTAGAATTGCTTATGAGGCATTCTTTTATTACTTGTTCATTATTTCTGCAAGTAAACCTAGATATTTTTATATATTCTGAAAGGTCTTGTTAAATGTGATTTTTGAGAGTTGGAATCAACTCAAAAGATTTTGTGGTTTAATTTTGAAAAATGTTTGAATGCAGAAAAGCTTCTGCCTTGTTATTTTTACTATGGATGATCTACAAATCCATTTGGTTTGAATCCAACGGGCTTGGATTAATAATTCCAGTACTTTTCTAAAAAAATTGGTTTCATGTATTTTGATTAAGTGAATCGAGCTGGGTTGCTTTTTAAAATTAGGTACGGAACTAGGTTTGAAACTAAAAGAATAAATCCAAATTTGAATTACTGGGTCGCGCGGGATGCTAACTGGGCCGGCCCACGGTGCACAGCGCACGCGCGGGTGGGTTTAAGTGAATGACCCCACCAGTCAGCGAGACAGGGGGTGCGAAGCGGTATGGGGTGATCGAACCGTGCGATCAAACTCTAATCCAACGACTGTGACCTATCGTCTCCGTCGGGCAACGCCGGCGAGACAGAACCCTAGCATGGCCAGTGGGGGTCTACGGGGGCTCACTGGGGCTCGGGCAAGGGTCGGCGACGGGGGCGAATGACGAAGTCAATGACGGTGAACCTCCTGGTCCCGGCGGCTTCTCCTAGGGCGGCTCCAATCGCTGGCTCCCTTCTTCCTCCTCCGCGGCAGACTCCGGACAAATTCTGGAGGTGTGCTACTCGCCTTGCTCCGGGGGTGAGATGGGGTGCTTCTGAGAGAGAGGGGAGTGAGATGGTGTGAATAAATCGAGCGGGGGTGGCCTCTATTTATAGCGCAGCGAGGGGACCGAATGGCGCGGGTGGAGCTTGTCGTTGTCGTCGTCACAGCAAGCTACTGTCATGGGCAAAGGTAGGGGACGGTGCTGTGTTCCCTAGCGAAGCTCAACGGCATGGTCATGCGGCGTGGGGCGGTGTGATATGGTCGGAACATCACGGCGCTCGGGACGGGTCCGACGGAAGTTTTAATTTCGGACTAGTGATACGGGTCGCACGACGGTGAACGGGCGTGTCTGGGGTGTTCCTGGGGGGTGGTGATCCTTCTTGCACGCAGCGAGGGAGCATGTGATGTGGCGTGTGTCATGGTGGTGCTCTGGCGCTCTCGGCACGCTGAGAGACATTAGTCCGTGTGGTCGATGGCTGGCGGCGCTGTTGGAGGCTTGGACATGGGTGGCGAGTGGATGGTGGATGGTGGAGTGCCTGCTAGACAAGGTTGGCGAGTCTAGAGAAGCTTCTAGCTTGCTGTCGACTGAGGGGTGGCAAGGTGACCTCGGCATGGTCACCATTGATGGCTATGGCAAGCTCACAGTGGTGCTAAAGCTTGTTAAATGGGCTAGATGATCTACTAATAGCTTGCTGTGAATTAGAGAGGGAACAAGTTAGGCCAAAATCACTGCTCCTAATAGTGTTTTCTATTTGTTGGTTTGGTGTTTGGAAGGTGTTTGAGGAAATGGCCGAAAGAGATTCAAATTTGAATTTTTGAATCAAACTTGGTGGGTGTGTTAGTTACATACTAGGGAGTCTCTAGTTAGTTGGAATGGTGAAGGTGAATTGGTTTGGTTTGATTTTGAGAATTGGTGATCTTCACATATGTTAATGATTCAATTTTGAATTCTCATTTGAATCAAGGTGCCAAATGTTTCTATAAGTTTGAAAGTTGGGATTTGGTTCACTTTTACTTGGTATAGCAAGGGGTGAAAAGAAACTGAAATGTTTCAGTTTGAAATCTTGGACTAGAAACACTCAAAGTGGCCTAGCGAGCAAGATTGGCAAAAATGACCATTTGCTTTGTTTGTTTTGTTTTTGATTTTCTCTTGATTTGTTTCTGCTTGGAAATGTTTTAGATGATGTTGTTTTCATCTTTAAACCATTCCTTGATATTTATATCAATCACACAAGTCCATTCATGCATTCATACAATCATCACATACACACATGCATTCATATGATCTTAATTAACAAAAGTTTTTGTTAACTCTAATTTTGGTGATTGGAAATTGATAATCATTGTTCAATATTTTTGGGATGTTACAAACCTTACCTCCTTAAAAAAAATCTCGTCTCGAGATTTGAGAAAGAAGAAAGAAGAAAACTAGGATTTAAAAAGATCGGGTTACTCTGTCTTGATGTAGTCTTCTCGTTCCCAGGTAGCTTCTTCTTCAGTGTGGCTAGTCCACTGCATCTTGTGAATCTTGATGCTTCGGGTCCTGGTGGTTTTGAAGGCTTCCTCCAAAATACGGATGGGTACTTCAGGATACGTAAGGTCATTGTTGATCTCTATGGTGCGGTGATCAATGTTCTTGAACACTTCAGTCTTCTCTGGAACTTCAAGGCATTTGCGAAGTAGTATTATATGGAACACATTATGCACTACTGACATCTCCTATAGCAGTTCCAGTTGATACGATACTTCTCCTTGATGATTCAGAATCTTGAAAGGTCCGATATATCTGGGGGCTAACTTTCCTTTGAGCTGGAAACGCTGCATTCCCTTCAAAGGCGACACTTTGAGATACACAAAATCTTCGATATTGAAAGCGAGGTATCGACGTATCTTGTCGGCATAACTCTTCTATCTTGACAAGGCGGTCTTGAGGTGCTCACGAATCTTGTGAACTTTCTCTTCTGCTTCTCGTAGGATGTTAGGTCCGAAAATCTGACTCTCTCCTTCTTCCGACCAATTCAAAGGGGCACGACACTTCCTTCCATACATGAATTCAAAAGGGGCCATTTGCAAACTAGCTTGATAACTGTTGTTGTAAGAAAATTCTGCGAACGACAGACAGTATTCCAATTTAGATCCATACTCTAGCACACATGCTCTCAACATATCTTCGAGTATTTGATTTACTCACTCCGTTTGTCCATCGGTTTGAGGGTGATACGCTGTGCTGAAATCTAGTCGGGTTCCCCATCCTTCTTGGACTTTCTTCCAAAATCTCGAGGTAAACTGGGTTCCTCGATCCGATACGATGTTCTTGGGGACTCCATGCAAACTGACGATCCTAGCGATGTACAACTCCGCTAGTTTTGAACTCTGGTAGGTTGTCTTGACTGGTAAGAAATGGGCTACCTTGGACAATCTATCAACTATGACCCAAATAGAGTTATTTCCCTACTAGAAGTAGGCAATCCGGTGATAAAGTCCATTCCAACTGAATCCCATTTCCATTCCGGAATCTGCAGTGGTTGCAACAGTCCTGCGGGTCTCTGATGTCCCGCCTTGACTCTCTGGCAAATATCACACTTGGCGATGTAGCTTCCGACTTCTCTCTTCATCTTATGCCACCAAAATTGCTCCTTCAGATCCCGATACATCTTCGTTCCTCCGGGGTGGATAGAATAAATAGTATCATGGGCCTCTTTCAAAATAGTTTCCTTCAACTCTGAATCTTCTGGTACACAGAGACGTCCTTTGTACAACAACACTCCTTCTTCATCTTCGGTGAATCCAGGTACTTTCCCTGTACTGATGCGATGTTTGATTCTGTCGATACTAGCATTTCCTTTCTGTGCCTCCTTGATCTGACTGATCAAAGTGGATTGAAGTTCTGTGCTAGCCAAAAATCCTTCACTTACTAATTCCATTATGAAATCCTCCATCTCCTTGTGCAAACTTGGTTGCTCCTTCAGAATCATGGAGTTCAAGCGGCACGACAATCTGCTAAGGGCATCTACTACCACATTGGCTTTACTGGGGTGATAGTTAATGTCCATATCATAGTCCTTGATTAGCTCTATCCATCTTCTCTGCCTCATATTCAGCTCCTTCTGAGTGAATATATACTTCAGGCTCTTGTAATCCGAATAAATCTCACAACGGTTTCCCATGAGTTAATGCCTCCATGTCTTCAAGGCTAGAACTACGACTGCTAGTTCAAGGTCATGGGTAGGATAATTATGTTCATGCTGCATCAGTTGTCCGGATAGATAAGATACAAATTTGCCTTCTTGCATCAACACACATCCGAGGCCGATCTTGGATGCGTCACAATACACATCAAAAGGCTTCGTGATATCCGACATGATTAAGATTGGGGATGAAATCAATCTCATCTTGAGTTCTTCAAAACTCGCTTCATATTTGTCCGTCCATTCAAACTTCTTATCTTTCTTCAACAGTTGGGTCATGTGTCCGGCGATACTCGAGAATCCTTCTACGAACTTGCGGTAGTATCCCGTTAATCCGAGAAATGCATGAACTTGGGTTTGAGTGGTTGGGGCTTGCCAATTTTCCACATCCTTCACCTTTGCAGGGTCAACGACAATTCCTTCGGCTGATACGATATGTCCGAGGAATACTACCTCTTGTAACCATAATTCACATTTTCTAAACTTGGCGTATAGCTGATGCTCCCTAGGGGTTCCAAGGATGGTCCTTAGGTGTAGCTCATGTTCTTCTTCTAATTTGGAATAGATCAGAATGTCATCAATGAAAACAACGACAAACTTATCCAGGAAGTCCATAAAAATCATGAGATTCATGAAATAAGTGGGGGCATTGGTTAATCCAAAAGACATGACAGTATACTCATATAATCCATATCTGGTGGTAAAGGCAGTCTTTGGGATATCCTCTCTGCAAATCTTGAGTTGATGATAACCAGTTCTAAGATCAATATTAGAAAACACTTTGGCACCAGTCAACTAGTCAAACAGGTCTTCTATCTTTGGCATTGGGTACTTGTTCTTGATGGTGACATCATTTAACCTACGATAATCTGTACACAAACGGTGACCTCCATCCTTCTTATCCACAAACAGGATAGGTGATCTCCAAGGCAACGCACTTGGTTGGATCAATCCTATCTCCAGCATAGCATCTAATTGCTTATTCAGCTCCAGTAATTTAGACAGGTTCATACTATATGGTCTCTGGGCTATGGGTCTGGTTCCAGGGATTAGTTCAATGATAAACTCGATATCCCGATCTGGGGGCATACCGGGCAAAACATCTGGAAAAATACATCGGGGTATTCACAGACTATTCTGACTTGGTCAATGGTTGGTTGGTCTAGACTCTTGTTGCACTTGAATTGACGGGGCAAGGTTTCCCATACATGCTTGACTGATATTCCGTCTATACTTGTCATGGTTATGGATTTCTTGGCACAGTCGATTAATCCTTTATGTCTGGACATCCAATCCATTCATAGTACTACTTCCAAACCTTTAGTTCCGAGTACTATTTGATTAGCATAAAAATCTATGCCTGGATTCGGATAGGCACGACCTTGCAAATCTGTCTAGCTTTGGTGGTTGAACCAGGTATTTGAACTATCATAACATGCTTCAATTTGGTGGGTTGAATCTTACTAGTGCATGCAAATTCTCCAGTAACAAACGAGTGTGATGCTCCAGAATCAAACAACACTCTTGCAAGTACTGAGTTAACAGAAAACATACCCAGCACGACATCTGGCGCTTCTTGGGCTTCTTCAGCATGCATGAGAAAGAGACGACCGTTGCGGTTGAGATAATTCCCTGGGGAAAACCTTCTTCCAGGATGAACACGACGCTGCTGCTGAGCTGGGGCATTCGCATTGGGGGTTGCGGGAATCTTCTTGGGGCATTCATTGGAATAGTGACCCTTGGTTCCACATTCATAACAAGTCACTTGGGACTTATCTTTTGCTGCAACAGGCACAACATTGCTTCTAGTTCTTGGGGCAGTATTGGTGTTGCTGGCGGCATTGTTGTTGTTGAACTTGGGAGATGCACGGTTGAAATTGCCGGGGTTGCCGGGGTTGTTGTTGTGATTTCCTTCGGGCCTTGGGTTTCCACGGTTAGGATAGGTTGGACGGTTCATCGGGGGTCTGTTGTTTCTTGGGGCAAATCCTGGAGATGGATTGGGGCGATACTTTGGTGTATGGCGGGTTCCTGGTTGATGCATCATGCGGCGCTTGTGGTTCTCATTAGCTTGGTTGATCTTGCCTTCCATCTGAATGGCAGAGTCCACTAAGGCTTCAATATCAGCAAATGGGATATTGACCAACACTGTCTGCATCTCATCGTGCAGACCATTCAGGAATCTCTCCTTCTTCTTAGCTTCTATGTCAATCTCATCCGGTGCATACCTAGCCAATGACAAAAATTTGTCACGGTCTTCCATTACTGTCATCATGCCTTGCTTCAGTTCCCTAAAATTCATCTCTCATCCTCTTGATCAAACCCGGTGGCACATGGGTTCTGCTGAACTTGATTTTGAACTCTTCCCAAGTCAGCATTTGACCTCCAGTCATGGCAGAAACGCTGTTCCACCATGCTCTTGCATCTCCGGCCAGATAGTGGGTGGCAAACAGTACCTTCTCGTTCGCTTCCACTACTACAACTTCTAGATTGTTATCCATGGTTTGCAGTCAATCATCTGCATCTATGGGCTCTTCAGACTTAGTGAAAATGGTTGGATTGGTGTTCTGGAAGTTCTTGAGCTTAGATCCATGGTTGTCCTGATTTCCATGTCCTTGACTGTTGTTGGCCATCTGAGCTATCGGTTGAAGGGTGTCTAAGTTGTCTTGATGTTCGGCTCTTTCAGCTTCGCGGTCCGAAACCAACATTTGCAAGATTTGCAACATCGGTTACGGGGATGAAGTGCTTCCTCCGCGAGGCATCTGAAGATTGAGATAGATCATGAGAAAAGAGGGAAATTTCTAAGGTTGAGGGTTTTTGAATAGTTTTCAAAGTCTGACTCGGGTTTTTCTAGCAACTTTCTTTTCATTCATCCATCCATTCATTCATTCATTCATTCATTCATAGCATACGATACAAACACACACCACAACAAAAGAAAAAAGATGGTTTTAAGAACCATTCTATGAAACAACGATACAGTGGGACCAAATACAACTCACTAACGTGCTTTACTGCTACTACTCCTCGTAGTCGGTGTCCTCATCATCCTCATCTTCGTCATCAATGAAGGCAAAGTCATCCTCATCGGTGAAGAAGTCCATGGCCTGATCCTCTAGAAAGTCATCATCGTCACTGAGATAGGAGTAGGGGTCTCCACGAAGGTCTTCCCCTACATTCTCCCTCTCCTCCGACTGCATATCCCTCTCGTGGACAATCTCCTCCAACTCTGTGATCCTGTGGCGGATATGGGAAATGATGCGCTCCTTCTTTTCGAGCTGACAGCGACGGGACTGGCTATCCTTCACTAGCATGGCAATGGTCTGATCCTTCTTGGCGGCGATAGCGTACTTGTGTTTGGCATAGGAGCGGGCATTGTCTAACTTCTTCTGACAGTCATACATCATGAAGCTCAGGTGGTCCAACTGACTCTTCAGCTCATGGTGATATGGGGCCTCTAGTGGCTGTCCCATAACATCACGCTTTGGATAGAACTCAAAGCGGGTACCCTTGATCTGATTGATACTCTACCCACACAGACAGGCAAGAGCTTCCTACATGGCCCTGGCAAGTCCATCGAGCCAGTTGTTCTCTCTCAAGGTGAACTGAATTCCCTCTGTGGTGGGGGCTTCAATCTTTCCCCGGAGACTTGTAACAACTAGCCATTGTAATTCCTATCCTTCTTGATCATTGAGATGAGCTCCAAAGAACTCGGGGTGCGGACGCTCTAGCATCTCCAAAAGCTGGTCCAAGTGACGCTCAAAGATGAGGTCTCCTCCATTCCCCAACCGATAGAACTTGCTATACTTCACGTCCATCTATAAGAGTATAGGATGAGTAAGTTAGTAGAGTGATCAAGTATGTCAAATTTTAAGTAAGTTTGGATTTGAGGAACATGAATTTTTCATTGAAAGAATACAAGTGGTAAGAATGAGAATAAGTTTTCATAAATACTCACTTCCTAGGTTTTGAAACTAAGTTTTGTGTTCAAACATCCATTCTAAACTAGGGTCTCCTATGGTCAGGATGGCTCTGATACCAACTTCTCAACACCCGGATTTTTAATTCCAGATGCCTGTTATGCCATACTCCCTCTGTGCGGGATTATAGGTCCTACGCGCATACCTAGATTGTTAATTTGACTAACAAAATATAACTTATATATTACAAAAATTATACCATTAAAAAATATAACCTCTAAAGTTTCTAATGATATAATTTTTATGATATACTATTTATATTTTGTTGTTCAAATTGGCAACCTAGTTATCCGTGCGGGACTTATAATCCCAAACAGAGGGAGTACATCGCAATCCTAGGATTACCATTTTTGCGAGACATAACAGATTGGATATCACAGTAAATCATCCATTACAAACCATACATAAGGTCTTACACAAATAAGGATCACATGATTCGGTATTAATACAAATCAAGCAGCAAAATAATGTAATAATAATGATAGCCTAGGCGAGGCTCGATCTTCATGGTCACAGACAATGCTGACCATGGGAGATGATCCTAGTTGTCATAACCTTCCTGCTGTCCGTCCTCCTGATAGTCCTCTTCATAGTCTGGCCACGGGAATAGCCAGGGAAAAAGCCATGAGTACACTTTAAGTACTCGCAAACTAATACTAACAAGTGAAGTGGTTTTGAATAGGAAGTACTAGGCTCTAGGTTGTTTTGCAAAATCCAGGTCTATCTCTTCTGAGTTCAGAAGCGAAGAAAGCTCGTAGGAAGTTTTATAACTCCTAAGTGGGAATTTGAATTTCATATCACAACCCTGTTGTGGTCAACTCAAGTCATGAATCATTTCACAAGTCATTTTGAAAACATCTAACGACAGAACATTATGGACAAAACAACTGTCCGTAACCACGGACGCGGCTATTCGAATAGTTTGACACTCTGCAGAGGTAGTACACTTTCACCACAACATTCGATACATCCATTAGGAACAATCCTGAATTCACCATACTCAGTATGCGGATAAACAATCCTAACCTTTCAATTACACGCCCTATTATAGGCACCTTTCCTGTGAGTTTGGCCTCCCAACCATCACCAACTGTCATCTTGGGAACTGCACAGGTGGACAATCTTCACAAGGTAGCGTCAGCTCAAACCTTGGCCGCAAGGAAACCCATACTAAGGTATATTAATTTTCCAGTCAAGCCCTACCCAAATTTCAGGTATTGTGGTTGTACGGTAAAATTGGAATGGTATCGCATCCAGACAACCATCAGTTTTATAAAGGGCTAACGCTCATGCCTTAACATTTTCATCATCAAAATCATCTGGTGTTCAAGAACACATGTCAAATCATTTCAGTAGAATGTCTCATCATTCTAAGGTTTTCATCAAGTATTCCCATATAAAGTTGATCAAATTTTATGCTTAGCACTAGCATCTACAAGTGGGGGTAAACACTAATGAGGGGTGGTAAACCAATGGGAATGATCTAAGTTCAATCTCACGCCTTAGGATGACATCAAGATTATCTAACTTAGGCCAAGTTTTATGTTATTTATGCCACCTTTAAATATCTTTCTAAACTCTACCAATCACTAAGTAAACTCTAATAGAAAGCTTTGATAAAGAAATAAAATAACTAAGCTTGCAAGTAAAACTAGGATTGGGTATCAAGTAGGATAAGCTTGCAAGTATTATCTTGCTAAGTCAACTTGTATAGCGAGGCTTGCAAGGTGAAAGTATAGGATTGTTAAGATATTAGTGTAAGCTTGCCTTGTGCAGAGCAGTGGTTAAAGTTCGCCTCGGCTTGTTCCTCGTAGTATTCTCCTTCCTCCGCGTACCCTTGGTCGGTACTAGCGTCTATAAATAAATACGAGGTACACAATCTCCAAACAATACTGAACTAGTTCTATTTATCACACCAAGGTTTTCACTAGATTATTTAGCATCATCACAAACATTACAATCATTAAGGAAATTAGTTTTATTTTTTATTTATTTTAGGAAAGTAATTTCTACTCATTCAAAAACTACTTAAGATTTAATATTCTCCAACTCAAACAAGGGATCATCTTGACACATGTCATCACCACATATTTCAGTACTTGGAAATGTGATTTAAAGTGGTGTCACAATTTAATAAGGTTTAGCCCTTTTATTTTTATGAAATAAAGTGACTAGAATTGCCTATGAGGCATTCTTTTATTACTTGTTCATTATTTCTACAAGTAAACCTAGATATTTTTATATATTCTGAAAGGTCTTGTTAAATGTGATTTTTGAGAGTTGTAATAAACTCAAAAGCTTTTGTGGTTGAATTTTGAAAAATGTTTGAATGCAGAAAAGCTTCTTCCTTGTTATTTTTACTATGGGTGATCTACAAATCCATTTGGTTTGAATCCAACAGGCTTGGATTAAGAATTCCAGTACCTTTCTAACAAAATTGGTTTCATGCATTTTGGTTTAGTAAATCAAGCTGGGTTGTGTTTTGAAATTAGGTACAAAACTAGGTTTGAAACTAAAAGAATAAATCCAATTTTGAATTTCTCGGTCGCGCGGGATGCTAACTGGGCCGGCCCACGGTGCACAGCACACACGCAGGTGGGTTTAAGTGAATGATCCCACCAGTCAGCGAGACAGGTGGTGCGAACCGGTTCGGGGTGATCTAAATCGTCCGATCAAATTCTAATCCAACGGCTGTGACCTATCGTCTCCGTCAGCCAACGTCGGCGAGACAGAACCCTAGCGCGGCTAGGTGGGGTCTATGGGGGCTCACCTGGGCTCAGGCAAGGGTCGGCGATGGGGGCGAACGACGAAGTCGACGACGGCGAACCTCCTGGTACCGGCGGCTTCTCCTGGGGCGGCTCCAATCGCTAGCTCCCTTCTTCCTCCTCCACGGCAGACTCCGGCCAAATTCCGGCGATGTGCTTCTCACCGTGCTCCGGGGGTGAGGTGGGGTGCTTCTGAGAGAGAGGGGAGTGATATGGTGTGAAGAAATCGAGCGGGGGTGGCCTCTATTTATAGTGCAGCGAGGGGACCAAATGGCGCAGGTGGAGCTCGTCGTTGTCGTTGTCACAGCGAGCTACTGGCATGGGCAAAGGTTGGGGACGGTGCTATGTTCCCTGGCGAAGCTCAACTGCATGGTCACGCAGCGTGGGGCGATGTGAGATGGTCGGAACATAGCGGCGCTCTGGGCAGGTCCGACGGAAGTTTTAATGGCGCACAATTGATACGGGTCGCACGGCGGAGAACGGGCATGTCTAGGGTGTTCCTGGGGTGGTGGTGATCCTTCTTGCACGCGGCGAGGGCGACGCACGGTCTGTGGGAGTGTGTCGCAGGTGGTGCTATGGCGCGCTCTTGGCATGCTCGTAGAGACATTGGGCGCGAGCGTTCCGTGTGGTCCAGTGGTTGACTATGCTCGAGGCTTGGACAGTGGGTGGCGGTGGACGGTGGTGTGCCTGCTAGATAAGGTTGGCGAGGCTATAGAAGCTTCTAGCTTGCTGTCGACTGAGGGGTGGCAAGGTGAGCTCGGCATGGTCACCATTGATGGCTATGGCAAGCTCATAGTGGTGCTAAAGCTTGTTAAATGGGCTAGATGATCTACTAATAGCTTGCTGTGAACCAGAGAGGGAACAAGGTAGGCCATAATCACTGTTCCTAATAGTGTTTGATGTTTGTTGGTTTGGTGTTTGCAAGGTGTTTGAGGAAATGACCAAAAGAGATTCAAATTTGAATTTTTGAATCGAACTTTGTGGGTGTGTTAGTTACATACTAGGGAGTCTCTGGTTAGTTGTAAAGGTCAAGGTGAATTGGTTTGGTTGGTTTTTGAGAATTGGTGATCTTCACATATGTTAAAGATTAAATTTTGAATTGTCATTTGAATCAAGGTGCCAAATGTTTCTGTAAGTTTGAAAGGTGGGCTTTGGTTCACTTTTACTTGGTATAGCAAGGGGTGAAAATTAATGGAAATGTTTCTATTTGAAATCTTGGACTAGATACACTCAAAGTGGCCTAGTGAGCAAGATTGTCAAAAATGACCATTTGCTCTATTTGTTTTGTTTTTGATTTTCTCTTGATTTGTTTATGCTTGGATATGTTTTAGATGATGTTGTTTTCGTATTTAAACCATTCCTTGCTATTTAGATCAATCACACAAGTCCATTCATGCATTCATACAATCATCACATACACACATGCATTTATATGATCTTAATTAATAAAAGTTTTTGTTAACCCTAATTTTGGTGATTGGAAATTGATAATCATTGTTCAATATTTTTGGGATGTTACAATATATTGGACCCTTCAAGATTTTGAATCGCCGAGTTGAAGTATCATATCAACTGGAACTGCAAGAGGAGATTTTAGCCGTGCATGATGTGTTCCATATCTCCTTACTTCGCAAATGCCTAGAAGTCCCAAAGAAGACCAAAGTTTTAAAGAATATTGATCACAGAACCATAGAGCTCAACAAGGACCTAACTTATCGTGAAGTACCCATTCGTATTTTGGAAGAAGCATTTTAGAGCCACCAGAACCTGAAGTATCAAGTTTCTCAAGATCCAGTGGAGTAACCATACTAAAGAAGAAGCTACTTGGGAGCAAGAAGATTACATTAGGACTGAGTTTCTAGATCTCTTTAGTTCCTAGTTTTCCATTTTCTGAAATGTTGGGACGATATTTTGTTTAAGGAGGGAAGGTTTGTAACATCCCAAAAATATTAAGCAAGATTATCAAGTTCTAATCACCCAAGTTTAGGGTTAACAAAAAAAATTATTATTAAAATTAATATGAATGCATGTGTGTGTGTGATTAATGCATGAATGATTACATTTGCCATGTTTGATTGCTATGAATGATAACGATTGGTTTAATTATGAAAACAATATCATCTAGATCATTTCCAAGAAGAATCAAATAAAGATAAAATCAAATATAAGACATATGAGAAAATGGTCATTTTGGCCAAACTTGTTCACTAGACCACTTTGGGTGTTCCTAGTCAAATATTTCTAATAGAAACAAATCCGATTCTTTTCACACCTTTCTAGACCAAGTAAAAGTGAACCTAAGCCCACTTTACAAACCAACAGAAAAAATTTCAAATCTATTTAAAGGACAATTCAAAATTGAATCAAGTGTAGGTACTAATATAGCGATTTCTCAAAAACCAACCAAACCACTTCACCTTGACAAACCCAAGCAACCTCACACTACCAAGCTTATGACCAGAGCACTCACCAAAATTCATCCAAAAATTCAAATGTTGAATTCATGCGGACATTTCATCAAAAACCTGGTGAGCACATATCAAACTTGCCTAACTTCTACTGTTCTTGTTCAATGCCTTGTCTACTACTTGTCTCCACTACTAGCCCTTGTCTCCCCCAGTGCCCAGCAATGCATTAAACCAGCTCACCCCCTTCACTGCTTGCACCAGTGCCATGCCACCAAGCCGCCATTGCCGGCCGACCATGGACAACCCGCAGGAAGAAGCGCCGAGTAGCACCCCCCGGGGTTAGGGTTGAAATAACCTCAGATCATTCATCTAAGATAACTTCAACTCCCAAGAACGGAATATCACTATATGATTTGGTAACATTATAGAACACATGGATTCAATGCATAAGTTTAAACTCTTAATAGAGTAAGATATTAGAGTTATTACAAAACAGAGGTCAAAGACCCAACATTACATCACACCGCGAAAAAAAATTATGTTGTTCTACACAACAACTTAGCAAAAGGCCTAAGAGGCCATAAACAAAAGCGACGTCCATCCCATAGTCCTCAGGCTGCTACCTGGGACTCCCAACTACTCGTCGATGTCAACATAGAAGCCACCTTCAGTTGCAACCAGATCCTCTGTAGAAAAACAACAATGGCGCAAGGATGAGTACGAGAATGTACTCCGCAAGACATAGATATCCTAGTATCTATATGCTCTGGATAGAAAAGCTTTCTCTGGATTTTCTTTTTGCGGAAAGCAATTCTTATTTGTAAACAAGAGAGAGAAGAGGCTCGTCTATTCAGAATCTTTTTAAAGGGGATAAGATAGCGACTTCTTCATCTTGTTCATCACATCTTGATAACCACCAGCTTCATCAGAACCTCCTATCTGGGATCACCCCCTTGACCCAGAGGAAGCATCCTTAAGCACACGTGGATCAACAAGTTTTATAGTGGTTAAAGTTATCTATGATCTTAAGTCCGGTCGCCAAGTCGTTCATAACCGTGAACACGGCTTTTCGAAAAGATTTAACCCTGCAGGGGTGTACAACTTTACCCACACGCACCAACCGACTCTTAATGAAAAATTATTAGCCCTCTTCCTTGGAAGGCCAGCAGAGGGTGGTTGACCACGACCTTTACCTTGCTTTCGCCGAAACCATGAGTCACGCAATAAGTATGATTCTGCCATAACGGGTCAAATCCCGAAGCCGGTACTTAAAGATGTGAGGCGAGGTTGGTTTACCAGGGGCGCTATTTACCCCAAGAAACCTCGGCCACGCTTACCTACCTGTTATGAATGCACCAACTTCACCCGGAAAATCTTTCAAAAGATTTTCGAATGGAACGCCCAAACTATGTGACTCATGGAATCTACTAGGCAAGTTAGTCGGTCATGAGGTTGTCCATGACCCGTGTGGTTGCACGCTCATCTTGGTTCCAATGGTAAGAACTCAGTTCCTAGTGGTGGCGAGCATGGGACTACAAAAACCACACCCAACGTGGCCTCACATACAAGCCTTAGCATATTTAGTTAACTCCTTCGAAAATGTCACCAACTCCTACCTTTCTAGATTCTCCGGCACCTCTGATTCATCGTTCAGATAGATCAGATGTTGATACTATGCATGGCTAAGCTGTCGATCTTAGAAGCTCTAGCAACGCTCAGATGCCAAACCTAGGTATGCTAGGAGTAGTGGATCAGGAGTATAAGGCTACAACAGGGAAACTATACAGCAGATAGGTAACCCAAACTACTGACAAAAGACCACATTGGTATTGTGTGCATCATAGTGAGAAAGTAATATACTTTGTAAAAGTAGGTTCAGAATGAGAGGCTACGCTTGCCTTGTCCGTCAGTAGAAAATTATTGATCCTCGGTGTTATTGACTTCAGCTTTGGGTTCAGATCCTATCGCGAAGAACCAAATACCGGAAAGGGAGAAACAACATTCAATTCATAGCATGTGCAATGCTCAATCAATATGGATGATATGACAAGTTAACTTGCGTTGAAATGAAACCCTAAGGCATGCTTGACAACTTGAACGGGGTTTCGAGGGTTGAAAACCCTAATTCGGGGAAACTCCGGAATCACATGTGAGGGGTTACTATTTTCTTATAATTAAACTTGTCATGTAAGTTGCTTAGCAATGCATTATTATAGCTCTATTATATAGCTCTCATTTTTCTGAACATTTTGATATATTATTTGTATTTTTCTGATTTAAAATGAATTAGTTATGAATTTCTCAAATTTTAATTCATTTTAAATTATTTTTGGAATATTTAAATTATTTTCCAACTTGGGCCCACATGTCAGACTTTTATTAATTTCATAAATGATTACAAAATGTTAAAACCCTGACAAACAGGGCCCACCTATCAGAATTTATCTATTACGGAAATGAATTACTGATAACATTTAAATAAACAGAAAAAGATTTATTGCATCATGATGACGTCACTGTAACGTCATCAATGGTTGATCCTCTCAGATCGAGAGAGGGGCGAGCGATTGGCAGCGTCTGTGGATGTGTGGTTGGTCTCGTTCGAAAGAGGGGGCCGAGGTGGACATTATAGTGGATTTGGTCACCAGAGCATCGCCGACGACCATGTGCTGCGGCGGTTGGCGGAGGCGCACGGCGAGACGGCAAACCAGAGGGAGTGGGGGAAAGTGAGAAGGTCCAGGAGGACCGCTGGCTCACCACGGTCACGTCGGTGAGGTCGTTGCAGCAAGGGGAGGTTGGAGGGGGAGGAATCGACGACTTGACTGCGGCGGCCGGCATTGAGTTCGAGCTCGATTCCGGCCAGACGACTTCCTTCCGGCGTGCTTGGCTTGGAGAAGACGATGATGCCGACGCGGCGCTTCTCCTAGGCCACTCCACGGTGCATGGGGCGTCCGGAGATAGCAGGACGCGGCGGAGCCCGAGGCTAGGGTTTGGCCGCAGGAGGAAGAAGGAGCACGCGGGGGGAGAAGGCGGTTAGGGATCTCCACAGCAGCAGGGTAGGGTTCTTGTAGGCCTCCAGGGGCGGCGGCGCGCATCTTGGAGCTACAGGCGGGCCTGCCGAGCTGCTTCCGACGATCCAGCGACGGAGACGACGATGAACAAGACGACGAAAGGGTATCGGGCCAGCTAGGCTGCTGCTTGGGCCATGTGGTCCGCAGGAAAGGAAGGGAGGGGGAGGAGGCTTGCTGGGCTGCGGCCTGGCTTGCTCTCTGGCTCTATATTTTTTTAACAGAAACTTTTCTTTTTTATGATTTGATTTATGTTTGTAATTTCAAATTCACTTACTATTTTGAATCTTTCCAAATTATCAGGAGATTTCATAAAACATATAAACTATTGTGGGGCCCTTGTAACCAATTGGGATTCACATTTGATACTTCCAAGATTCAAACACCATTTGGATATAGTTTCAAAGGGAGGGGAGGTTTAGGGTTTTGAACTTGCATTTATTTTAACACCTGCTCACAAGCAAACTTTGTATTGATTTAAACTGATGCATGCCATGCTTAAGTACTGATTATATACTACCAACTTGGGCTGTTACACACTGTGCCCGTCCATGATGTCTAGGCGATAGGCCACCGTCCATCGCCTCTCCCTGTCCACCACTCGAGCTTAGCCAAGTCATGGACCATAGGAAAATTGTCGCAACCATGCCGAGAGCACGCCAGAGTGCCGCAGCTGACACGTGTGCACCCATCACGCCTCGCCCTCACCGCGCATAACTGACCTCGCCATGACCCTAGCTATCTCCCAGACATGACAGTTCGCCGCCGCGTGACATGAAGCCCCTGTACGCCGTCTCGAACACCGATGTCCCCGTGCAGAGCATGGACCATGCCCGACCTTTCTTGACCGCCCCTTGACGCACCATTAAGCCAGTGACGATCACCAAGAGACACCGCACCGTCCTAGGCCCTTCGCCATGCCCGTAGCTCACTGTAATGATGTCGCCGGAGGAGCCAGCCCATGCCGCTCTGCCCCTCTCTCCAGTGTATGAATAGAGGCCACCCTAGTCGTCATTCTTCACACCATCTCACTCCCCTCTCTCTCAGAACCACCCCTGACCCTTCCTCGGAGCAAGGCGAGCTCCAGGCCACCGGAATTTCACCGGAGTCCGCCACTGTAGAGGAGAAGAGGAGCCGTTGATTGGAGCCACCCTAGGAGCTGCCGCAACCACCATTCGAACCGTCATCGTCGACAACGTTGTTCGCCCCCATCGTGGACCCTAGCTAGAGCCCTGGTAAGACACCGCGTAGCCCCACCGTCACTGTTAGGGTTCGGTCTCGTCGGAGCTGTTCTACAAAGACGATGAACGTCAGCCGTAGATCTTGTTCTAATCGTAGGGCTTAGATTGAAAAGTACTGGTTCGTTTGGATAGAGCCGCTGACGCCTAGACCCCCCTGTCAGCAGCATGCTGCACGCGCGCAGTGCAATTGGGCCGGACCAGTAACATTCCCGCGTGTAACCCGGAAATTCAAATAACCTTTTCCAATTTAGTTAAACTCTAGTTCCGTCAGTAAATTCAAAAGTCAATTCAAGGAGATTCACTAAATGAAATTACATGATTCCAATTTTGCTAGAAAGGTATTGAAAATATCAATCCAAGACCGTTGGATTCAAACCATTTAAAATTTCAGATCACCTATAGTAAAAATAACAAGACAAAGACTTTTCCACATTCAAACATTTTTAAAAAATCAACCATAAATGCTTTTGAGTTGATTCCAACTCTCAAAAATCACATTTTACAAGATATTTCTAAATATGTAAAAATATTTGGGTTTACATGCAATGATCTTGGACTAGTACTAAAAGAATGCTACATAGGCATTTGTAGTCACTTTAATTATATAAAATAATCATTTTAAACTTTATAAAATATGACCACCACTTTAAATCTCATTCCCAAGTATTAGAATATGTGGTGATGACATGAGTCAACATGATCCCATATTTTAAATTGGAGAATATTAAATCTTAAGTAGTTTTCAATGAGTAGAAATTACTTTTCCAAAATAAAATAAATAAGACTAGGTATTTATTTCATGTGATGATTGTGATGATGCTAGATCATCTAGTATGAGCCTTTGTGTGCTAAATAGAGGTAGTTATGTATTGTTTGGTGATTGTGTACCTCGTATTTATTTATAGGCGCTAGTACCGACCAAGGCTACGAGGAGGAGGAGTACTAAAAAGAAGAAGAAAACTCCAACCACTGCATCAATCAAGGCAAGCTACACTATGCAAGCTAACAATTGCAAGTTTCTTAACTATGCAAGATATCTAATGCAAGCCTAACACTACAAGATAACCTATGCAAGATGCATTAGGCATGCTTTGGTTATGCAACCTTGATTATACCAAATCCCAATATTACTTGCAATTTTTATTCTTTTATCTTTTACCCAAGTTCTTTATTACTTTTACATAGTGACTTGTGAGTTTTGGGAAAATAGTATAGATAACATAAAGAGCATAAAACTAGGCCTAAGTAGTTAGAACTAGATGTCATACTAAGGCAAGATACTAGATTTCGATAGTCCCACTTGATTAACACCCCTCATTAGTGAATACCCTCAGTTTTAGTGGTTAGTGGTAAGCATAAAAGTGGATCACTTTAGATTGGAATACTTGGTGAAAATGATTATGAAAACCTTGGAATGAAGATTCATTCTATTGAAATGTTTTGACATGTGTTATGAACACAAGATCATTTGATGATGAAAATGTTGAGGCATGAGCCTTAACCCTTTTTAAAAGCTGATGGTTGGGTTCGGATGCGATACCATTCCAATTTTAGTGTACAACCACAATACCTGAATTTGGGTAGGGGTTGACTAGAAGTTTATATGTCTTAGTATGGGTTCCCTTGTGGGAAGATGTAACATCCCTAAATTCATGATTTCAAAGATTGCATATCATTCATGCATGCATATAGATTTGAGATCAATTTCAAAATCATTTCAAGAAAACAGAAGCACATAGTGCTATCATTTTATGTGAGCCAACTCAAATCAGTTACCCATCCTCACTTGAGAGCTTAGTGTTTAAAAACCAAGTTTGGTTGCTGCTATATTGTTTGGCTTGAGTGTAGAGTTTGAACAAAATTTTACAAAATAGAAATGGTTTCAAAAACCATTTTCAAACATTTGCAAACCAAGTGCATTGTCCCTGTTATTTTGTTTTTCCAAAAATGACCAAGCCTTTTCAAAGTAACCACATGGTTTTATACCTAGATTTGAGTATGTTGCACACTGCAAAAATCCCAAGTAGATTTGAATTCAAATGGAGTTTGAATTCATTTGAAAACCATTCCTGAAAATCAATTTAGAAAAAGAAAAGAGAAAAGAATTGGAAAAGGGCCGGCGCCAGGAATTTGGCCCAGCAATAGACGCAGCCCAACTAGCCCAACCGGCTTCTCTCTCTCTCTCTCTCTCTCTCTCTCTCTCTCTCTCTCTCTCTCTCTCTCTCTCAGACACACCTGTGATCGTGACACCCAGACCCCACTTCCTCTCTGCTTATTTCGCTGACAAGCGGGCCCTCTCCACGTCATCGTCGTCTTCCCCAAAATCCCGCGCATGAACTCCGTCCCTGCCCATTGCTGCTTTGATTCCGCGAGGTAAATGGCATTGAATCAATGGGCGTTTCTTGTCGAGCCTCTGGCTATTTAATCCCCTCTCTCTCGCGGCCATTTCCCCTCAACCAATTCCTTCTCCACGCCACCAGGCTGCTCAAAACTGGCCAGACGCCGCCGCTGCTCCGATGACCGTGCTGACGAATTCCGGTGAGCACCGTGTTCCCCTCTGTCCCTGACTCATGCTATCAAGCTCAGCAACTCCTTGCGCATCTACTGACATGCCTCGTTTGTTCTCGCATGGTCTGTAGCCTCGGCAACGACCTCGACCGATCGCCGCCGCTCTCTACACGAACTCCGGCGACCTCTCCCCATAAGTACCAGCCACCCCTTACCCTCTGCCTGATACGCCTAGGACCCCCATCGTCTTGCGCATCTAACTGTGCCCTCCTTTTGACTTAGCGCGACGTAGAACCTCGCCAACATCGACAGCAGCCGCACCCGACGCATTCGCGAACTCCGGCGAGGAATCTCTGACGACCCCGTGCGCCCCTTCCCAAGCCAATGCCACGTTGAGCTTCTGCACACCACCGTGGTTCTGGTAAGCCTCTTCCCCCATTCCCGCGCAACCTAGAACGCCAGCGCCGCTGCTGACAGACGCGCCGCCGCCAGTCGCCGCCGCTAGCGCCGCTCAGTTTTGGTCAGTTGCTTCGTAGCCGTAGGATCTGGATCCAGCGCTCTAGATTAGATCTGCATCGAAGGGGTAAGTGATGATCTGAACCGTGCGCGTAAGTTAGATCTGACGGTCCACGCTAGTCGATCCACGCGAAGCGGTACCGACGAATCAGAGCGCGACACGTGGCTAGGGTTTGAGTTTAAAAAACAGATTTGAATCAGATTTAGATCCAATTTTTAAATAGCTATAACTTTTGATCCACACGTTAGAATTTGACAAATTTTATACCATTGGAATCAGGGAGACAAGACCTTTCTGTTTATGCAATGTGTTTAATGTTTAGTTTCTGTTAAAATGGTTTTATTTGCAGAAACTTGTTTAGGACTATTTTGAATATTGAAATTGTTTAGGAAATTGTTTTAGTGTAAAATAAACTTGGTTTAGCAAGTTTTTAACTTGGTTATGATTCAGTACTATGCACTTGCTTGGTGGAGTTTTAAAAATCATCACTTAGCATTTTTGCATGCATGCATATGTATTTTTGTTTGTTTGTATATGAATTGTGTGTAATTTTGTGCTACCATTCTTTGTGTAGACTTTGGTGCTAGTGATTGTGATTGTGAAGAGTGCTACTCCCCCAACTACCAAGGCAAGTGGTACTTCATGAATATTTCCATCCCTATATTTCATACAAGCATTAGAAGTATTTTTGCTAAGTCTTGCATGTGTTACTATTTTTTGCCAAATGCCATGTTGGGAAATCCTAAGTAGTGGTAGAATTGCTAGAAAATTCCTAAGTTAAGTTACTATGCCATGCTTAGCCTAGCTAATAGCAAACAAGGGTTGGTAAAGTATATACATGCTATGATGAAAATATTTCTAAGTCTATGGACTTATGTTTTTCTTAATAAAACAACTAAGTCAATGAATCACCTGGGTGGAATGGTAATTGCTTGGTGGTTTTTGGTTGAGTGGTTACACAAGGCCCATGGCTATGGTTTACCTTGTGTTTCACACTTGTGGATTGCCACCCAGGAACAAAGGGATTTTAGGGGACAAGTGTTGAGAAGCTTATAGTGCAACCACTTGGCAATATGGGCTCTGCCTGGATCACATAGGTTGCTAGAACTTAGTCATTTGGACAGTTGGTGGTAGTGGGATGATAGGTTGGAACGCGTCCATTTGGCTAAGGGAAGGCTTCTGAAAGGTTCTGTCTTGGGAAACCAAGTCTAGTTGGGAAAGTGCACAACCTCTGCAGATGGAAAAATCTAAGTACTTAGCCAAGTCCATGGCAATGGACAACTTGAGCATCAAGACATGGAAGCTATCAAGAATCTCATCACTCCAACTTCTAAGTAAAACTTGTGGGTGAACAAGGGTGAAGGACCTCAATGTCTATTGATGGTTTCTTGGGAAAAAGTTTTTGACAAAGAAAAACTTAGTGATTTCAACTAATAGGAAAAACCTATTTTGAGCAAAGCAAGCCAAGCTACACTTAGCCAAAATGCATATAGTAATATAGTCCACTTAAAATTTACTAAGGTATCACTTGCCAATACTATTCCAAAGTATTGACCCACTGTGGCTGTAACTTGTGATGTTGCAAGTTACTCTGATGAGGATTAGGTGTCATGAGTCTACACTCAACATGTTTGCCTGTGGCACATGAAGATGAAGACTTATATTTATTTTCTTATTCAAACTCTTGTATTAGGACGGTGGCCTTGAGTTGTAAAGAGTATGTTTAAACTCTGGAATGGATGTAATAAATGACCTTTGTATCTGTGTACTTCATCTTAAACTGTGGATGCTAGCAATGATCCAGGGACTAGCATTGCAATCATAGGGATCCTTTTCCTTTACAAAGGAGGGAGCTTACAGATGGTATCAGAGCACTGTGTTGCCTGTAGGATTATGACCCTAGGATTGGAAACCACTAAGGAAAATTTTCAAGTACTTCTACACTTGTCTATTCTTCTCGTAAACTTTTCTAATCTTCTCTTTCTCATCTCTATTTGTAGATGAACTCCATCAACGAAGCCGTAAGGAAAGGACCACTCATGACCATGACCTTGGAGTGTGAGACAGAGTTTCCCAAAATTCTCAAGGACCTCATGGTGGCAATGGAAATAAATGGTGCAGCTGTGTACAAAGGCTTTCCTGTGATGGATGAAGGAGTTGAGTACTGGTGGGTGCAACTTCACTTGTACAAAAACAAGGAAGACAACCACAAGGAAACAGGATTCTGCATGTACACCAACACTGTGGTGCACACCACATTCTTTGAGTCAGCAAGAGAAGCAGCATGGAGGACTATCAAAGAACTTAGTGCTAGAGTCAAGTGCAGAATGCTCAACCTCCAAAAAGACTTGATGAAAGAGAAAGAACATACCCAAGAGTTGGAAGCTACCAACCAAACCTTAAGAGGAGACATTATAGACTTAGTGATGGAGACATGTGAGCAAGATAGGCTGATTTCCTCTAGAAACATTGTGTTAGCCAACAGATCCAGTGAGATAGGATTGTAAACGTACTTCGTTAGTTGGACCACCACCTATCACCTTATTTTCCAAAATGTTGCTTAAAATAAGTTTGAACCTTGGTTGTTGTAATGGTTTCATGTATGCATGACTTGTGTGTATTGCTTCCCAAGGATATGTATGTGTGTTTTGTCTTTTGTTTTATCTTGATTTGTGTTGTTCTAACTTTTCTATCTTATAAATAGATGCCTATTACCATCAGCACTGTTGAGGAGTTCCAGGTTACCCGCTTTGGTCCTCGTATCGTTGAGTTTACCACTTTGCTCAGTCTCCCTCTTCCCACCATCATGGTGCATCCACTCACCAAGTTCGAGAGGAAGGACCTCTGGGGCTTCAAGGTGAACCATCCCGGATGCTAGACAAAGCCTACTACGGAGGCCATCGTCTTCAAGCTTATGCACGACGAGAGGGAGAGAGGCATGGAGGTAGTTATGCAGGACCTGATAGGACGTCTGCTAGGTCGACACTCCCGACAGGTTAGAGGCACCCACTTCCACGTCTTCGGAAGACGTGATGAGGATGGAGAGTCCATCGACTTCGAGGACGACTCGAGGGACGCAGCAGAGCCGATACGTCTGTACCTCCAGGACTTAGAGTCTCTCATTAGGCACGTGGACACAGACAGGACCAATGTCATGCTCAGCAACGATGAGCTCCAGGTGCAGCTTCGCGAGAAGGACAAGCTCTTCGCGCAGCAGGACGAGATAGTCAAGGAAATGGAGGCGAAGTTCGAGACCCAGGACAGGAAGTTCAAGAGTCAGGAGAAGTGTGTCCAGGATAGGAACAAGAAGATCCGGGACATGACTGAAGAACTGCAGTCCAAGGACTTCAAGCTAGAGCAGCAACAGACGGTGATAGAGAGGCTTCGCTCCCAGAAGAGGGCTCTCAAGGCCAAGATAGAGTCCTTGACCACTACCATCGAGGAGAACAAGACCGCGATGGAGAACGCAGGTCTTACCTTTGTCGAGGAGGAGATTGATGCTGATGAGTAGACTTGACTACTCGTTTATCTTTTATTATCGTACTTGTTATTTGAGAACTTGTTATTGGACCATCCGACATGTGGATGGCTTGCTACTTGTGTGTTTTACTTTGTGAACTTATTATCTTGTGGTTGAACTTTTATCTTTGTGTTGCATGCTATGTGTTTGCTTATGTGATGTAATGTGCATGAAAGCATCTATGGGTATCTCATTCTTATCTCTATTTGAACAAACCACAGATGCCTCCCCGTCGTGCAAACCCCAACCCCAACAACAACAACAACAACAACAACAACAGCACTCCAGAAATGCAGCAAATGATGACTGCTCAAACACAGCTAATGCAGATGATGACAACATTCATCCAGAACCAAAACAATAACAACAACAACAACCCCAACAACAACAACAACCCTCTGGGCTTTGATATGCTCACCAGATTCTTGAGATTGAGGCCAGCTAAGTTCTCGGGGACGACTGATCCCATGGTGGCCAACGATTGGCTACGTTCTGTGAACAAGGACTTAGTAACCGTGGGCTGCACAGATGCTGAGAAGGTCAGATTTGCAGCACATCTGCTGGAAGGGCCAGCCGCCACTTGGTGGGCCAACTTCCAGATCACCACCCCCATAGATGAGGTGACTTGGGCTATCTTTGAGGATGGCTTTCGCACTGCTCATATCTCATCAGGAATAATGAGCCTGAAAAAGAAAGAGTTCCACAATCTGAAGCAGCGCCACCGCAGTGTGGCTGAATACATTGAGGAGTTCAACAATCTGGCGCGTTATGCACCAGATGAGGTTGACACAGATGCCAAGAGAAAGGAAAAATTTCTGGAAGGCTTGAATGATGAGCTGAATCTGCAATTGGCTGTGGCGTATGTTCCCACTTATCAGTCGCTCTGTGACAAGGCTGTTATTTTGGAGAACAAAATAAAGCAAGTGGAGAGTAGAAAGATAAAGCACTCCGACAAGCACAACTCGGGATAGTGTCACAAACGATCTCATTATGATGACAGTGGAAGCTCAGGATCCCACAAACATGGGAAATTCAACAAGCACCACAACCACAACCGTCATGACAACAAGCATCATCGCAGTCATGACAATGACAAGTACAAGAACCACAAGAGTGGACATAAGAGCCACCACAGTGGTAATGGAAGTGGAAGTGGAAGTCAGCCTGCTAAGAGAGACATCAGTCAGGTTGAATGCTTCAAATGCAAGAAGATGGGACACTATGCAAATGAGTGCCCTGAAAAGAAAGTTGAAGGACCTATCAAGCCCAATCCTTTCCAGAAGGGACAGGTAAACCACATCAATGTGGAGGAGGTCTATGAGGAGCCTGATGCTGTTGCTGGTAAGTTCAGACTCAAATTCCATTTCAGCATTTGTACTCTTTGATACTGGTGCATCTCATTCATTCATATCAAGAGCATTTGTTGAAAGAAATGAACTACTGGTAGAAACTATTGGGTGTCCTATAAAAGTAAGTTCTCCTGGTGGAGAAATGATAGTGAATTCAGGATGTCATGATCTAGTCATAGAATTTGGGAAGTATAAGTTCCCCGTTAACCTGATAATTCTAAACTCCCAAGGATTGGATGTCATTCTGGGAATGGACTGGATGACTAAGTACAAAGGAGTGATAGATTGTGCCAACCATACTGTCTCACTCACAACTCCGGAAAATAAAAGGATCAGATTCAAGACCAGCTTTGAAGCAAAAAGGAGTATGCTTAATTCTCTTAAGGGGGTTAGCATGGACAGTGTGCCAATAGTAAGTGAGTATCCGGATGTGTTTCTGGAGGAATTGTCGGGAATGCCACCAGATAGAGATGTGGAGTTTCTGATAGATTTGGTACCAGGTTCTGGACCAATAGCAAAGAGACCGTATAAAATGTCAGTTGATGAACTAAAAGAGCTCAAGAAGCAACTTGGAGAACAGCTACAGAAAGGATTTATTCAACCAAGTTCTTCATTTTGGGGAGCCCCAGTTTTGTTCGTGGAGAAGAAAGATAGAAGCCAAAGGTTATGCATAGATTACCGTTCACTCAACGAGGTAACTATCAAGAACAAATATCCTTTGCCTAGAATCAATGACTTGTTTGATCAGCTAGAAGGAGCATGTGTGTTCTCAAAAATTGATCTCCGGTCAGGCTACTTTCAACTCAAGATAAGAGAACAAGACATACCCAAAACAGCATTCACCACAAGGTATGGATTGTACGAGTATACCGTAATGCCTTTTGGTTTGACCAATGCTCCAGCATACTTCATGAACATGATGAACAAAGTGTTCATGGAATTCCTCGACAAGTTTGTTGTCGTTTTCATCGATGACATCTTAGTCTACTCCAAGAGCAAAGAAGAACATGAAGGACATTTGCGTTTGATACTTGAGAAGTTAAGAGAGCATAAACTGTATGCCAAATTCAGCAAGTGTGAGTTCTAGTTGGAGGAAGTTGGTTTTCTTGGTCATGTTATCACAAAGGATGGTGTAGCAGTTGATCCTGCTAAGGTTTCAGCTGTGACTGAATGGGAATCTCCCAAGTCCGTGAAAGAAGTTTGTAGTTTCCTTGGCTTAGCAGGTTACTACAGAAGGTTCATTGAGAATTTCTCTAAAGTAGCTAAGCCAATGACTGAATTGTTAAAGAAAGACAAGAAGTTTGCTTGGTCTGAAGGTTGTGAACTCAGGTTTCAGGAGTTGAAGAAGAGACTTGTGACAGCACCAGTCTTGTGTCTGCCAGACTTGGAAAAGGATTTCCAAGTATATTGTGATGCATCTCATCAAGGTTTAGGTGCAGTACTTATGCAAGACGGTAAAGTTGTAGCTTATGCCTCGAGACAACTCAAAACTCATGAAGTAAACTACCCTACTCATGATTTGGAGTTAGCCTCTGTCGTCCATGCACTCAAAACATGGAGACACTACCTTTTGGGAAAGCGTTGTGAAGTGTTCACTGATCACAAGAGCTTGAAGTATATCTTCACCCAGAAGGAAATCAATATAAGGCAAAGAAGATGGTTAGAGCTTATCAAAGACTATGACATAAGTTTGCAATACCACCCCGGTAAAGCAAATGTTGTAGCAGATGCACTAAGTCGTAAGGTATTTGTAAATGGCCTTACCAAAGGAGAATTGCCAGATGATTTGTGTACCCAATTCAGAAAACTCAGATTGGAGATTGTGCCTGAAGGACATCTCATGTCTTTGGATGTTCAACCCACTTTGTTGGACAAGATCCGAGAAGCCCAGAAGACTGATAAGGAAATTGATGAGATTAAGGAAAAGATTGGCCAAGGAAAAGCCAAAAATTTCCATGAAGACGAACAGGGTACTTTATGGCATGGGAAACGTATTTGTGTTCCACAAGACCCAGAGTTGCGGAAACTGATTTTGTAGGAAGCACACAACTCTCTGTATTCTATTCACCCGGGTAACACCAAAATGTACATGGACATGAAAGAAAGATTTTGGTGGAATAATCTCAAGAGGGACATCTCCGAACATATTGCTTTGTGTGATGTGTGTAGTAGAGTGAAAGCGGAGCATCAGAAACCAGCGGGTTTGCTTCAACCACTACCTATTCCTGATTGGAAGTGGGACAAAATTGGTATGGATTTCATTACCGGATTACCAAGGACCAGGTTAGGGTATGATTCCATATGGGTAGTAGTGGATCGCCTAACTAAAGTGGCACATTTCATACCCGTAAAGACAACCTATACAAGTGCTAAGTTAGCCAAAATCTACATGAGTAGAATTGTATGTCTACATGGTGTGCCCAAGAGTATTGTGTCTGATAGGGGAACTCAATTCACTTCCCATTTCTGGAGACAGTTACATGAATCATTGGGAACGAGGTTGGAATTCAGTACTGCTTTTCATCCTCAAACCGATGGACAAACGGAAAGGACTAATCAAATTCTTGAAGACATGCTGAGGGCCTGTGCCCTAGACTATGGAGCCAGTTGGGATGAAAGTCTGCCTTACGCAGAATTTTCTTATAACAACAGCTATCAAGCCAGCATTGAGATGGCACCGTTTGAGTTTCTCTACGGAAGAAAGTGTACCACCCCATTGCTATGGAATGGTGTGGGAGAAAGAAGTTTATTCGGGACAGATCTTATCAAAGAAGTCGAAGAGAAAGTCAAGTTGGTTAAGGACAGGTTGAAGATAGCATAGTCCCGACAGAAAAGCTACGCAGATCCTAAGCGTAGAGAGGTCACCTACGAAGTGGGTGATAGAGCCTATCTTAGAGTGTCACCACTTCGTGGAGTGAAAAGATTCGGAGTCAAATGAAAATTGGCACCAAGATATGTTGGGCCATTCAAGATTTTGAGTCGCAAAGGAGAAGTTGCCTATGAAATTGAATTGCCAGAATCTCTATCAGCTGTCCATAATGTGTTTCATGTGAGTCAGCTTAAGAAATGTCACCCAGAAATGGAAGAAACTTCTTTGAAGGATAATATACCTTTGGAGGAAGTGCAACTAGAAAGTTATCTCACTTATGAAGAGAAACCTATCAAAATTCTTGAGACTGCAGAAAGAGTCACAAGGACAAAGACTATCAAGTTTTGCAAAGTGCAGTGGAATCATCATTCCGAAGAGGAAGCAACATGGGAAAGAGAAGATGATCTTCGGAAAGACCACCCTCACCTATTTGCTAGCCAATCCGAATCTCGAGGGCGAGATTCACCTTAAGGGGGTTAGATTTGTAACATCCCTAAATTCATGATTTCAAAGATTGCATATCATTCATGCATGCATATAGATTTGAGATCAATTTTAAACTCATTTCAAGAAAACAGAAGCACATAGTGCTATCATTTTATGTGAGCCAACTCAAATCAGTTACCCATCCTCACTTGAGAGCTTAGTGTTTTAAAAACCAAGTTTGGTTGCTGCTATATTGTTTGGCTTGAGTGTAGAGTTTGAACAAAATTTTACAAAATATAAATGGTTTCAAAAACCATTTTCAAACATTTGTAAACCAAGTGCATTGTCCCTGTTATTTTGTTTTTCCAAAAATGACCAAGCCTTTTCAAACTAACCACATGGTTTTATAACTAGATTTGAGTATGTTGCACACTGCAAAAATCCCAAGTAGATTTGAATTCAAATGGAGTTTGAATTCATTTGAAAACCATTCCTGAAAATCAATTTAGAAAAAGAAAAGAGAAAAGAATTGGAAAAGGGCCGGCGCCAGGAATTTGGCCCAGCAACAGACGCAGCCCAACTAGCCCACCCGGCTTCTCTCTCTCTCTCTCGCACGCGCAGACACACTCACGCGGTCGCAGACACCCAGACCCCACTTCCTCTCTACTTATTTTGCTGACATTCGGGCCCTCTCCACGTCATCGTCGTCTTCCCCAAAATCCCGCGCACGAACTCCGCCGCTGCCCGTTGCTGCTTTGATTCCGCAAGGTAAATGGCATTGAATCAATGGGCGTTTCTTGTCGAGCCTCTGGCTATTTAATCCCCTCTCTCTCGCGGCCATTTCCCCTCAACCAATTCCTTCTCCACGCCACCAGGCTGCTCGAAACTCGCAAGACGCCGCCGCTGCTCCGACGACCGCGCCGACGAATTCCGGTGAGCACCGTGTTCCCCTCTGTCCCTGACTCATGCTATCAAGCTCAGCAACTCCTTGCACATCTACTGACACACCCTGTTTGTTCTCGCATGGTCTGTAGCCTCGGCAACGACCTCGACCGAGCGCCGCCGCTCTCTACACGAACTCCGGCGACCTCTCCCCGTAAGTACCAGCCGCCCCTTACCCTCTGCCTGATACGCCTAGGACCCCCATCATCTTGCGCATCTAACGGTGCCCTCCTTTTGACTTAGCGCGACGCAGAACCTCACCAACGTCGACAGCAGCCGCACCCGACGCATTCGCGAACTCCGGCGAGGAATCTCCGACGACCCTGTGCGCCCCTTCCCAAGCCACCGCCACGTTGAGCTTCTACACACCACCACGGTTCTGGTAAGCCTCTTCCCCCATTCCCGCGCAACCTAGAATGCCAGCGCCAGCATCGACGCCCGCCGCCATCGCGCCGCTAGCACCGCCAGATTTGGTCATTGCCCAGAGTCGAGGATCTGGATCCAGCGCTCTAGATTAGATCTGCATCGAAGGGGTAAGTGATGATATGAACCGTGCGCGTAAGTTAGATATGACGGTCCACGCTAGTCAATCCACGTGAAGCGGTACCGACGAATCAGAGCGCGACGCGTGGCTAGGGTTTGAGTTTAAAAAACAGATTTGAATCAGATTTAGATCCAATTTTGAAATAGCTATAACTTTTGATCCACACGTTAGAATTTGACAAATTTTATACCGTTGGAATCAGGGAGACAAGACCTTTCTGTTTATGCAATGTGTTTAATGTTTAGTTTCTGTTAAAATGGTTTTATTTGCAGAAACTTGTTTAGGACTATTTTGAATATAGAAATTGTTTAGGAAATTGTTTTAGTGTAAAATAAACTTGGTTTAGCAAGTTTTTAACTTGGTTATGATTCAGTACTATGCACTTGCTTGGTGGAGTTTTAAAAATCACCACTTAGCATTTTTGCATGCATGCATATGTATTTTTGTTTGTTTGTATATGAATTGTGTGTAATTTTGTGCTACCATTCTTTGTGTAGACTTTGGTGCTAGTGATTGTGATTGTGAAGAGTGCTACTCCCCCAACTACCAAGGCAAGTGGTACTTCATGAATATTTCCATCCCTATATTTCATACAAGCATTAGAAGTATTTTTGCTAAGTATTGCATGTGTTACTATTTTTTGCCAAATGCCATGTTGGGAAATCCTAAGTAGTGGTAGAATTGCTAGAAAATTCCTAAGTTAAGTTACTATGCCATGCTTAGCCTAGCTAATAGCAAACAAGGGTTGGTAAAGTATATACATGCTATGATGAAAATATTTCTAAGTCTATGGACTTATGTTTTTCTTAATAAAACAACTAAGTCAATGAATCACCTGGGTGGAATGGTAATTGCTTGGTGGTTTTTGGTTGAGTGGTTACACAAGGCCCATGGCTATGGTTTACCTTGTGTTTCACACTTGTGGATTGCCACCCAGGAACAAAGGGATTTTAGGGGCCAAGTGTTGAGAAGCTTATAGTGCAACCACTTGGCAATATGGGCTTCTACTGGATCACATAGGTTGCTAGAACTTAGTCATTTGGACAGTTGGTGGTAGTGGGATGATAGGTTGGAACAGGCCCATTTGGCTAAGGGAAGGCTTCGAAAGGTCCTGTCTTGGGAAACCAAGTCAGTGGGAAAGTGCACAACCTCTGCAGATGGAAAAATCTAAGTACTTAGCCAAGTCCATGGCAATGGACAACTTGAGCATCAAGACATGGAAGCTATCAAGAATCTCATCACTCCAACTTCTAAGTAAAACTTGTGGGTGAACAAGGGTGAAGGACCTCAATGTATATTGATGGTTTCTTGGGAAAAAGTTTTTGACAAAGAAAAACTTAGTGATTTCAACTAATAGGAAAAACCTATTTTGAGCAAAGCAAGCCAAGCTACACTTAGCCAAAATGCATATAGTAATATAGTCCACTTAAAATTTACTAAGGTATCACTTGCCAATACTATTCCAAAGTATTGACCCACTGTGGCTGTAACTTGTGATGTTGCAAGTTACTCTATGAGGATTAGGTGTCATGAGTCTACACTCAACATGTTTTCCTGTGGCACATGAAGATGAAGACTTATATTTATTTTCTTATTCAAACTCTTGTATTAGGCCTGTGGCCTTGAGTTGTAAAGACTATGTTTAAACTCTGGAATGGATGTAATAAATGACCTTTGTATCTGTGTACTTCATCTTAAACTGTGGATGCTAGCAATGATCTAGGGACTAGCATTGCAATCACAGGGATCCTTTTCTTTTACAAAGGAGGGAGCTTACAGAAGAGTTTTGAGCTAAGGCTACCTCGTGATGGATGTCCACCTGTGCAGTTCCCAAGATAACAGATGGTCATGGTTGGGAGGCCAAACTCATAGGGGAGGTGCCTATACTAGGGTGTGTAATTGAAAGGTTAGGATTGATTATCTACATACTAAGTATGATGATTCAGGGTTATCCCTGACGGATGTATCGAATGTTGTGGTGAAAGTGTACCACCTCTATAGAGTGTCAAACTATTTGAATAGCCGCTTCCGCGGTCATGGACAGTTGGAGTGGCCATACTGTTCCGTCGTCAGATGTTTTCAAAATGACTTGTGAAATAAACTATGACTTTGAATTGACCACAACAGGGTTGTGACCATGAAAACTAAGTTCCCACTTAAGTTTTATAGAACATTAAACTAGTTTTCTTTACTTCTAAACTCAGTTGAAATAAACCTGGATTTCGGCAAATAAAACTAGAGTTTAGGATTCCTACTCGAATTACTTTACTTGTTAGTGATAGTTTGTGAGTACTTAAAGAGTACTCATGGCTTTGTCCCTGGCTTTTCCTATGGACAGACTATGAGGAGGACTACCAGGATGATGGACATCAGGAAGTCTATGACAACTAGGATCATCTCCCATCGCCAGCATTGTCTGTGACCCTGAAGATGGAGCTTCGACCATGCTACCGTTATTATATATTCCGATGCGTTGATTGTATTAAGACTGGATCATGAGATCCTATATTTGTAATGTAACATCCCAATTTTAGCAACC
Source organism: Avena insularis (assembly GCA_023614405.1). Taxonomy (NCBI): domain Eukaryota; kingdom Viridiplantae; phylum Streptophyta; class Magnoliopsida; order Poales; family Poaceae; genus Avena; species Avena insularis. Next base: position 150,712,212 of record CM042689.1, read on the forward strand.
CTGATTAATGTCCAAAAGGCAAAAATCAGGGGGAACAAAAACTTTTTCTTGTTACATGTTGCAATGCTTGCTTACTTGTTTGCTGGTGCTCATACATCTATTTGTGTATCAGGTGAAGTACTCCTCATCTCAACACTAGTTTACAAAAAAAGCTATGTTACAAAAGATATGTCTTGGCTCATCTTTCATATTCTCAAATGTTCTGGCATTTAAAAAACCCGAGCCAAGATGACTTTCACACAACAAAATACTTTATTAGTTTCTGTTAACGAAACTACGAAGACCTATATATTATGTCCTTATGTTTTCAAGATAGAACTCCTAGCTACTCTTACCCCTAGGTTTTCCAAAACCTTTATTAAAATACTTTTCATTCCAATCTTGGTAGGAATACCAAGATGATCCTTATCTCCCTTCAAAGCACACCCAACTCAAAATACCCATCCTTACCTCAAGCTAGGCTTGATGGTAACCCTAGTAGTAGTTGGATAAGTGATAATATGAATTGCCTTGATCTGTTGATTGCCTTGTTTTGCTTAGGAAATAGAGTGACCTAATCTAATAGCTCATCCCTTAGGACCCAATTTTTGTTTGTGATCATCTATATCAAACTAAGCATCCAAATCTGGATCAACCGAAGCCACTTAAGTGATCATACCATATCCTAATCAGATCAATCCAGGGTTAATCTCTCCTATTAGTTTCCAACTCAGTAGAGACCCAATCCAAGAATGGATACCCTATAGTAAATCTATACCTCAAAATCAACCCATTAATGGGAAGGATAAACCCTTTCCACCCTCTCAAATGTTTCCCTCATGCATACTAGTCAAAATCTCCAAATCTGCCAAATGGCAAAGTCTGGATTTCTTATCTAGATTCAGTGTGCATTATTGAGAATGTAGTTGAACCCTCTTGTAGTACATATTTAGTACTACAAATTCCCACTCTTATCCTTGTCTAATCCATTCTAATTCCCACTCATCCATGATGGTTTTGTAGTCAAGATATTAATCTTTTCTGCAAATCTTATCATCTTGCCTACTTTGGCATAAGCTCACATCTATATGCTACCTCCCCTTGACCAAATCTTTGCTTGGTTATGATCTAATAACCATGGCCTATAAACCACCACTTCACGTGTTTCCATTGGAGCTTTGTTCTTCTTAAACCCACATGGTTTAGGAGGCTACCTGATGTATCTGCTATGGCGGCCTTATTTTCAACAAAGTTTGCCATCTCTTCTAGATCACCTCAAATGCAACCAAGCTCAAATCTTGCTTCCATGATCATCTATACAACTTGTTCTATCTATCCATATACCCCTTGTACATAGGTGAGCTCTGAGCTCCCTAATCCAACCCTGTTTAGGAGGTATGAAAATAACAAAACGCTAGATCCTCAAATCAACCTCTTCTTCCAAAAATACCTCTTGTTTGTCAATACCAAGGTGATCTTGTTATATATTTTGAGTATACATCATCTACCTTGGATATAAGAATCCCCAAATAATTTCCCATAATTTTTTGGATTATTAAACTATTTAATTTCCTTTACTCACTAAATTCTCAAAACCTTTGTCTATGAAGGCAATTTTGTTATTCTCCAAATCACCTTGCCAAATCAAGGCACATTTGATGCCTATTTACCCTATCCCATCTATCCAACTCAAAAATAAATATTTATGAGATTCTTTATTATTTCTTTTTGCCCTTTTTCTTAAATGGCAGAAACAAGAAATAATTCCTTAAAAATACTTTTCCACCTCAATAAATTCCAATAAAATTCTTCAATGTGTAATATGGTATTTAGGACCATATCAAATCAAAAACCAAGCTTTCGCAATGTAAATTTATCACATGAGCTTCTAGAAACAACTTCTGCACTTTTGAATAAGTGCATTTAAATGGGGTTATAATCTTTAGAAAAATCCCATTTAAATTATGAAGAGATTATTTGACATCCTCTATCCACCTGTACCATTTACACACTTTGCCCAAGGCAAATTCTTGAACTTCCTTCACAAGCATCCATTTGATCAAATTTTGCAAAAGAACCAAAATTGAACTAAATCACAACCAAACCATCTCCAAAGTATCAAGCCAAGCTTGCACAACACTACACCACACCCCACTGGTCGACCACCTACTATAGCCAATCACTGTAGCACCCCTCTCTCCCTTGTCCCATGTGCTTGAGTGAGAGAGAGGGAGCATTTGTTTCAAACCCACACTTGGCTAAGGCTACACCAGCAGCTACCTTGTCCTCTCTGGTCGTTCCTAGGCCCACACCACCACCCATAACCACCCCAACCCTCCCATAGATAAGAAGCACCCTCCCCAAGCTCCTCCATGAGCTAGGTCCACCATGAACCTTCCCCCTTCGGTGTATAAGGCCACAGGACAGTACAGCCCCTTTCCCCTCTCTCATTTGCTCCCAGCAACCCCCCCACACACCCCCTAGAGCTCCCTCTTCCTCCCCCTTTCTCTACCTTGCCCCTGAGATTAGGAGCAAAGGAGCTTCGACATCCCCTCCCCTTGCAAGCACACCTCCTCCTTCCCTCCATTTCTCATGCTGCATGTCACTCTCCGGCCCTCCTATACCCCCTCTGACCCTCTCTCGTGTTTTCCCATGCGTAGGAACGTCCCAGGAAGCTCCTCCGGCGAGCTACCGAAGCCCCTCTCGGCCCGCTCGCGCCAACCTCACCCTGGCACCGAAACCATAGCTGACGCCCTTCGTCCGACCCATCTTGGAGCACCGCCTCTCCCTGTGCCGTCCCCGTCGCCTCCCAGGGCCTAGGTAAGCCGCCCCGCGTGTTCTAGCTCCGCCCCGCGCGTCCCAGCTCCGCCCTAGGGTTTGTGCTCCGCATGCAGTCGCTGGGGAGAAGAAGAACACCAGCCGTCGATCTGTCCTAGATCTAACAGCGAGGGTCGCCCCTTATCCCTTCGCCTGGCGGGCCAGCTGCACGCACCCGTCACCGCTGTTCCGGCCTGCCTCTGTGTGGCCCATCTGCTTCCAGATCTGGCCCAGAACCCCTGCCATGTTATTTCCTTTTTGCCAAGATCTGAAAACTGCCTATTTAGTTTAAATGCAAAAAAAATGTAAATAACCCAAAAAAAATTTAGATATTATTTTTCCCAGGTACTCAAGCCTCTTTTCTAACATGTAGACTTGGTGCTGGACTAATTTGATGTTTAGAATAAAGATGATAAATCAGCTACTCAGATCTGTCTAGTTCAGTAATATTTATCCCCAGACAAATTCACTAATACAAATGAACTGAAACCAATTTTTAATGGAAGGTATAATACATACCTTGAATGTCCCACTGGCCCAACCTTATTTTTCTTCCTAGATTGCAGTTAGCAAAAATATCAAAATCAGGACTTTTCTGCCTTTAGAAAATTCCCTAGGTCAAACCAAGTGAGTTTTTGATCTATCCAACTCCCATTGGACACACAAAACCATATCTTTCATAATCCGGTAGCTCATAATTTTATTAAACCTTGCTGAATTTTGGTGAATTAAATTGTTCTATGTATTGTTTAATCACCAATAAATTCATAACAGTAGCTTTGTAGCTCGAAAAGGTTGATTCCAATTTCTACTGAAGGGTATCTTAAGTACCTAACAAGTGTCATTGGAATCACCTAAAAAGCTTCTGTAAATTAAATATGATGAAAAAGACAATTCCCATCCAGTACTATCTTTGGGAATTTCTCAAGGGCATTCTGCTAATTCTTTTGAGGTGAATCCAACTACTCTTGAATAAGTCCATCAAACAATACCTAATCACCCAAGTAAATAATTTTTTGAGCTCCAGATTATGTCTCGTGAATTATTTCCTAAAACTAGAGTTTTATCCACTATAAAAATCTCTATAAATCAAGGGAAATTGATCAAATAGTGAAACCACTTTTGTTGGATTCATTTTATCAATACCTACCTGATGATATCATTTTTATACCATGGTATCATACAGATCAAGCCCTTGGTTAAAAACTCCTCTCTTAGGTAATTCTTAGACTTTAAATCAAAAGGAATCCCTTTTTTCCAAAGCCTCCAAATCTTCTCCCAATCCAATCAATTCAAACCTCCAACCTCATACTGATGTATATCATGTATTTATACTTTGCTTGTTGTATGGTTTGATGCTTGTATGCATTGTGTTGATTGTGGTGTTGTTTGTTGGCATGTATGCTCGATAACGATGATAGTTGCATTTGTGAGACGCCGAGAAGAAGGAAGCATCGGGTTATTCTTATTATTGTTATTATTGGTTTTCTGGTTTTCTAAAGAAGTCAAGGGACATCTCACTAGTCACAGGCAAGCCACCATTCCTTAACTCCTATATTAACCTACTCCTTTTTATCAATTGTTTTATATCTCGTTTATGAACTACATGATTAAATTGCATGGTTTGTGTCAAATAAAAGGCACGAGTAACTTGGCTCCTCCAAGTTATGGATGAGTGTCCATTAGGACACCTACACTATTGACACCCATCTTTACCCTTTAGAGTGAGGCTAAGATGCTTAGCATCTTCCTTCTTGGAAATTGCGGGTTTTCAAGATAAAACTATTTTGGGTTTTACCCTACTACAAAGTTTTCAAAATAAAACCCTTGGAAAGAGGCATCGTTTCCAAGTGGAGGTTTTACCAAATAAGATATGAGGAGGATAAAGAGGAAGTCGAGCAAGAGAAAGAGAAGGAATGGGTACTCAAGTCTTTTACCGGAACAATTTATCAGTGCAACCGCATTACCCTGGGTAAGACTCAGGGCTATCTCGTAGTTTGTTCTCCTTAGTATGGGCTACGCCATAACATGTAGAAAGGGGTTCAAGTCCCTCGAAGCCGGTTCCTTTCCACTTAGGTGGTCGTCGTGCCTAGGAAGGTTTTACTGACTCCGTCGAGGACGGCTACAACTATGGAGCTCCCGCGGACGGTACCAGGTTAAGGCAGTACGGGTGGAAGTGGATAAAGGATGCGCAGGAAGGGAGATTCGGACTTGGGAAGTCAAGTACTCGTCCCGGGGGAACTAAGCAACCATAGGGAAAGTACCTATACTAGGGACAACAAATGAAAAGTTAGGTTCAATTATCTGAATCCCCGACTACGGTGTGTAGTGGGCCGTGGTTGTATCTTGGTGGATGTATTCATTCTTGTGGGTTAAGTGCACAATTTCTGCAGAGTCTAACCTATTCGAATAGCCGTGTCCACGGTCAAGGACGATTGGGAAGGTGATTTCTAGGAGTACCCTTGGGATATGTTTGAGATGAATGAAAAGGGATGTGACTTGGTTAGGAGGAAAGATAAGGACGAGTTTGGTTTTGGCCAGAGATGGTCGATGATGTTTAAAAAGGGTCTTACTATAAAACTGTTTTCAAAGTTTTTAACAAGGATGTGGAGATGTGCGGATTTTCTAAAAGGAGGCATATTTTCCCAAAAACTCGTTTTCAACAAAGATATAGATGTGTCATTGTTAGCCTTGTTCAGAAAACAACCATAGTGTAGAGCTATCCCGCCACAACCAAATATGCATTATCTTTGTTACCTTGTCTTGGTGGTTTGCGAGTACATTCAAAGTACTCACCGGCATTGTCCCTGGCTATTTCTTGGCCAGATTGCAGATGTTAAGAAGTGACGAAGGTGCTGACGTCTATGCGAGCTAGGATGTCTTCCCAGTCAGTTGCCTGTAGGTTACGGCATGACATGGGCTTAGCACTTGAAGACTTCCGCTACTTGTGCTATAATTGCCATAATGGCCCACTTTGTAAGTTTTTTACTCGTTACTTTATGGATGTTGTAATGATACTAGTCGTTTATGCTCACGGCTCACTGGTCATGGGATCGTGAATTGTATGCATAACGGGTATTCTCGGATCGTAAATCTAGGGTCCCACATGTAAGACCTTTATTATGGTTTGTAATGGATGATGAACTATGGTACCAATCTGTTATGTCTCACAAAATGGTAATCCTAGGATTGCGATGTATGGCATAACAGGCATCTGGGATTAAAAATCCGGGTGTTGACAAACGTCTCAAGATACTAGGATATGATATCCCAGTTGATCTTATGATAGATAGATTTCTGCAGTCGCTACCAACCAGTTACACAGGGTTTGTGCTGAATTAGAAGATAAGTGGTGCAATTGAATCGCTCACTGAACTTGCTGCCACTTTGGTGGCTGATGAAGTAGACATGAAGGAAAAGGGTGAGCCCAAGGGTAACTTCGAGAAGGGCGGCAAAACTGTTGCTAAACTTGAGAAGAAGACCCGAGCTGGCCTTAGTACTGATACAGAATGCTTTTTTGCAAAGAGTGTGGTCACTAGAAGCAGAATTTCCCCAAGTACCTAGCAGGTCTGAAGAACGTCAACATCAAGAAGAAAGGTATATTTGAAATACATGTTATTGATGTGTATCTTACTAGTAGTTGTAGTAGTGCCTGGGTATTTGATATTGGTTTGGTTGCTCATATTTCTAACTCAAAACAGGTGCTGCAGAATAAGCGAAGATGGGCGAGAGACGAGGTGATGATGCGTGTTGGAAATGGCTCCAAGGTTGATGTGATCATTGTCAGCACACTCCCTCTTCATCTACCGTCGGGATTAGTTTTAAGTCTAAATAATTGTTATTTGGTGCCGGCATTAAGCATGAACATTATATCTAGATTTTGTTTATTGCAAGACGGTTACTCGTTTAAGTATGAGAATAATGGTTGTTCGATTTATATGAGTAATATCTTTTGTGGTCATGCGCCTTTGATATATGTTCTATTCTTATTGAATCTCGATAGTAGTGATACACATGTTCATAATATAGATGCCAAATGAATGAAGTTGAATGATAATTCCACATATACATGGCACTGCCGTCTTGGTCACATTGGAGTGAAGCGCATGAAGAAACTCCATTTGGATGGAATTCTTGAATCACTAGATTTTGAATCACTTGTAAGTTGACTAAGAAACAATTCTCTGGAATAATGGAGTGAGCTACGGACTTATTGGAGATCATACATACCGATGTGTGCGGTCCAATGATTGTGGCATTGCGCGGTGGATATCGTTATGTTCTTACTTTCATGGATGAATTTAGTAGATATGGGTATATCTAGTTTTAAGGAATTCCAAAGTGAAGTAGAAAATCAACGTAACAAGAAGATCAAGTTTCCATGATCTGATCATGGAGGTGAGTATCTAAGTTATGAGTTTGGCATGCATTTGAAGAAATGCGGAATACTTTCACAATTGACACTGCCGGGAACACCACAGGGTGATGGTGTGTCCAAACATCATAATCAAACTCTCTTAGATATGGTTCATTCTATTATGTCTCTTACAGATTTACCGTTATCATTTTGAGGTTATGCATTACAAACATCCGCATTCACTTTAAATAGGGCACCATATACATCCATTGAAACGACACCGTATGAATTGTGGTTTGGGAAGAAACCTAAGTTTTCCTTCCTTAAAGTTTGGGGTTGCGAAGCTTATGTAAATAAGTTACAACTCGACAACCTTGAACCCAAAGCAGAGAAATGCGTCTTCATGGGATACCCTAAAGAAACAATTGGGTATACCTTCTATCATAGATCCGAAGGCAAAGTTTTTGTTGCCAAGAATAGATCCTTTCTTGAGAGGAGTTTCTCTCTAATGAATTGACTGGAAGGAAAGTAGAACTCGATGAGGTTGTTGAACCTTCTCTCGGATTTGAGAGTAGCGCAGCACCGGAAGATGTTCCTATGCCGCCTACACCAATAAGAGAGGAAGCTAATGATAATGATCATGAAACTTCAAACGAAGTTACTACAGAACATCACAAGTCGACGAGGGTTCGTACCACTACAGATTGGTATGATCCTTTTGTGTGTCATGTTGGTGGACAACACCGACAACCCTGCGACGTATGAGGAAGCAATGATGAGACCAGATTCCAACAAATGGCATGAAGCCATGAAATCCGAGATTGGATCCATGTATGAAAACGAAGTGTGGACTTTGGTGGACTTACCAGATGGTTGCAAGGATGTCGAGAACAAATGGATTTTCAAGAAGAAAACAAATGCTGATGGCAACCATCTATAAAGCTCGACTTGTCGTGAAAGGGTTCCAACAAATTCAAGGAGTTGACTACAATGAGACTTTCTCACCGGTTGGGAAGCTAAAGTCTATGAGGATTTTTTAGCAATCGCTGCATATTACGATTATGAGATATGGCAGCGGCATTCCTCAATGGTGACATTGAAGAAGAGTTGTATATGGTACAACGCAAAGGTTTTGTCGATCCTAAAGATGCTAACAAGGTATGCAAACTTCAATGGTCCATTTATGGATTCAAGCAAGCATCCCGGAGCTGGAATCAACGTTTTCATAAGGTGATCAAAAGCTTTGGATATATACAAACTTATGGAGAAGCTTGTATTTACAAGAAAATGAGTGGGAGATCTATAGCATTCCTTGTACTATATGTGGATGACATATTTCTGATTGGGAATGATATAGAACTTCTTAAAAGTGTCAAAGACTATTTGAATAATAGTTTTTCAATGAAGGATCTTGGCGAAGGTGCATACATTTTAGGCATCAAGATTTATAAAGATAGATCAAGACGCTGAATATCGCTTTCACAACGTAAATTTTTGGACAAGGTTCTAAAGAAGTTTGGAATGGAAGAAAGCAATAAAGGGTTCTTGCCCATGTTGTCCACTACGACCTTGAGTAAAACGCAATGTCCAGCTACGGCAGAAGATAGAGAGAGGATGAGAAAAACTCCCTATGCCTCAGCCATAGGTTCTATCATGTATGCCATGCTATGTATAAGACCAGATATTGCATATGCTATTAGTTTGACTAGCAGAAATCAAAGTGATCCAGGAGTAGATCATTGGATATCGATCAAAAATATCCTAATGTAGGACTAAGGATATGGTTCTTTATTATGGAGGTGATGAAGAGTTCGTTATAAATGGTTACACCAATGCTAGTTGGAACACCGATCCGGATGACTCTAAGTTGCACTATGGATACGTATTTACTTTGAATGGTGTAGCAGTGAGCTGGAGGAGTGCTAAGAAAAGCGTTGTGGCAAGATCTTTAACTGAATCAAAATTCATTGATGCTTAGAGGCGATCTAGATGAAGGAGTTCATTACGGATCTTGATGTGATTCCTAGTGCGTTGGACTCAATGGCCATCTACTGTGACAACATGGGCGCCATAGACAATGCATAGGAGCCAACGTCACACAAGAAGCTAGAGCATATCAAGCTATGTTTTCATAATATTTGCGATCATGTCCAAGATTGTGAAATAAAGATTTGCAAAGTAAACATAGATCTGAATGTGGCAGATCCGTTGACTAAACCTCTCCCTATGGGCAAAACATGACCAATACCAGAACGCCATGGGTGTTAGGTACATCACAATGTAATCTAGATTATTGATTGTAGTGCAAGTGGGAGACTAGTTGGAGATATTCCCAAGAGGCAATAATAAAATAGTTATTATTATATTTTTGTGTTTATGATAAATATTTACATCCCATGCTATAATTGTATTAACGGGAAACATTAATACTTGTGTGTTTTGTAAACATAAAAGGGTCCCTAGTAAGCCTCTTCCTAAACTAGCATGTTGATTAATAGATGATCATGGACATTAGATGTTATTAATAACAAGGTCATGTCATTAGGAGAATGATGTGATGGACACACTCCTATAGTTAGCATAGTGTAAGATCAAGTCATTTAGAGTTCATTTGCTACAATCTTTCAAAAGTAACCTAATCCTTCCACAATGAGATTATGTTAATCACCATCACCAGATGGATGCTTTGATGACATCAAAACACCACTTCATAACTGGGTGTTTATAAAGGTGGCATTAGTTATTCTAAAAGTATTGGTTGAAGCACATGGATCAAGAGTGGGATTTGTCCATCCATATGACGAATAGATATATTCTGGGCGCTCTCAGTGGAATGTCATCGAATTGGCTTGCAAGCATGTGACTATGTCACAAGGGATGTCATATAACAGAACGAGTAAAGAGTAATTATTGGTAACGAGGTTGAACTAGGTATAGAGATACCGACTATCAAACCTCGGATAAGTAATGTATCGCGCGACAAAGGGAATCGATATCATATGTAAATGGTTCAATCGATCACGAAGTCATCATAGAAATATGTGGGAGCCATTATGGATTTCTAGATGCCACTATTGGATATTGATTGGAGAGGTGTCTCGATCATGTCTGCATAGTTCACGAACCGTAGGGAGACACACTTAAGGATTCGATGTTGTTTGAGTAGACATGGAATGTGAGTTGGAGACCTAATATTGTTCGGAGTCTCGGATTGGATCTAGGACATCACAAGGAGATCCAGAATGGTCTAGAGAAGAAGATTCATATATGGAAAGTCAATTTCCAGGGTTCAGAAATGTTTTCGGTGTTTTGATCGGAAGTTTCTAGAATGTTCTCTAAGGTCCACTACCTCGGAGGGGGCACTTGGGATGCGCCATACCATAGTGGGGCTGGCGACGTCATGCCCTAGGACAACTCAGCCAAGACTAGGAAGAGAGAAACAAACTCTAGTTTGAATAGTCAAATCCTAGTTCGAAAAGTCAAATCCTAGTGGAGGAAGGAAAGGAAACCTTGAGGGAAAAGGTTTCCCTTTCCTTGCTGCCGGCCTAGAGGAGTTGGGGGTGGACTCAGCCAGGGCTGGGAACCCTGGCTGCCGCCCCTCCACCCATATAATGAGGGGTGGGGGAGCACCCTCGTACCTCACCCCAAAAACCCTAGACGTCGACGCCTCGTCTCTCTCCTCCATACATTGCTCCGGCTTAGGCGAAGCCCTGCAGTAATCCCTTCTCCTCCACCACCACCACCACCACACCGTCCTGATATTGGGATTCTAGGGAGATCTATAACCTCCACTGCCCTGCTGGAACAAGGGAGAGGAAGGTCTTCATCAACTATCGTACGTGTGATCGAGTGCAGAAGCGCTGCCGGAACGTGGCGCCGGAAGGATCGTCTACACGATCTTGAGATCGGCAAGTGATAGACTACATCAACCACGAGATCTGAATCTTGTTAAAATCTTTGGATCTTAGAGGGTTAGTTTTCTACAATCTTGTTGCATCGATCTCGTAGAATAGATCTTGGTTTTGTGTGTTCCCGCGATAGAATATTTTTGTTCTCCATGTTGTGAACCCTACACGAGGCCGAATCAACGGTCGCACTCGAGGACTCTGTTGACCTGCTGGACGAAGCATGCGACAAAGCTGCTCTCCATTCGACTGTGTACCAGCTAAGCCTCCGCAACTACCAGAACCGATGGTTGTGACTAATGACCTTCATCGAAGGAGACCTCGTCCAGCGACTCAAGAAAAATGGCACATGAATCTCGAGTCACCCTGGGAAGGATCCTACATGGTCACCGAAGTAATTCCAAGTGGCACCTACCGCCTCAAGGACATCGAGTCTGGAGTAGCATACTCCAACCCTAGGAATGTCGCACAACTGCGGCTCTTCTACCCTTAGCTGTTTTTACATACAATAAGGATTTTCAGCCAGGCTACTTAGCCAAACCTTGTACTCTCCTATATATATTGAATAAAAGCTAAGTTCCTTGGCCAATTTGTTTTTCCGCAAATTTACATTAATAAAACACACTCGGGGGCTGCACCTCAACCGACGACTTCATTGATTCCTTTACTACTACATGAACCTAAGTAGCTGACCATGTCATGAACCCGTGAAAACTCTAGCCCAGATGCAATCCAACTAACAAGCTAGCAAGGATCTGAGATTGACAAAGCATCAGGCTAATGAAAAGGGACATACACATCTACAATAAAAATCATCACATGCAATACATTATACAAATTTTACAAGGGCATCAACATACCAATGGAAACTATACAAACTTTACATCGTTTTACATGACACTTGCAGGAAAAACGACCACTATCCATGCTGGAGCAACACGTTGGTCCGACATAAAAGAGTTGGACATTGTATTCGGCATGTTGGGCAACCGCCTCATAAACGCATGTTCCACACCATGCCGGAGGGGCGGGTGGCCCCACGACTATCTCTGCCAGATCTACGTTTCCACGGTGCAGCTACACAAGGGACAAGGTTGCCTTGGCACCCGCAACAAGTTGCTATTGCACAAGCCCCTTCACGGCATCCACACTCCAAAATTCCCTAGCAAAGCCAAGAAACTGGACACAAAGGTTGTCCTCGCGTGGTTCAAAACATCAAGGATCTGCTAGACATGGTCCTGCACCGTTGCCACCGTGATCGCTTGGTCACGGTCCATCCAAAAGAAGCCTCCAGCTTCCAGCTATCGGAGATTTGTCCCGTGAAGGAACTAGGGTCCAATGATCCCTTGGTTCGGGAGGGGGCTAAAAACGCAATCCCAAGGAACCTCGATGGCGGTGGAGACCGCAGAGCAAGTACCACGACAGAGATATGAGACGGGGTTTTTTACCCAAGTAAATCCCCTTCTCCTGCTTTGTTGTATTGCTCACTTGGATTCGCGAGGGTACAATGGAAGATGAGTATCTAGGGTTTAGATCGCAGGGGATCCATCCTTTCTAAGGTAGGATAAGGGGCCCTTATATAGGGCAGCGTCGGGCCTCTTTCCCTAGCCCTTGGGCGGTAAGGGCGTTTATAGTGCTGCTCCTCGATATCCAAGTCTAGGATGCTAATTTACGTGGACTTGGTCCAGCTTGTCATGCTCCACTTCGTCCTCCAATAAAGTGTCATTCCTCGATGTCGCTTGTCTTCATCCGATGCTCTCTGCTTTTTCCCCATTTCACCAAAATGGCAACTAGGGAGCGTTCCAGCCTGAGATCACCTGTCCTTTCCCTGCGTAAGGAGTGTGGACCGAGTCTTCTTTACCGAGGTGGCCGGTGCTACAAAAGCACTGCACTTCCTGTCAGAACCGTAGTTTGTACTCCTCCCGGCAAATTTACTGTCGTACCACCGAACACACTTGGTGGTATCCGAGGCTCGAATACGTTACATGATGCCGTGGCAGACTCCCCCAGAGGCGCTTCCTCTGAAGTTTTATTCTCTCGCGAGGCGAGTGCCTCGCGTTTCCCGCTCAGTTGAGTCCCCTCTAGAGGCGCGCCACCTCTCGAGGGCGAAGATTTCCATGGTGAGGGGCTCGTTTATTGTGGTGACATGGCACCCCGGTTGTCAGGGCTCCGATAGTAGCCCCTGGGCGCTTGGCCTGCATGTGTCCCCTTGTGGGCTCAAAAGGGTAAGCGGCCCTTGATGGTGGACAGGCCCCTGCGCTTGCTTGGTCAACGAGGACTTGGCGGGCCTGAATCTTGGCCGTGAAGCCCAACCGGCCGCGGGCGCTCACCCATAGATTTGGAGTGTACTGTTCCTGCTCTGGGAGTTGTTCCCATGACGCGATGGTGCATGGGGCCTAGTGGTTAATTTTGCGTGCACGGCGCAATGACGCGTCTTTCCATTTGGATTGCTTAAAATGGGTCATGGGGAAGGAATCTTTTCACTTCCACTCCACCGCTCCCTTCCTTCTTTCCTTGTGCTCATGTTCTAAGCTCCGTCCTTTCCATGGTGCCTAGGCGCTTATCGGATGCAAATAAGGGCAAGGCGACAATGTCCAGGGCATAGGAGACTCCTTCGGTGAAGCGCTGTCGGGTGCATCCACGTGGGGGTGACCTCCGGACTCGCCAGGGTGGCTTCGCGCCTTATGAGGTGGACGGGGGCCATATCGCCGGGCATTAAAAGACATGCCTGGACTACGGTCGTCTGTGCCGTCCCTCCAGGGTGATGACCCACCTTTTCCCAAGGCCAAGGATGGGGTCGACCCTGCACCGGTGACCGACTTCGTCCTCGTCCTGGAGAAGGATGACTGGTCCTCCAGGGTGCGACTTCACGCACGCTTCACCCTCGCAGCGTAGGGCCGCTACAGGGACACACGCCTACGGAACTCGGGAGGCAATGGAGAGTGGTCCGTGGGGGTCAAGAACCCTTCACCGGAGGATATCTACTTTACCTCTGGCTAGAAGAGCTTCATTCGTGACCACGAGATCAGTCGCGGCTCCGTGTTGTGGTTCAGGTGAGACATCGAGAAGGACTTTCAAGTGGTTGTGTATGACACGATGCCGTGCCATGCCGACAACCCTCGTCGCCTGTGAGAGGCTGGGGGAGCCCCTAAAGTAGTCGCATTGGCACCGGTGGAGCTGGGAGCCTGGAGTGATAAGGAGAACCGATAAGCGAACCTGTAGCAGGTCCTCGCGCTTGTTGCTCCCCATTCGCCCAGTAACTAGGACTTTGGAGTGAACATTTCTATATGGGCACTAGTACTGTTTGCCTCTCTTTATGTGTTCTTTGTCATGCCTAGAGATTTCATTTGTCCATGTCGTACTGCCTGCTTGACGAGGCCAGCGACCCATGCCTTCTTCCTGTAGGAACGATTCTCTTGAGCCATCGAACGCGTCCATTGGAAGGATGAGTACCCTGGTTTGAAGCCCACGCGAGGTGAGATTATAGGCATGGCGCTTGAGGAGGCGGCTACCCAGGATGCCGCTTGCGGTGCATTGCAGGCATGGCCCCTTTCAGCCGACGGGCTGGTCCGTCACACGGAATGCTTCGCTTGACTAGGCCCACAAGGCTCTTAGTTCCTTAGGAGGGTAGCCTTCTATTCTAATAGGTAATAGATAGGATTTTGGTCCTTATGTTGCCCAGGTCGTTTGCCGATCTCAGCGGATTTGGGCAGTTCCCTCGAGGAGAGATCCAAACGCGCATCCTCGTGACGAGGTCCTGTGCTATCTTCTGGAGCTCACCATCTTGAGCAGGGGCGTGGACTTGCGGGGCTTGCCGGTAGATCCACACCTTAATCATGCGGGTGTAGGTGCCGCACACCTTCCGAGGGAAGGGGAGCAAGCCCTGACGCAGCTGCCTAGGAGTGGGCCCGTGATCAGGGTCGTTTTCCATGTTGTTTTCCAGGTACCCTAGTAGAGTATTGTAGGGCCGGTCCCTGGTGTTGCCGGGGCAATCCGATGATGGATTTTTGAAGTCTCGAACGGCCGGGGCACGGCCTCACACGTACATTTCCCGGGTGCCTCCCGAGGGGATGAACATAGTATGTGAATGAATGCAGCTGGAGACCTCAAAAGTACTTATGCGAAGTGTTGTAAGCTCTAGGAACCATAGGTGAGGTAACTTACCGCCTACTAGGGTTGTAAGTTCAGAGCTCACACTCTAGGACCTGAAGTTTGGCCTCTAGAGAGGGTGTTTTCAGGGTCGCCCCGTAGGCCTCTCGAGGAGAAAGCCCTAGGACTTAGTGATCTTCCCGCCAACCCCCGTGTCATTGGTTTTGTGGGTTTCGCACGAGTTTTTCTTAAACATCAGGAACTTTGGGTGAGCTGACTCGTAGCTGGACCCAGTCCGTAAGTTCATAGCTCACACTTTAGGTCCTAGACGGCTAACATTGAATAGAGCCTCGCGAGCCCTTTGATAAAGAATTTCCTTTTTGAGTTCCAGGACCGTGGGTGAGGTAACTCGTTGACGGATCCGATCCGTAATTTCAGAGCTCACACTTTAGGTCCTAGACAGGCTAATAGTGCCTCGAGAGTCGCCCCATAAACCTTTCTAGGAGAGGGCCGTAGGAAAAAACACACACATGCCGCTGTGTTTTTATTTTAAGGTCCAGGAGCGTGGGTGAGGTAACTTTTAGCCAGACCCAGTCCATAAGTTCAGAGCTCAGGATTTAGGTCATGGACAGTCTAATAGAGGACATGGCTTCATGAGCCATCGCTTAAAAGAGATTTTTTAAATATTAGGAACCATGGGTAAGGTAACTCATAGACTGACCCAGTCCATAAGTTCAGAGCTCACGATTTAGGTCCTGGATAAGCTAGTGGAGGAACGGAGACGCGCGAGCCATTTTCTAAAACATTTTCCCTTTTAAGGCCCAGGAGTAACTCATAGTCGGACCCAGTCCATACGTTCAGAGCTCAGGATTTAGGTCCTAGACAGTCTAACAGAGGACAGGGCCTCGTGAGCCATCGCTTAAAAGCGGTTTTTTAAATATTAGGAACCATGGGTAAGGTAACTCATAGATGGAACCAGTCCGTAAGTCTAGAGCTCACGATTTAGGTCTTGGATAAGCTAGTGGAGGAACGGAGCGGCGCGAGCTGTTTGCTAAAACATTTTCCTTTTTAAGGTCCTGGAGCGTGGGTGAGGTGACTCGTAGCCGGACCTAGTTCGTAAGTTCAGAGTTCACACTTTAGGTCCTGGACGATGAATGGAGCGGAATGATCCCTCACAAGCTACCCCCTGGGCCTTACTAGGAGAGGGTCGTAGGAAAACACACTTGTACCACTGGGGCTCGATACATGCGCAGCGCGAGGGACACAAGCACCAGAGGCCATAGGTGAGGTAACTTATGGCTAGAACAAGTCCGTAAGATCAGAGATCGACATTTTAGGCTCTGATGATGCCATGGAGTGACTGGTGTCTAGCACTGTGCCTAGCCCCCCGCTCGCGAGGTGTATGTGAGGGAGCTCTGTTAGGTACGGTTTTCAGTGAAGACCTTTTCGAGGGAGAAACCAAATGGCAAGGCGTGCGTGGGGCACAAGATCCAAAAAAACTCCTTAGAGTTCAAGTTTACTATAGTACCGCCATGGCTCACACGGGATCTTATTGAAGGTATGTCTAAGGGGGTTGAGAGTTTCTCGAGGGTCACCTTCAAAAGTCGTAGTCAGGCCTGTTGCTTGGAGAGGCTTGTTTGCCTTCCCGATGTTGTGAGATCCTGCTCGCCCGATAGCCTAGCTGCCCTCTGGAGGGCTGTCGGTGTTGTCGGCGTGCTGGGTACAGTCCATTGGGAAGTCTGGAGCCCCTGGGCTGAGGTAGTTCTTGGGAGCCTCTTTAGAACTCACACGAGGCAGGGACGGTTCCTGGATCCTCTTGAAGGCTCTGGTGTCGACCGCGCCCTGCCCCTCGCGAGGTGGATACAGCACGGCCCCCGCCGTCTTAAACATGGCATTTTCTCGGGCCCCATCTGTCTCCTCCTCGTGGAGCCTCCAATGTAATCCAGGTCCCCAGTGTGGGTGGTGGCCACTACCTTGTAGGCGTGCTCGAGGGAGCACAGGGCCTCCGCTTCGTTGAACATGTCGTGATGGTTTCTCCATTGCCTCGAGGCATCTTGAGGGTTTTGTAGGCATGGTGAGTGGCCGCCCTGAATTTGGCTAGCGCGGGGTAGCTGAGGATGACATTGTAGGGGAGCTTGATGTGAGCGATGTCAAAGTCAACGAGCTCGGTTCGGTAGTTTTTGCACGTCCAAATATGATGGAGAGGCGCACCTTTCCTATGGGTATGGTAGTTCTGGCTATCACCCAGGAGAATGGCATGGTCGGCATAAGCCTTTTGTAGGGAACCTGCAGCTAGGCGAACGTCTCGGTGGATATCATGGTTAGGCTAGTGCCTCCGTCGATCACAGTTTTCGGGACTATGATGTTGTTGATGCTGGGGGTGCATATCATGGGAGAGTGCCTACGAGCTTGGTGGATATGGGGAGGTCACGAGCGTAGAAGGTGATGGGGTACTAGGACCACTTGAGCTTCGGGGGCGAGTCTCCTGGCCTGATTGCGGCAACCTCACGATTGAGCAGCTTGAAGTGCCGGTTGGACACCGGGGCCTAGGAACCGCCAATGATGCAGGAGATAGTCCTCTGCAGAACTTGGTACCCCCCATGGTCCTAGGCACGACGCTTCTTAGGCTACGGGGGGAGCTGTTTCATAGTGTTGGCCCGGTGGACCACCTGGGACGCATCATTGCCTCCAGAGTTGTAGTTCCAATGCTTGCCTCAGTGGTGTCCGCCTCTCGCCCCACCACGCTTTCCACTAGGCCTTCCCCTTCTCTGGTTGTTATGCATGTCGCGGATCTTCTTGACCTCCGAGCAGTCGTCGGTGGGGTGTTCGTTCCTCTTGTGGAAATGGCAGTGCATGCTATCGTCCTGCTCCCCCTCGCCGTGCTCCTCATGAGGGCTCTTTCGGTCAGGTTATACAGCTAGGACAACAATGGTCTTGTTCTTGGAGTCTTTGTCCTTGATCTTGGATGAGCTCGATGCCTTAGGGGTGATTTCTTCCTCAGTGAGGCCAAACATCCGCCCCGCCTCTTCCTTAGCGCACTTCTCAGCCATGACGAAGAGCTCAGCAGCCGTGGTGAGGTTCTCGCCTTGGATGTTGATCTTCTCCCTCATATTGACGTCCTTGATGCCCTCGGAGAAGGCGGTGATGACGTTGGAGTCTGAGATCTTGGGATTCATGTTGTGGACTCGGCTGAACCTCTGCAATAACTTGAAGATGGTCTATCCAGGTTGCTGGCGCACCTGGCAGAGGTTGATGTACCACAGAGGGAGTTCGTAGCTCCCCTTGAAGTTCGCGATGAAGAGGGAGCTGAGCTCGACCCACGAGTCTATGGATTGCTCTATAAGGTTCATTAGCCAAGTGTTGTCCATGTCCTTTAGGCATAGGGGAAGCCAGTTCTCCATGATGTTTGTCGTCGCCTCATGTGGCCTTGATGCATGTGTTGTAGAGCTAGAGTAACATGCACGGCTTGGTTTTTCCGTCGTAGTGTGCAGGCATCTCCGAGTGGAACTTGTGCGGCCAAATCACACAACAGAGCACCTTCATGAGGGCGAGGCATCCGTTGGCCTGCACTGCCTTGCCGTCGGTGAGGGCTGTGCAGTTCTGTTGGCCCGCAATAGCGATTTCTTTGGCAATACGGTCCTCGCACCCATACAGTGGTGTCGCGACTACAGGGGGAGAGATGATCTGGCAGTTGTTAGCCACCGGCGTGGTTACCTGGTCGGGCGTGGGGCCTGCCGTGGCGCTGGGACGTCCGCGAGCCCCTAGCCCCCGGTGCCGTATCCTCCCCTCGAGCCCCCTTCTCCCTCGTGGAGAGCGTGGCGACATGGAGGAGCTCGGTGATACGTTTGCATCACCTCTCCTTGCCTGGCTCGGCCGGTGGGTGATCCAAGAGCTCCAGCAACATGCGTTCGGCGGTCTCGTGCATTAGTCGCTTATCGCGGCCACGCGAGGACGCGCTGTGGGAGATATAGGTGGCTCCACGCAACGAGGACGGGGATTCCCTTGATGGACGGTAGGTAGAACCCCTGTCGTCCTCGGTCCATGGGTCCTTCTCAGAGGAGGTGTGTCGTGGAGTCGGCTTGGTCTGGGCCATACTTGCCACACAATAGAGCGCATGTTCGGCACGGGTATCGATGAGGGTCGACATGTGGCTGGGGTTGGTGTAAGGTTCCCAACCTTTAATAAGGTAGAGATCCCTGTGTTTACAATGCTAGTCTCTGGATCAATAGCTAGCATCCACAGTTAAGATGTAATATCAAGAAACAAAGGTCATAATACAACTTTATAACCAGGAATAAAATAATTTATTACATCTTACATAGCTCATTTCGCTATCTCATTACAATACAGCAGAATATAACAATAGCATGGGGTCCTTCATCTTCAAAGTGCCACATGCAGTCATGTTGGTCGTAGACTTGTAATCCTAATCAATAAACTTCACTAACATCAAACAAACCTGCAACATAACAAGTTACAGCCACAAGGGTCAATACATTTGAATTGTATTGGCAAGTGATACTATGGTAGTATAGTGGAGTCTATCATCTATATGCATTTGGCTAAGTGGAGCTTAGGCTTGCTTTGCTCAAAATAGATTTTGCTTATCATTTGAAAACTCTAAGTTTTTGCTTGACAAAAATCACCCAAGGCATCTCCTAATAGAAATTGGTGATCCTTCAACCCTTGTTCAACCACAAGTTTTTAACTTAGAAATTGGGATGAGGAGATTCTTGATAGCTTCCATGTCTTGATGCTCAAAATGTCCTTTACCAGGGACATGGCTAAGTACTTAGATTTTACACTCTGCAGAGGTGGTGCACTTTCCCCACAAGACTTGGTTTCACCAAGACAAGATCTTTCAGAAGCCTTCCCTTAGACCAGAATGGACGCGTTCCAACCTAACAAACCCCTACCACCAACTGTCCATTTGGCTAAGTTATTGCAACCTATATGATCCAGGCAGAGCCCATAATGCCAAGTGGCTTCACTTGAAGCTTCTCAACATTTGACATCTCAAATCTCTTTGTTCCTGGGTGGATTTCCACAAGTGAGATACACAAGGTAAACCATAGAAATGGGCCTTGTGTAACCACTCAACATAACCCATTCACAACCATTCCACCCAGGTGATTCATTCACTTAGTTGTTTTATTTAGCAAAACACAAGTCCAAAGACTTAGAAATATTTTCTCACAGCATGAATATATATCCACCCTTGGTTGCTACTAGCTAGGCTAAGCATGGCATTGACAAGAATCTTAACTTAGAAATTTCTAGCAATTCTACAACTACTAGGATTTCCCAAGCATAGCATATAGACCAAAATATTCATGCAAGGCTAGTAAAACACTTCTAATGCATAGTTGAAAAACATAGGAATAAATCGTAAAGCACCACTTGCCTTTTTGGTAGAGAGTATAAGTTCACTCCTTGATCTTGCAATATTCACACTCTTCAAATCACTACAATTTAATCAAGCAAGCAATATTTCAAACTACCATTCAAGCAACATCACATAAAATAATAGAAACAAAACAATGCATGCAAGCATGCAAAAGTTTGTTTTATTTGGAAAAGTGGTTTCTAATAGGTTATAAACATTCTAAAACACCTATTAGTCATTTTATATAAGTGGCAAAATCATTTGCAAAAGATTTTACTTATAAATCATTTTTAAACCAAATTAATATTTATGTGGTTAGAATTGCCTTTAGCAAGCAATAATATTTATAGGGTTCACCAAATACATTTTTAATTCTAAAACTTGGTGTTTGGGGTCAGAGAGTTTATTCCAAAACATTTCCCAAAGATTTTCTCCCAAAAGTATTTTTAATAAATAAACATTATTTTTATTTGACTAGAAATGCTTTAAATCAAAGATTTATTCTTTTGCTTCACCAAATATGTTTTTTAAACCATAAATTAATTTCTATGGTCAGTAGGTTCAAACAATCCATTTGCCCAAAGGTTTTCTCACCAAAATAATTTTAGAACAAATTTTATATTCTAAATATGCCTACACAAGTTTCTGCAAAAACAACCAATTTAACAGAAGCATTTTACTAAACAATGGGCATGATTGGAAAGTACTTATCTTGCTGATTCCATTGATATAAAATTTGCAAAATTTGGACGTGTGGTTTGAAAGTTATGGATTTTACAAAATTGAACATCTAATAGAACACAATTTCTGTTTTAAATCATCTCTGGGCCACGTGGCTGCTGCTTATTCATCGGTAACGGTTCGGTTGGATCGACAGACTACATCCGTTAGATCTAAAGTGGATCGTGCGGCACAGAGCGCTAATTACCCGTTCAATTATGTTCTATCGCGTTTGTCCGATCTACATCGCACGGTTCTGATTCACTCGACCACAAAGTGGCAGCGCTGCGACGGCGACAGGCGGCGACGCGGTCAGACGATGCAGTCGCCGGCGATTTAGGAAGCAAGGGATACAGAGGATTGGCTCACCGGAATCGTCGTGGCGAGGGGATGCTTGATGTGTGCTCGGTTGGCGAAGGGGCGAGTGGAGACGTTGTTGATTGCTCGCCGGAGTTCGTGGAACCGTCGGGTGCAGTCAGTCATCGACGAAGGCGACTCTACGGTGCACGAGATAGCAAGCAAATAGCATGGTTAGATGCACAGATGAGTGGAGAGTATAGGAGCATCAAAGAGGAGTGGAGGCACGGTCAGAGACTACCTGTAGGGCTTGTCGGAGTAGAGGCAGACGGCGGATGCGAGAGGTTGTAAATGCGTTGCCGATCTTTGTGGAGCGAAGCGAGTGGAAATCTTGGTAGGTGCAAGAGACGCTGGCGAGCAAGCTCGTATGGTCGAGGATGTGAGGGGCGGCGGGGTTTAGCCAGAATTGGAGGTGGAGCTCGCCGGAGATAGTGGTGGTCTAAGCGGAAATCAGGGCAGCCTGGGGGCTCCCTTGAAGTGGTTTCTGAGGGGAAAGGAAGGGGAGAAAGGGTCCAGTTGTCATCCTCTGTGTCGGTCGATTCACGGGTGAAAACGGTTCACTCCGGGGGGGTGGAGAGATGGGTTGCTGGGCTTTAGTGGGCTAGCTGGGTTGGGCTGGCTTTGTTTTATATTTTTTTCTTCTTTTGTTATTTTTCTTTTCCCATTTGTTTTATTCTGTTTTGATTTTGTTTAATCAATTCAAACAACAATTTGAATTCTAATTCCAACTAAACTTTGTGTAGATTTCAATACTACTATTGAACATATTCTGAAGTCAAAATTATAATAATTCTTTTGTTTTTCTTATGTTTAATTCTTTGTTAAAATAAGCATATGCCATTATTCAAATGAGTTTAATTATATTTTCAACCCCTACTTAAATTCCAATCTTTTTACAAAAACTTTTCAGTAGGTTTATTTATTTAATTAGGGTGTTAAATAATTCACCTTGAATTATTTGGAATGTTTTTAATATGATTTATTAATCATTTTAAAATTGGGTACTTGTCTTTATTCTAATGAAATTAAATATAGTTTTATTTCCATAAATTTTATTTGGAAGATTTCTTTGATCTTATTTAAGTTAATTAAATAACTTTTATTCCACTTGGGTAAATTCCAAAATCTATGTTTCCATGATTTATTTAATCATTTCTAATAGGGATTTCATCTTTATTCAAATAGAATAGGATTTGGTTAATGCCCTTTCAATTAATTTGAAAACTCTTTATCCATTATTTTATTTGGATATGGACTATATTTATTCCATTTGCTTATGGATTAGGTCAAGATCTAATTTGGCCTTTAAATAATCCTCTTTTATCTTTATCTTATAAAATCCATATCTTTTATTTATAGATCCAAACTTGGTGATTCCAATTTGTAAAATCTTATTTAATATTTGTTTATCCTTTTAAATATATTTAGGATCATTTGCTCACCATTTGGTATGGATTTTTAGATAGGTGCTTTATTAGCTTTGGAAATTCAATTTCCTTATCTTATTAAATTCATAAGATTTTATCTATGGCTCCAATTTAAGTGAATCCAATTCCTATGGTTTTATAATATTTCTAATAGTCATTCTTGATCATTTTGAAATGTTTGTTTGACAAATTTTATATGGATCAAATCCATAGGTTTAGAGATAGCTTGGAAATGTTTTCTTCCATTAGGGTTTTAGGGTTTTGGTTTTTTCTCCAAGTGTTTTAAATTTCCAGATGTATTTATGAAGATTGCAATCCACTTGATTTGAATTTAATTAGATTCAAAATTAATCAAAGTTTGTTCAAGATGGGATTTTAAGTTTCCAATTAGAAACAAAAGTTTTTTTCACCCTAATTTTCAACAATTATTTATTTTGTTTATTTATTTTTCACATTACAAGATTTGGAAAATCTTGGGATGTGACAGGCTACCACCCTTAAAATTAATCTCGTCCCGAGATTTGGGAAGGATAGGGGTTACAAGTTGGCTCCAAAACAACTAGGGTACTACCACCCTTAAAACTTTTCCACCTAGATTACTTCTTGCCTTGCTTGGAATCTTGTTGATACTTCTCTGGGCAAACATCTGTATAGTGTCCTTTGTTTCCACACTTGAAACATGTGACAAGGCTGAGATCCTTCATGGGCTTTATCTTGTGCTTCATCTTTTCTGGACAATTTCTTGCATAATGTCCTTGGTTACCACAATTGTAACATGTGACAAGATTGAGTTCTTCACGTATGTTCTATGGACAAGTTGACACATAATGGCATAGCTCTTTGCAGTTGTTGCACCACACTTGGTTAATCTCCTTATATTTTTGCTTCTTCTCAGGACATTCATTGGCATAGTGTCCCATCTCTTTGCAATGGCAACATTGTACTTGGGTTTTGTCCTTCTTGTTCTTGGGTTTCTCCAAAGCTAAGAGTGCTTCTTGTTCATGTTCTTCATATCTTATCTCAAAGGTGGGAAAGTTTCCTGGTCTCCTTGATCTTTTCCTTGGGTAATACATATGTCTCCTCTTTGGGCCATCAAATTGAGTCATATTGCATGGAGGTGCAAGCTGAGATTTTCCTTTGTCTTCATCCTTCTTGGTAGAAGTTGTTCTCTCATGGTAGTCTGCAATCAGTTGTTGCACTCCACCTTGTTTCCTTTGTTGAACTATGGAATAGATGGGGCATTGGATAGGGACATGATTATTTCCTTCACATAGGAAACAAGTAGCTTGAGATGTGGGGCATTGATTAGTTGGATGTTTCTCTTCACAATTGGGGCATTGATCTTCATGCTCTTTCGAAGTGTGATCCTTGTCTCCACAAATATTGCAAGCTTGGGTTCCTTCTAGAATATCATCCTTGACATCCTTGTTGTCACAAACTCCTTGGGAAGAGTTGTCTCCCATGTTGATCATTTGATCTGTCACCTTATGCAACAATTGGGTTTGGGTTTCCAAAAACCTTTGCATTTTTGGATCTAACTCACTGGTGTTGGCTAAAAATTGAGTTGTCACTTGGTTCAACTGGGTTTGGGTTACTATGAGTTTTCTCATGTTGTCCTCTTGGTTGTTGTTGTTGCCATCCTTGATGTTGGAGTTTCTTGGAGTAGTCATCTATTTGGGTTGGATTGGGATTAGAATAGGCAAAAGTTTTCTAAGGAAATAATTCTAATCACACACATCACAGTTCACACAAGCAATGTGCAAGGAATCTCAAACAACATTCCACTCAAACAACAAGTTACAAGCACATTTTTAGGCAATAAAATATTTTTGCTACACCACATAAGTTGGTGGGTTTGAACTAAACTGATTATGGTGGTCCAACTATATGGTTCACTTGAGATCATTCCATCCTTCTTAGTTGATTCTTCTTGAATGAGATCATGGTTTCCTTGGAGATATTCTTGTATCTTGATCACAAAACTTCAAAGGTGATGATGGTTCCTTCTAAGTTTTGTTTCCTTAGTCTTCAAGTCTTGAGCAATATTTCTTGTCTCACTTGTAGTCCTTAGTGATATCCAAAGTTGAAGTCCTTGGTGAAATTTTAGTTGAAGTCTCTAGTCATGGAGGGGGCTTTATCCATCAAGTTTGAAATGGAAGAGATGAGGAGTTAAAACGAAAAGGTTGAGGAAAGAGTTTACAACATTGTTTGTAAATAAGTTTTGGGACAAATACAACTCCTATTTTTTTAGGGGTTTGTCCAATCCTAGGGTTACAATCCTACAGGCAACACAATGCTTTGATACCATCTGTAAGGTTCCCAACCTTTAATAAGGTAGAGATCCATGTGTTTACAATGCTAGTCCCTGGATCAATAGCTAGCATCCACAGTTAAGATGTAATATCAAGAAAAAAAGGTCATAATACAACTTTATAACCAGGAATAAAATAATTTATTACATCTTACATAGCTCATTTGGCTATCTCATACAATGCAGTAGAATATAACAATAGCATGGGGTCCTTCATCTTCAAAGTGCCACAGGAAGTCATGTTGGTTGTAGACTTGTAATCCTAATCAATAAACTTCACTAACATCAAACAAACCTACAACAGAATAAGTTACAGCCACAAGGGTCAATACATTTGAATTGTATTGGCAAGTGATACTATGGTAGTATAGTGGAGTCTATCATCTATATGCATTTGGCTAAGTGGATTTTAGGCTTGCTTTGCTCAAAATAGATTTTCCTTATCATTTGAAAACTCTAAGTTTTTGCTTGACAAAAATCGCCCAAGGCATCTCCCATTACAAATTGGTGATCCTTCAACCCTTGTTCAACCACAAGTCTTTAACTTAGAAATTGGGATGAGGAGATTCTTGATAGCTTCCATGTCTTGACGCTCAAATTGTCCTTTACCAGGGACATGGCTAAGTACTTAGATTTTACACTCTATAGAGGTGGTGCACTTTCCCCACAAGACTAGGTTTCACCAAGACAAGATCTTTCAGAAGCCTTCCCTTAGAACAGAATGGACGCGTTCCAACCTAACAAACCCCTACCACCAACTGTCCATTTGGCTAAGTTATTGCAACCTATATGATCCAGGCAGAGCCCATAATGCCAAGTGGCTGCACTTGAAGCTTCTCAACATTTGACATCTCAAATCTCTTTGTTCCTGGGTGGCTTTCCACAAGTGAGATACATAAGGTAAACCATAGAAATGGGTCTTGTGTAACCACTCAACATAACCCATTCACAACCATTCCACCCAGGTGATTCACTCACTTAGTTGTTTTATTAAGCAAAACACAAGTCCAAAGACTTAGAAATATTTTCTCATAGCATGAATATATATCCACCCTTGGTTGCTACTAGATAGGCTAAGCATGGCATTGACAAGAATCTTAACTTAGAAATTTCTAGCAATTCTACAACTACTAGGATTTCCCAAGCATAGCATATAGACCAAAATATTCATGCAAGGCTAGTAAAATACTTCTAATGCATAGTTGAAAAACATAGGAATAAATCATGAAGCACCACTTGCCTTTTTGGTAGGGAGTATAAGTTCACTCCTTGATCTTGCAATATTCACACTCTTCAAATCACTACAATTCAATCAAGCAACCAATATTTCAAACTACCATTCAAGCAACATCACATAAAATAATAGAAACAAAACAATGCATGCAAGCATGCAAAAGTTTGCTTTATTTGGAAAAGTGGTTTCTAATAGGTTATAAACATTCTAAAACACCTATTAGTCATTTTATATAAGTGGAAAAATCATTTGCAAAAGATTATAAATCATTTTAAAACCAAATTAATATTTTATGTGGTTAGAATTGCCTTTAGCAAGCAATAATATTTATAGGGTTCACCAAATACTTTTTAATTCTAAAACTTGGTGTTTGGGGTCAGAGAGTTTAATCCAAAACATTTCCCAAAGATTTTCTCCCAAAAGTATTTTTAATAAATAAACATTATTTTTATTTGACTAGAAATGCTTTAAATCAAATATTTATTCTTTTGCTTCACCAAATATGTTTTTGAAACCACAAATTAATTTCTATGGTCAGTAGGTTCAAACAATCTATTTCCCCAAAGGTTTTATCACCAAAATAATTTTAGAACAAATTTTATATTCTAAATATGCCTACACAAGTTTCTGCAAAAATAACCAATTTAACTGAAGCATTTTACTAAACAAAGGGCTTGGTTGGAAATTACTTGTATTTCTGATTCCATTGATATAAAATTTGCAAAATTTGGACGTGTGGTTTGAAAGTTATGGATTTTACAAAATTGAACATCTAATAGAACACAATTTATGTTTTAAATCATCTCTAGGCCACGTGGCTGCTCCTTATTCGTCGGTAACGGTTCGGTTGGATCGACAGACTACAGCCGTTAGATCTAAAGTGGATTGTGCAGCACAGAGCGCTACTTACCCCTTCGACTATGTTCTATCGCGTTAGTCCGATCTACATCGCACTGTTCTGATACACTTGACGACAAAGTGCCGGCGCTGCGATGGCGACAGGCAGTGGCGCGGTCTGACGATGCAGTCGCCGGCAATTTAGGAAGCAAGGGAGAAATAGGAATGAATCACCAAAATCGTCGTGGTGAGTGGATGCTCGACGTGTGCTCGGTTGGTGAAGGGGCGAACGGAGACGTTGTTGATTGCTCGCCGGAGTTCGTGGAACCGTCGGGTGCGGTCAGTCAAAGAGGAGTGGAACCGTTGATGGCACGAGAGAGCAAGCAAATGGCGTGGTTAGATGCACAGATGAGTGGAGAGTATTGGAGCATCAAAGAGGAGTGGAGGCGCGGTCAGAGACTACCTGTAGGGCTCGTCGGAGTAGAGGCAGACGACGGATGCGAGAGGTTATCGTCGTTGCCGATGCTGTGGAGCACGCGGGGGCGAGTGGAGAGTACTGGGAGGTGCAGGAGACGCTGGCGAGCAAGCTCGTATGGTCGAGGAGGTGAGGGGCGGTGGGGTTTAGCCGGAATTGTAGGTGGAGCTCGCCGGAGACAGTGGCGGTCTAAGCGGAAATCAGGGTAGCCTGGGGGCTCCCTTGCAGGGGTTTCTGAGGGGAAAGGAAGGGGAGAAAGGGGTGATTAGTAGGGCGTAGTTGCAGCAGCGATTACTCGCGGCGTTATGGTGAATTTAATCTGCGGAATTCAAGCAGAAACGGGAGAGAGGGAGGAGAAGAACTGGTCGCGCGTGGTTGAAGACGGTGACATGGCTCTAGGGTAGCATCGTCAGCGAGAGAGGAAGAGGGGAGGTGGGGTCCAGTTGTCATCCTCTGTGCGGGTCGATTCACGGGTGAAAACGGTTCACTCCGGGGGGGTGGAGAGATGGGTTGCTGGGCTTTAGTGGGCTAGCTGGGTTGGGCTGGCTTTGTTTTATATTTTTTCTTCTTTTGTTATTTTTCTTTTCCCCTTTGTTTTATTCTGTTTTGATTTTGTTTAATCTATTCAAACAACAATTTGAATTCAAATTCCAACTAAACTTTATGTAGATTTCAATACTACTGTTTAACATATTCTGAAGTCAAAATTATAATAATTCTTTTGTTTTTCTTATGTTTAATTCTTTGTTAAAATAAGCATATGCCATTATTCAAATGAGTTTAATTATATTTTCAACCCCTACTTAAATTCCAATCTTTTTACAAAACCTTTTCAGTAGGTTTATTTATTTAATTAGGGTGTTAAATAATTCACCATGAATTATTTGGAATGTTTTTAATATGATTTATTAATCATTTTAAAATTGGGTACATGTCTTTATTCTAATGAAATTAAATATAGTTTTATTTCCATAAATTTTATTTGGAAGATTTCTTTGATCTTATTTAAGTTAATTAAATAACTTTTATTCCACTTGGGTAAATTCCAAAATCTATTTTTCCATGATTTATTTAATCATTTCTAATAGGGATTTTATCTTTATTCAAATAGAATAGGATTTGGTTAATGCCCTTTCAATTAATTTGAAAACTCTTTATCCATTATTTTATTTGGATATGGACTATATTTATTCCATTTGCTTATGGATTAGGTCAAGATTTAATTTGGCCTTTAAATAATCCTCTTTTATCTTTATCTTATAAAATCCATATCTTTTATTTATAGATCCAAACTTGGTGATTCAAATTTGTAAAATCTTATTTAATATTTGTTTATCCTTTTAAATATCTTTAGGATTATTTGCTCACCATTTGGTATGGATTTTTAGATAGGTGCTTTATTAGCTTTGGAAATTCAATTTCCTTATCTTATTAAATTCATAAGATTTTATCTATGGCTCCAATTTAAGTGAATCCAATTCCTATGGTTTTATAATATTTCTAATAGTCATTCTTGATCATTTTGAAATGTTTGTTTGACAAATTTTATATGGATCAAATCCATAGGTTTAGAGATAGCTTGGAAATGTTTTCTTCCATTAGGGTTTTAGGGTTTTGGTTTATTCTCCAAGTGTTTTAAATTTCCACATGTATTTATGAAGATTGCAATACACTTGATTTGAATTTAATTAGATTCAAACATTAATCAAAGTTTGTTCAAGATGGGATTTTAAGTTTCCAATTAGAAACAAAAGTTTCTTTTCACCCTAATTTTCAACAATTATTTATTTTGTTTATTTATTTTTCACATTACAAGATTTGGAAAATCTTGGGATGTGACAGTTGGTGAAGGTCTTGGAAGCATGCCTCATCCCCCTACCTGGCGCGCCAAATGTCAGAGATTCGTCCCGTGAAGGAACTAGGGTCCAGTGATCCCTTGGTTCGAGAGGGCCTGAACACGCATTCCCAAGGAACCTCGGCGATGGTGGAGAAAGCACCATGACAAAGAGATAACATAGGTTTTTATACCTAGGTTCAAGACCCTCGTGCAGAGTTAAATCCCCTACTTCTGCTTTGTTGTTTTGCTTAGTTGGCTTCGCAAGGGTACAATGGAGGATGAATGTATAGGGTTTAGATCGCAAGGGATCCATACTTTCTAAGGTAGGAGAAGTGTCCCTTATATAGGGCAGTCTCGGTCCACTTCCCCCATCCCTTGGGTTAGAAGGGCGTCCATAGTGTCGCTACTCGAGATCCCGGTCTAGGAGGCTACTTTACATGGACTTGGTCCAGCTCATCGTGCTCCACTCTGTCAATGTCGATGTCGCTTGTCTTCATCCGACACTCTCTCTTGTTTCCCCTTTCATCAAAATGGAAAATGTGGAGACTTCCACCACGAGATCACCTGTCCTTTCCCTGCGAAAGGAATGTGGGCCGAGTCTTCTGTACCAAGGAGGCTGGCACAATAGAAGCACTGTGCTTCCTGCTGAGACTGTAGTTCGTACTCCTCCTGGCAAAGTTACTGTCGTACCCCTGGACACACCTGGAGGTATCCGATGCTCGAAGACGTTACGTGATGCCATGGCAGACTCCCTCTGAATGTGCTACCTCTGTAGGTTCATTATCTCATGAGGCGGGTGCCTTGCGAAGATTTCCATGGTGCAGGGCTCATTTACTGTGGGGAGGTGGCACCCCGGTTGCCAGGGCTCCGACACCATCTCCTGCTGTGTGAGGCAGTTTAGCCGAATATCGACACGCTCCTTCTCTTCCTGCGAAATAAGGTTGACAACTGCAAAGAGCAACAGCTCATCAGCCGGACACAAAGCAAGTAGTGCAGCACATGAAAGTTTGAGTGTTCCTCACACTCTAACTATTCTTCAAGTTGCCAGAGTTCTTCAAGGAGATACTTCTCCCTTTATACAGCCTTCTCAGTCTTCAACTTCCACATGTCGGCATGGCCGCGGATAGTGGTGACATCCTTCTCCAAACTCCGGATGCGGTCATGCAGGAGAGGCAGCTGCGACACCTCACTTGCTCTCAGTTGGGAAGCATCCAATAGAACAGGCAGGATCATTGAAGCTACACTTGAAGGGCCCTATGAGGCGCAAAGAAATAGGCAATAAGGACCAGAAAAAATTGTACAAGCAATAGGAATCATATATTTACAACTGAAGCTATTGCATAGAAAATAAAACATCATTCAGTATAAAGGAATTGCATGCCACTACAACAAAAACAAAGAACAAACCTAGACGGACTGCTAGGTAGCAGAAGGGCCCTGAGGATTTGCGGCATTCAAGCAGCCCCAACCTCTGTGGCATTCGCCACGACCAAGAGTTTCTGTTCATTCGCATAACTGGACAGTAGCTCGATGATGCGTGGGCCATAGCATTTACAGTGCGAGGCAAAGGGAGCGAATGCTTCCTCAGTACCGCCCGCCTCCACTAGCATCTTGGATGTCGCCTTGCTTAGGTCTAGCTACACGCCGGACACCAGCGCCCTCGCCAAGCCAAGGGTGTATCATATGCTCTTATGTGTCATCTTGTATTCGGCAGGTGCATCCCCTTCTAAGGCCTTTTCCAGGGAGTCGAAGTGGTCAAGGTCCATGCTCTTTGGGGAAATTTCCTGATGAAAGCGGCTAAGAACCTCCTTGGCCTTGGCCAAAGTGTCGAGGGTGGAGCTACAAGGGTCGTCGACCGTAGCAACCGCATCCACGAGGAGGTCCTCTTGTTCCAAGACATGGCAGTTCAGGACAACACTAGTGGCATCTGCAAACATGAAATAACAAGTCTAACTCACAAAAAGGAAAAGCACCAAAGATAGGAGAGCAGGAGCTCGGGCAATTCGAGTAACTCACTAGACAACGCGTTGGCGGCAGTCATCAGCTTCTCTGCCATCACCTTCTCCCACACAGCAGCATCGGCTGCAGGCTTCTCCTCGCTCTCCTTCCCTTCTCGCTTGAAGCACTTTAGGGCTTCCACAGCATCCTTAGCCTTGGTCTCCGCCTAACTACGAGTCTTCCTGAGACAGTCAAGTTTGAGGTGAGCTTCGTTGATATCCTCTGCAAAAAACCAAGGAAATAAGGTCAAGTACAACTTTCCAATCAAGCACCCAAAGAACATGGATAGCAAGATATTTACCCTAAATCTGTTAAAAATCCACCTCCAAGGTAAGATGATGCCGGCTAAGGTGCTGTAGGTCACGGATGAAGGGTTGCACCGGAAAAACTTTAGTCAGACGGAGAAGACACTCGGGGGATCATTAAAGACAAAACCAAGTGTGCTTACATGTCCACCCGAAGACTTCGAGGGTTTAGCTTGTGCCTCTCGGGCAACTACTACACGAGTCCTCGGCTTGGAGGAACTCGATGAGCCATTGCCAAAGTGGGGAATCATCTTCGAGGAGAGTGCCACAACACCAGATTTCATCGCCTTCGAATCCACGACCATCTCCTCAGTTTTGTCCTTCACGGACTCATCCAGAGAAGACCCTCTGATACATCACAAACAGCAAAAACATACAAATGTCACTCGCAAAGAAAAAAGGACATAAAAGGGGCAAAGGTGTTAAAGCACTCATGACGGGATATTGGAAAGGTCGAAGACCGGCGTCTGCTTCTTCTTCTTGGCTTGCGGCCGAGGATCCATGGCATGAATAGGAATCACCGGAATTGAGGAAGAGGCACCTTCAAAAGTGGCATGCTCCTGCAAGAACGCATGCCCCTTCAGTGTTGGCGCTGTTGAGACATCTGAAGCCTCGCTTTGGGTCCTCTTGCGGGAGTTGTCGTTGCTAGACTCGATGGCTTCCTCGTCCACCAACGATTGGGAAGTAGGGACGATAGACTCTGACTAGTCCACATAACCACCATCCGGTGCCTTGGTGTACTTCTCAGGAAGGGGAGGGACCATGTCCTCCACCTTTATATCATGCACAACAACAAGGCATTGTGTCAGATAAAAACAAAGTGGAGACTAGCAACGACCAAAACGCATTACATGTAAATAAATGACTCACTTGAGGAACTTCCTTGAGATCACTGAAGTGCTTAGTCGATGAATCCTCTGGCAGAGCTTCGTCAGACTTGAAGCACATCAGTGGCCTGATAGCCCTTTCGAGGTCAGACGAGGAAAGCTCCTTAGCTGACACCCTCGTCGGGTCGTTGATGCCAGCATACAAGAAAATCTGGTACACCCTTGCTTGGATGGGCTGCACCCGATGCTTGAGGAAGGTGCGGATGATGTCGATGCCAGTCACATCTTGGCCTCACACCAGCTGCAAGGCCTCCACTCTCTTGTACAATGCCTCCACCACTTTGGTATCACCTGAGGGAAATGTGTTCGACCATGAACATTTCCTATAGATCACCGCACTAGCATCGAAGGGGGCCACAAGTACACCATAGGGAGTCCTCAGGCTGTTGAGAATATGGTGTGTGAGCCGTACGGTGTTCCGGGAGCGATGAGAACAAGTTTACCTAGGTTCAGATCTGACTGCGGCGATCGGATCCTACTCCTTCTACCAACCAAGTAATATATCGGCGAGAGCCAGATGTTATAACAAATTACAAGAGAGGTTCTCCTGTGCGAGTAGGTTGTGGTTGATCTATGATCTGGTACCCTAAAGGCTCCCTCAGGTACGGTTTATATATTCACCAGGACCTAGGGTTATAGGAGAGACCTATCCGGCTATGTTACAGAGTCGGTAACTATATATAGCTTGGACTACAACTAATACTACAGCCCTAAGTCGGTAACTCTTCTTGGCCTTGTCGTAGCCGGAAGTGACTCCTCCTATTTTTCTGACTAGGCCGCCCGTGAAGCAAAGTTCTAACCTATTTGTGGGCCACCCTAGTGAGCGATTCCTATGGGTATACCTGGAAAGTATATCCCCAACAGTAGCACCTGGAAGTCTCCAATATCCAAAGTCGGATCAATCGCCTAGCTTGATGGTTTCTTCGTCTTGAGAACCTTGAAGGAGGTTCTCAAAAACTTCATCCAGTAGTGTAGGATTTCGAGTCTTCTCTGAGTCGGATATGTCTTCTTGACTCTAGTCATTTTCCTGCTCGTTTCAAAACATGAGCCGGATTTAAACAGTGTCGTGTTGTCTGAGAACTTTTTTAGTCCAGGTCTTGTCACTGACAAACATCCTATCATCACGACCGTTGGTGGATCCGTTCTTTACGAGGGGGCGGAGGTGTCGCCTGGAACCCACCCATATCTCTCCTATAAGCGTGGCGCAAATCGCGCGGATCAGCGTGAATCTTAGTGTGGAGGTAACAAAAGCAGAGATCTATCTCTCCCAGATTCATTCCTCGCTGTTCTTTATTGCCTCATCATAGTCCTCGAGTGCTCCACATCCTCCCTCGTCTGTGCACCCAAATACCCTCAGCGCCGTCAGTTCTTGACCCTCTCCGGCGATATGGAACCGTCATCAAGATCCAAAGCATCATCGACAATAGGCACGACGTTGACGGCGGACAAAAGGAAGCTGCGGGGACTCTGGGTCCCAAGAGCCATGGACAACGCCGAGGTCCAACCTATGGAGGATGAAGGCTACCTCGTCTCCGGCGCGTGGCAGAGCGCCACTGGAGATGTCGTTCGGGCACCGCGGGACGGGGAGCGAGTCCTCTTCGGAACGTATGTCATCCGCAGCCTCAGCCTTCCATCGTCGGGGTTCTTCACCGAAGTTCTCCAATATTATGGTGTGTAACTTCATGACCTCCCTCCCAATTCCTTTCTCGGTCTTAGTACTCACGAAGTTCTCCAATATTACGGCATTAGGCCGAGTCTCACCCTTTTATGGTACTACTATGGTACGCGGAAGAACTCCATCAGTGCTAGTGTTCCTTACACCACCGACACTCTTAGCTTAGTCCTTAGGAGAAAGCAGATTTATCCTAGGATTAAGGCTAGTGAATCAGTAAATAGATTGGCTGGAACATTATTCTAT
Organism: Avena insularis; assembly: GCA_023614405.1. Taxonomy (NCBI): domain Eukaryota; kingdom Viridiplantae; phylum Streptophyta; class Magnoliopsida; order Poales; family Poaceae; genus Avena; species Avena insularis. Next base: position 150,747,051 of record CM042689.1, read on the forward strand.
CATAAGGATATTCCGGCTCCGAAAAAGGTAGGAGGTCTTCCGGCCTTCGTCGATGGTGTTGTTCTCCACCAAGAATAATGGCAGGCAGATGCGCCAGAACTTTCCAAAGATTTGATCCTCTCCAAAAGGCGTATTGAGTTTTTGATGAAGAACCAGGGGATCCACATATCCAATTTGATCCACTGCTGGCTGGATTGCCAGATTCAGCCACTGCAGCATCACAAAGAGCGCCTGATGCACATGGTCACCGGAGACCAGAAGGACAGCCCGAGGGTCAGTCTGAATCGCATTCCTATGAAGGAATACAATACCCGGATGCAATTTTTGATTAAGGAGAGGGTAAACAGGAAGATCCCAAAGTCTCCATGAATATGTATACAGCTGAACGACCTATGACTCCTGTGAGTTCTTTGACTCTGTCTTTATGCATTTTGCATTTTCATCTCGTACCCGACTTTGTTTTGCACTGATGTTTTCATAACTTATGAGCTCGAGCAGCTTCCCGAGTCCGAACTTGCCCCTCTTGAGGGCTATCCCTCATATGACTTGGAAGCGATGGAAGATGATGAGGTGAAGGAAGTTCCTGCCTATGCTTCCAAGAAGCATAAGGGCAAGGAGATTGTTGTTACCTCTGGCGCACAAGTGTTGCCAATTGTTAAAAGGTAAGCACCTTGTGATCTTTAGTACTTTATACATTGTTTCTTTCCAAACCACACCCGACATACATTCTTGTGTGTTTCAGAGCTAAGTAAGTTTTGAAAAGTAAGATTAAGTCGGAAAGGAAGCCTGCCAAGCAACTGTGTCACCACCGGAGGCTCCTGTCTCTCCCAGTGCTGGTTCTATCGTCCCTGATGCTGCCACAACCTTGTAAGCCCTGATTACCATTGGTAGCCAAGCAACTGACAAGGGTGAACCAGCAAAGGGTAATGATCCCATGTTAATGTCGCCAGGGAAAATTGACAAGATGGTCTGCTCTACTGCCTCCGACCTAAAGCGGAAGAATAAGGAGGAGATTCTCAAGTTGGCGCAATCCATCCTTGAGAAACAAGTCCTTACTCCAGAGGCAGCAAGCCAGTAGACCGAGGACATCAAGCTGGTTAACCTCCTAGAATTTTTTTTGGTCCAGGATAAAAAGAATGAATTCGGCGATCTTTGAGCGACGAGTGTTTCTCCCCTCTCCCCTGTCGACAAAGTGTTCCACAACACGAAACTCGCATTTGAGAAATTGCACCTGGAGCACATTGTAAGTTTTCTGATTCTCGTTTGCAGTATTTATTATCGTATCCTCTAGCCCCCAAACATAAAGTCAGACAAAGATCATAGCATAAGATCTGAGTTGATGCTTATAGGATGCAAAAGAATGATATAGTGTAGCCCCCAAGGCTCGTGCTGGATTTTGACTTTGTTAAAGCTACAGCCTGAGTCTTAGTAACCGTCTGACGGTATTCTGTCTTTAACTTACAGAAAGTTACATCTTACAACCAAGACTTGCTCAAGAACATTTGCAATAAGAGCAAAGAGATTAAGGCATTGCATCTTGAGAATTCCAAGCTTCAGGTTGAGAGGGATGAGGTGGAAGGTAACCTTTTCCGACCATCAACCTTAGTTATTGTCATAGTCGAATTGCTTAGCCGACTGATATTTTTTCTTTGCACAATTGCTAAAGCAGTCTAGCAAGATGGTGGAGGAGGCCGAGAACTTCATGTTCTGCCAAATGGATAATGTTGAACTAGGGGTTGAGCTTAAGAATCTTAAAATGAATTGGAGAAATCCGTGAACGCCATCCTGGAGTTAAGCAATATGGAGACCGAAAGGCTCAAGAAGCTGTTGGCACTCCGCGATAAAAAACTTGATGATTTGAGGAAGGACTTCGACAACCACAAGGATCTAGCCCAAGCCACATAATAAGAACTAAAAAGTCTCTGAGAGGAGCATTCTCAGTGGAACCACTATGTGCTAGGTAACATTTATAGCTTTACTCTTCCTTTGATTTCTGACCTTTCTTTTAGTCATATTTTGATTTTTTTCTTTACCAGATCCTTTGCATATTTCTGACTCCTCTTCCTCTGAACCTTGCCTCAAGCGCATCAAATTAGTCGGAGATGTTCTTTTAAACTTTTTCAGACTCTTGAAGAGGCTGGCGAATTGGTTAGACTTTCTGGCTTAAACAGCTTGCTAGTACTCGAGTTGAGGGACATAGTGAACGAGATTCCAAAGCTCATCGAGGATTGAAAGATTCCCTACGCCCGCATGGGAATCTGGCACGTCACCAAGGGCATCACCGATGAGGATAATGAGGGTAACCCGCAATACATCAAGGCCATCCAAGAATCTTGTGAGGGTTATACTTGTCGCATGGCGGAGATGATGAAATACATGACACCATTCTTCCAATACGTCATTGTTACTCCTTCTCCCAGAGAGGCGGAAGATGGCCTCATCAAAGATGAATAAGCTTCCGAGTCTCTAGAGCAAGGTGGCTACGATGTCAAGTCCAGCACTCCAAGGTCCCCACCACCACCACCTAAATCTGCAGCATAAAACACTTGATGCATTATCCTAAACTTTCATTTGGTCTGTAATGATGGGAAAAATATTTTGTTTTTAAAGGTGCTAGTATGTAAGAACTGATGCTTTACTACTTGGAAGTTGTATTATATGTTTTGATGTGTGTGCTCGAAAATTTCTTAAGCACTACGTGTTTACACTTCTCATTTTATCTAGCTCTTTGCCTCGTCCCTTTCATGAGCCGGACAACTTTTAGCACCGAAACTTTTCCAAGTCAATGGAGCGCAATTGCTAAACCAGTTTAAACTCGGAAAGAGAGCCGACCTCCAGTACCAACAATTCATTACTTGGAATATGCCCACGTCTTATCAATCAGATAAAATCGAAGTATAAACACAAAATTAGATTTACACCCTAAGATAACATTTATTTATAGATATTCAAAAATCATAAGCAGAGCGAACATGATCATAAAGTAGTTTCAAGGATCCTAGGATTTTTGAAGACGACATACTCGTTTGGAAATAAGATGGTAAAAAAATTATCAAAAATAATATATGAGGAAAGCAATACTTTATTTATCTTTGAACATGTACATATATGATTACAAGGAAATGTAACTAAGAATAGAAGGGACATAGCTGTGCGATATTCCATGGACTGTCTAATTCATCCAGGTCAGTACTACCGCCAGCTCTCTTTCTCTCCGAGTATCAGGTCTTTCCTTTATTGGTCTAATATTTGTAACAACCCAAGTTTGTAATATATGTAATTAGTCCTTAGGCATGCATGCATTTGTTTAAATCAATAAAGTATATACTTGTGAGTCATGTATGAACAAACGCAAGTGAAAAACCTTAAATAAATGCAAATGGTTTCAAATGTGCACCAATTTCAAAATTTTGGACCTGGTATTTACCAAAGTGCCCTTGTCTTTTCTCTTTTTAAAATGGCTTAAAAATCTCTTAAATATAGACTTTAATATAAAAAGAAAGGTTTTATTAAAACCCAGGGGGTTTTCCGGAAGTTCCAGTCCCTAGAGAGTGCTGCCTGGACCGCGGGATGAATTTCTACTTTGTTAGGGGGTTTTCCGCAAAACGTTTTCGTCCACCTCTAGCTAGAAGCACCTGTGTGCCGCCACCTCGACAACCGCGCCACGATTCCCGCCTGTCCGTTGCTATGGAGAGGGGATAAGGCCGCCCCAATCTATGGCCATCTTCTCCTTATCCTCCCACTCGCCTCAGATCTCCCTCTCTTTCTCTCTCTCTCGCATCTGCCACGAGATCCTGAACCCTAGCCGCCATGGCCGCCGACTAGGCGCTGTTCCTATCCTCCCTGAGCCCCATGGATCGCATCATCCACTCTGCCTCGACACCAGCTTCCTCTCCACCAAAGTAATCGAGCTGGGACACTCTCAATCGGCCTTCTCGACCGCTTATTCTTAGTCACCAATGAGCTGTGTCGCTCACCTTGCCTTCGCTCCGAGCCTCTCCTCGCCGTCGTCCCTAGCCTCTTCAGGGTGAGCCCCTAGTGCTCCAACACCCTCTCGCCTTGCTATTTGCCTCACGTAGCCACTCCTCGCCATGTGCTCGTGAGCGCCACTACCGCTCGCCGTCGTTCTTTATCTGGTGACAATTAGCTAGCGGCTCTAGGTGCTCTAGACTCATCTCTCTTGCGCGGTTCGAACACTCCCTACCGTGCTTCCTATAACCGCTGGGAGCGTCGCTGGTGACAACCACCTGCCACGCCCCTCTGTTGAGTCCGACGTGGCCACCGCGTGGCCACAGGGTGGACCTAGCGTGGCCTAGGCCCCTTTGTCAGTGACCGTGGGTACATAGAACTGCGGTACAGAAAGGATTAGGGTTAGGGTTTGCTGTTGACCGGCTGACGTCATATTCCTTTAGTTCATAGATGTTTAAAAATGGCATAAATTGTTATAAACTTGTAAAATACATAATTAATTCACACATAATCAGAAAAATATGTATAATATATCAAAATGTCCAAAAAAATGAGATCTACCTATTTAAGCTGTCATCATACATTGTTAAGCAACTCAAAACCCTAGTTGTCGTGGTGGTGGCACGGCAGATGCCATGGGTAGGCTTAAGTTTGGGGCCGAATGGGTGCTTGTGGTCACCGGGGAGGGAGTGCACGGTCGAGCATGCACGAAGAACAAGAAGAACTCTCCACACTTGACAATTTGATTGATACCCCAAAGGTTACAAGTGCTCCTTGAGCTGTATCGGCTTGAGTACGCAGCACCTGTTCTCTACTTGGTCCAACCTCTCTCTACTACTGATATGCCCTCCCTTATATAGGAAGTGCTAGCCAGCTAATACCCCTTTGGGTTCTAGGGTTTACTATTTGGATCTTGGTCCCTACAATATGGGCCGGGTTATGGGCTTGCCCTAAGCCCATAGGCCCGGTCCATAAAGCTTGACAGCTAACGGTCTTCTGGTACGCTGCTTCTTGTTATTTTTGGCGCCACGTTACATTTTGTACGTCGGCTTGTTGGGCGCCACCCGCCCTTTTGTGTCACCTGGCGTCGCCCTTCTCTTTTGACCATGCTTTAACATGGTCCTTCCCGAACCTTACTCGGAAAGGTGCCACGTGTCCTTCTTGACTCGGCCCTTTCTCGGTTGACTCGGCTTGTTGGTACCTGCAAGGGTTACAACTTTGTCATATACGGGCCGAGATAGTTTGTATCTCGGCTCTCATGCTTATCTTTCCCGGCCGTTCTTACCCAACCTGGTTCATTTTTTACTCGGAGCCAACCCAGCTGCACTATGTTTCCCCTCTCGTGACCCTACCGGGGGTTATCCCCCCGACATTAGTCCCCAAAGCTGGTGAGGTCTAGTGGTTAAAGCTGTTAGGAGTCTCCAGGTTCCTTTTATGTGAATGGAACTTAGTTTTTTTACCTATCTTAGTTTCACACCTTGCCGGGTTAGTCTAACAATTTCGGGTCAATTCTTTGACTTCTTGGCTCATTCTTGCCTCGAGCCGAGTTATTTTGGCCAATTCCGAGTCATTTTCGGCACGCTTCAATCACTGACAACTAGTAATCATGATTACTTGCCTCAATTTTTGTTCCAAGTTCCATGATGTTGAGACGTCACGTTAGTTATTCCCGGTCACTATGGCAGTCCCATCCGTCTGCGCCTCTTGTCCTTCCAGCCGTGACCTGGCACTGGATTTTTCGTGTATCTTTGGCTACGTGGCACTCGCTGACTGGCTCACCCGGCCTGGTACACGGCCACACGTTGGCCACAGGACACAGTTAGATCCCACTACGGGGGTTTTTACTGCCCTTAAGTAGGGGTTGGGGGTTTCCACTTCCCCCACGCCTGTTCAGTTTCCTTAGCCATTCTTCCTCCTCACGCCTGCAAGATCGAACTGCCCCCTTTGCGGTTCCTTCTCCCTCTTGCTCCTGTGCTGCGATTGCCCCTATCCGCTTTTGATTCCAGCACGGGTCCTCGCTGTTCCAAGCCTCTCCTTACTGAAGAGGAGACAGACTCCGACGACCTTATGGACGCTCGCGACGGTGCTGATGGTGCCGAGGAGCAGGAGGTCCCCGTCGGCGAGCGCGGTGGCTGGGAAGGCTCGGAGGTCTCCACCAAAGAAGTGGAGTGGCTCCGGTCCACTAGATGCATTCCACTGCAAGTGGATTGCCGCCTCCCCGCCGGTGAGATCTCCCCTAAACTTCAAGCTGGCGAGCGGGTGGTTTTTCTTTCCCACTTTGAATGTGGGTTTGCTCTTCCTGTGAGCACTTTATTTTCCTCGTTTCTTTGTACCTTCCATCTACAGACCCACCATCTTCCTGCCAACGCAATTGGCTCTCTCTCTCTCTTGTTTCATCTCTGCCTACGAGGCCTATCTTGGAATTTGGCCTACAGTTCTTCTGTGGGCCAAGTATTTTTGCTTCAAAGTTCAGGTTGTCCCCCAGCCTGAAGTTCCCCGTGCCGAGAAGAAGCCTACTCGGTGCGGTGCTACCAGCATCACGCCCAGGAGGGATTCCATCTTTCCTCGGGTTGCTAGTATTGACTCTTGCAAGAAGTGGATAGAACCTTTTTCTATGTCAAAAACAGCGGGTCCATCGCCTTTTTCGATAAGATCCGGCTTCCCCCTTTCTCGGACGAGGTCCCCCACAAGAAGCATTGGCAGCTTGACCCGCGCGACCAAGACGCTGCGGTGAACGAAGCCAATGCAATTCTGGAAAGGTTACTATCGCCGGATGAGAACTTTCATCTCGCCGACTTTGACCTCATGTGCACCTTCATCTCATGCCAGGTAAGCCCCATCCAAGCCAGGAGCCACAAGATGTGCTTCATGAGCGGGTCCCATGATCCCACTCGGCATTCCACTAAGGAGCTCACCCATGACTCCATCGCCTGCCGAGTAAGCTAAATATTTAAAATGAACTTGGCGGATGATTGGGCCTGGAGTTGCCCTCCGTTTAGTCGGGTCAGGACTGTCCCCTTGGTAAGTTTCCGGATTACATTCTCGCCGAGTAGGCTTTAGCTCTTTTGCCACTCTTAGCTTAGTTTTTAGTCTCTCATTCTGTTTGCCTTTCGTAGAATCTCCTTCACCAGGTTGATGACAGTACTATCCCTCCTATTGGTTATCATGGGGACCGCTCTGACTCGGATGAGGTCGAGTATGACCTGGAGTGCTTCATGCCGATCCCGCACACTGTAGCCGCTTCTGCTCCGGGTAAGAGTCAATCTCGCAATCCCTTACAAGACTGGTCTAACGATGATGAGGATGATGATTGTACACTTTTGAAGGTATATGCCTTGTGAGCTTAATCTCTTTGCTTATCCGAGTAAGCCCGTTATTTACTTTTGCAGCTGGCCAGGTACATGACATTCCTCCTCTCTGCATGAGTCGGCAAGATTCCCGTCGCTAAGCCGAAGCGACGCGGAACCTCCTCCAGCACTCAGCCGGCTAAGAAGAACAAGCCCAGTCTGGCAGCTCCTGCTGCCTCTGCTGCTGCCAGCCTGGGTGAGACTCGTCAAGATGCTGGGCGCCGAGTCACGCGCCGAGTAGCCCGTGACTCGGTCGTCACCGGGTAAGTTTCGCACTTTTCCTTCTCTATTCTTTCCTTTCTCATCACTGCCGTTCTCTTATATATGTCTTGTTATTTTCAGTGTTGCACCTTTGACGGCGAGTCAGGTTGCTTCTAGCATTGCCTCGCCGCTTAGGCCTGCACCTCCTCCAGCTGACTCGGCGCCGAGTCCCCTGTGTTGAGGCTAGCACTGTTGAGGCTCACGCTTCGTGTCACCGAGACCCGTGGGTCATTTATTAGCGCTCCTGGCGTTGGCCAGGAAAAACTTCCTAATCTTGGTGCCCACAAGTCTGGCACCGAGAAACCCTCTGCCACCAGTTCCTCTGGCATCAGCCCTCAAGATGATGTGAATGAACAACTTCCTGATCTTGCAGCCAGCAAAACTGCTGAACCCAGTCAGGGGGCTCCAAGATCTTCTCCAAATCCTCCTGCTCGCTCTCAAATTCTGTCAAAGGGCCAGACCCAGCCCAAGGCTTCTGGTTCTACTCGCCCCTCTTCTGGCAAATCCACCTCTTCCAAGCAAACAACTCTAGTTTGCACTCCGGGTTCTTCTCCTCAGATCCGGCCTCCGACGTCGGTGACAAAGCTCGCTTCAACGGGTAAGGGGACGAATCTGCGGCTGCCGGGTCAGGTGGTGACTCCAGGGCTGTTACCCTCCATACTTCTGTCGCTGCAACCTGTGCCACTATGGGAACCGCCCTGAAAATGGGTCGAGTTCTCACTCGGACGCTCAGTGGTAAGAGCCTTGGTTCAGCTGAACCTTATGCTGTGGCATGGAATGTAGCAGGCGAGAAGGAGGTCAGCACTGGTGTTGGGGAGAAGATGAAGCTGGGCCCCAAGGCTGTCTCTGACATGACCCAGCAGGCCATTGCTCTGATTATTTCCTTTATACATATCACCTAGTCCCCGAGGTTACAGTCGAGTAAGAAACTTACTCGGCTGTAAGCTCTTCAATAGTCACTTAGCCTTCAAATCCTTTACCCCAAGCCTGTATGTTAGAAATTCGATCCCTAGCCCCCGAGGTTACTTCCGAGTAAGGAACTTACTCGGCTGTAAGCTCTTAAGCCCTTTGATTCCTTTGTGCCAAACTCATGTTAGAGCTTCAATCCCTAGCCCTCGAGGTTACTGCCGAGTAAGGAACTTACTCGGCTGTAAGATCTTAAGCCCTTTTTATTCGGCAGGTCGCCTGACTTGACTCTTTCTTATTTGTCTATCTTCTTTGATTAGCTTACGCATAACGAGCGCACCAAGGTGCATCAAGCTCTCGTCCTGGCGCATCGCAAGCTCGAACTTGCGTATGAGAAGCTACAGACTGACATCTATGGCCAAGGTAAAATCTTTGCTCTTCCTCTTTTTCATTTGGTGTAATTTTTCTTAGTCCATCTTCTCATTATTCCTCTCACTCTTGTTTCACAGTCACTGCTCAGTCCACCATCAATGAACTTCACTCGCAAATCAGCGAGGCCGAGAGTAAATTTCTTACCTCCCTAAGCCAATTGCTGAAATTTTTCTGTTGGTACTGACAAATATTTGTTCTAAATAAGCAAAGAAGCACCAAGCTGAACTCCAGAAGGAGCGAGATGAGGTGACTCGGCTGAAGGAATTAATGGCTGAGACGGAGCAGAAGCACTTGGCCGAGGTGAAAGGGCTGAAGGAGGAGCTTGCCGAGAAGAACGAGAAGCAGGCTGCCAGCACCGAGAAGACTAAGAAGCTGCTCGACGAGGCCGAGTCATTGGTCAAGTCGACAAATATGAACCTCGACGCCCTTCAAGCCAAGACCAAGACTTGGCATAGCAAGCTGGCTGCCATCAACTTCTTTATCGGTAGTGAGTTCTTACTCTTTACGCATTGTCCAAGTCCTGCTGGATTTCTTCCATCTTCCCTTGCTATTTGCTAACTTTCTCTTTTTGCTTGCAGAGAACTTTCCTGAGGCCAACATGTTTGCCATCCGAGCCATGAAGAAAGTGAGAGCCAAAGCTGGTGCTGCTGCTGACGGCGAGGTGTCCATGGAGGAGCTCCTTGCAGCGGTGTCTGAACGGGTCAATACCCTCAGATCCTGCGGTGTGGACTTGCTCAAAGCGGCTATCCATGCGTTTCGCATGCTCTGGCCGGATGAACACCCACCCGAACTCATAGAGCCACTCGTCAACAGATTGCTCCTTACTGAAGACCGGCTGGATCAATGGCGTGAGTCGGTCGGCCGGGCTGCAGCGGACAAGGCTCTCTCCTTCGTGCTTTCATGGTACGAGGACATCAACCTTGATTTTCTTGCTTGCATAAGGGGAGATGTCCAATGGTTGAACGACCCGGAGCTGATCAAGAAGCGCCAGGAGCAAGTGTATGCCATGATCGAGTACACCATGGTGCACGCTTGGTGTGAAGGGCCCAACTTCCCCGACCTTGGCGACCCGCTCGTCGAAGTTCCTGCTAAAGAAGGTGGCGACAGCGAGGCGACCGAGTCAGATGATCCAGATGACCCGGCCGCAGATGCCCTGTCGTGGTATTTCCGACGAGTACGCCATGGAGGGGTCCTCACAGTGCATGTTTAGAGACATGGGGTAAGGCGGACGATTGACGGGTACGAGGTAACACAGCTTACCCAGGTTCAGATCCCACGACGGTGGCGGAATCCTACTCCTGCTATAAATCACTATAAGGGCAATACACCGAGTTACAGCGATTGGTTCGCTGTGCGAGGTTGTGTGAATCGATTCCCTAAAGGCTCCCGTAGGCCCGACTTATATAGTCGCCAGGTCATAGGGTTACAGGGAAAATTCCTAGCCGGACAGGTTACAGAGTCCTACACCGTCTATTACTAGTCTTGTGTATCTTGCACCCCATGGCTCTGGGTATGTTGGTGACTCCACCGTACCCTTCCTTTATCCGGCATGGGCCTCCCTTCTGGATCCATCTAACTGGGCCGCCCAGCAGGCCATAGGCCATGCTACCGACTATGGGCCACCCGGGTTATCCGGATAAGTGACATGCTATGAGGATACCCATATAGCATATCCCCAACAGTAGCCCCCGAAGAACTCCGAGATCTTGCGCCGTCTTGCCTCTTCAGATGAATGCTCCGTCTAGTTGGATGTCGGCAAATCGTCAAGCAATATCTTGTAGTCCTCCCAAAGAACACTGCAAAGCTTTCTCTGTCTTCAACTTGTAAGCCAGAAAAATGTTGAATCTTCGATCGCACTCTTCCATAGTCAGATTGAATCCGTCTATGTCGGAATCTTACATGTGATGGCTCATCTACCCATGTCAGCTAGGACGACGTAGGCTTAGGTCAGCGACGCCTCGTAACTCACACATGCAGAGAACGCAATCATATCCGATTTTCCCGCACGAACGATACGAACCGTTGGCGGCGACGGTTGGAGACGTGGCGAAATTTTCTCGCACGTTCGCGAACACATTGTCTACGTGGCAACCGTCCGATCAAGCTGCACGAATCTTGACGTCGAGGATGATAAAAAGTAACCGTGGGGAATTTTCCACTTTTTACCTCATTCTCCTCGCATCATCTTCTTCCTCCAGCCGCGTGTCTCCTCGAGCTCTCCGCGAGTAACCTCGAAAAAACCGTAGCTCCCATCTGCACCAGTCGCACCCAATCTTCACTCCATGGCTAGCAGCAGCGCTTCTCCATCCATGGCGGCGTCGAGCGAAGCCACGGCGAAGCCGGCGAGCTCCGTCGTCGTGCCCCCAGAGGGTTTGGTCATCCTCGCATCGTTGGTGATCGATTCCACCGGCGGCGACCCAAATTTTCCGGCTAGAGCCACTGGAGGAGGAGCCAGACTCGCACAAGGGCGACTGGCGCGGCTTGGACATTACCGACCGCGACATCCAAGAGATGGTCGCCGAAGGCTATCTCCCCGTGACGGAGGGACTTGCCTGGCGGGAGGCGCCGGCCGGCGAGGTGACACCTTCTCCCCAAGCAGGAGAAAAGGTGTACCTAAAAGCTCAGCTGGTACGCGACGTCTCCCTGCCCATCTCCAACTTCTTCCTCTCCGTCTTAAACCACTATAGGGTCCAGCCCCAAAACCTTTCCCCCAATAGTATCTTAGTGCTTAGCAACTACGCGGCACTTTGCGAGGGATACCTAGGGATAAAGCCTAGGTTAGACCTTTTTGTGTACTTCTTCACCGTCAAACGTGAAGTCGGACATAGCAAGGAAGATCTTAGGAATTGTGGCACCATAAGCTTCAAGATTCGACCTGGCCGGCGGTTCCCCGACATCGTCGGCCACGAGTCCTACAAGAATTGTCAACGGACGTACTTTTACGGCCCAGACATCCCTCTGACTGGCCGACAAGTTTCGTACCCGGACTTTGTTGACGGAGCCGCCGCTGAAGCCTCGTCATGGAGATCCCAAGCCTCCCTTCCCTCCGACCTCGACGGTTCTCGGGCCATAAGGCGGATCGAGTGGTTTGTAGAGACGGGTCTGACCGACTTGGACCTAGCCATGTGCTGGTTCATCAGGTGAATCCAACCTCTGCAGCACCGCGCGAAGCTCATGCACGAGTATACCGGCGACAAAAGGGATAGTATCCGCATCTCCGTGGACAACTTCTCGAGCGACTCCGTCAAGCTCCGCCTTAAGGACATCATCAAGGTGAAGGATAAGAAGCACGGCTTCACCATCACCTATGACATGTTCGTAGATGGCAAGTGCCCAAAGGTAGGTTTTTATTCTCCGTGCATGACACATACTCTAGTTCTTCCGTCTTGCAAATGTCATTTTATCTAACACGGTGAATTCTTACTTAATAGCTTAGCGATCTAGAGGAGGGCAACCTGGCTGCCCAAATCTATGATCCAAAGATGAAGGAAGTCACTGTGGTCCGACGACGAAGTCGCTGGCACGGAAGCGGAAGAGCTCCACCTCTGACGCTGCCGATAGAGGCAAGAAGAAGAAGACGGAGGGTGGAGCCTCCAAAAAGACTATCGCCGCCCTGGAGGCGGAAAAGAGAAGAATCACCGGGATTTTTGCCAAAGCACCCCCCATTAGTGTAAGCTTCTCATTCTCCGACATTGCCTATTTATCTGTCTTGATCCTATACTTATGCATTTCGCACGTTTCAGGAAGAAAGCAACGACCAGCCTCAAGAAGACCTCCAAAACTTTGGGGGCTTCTCGAAATATCAAAGACATGCTGCATCGCGGCACCTACCCCGCCATCGCCCCTTCTACTCCTGTCGTCAAGCCCTCGTCCACCCCTACAAGCTCACAAGCTAAGGAGGCATCAGACCCTTCCGCCATGGAGGTGGATTCTGGCGCCTCTACCGAACTCGCTGTTGTCGGGGAGCAGGCAACGCAGGAGAGCACCGCTCAACAAATGGCTGAAGCTCCAACTAAGGATGCCATTGGTGGTGGCAAGGCGGTGGTGGAAGCTGGTACTTCTGCCGAAGGCGGCGCCCTTGCTCCCCAGAAACCTTTTGAGTTCCCCAAGATAGTCTACCCGGCGCTTACGCCAAGCAGCACAACTCTGGTTCCTGGAGCAGCACCGACATCTCCGACGTGCGGTCTTGAGGAGCTCCTCCGACAAGCAGAAATATTGCAAGGAAATAGCATCTCCTTTGGCAAGCTGCTAGCCGAGAGCTCTACAAATCTCAAGATCATTGCACTTGTAAGTTTTACTTTGCCTTTTGCATTTCATATGAGTATCCCACTGTAGCCCCCGAGGATGTAGACGGAAAACCATAGGTTTTGCATCTATATGCTCTAAGAGTGACTAAGCTAGAAAACTTCTCACCGTAGCCCCCAAGAATTTAGATGGAATGAACTATTCCGACTAGATGCTTTAAGAGTAGCATATGCAGTGTTTATAAATTTCAATACTATAGCCCCCAAGCCTCTAGTTGTAACTGAATTAGTTCTGACTAGATGCTTAAAGAAAAGCTAAGAAGATATCTGAGTTAAAAACTTTATACTGTATCCCCGAAGCTTCTAATCGAGAACTGAATTAGTTCCGACTAGATGCTTAAAGAAAAGCTAAGCATATTGCTAAGTTAAAAACTCTAGCTGTAGCCCCCGAGCGTCTAGGTGGACAATTTACGACTAGATGCTCCAAGTAGACTAAACAACGGTTTAACTTTGTTCTTTTTTCCACAGAACAAGAATGCTCGGAGGGCCATGGCCAATGACAAGTACCAGAAGTTGCGCGCAGATCTCGAAGCCAAAAAGGGTAAAACTGCCATCTTGAAGGAATAGATCATCAAAAAAAGAGTCTGTTTTCTTTTTGCGCATTCCGTCTTGGTCTTATGCCTACATTCTCCAAGTAATTATTGTGTACTTTGTTTTCTCCGACTTTGCAGAACATGTTGCCAAGGACAAGGACATTCTCGAGCAGTCCAAGCACATCCAGCAGCTGGACAGCGAGAACAAGATCCTTAAGGAGGACAGGAAAGACATGCTGAAAATGCATGAGGATTCAATGAAGGCCCTGCAGGACTCCGCCTCCGCGGAAATCACTCGCTTGAAGGAGGAACTTGCGATCTTAAAAGATCAAAAGAAAGCTGTCGAGGAGCAAAACCAACGTCATAGCGAGGCGTATAAGCTCCTCCAATAAGAGAAAGAATCCCTGGCGGACACCCTCTGGCAGGCTACGGCCAGCATCTTCAGTAAGTTTCCTCCGCCTTGTATTTCTGTAGTCTGGATACTTTGAATTTATTGAACTCATGTGCTCCTTGTCGGAACTTGCAACTCCTATGGGTTTAACCTGATCACCTCCTTCGGACAAGGAATGCATGGTTCTCGCCGGCAACTTCATCAACACCTCCATCACCCAAGCCAAAGAGATTGCCAAGCCCCTCCAGATAAATATCAAGGCATCGGACTCCGTGGCGAAGTACTCGGAGATTATGCGCCGAGCCCCCGAGCGTGTTACAAGCTGGAAAGCTTCATGTGCACGGGCTGGCGCAAGGATGGCGCTGTCAATGGTGAAGGCACACTATGAAGGTACCGACATCGACACGGTGACCTCTGGCATCCCCGACGTTGACGATGACAACAAATAAATTGATCATGAAGCCATCCTATCATCACTTGCAGGCTATGACACCAGAGTTGCCGAGTTGGTGGACATCGACGTCTTCGTGCCCATGAACACCATCGACAGCGGCGACCAAGATTCCTCCGAGTCCCATCACAGTGCCGATGTTGAGGGTGATTCTCCGGTTGGTGACCATGCTGCTTCCAAGTCTCCTGCGTCAAAGGAAAACAACTTTGTAATATTTGTTTCACCTTTGGTATGTGCATAGAAAAAACTTGTTGATGTAACTTAAGGCGGAAAACAATGGTTGTTTATTTCCTGCTGCTTAAGAACTAGTTTCCAGCATGTATATATTTTTTAAGCAAGTGCTGGCTTATCCATTACTTTGGTTCTTATGCTTGACTTTCGTGAGTCGGAAAACTCATTGTTGGAACCATGCGCTTAGGTGATGATGCCCAATGGCACCGTCAATACCCTGATCACAAAATCACCGACAATAGGTGCCAAAAGTCACTACTCCAGAATCCACATAAAAAAGACAAAGAACGTGTAGACCCGGAAACTTAAGCTAACGCCCGTAGGCGGAATTTTCACAAGTGCAAACGCAAGACTTGTGCATAAAAGTTTTACATGATCTAAAAATGAACACTAAAGGAGGTGAAAAAACTCAGAAATATGAGTGAACCAGAGAGCTTTATTTGATTGATCATATAAGAGATACACAATTAGATAAAAAATGCTAAGTGTAAAAAGGACGTAGCTGTGCTATGTTCCATGGCCGATCAAGCTCCGGGTAGTCATCATCCGGGTCACGTCTCTTACGCTTATGATCCTTGTTGGGTTTATCCTTTAGTTCACGATTGTCAACAAGGTAGTAAGACCCATTGAGTAGCGCCTTGCTTATGATGAACGGTCCTTCCCATGGCGGGGATAATTTGTGCGACTTCTTCTCCTTAAGTCGGAGCACCAAATCCCCCTCTTTAAACGAGCGATGCCGAACGCGGTGACTATGGTAGCTGCGTAGCTTCTATTGGTAGATGGCGGATCTTTGGCATGCCAAAACGCGCTCCTCCTCGAGAAGGTCCACATATAGGCGTCTGGATTCTTCAGCATCATCCTCGTCGTAGGCGGCAACTCTTGGTGCATTGTGGAGGATGTCGGAAGGCAGGATGGCTTCTGCTCCATATACCATGAAATAAGGGGTGTAGTCGGTGGATCTGTTGGGTGTAGTTCGTAAACTCCACAACACATATGGCAATTCTTCCGCCCAGGATCCAGCTGCTCTATGTAGCGGTGCCTCAAGACGTGGCTTGATTCCCTGCAGAATTAATCCATTGGCTCGCTCAACCTGACCATTGGATTGTGGGTGTGCCACAGATGCAAGGTCAAGTCGGATGCCTTTCTCCCAACAATATGCCTCCACTTCTCCGAGTGATAAATTGCTGCCGTTGTCGGTGATAATGCTGTGTGGGAGACCAAATCTCACCACTAGATCTTGGACGAACCTGAGGGAAGTTGCCCCATCAAGCTTTCTAATGGGTTTAGCTTCTATCCATTTAGTGAATTTATCAACTGCTACAAGCAGATGCGTAAACCCACAGGGTGCTGTTTGTAACGGTCCCACCATGTCTAGCCCCCAGACTGCAAACGGCCAAGTTATTGGTATTGTTCGCAGTTCTTCAGCAGGAACATGTAGTTGCTGGGCATAATACTGGCATCCCATGCATGTCTAAACCAGCTTGTCGGCGTCTGCCTTCGCGGTCAGCCAGTAGAATCCTTGTCGGAATGCTTTCGCGACCAACGATCGGGGAGCGGCGTGATGCCCGCAATATCCGAGATGGATTTCGCGTAGGATTTCCATACCTTCTAGCTAGGAAACACACTTTAGGTATACACCAGTAGTGCTCCTTTTGTAGAGTTTCCCATTGATTATGGTATAACCCTTTGCTCATCGTACTATTTGTCGTCTTTCGACTTTGTCGTCGGGCAAAGTTTCGTGTTCTAGGTATTCCATGGACGGTTTTGTCCAAGCCGGAGGGACCTTAGTCACCATGTTGACGAAAGAGTCAGCTCTATCCGGGTTGTCAATGTCGGCGTCCTTCACAGATGGTGTGCGCAGGTGCTCTAGGAAAACCCCTAGCGGAATTTGCTTGCGCCCTGATCCAAGCTTAGATAGCAGATCAGCCGCCTCGTTTTGTTCCCTAGGTACATACTTGACTTCGTAGCCCAAGAAGCTCTTGGCTATCTCGTCCACTTCGTCTCGATATGGCGCCATCATAGGGTTCCGCGCATTCCAGGTGCCAGCCACCTGCTGCGCAACAAATTCGGAATCTCCACAGCAAACTATGCGCTTGATGCCAATATCCTTGGCTACACGTAGTACGTGAATGAGTGCTTCATACTCCTCCATGTTGTTTGTAGCCTTGAAGTGGATTTGCAGAACGTAGTGTAGCTTGTCTCCTGTTGGTGACTATAGCAATACACCAGCACCCGAGTCGTTGAGCATCTTTGATCCGTCAAAGTGCATCACCCAGTACTCTGGTTCTGGCAATGGAGTAGCGTCTGGCATCTCCGTCCAATCTGCAACAAAATCCGCCAAGGTTTGTGACTTGATAGCATCGCGTCTCTTGTAGGTGATCTCGAAGGCGGCGAGTTCAATGCCCCACTTCGCGACCCTTCCTGTAGCGTCGCTGTTATTGATAATGTCGGACAGCGGAGTCTTGCTCACCACTATGATTGGGTGCTCCTGAAAGTAATGCCTCAGCTTCCGAGAAGCAAGGAATACTCCATAAGCTATCTTTTGGTAGTGCGGGTAACGCTGCTTGGACTCCGTCAAGACCTCTCTTACATAGTAAACTGGTCATTGAACTCCGTGCTCATAGCCTAGATCCTTCCGCTCTACCACGACGACGATGCTGCTAACCCGGTTGGTTGCCGCCATGTAAATTAACAGGGGCTCTCCAGGCTCGGGTGCTGCAAGGATGGGCGCTGAGGAAAGAATCTCCTTGAGCTACTTGAATGCTGCATCTGCTTCGTCCGTCCATGTGAATTTGTCTGCCTTCTTCAGCAACTTGTACAGCGGTAGAGCCTTCTCTCCAAGTCGGCTGACGAACTGACTAACTGCTGCAACACAACCTGTTAGTCGTTGAATGTCCATTAGTCATGTCAGACGGTTAATGTTTAAGATGGCCTTGATTTTCTCCGGGTTGACCTAGATTCCATGTTGGGAAACGATGAAACCCAACAATTTGCCGGCTGGAACCCCGAAGACGCACTTCTTAGGGTTAAGCATCATGTTGTATTTCCGGAGATTATCAAAGGTTTCTTTTAAGTCGGAGATTAAGTCATTTCCCGGCAAACTCCAAAGAGAGATCCGACATTGATCCTTCCACGAACGTATCCAGCCCATAGGCAGTCCGTGCGGGTCTTGATGCTCCTCCGACTCCCAGGGAACTAGTGCCCGAGGCGGTTTCGCCGATGAAGAGATGGATGTCTCCGATAGGAATGATCGAACACCGCGTAGGGTTCGTCTTCGCCGGGATCCAGAACTCGTTAGGAGGAACGATTGGAACATTGTAGGAGAAGAGAACGTGACCGATGGCTATGGTTTCGCCGATTCCCGCGAAGATCTTGGTCCTCGCCCGCTGAAGAGCCTGAAGCGCCTCTTGCCCCACGGTGGGCGCCAACTGTCGTGGTATTGCCGACGAGTACGCCATGGAGGGGTCCTCATAGTGCGTGTTTAGAGATGTGGGGTAAGGCGGACGGTTGACGGGTACGAGGTAACACAGCTTACCCAGGTTCAGATACCACGACGATGGCGGAATCCTACTCCTGCTATAAATCACTATAACGGCAATACGCCAAGTTACAGGGATTGGTTCGCTGTGCGAGGTTGTGTGAATCGATGCCCTAAAGGATCCCATAGGCCCGACTTATATATTCGCCAGGTCCTAGGGTTACACGGAAAAGTCCTAGCCGGACAGGTTACAGAGTCCTACATCGTCTATTACTAGTCTTGTGTATCTTGCACTCCAAAGCTCCGGGTACGTTTGTGACTCCACCGTATCCTTCCTTTATCCGGCATGGGCCTCCCTTCTGGATCCATCTAACTGGGCTGCCCAGCAAGCCATAGGCCATGCTACCGACTATGGGCCACCCGGGTTATCCGGATAAGTGACATGCTATGAGGATACCCATATAGCATATCCCCAAGATGCCCCTCACCCGGCCGATGCTCCAAGCACTCCTGGCTCCGAGAATGCTCCTCCGAGTTCTCCTGCTCCTTAGGCCAACAAATACTCGAACTTTTATTAGATCCCCGGTATGCCGGGTACAAATGTAACGTACATTGCACTTGAAGTTTGACTATGTGCCTTGTGATAGGCTTTATATATTTTGCGTTATGCTTTGAGTGCGAATTACTCAAGGACAAGTCCCCGAGTTTCATTTTGCCGTGTCACCTTTCCTTGCCTTTGGAACCTTGTCTACCATTTTTTGGCGTTCGACATTAGGATCTCAAAGTACGAAGGATTTAGTTAGCGGGTATGAAACTTGGATAACTTGGCCGAGATTACTCGACACATAGCATAACACAACCTGCAGAGAGTAAGGCAAAAACTAAAGCCGACTCGCGTTTCTCCCTTGTATTTATCCGGCGTTCGTGTTTACCCGTCTTAGATCATTTTCTCTTGCTTGCCATGAAGCCGTGTTTTCGAACAATAGCATAGTCGAAGAGTTGATTTCGGGTATCACGCCAGCCGACGTAAAATAATTGAAATGGAAAGCCTAAGGGGTAGTCCCCGAGTCAGTTTTTCGAATCATACCATTTTATTATTAGCAAAAGCCGGCAAAGACATCCGACATATGAGAGTTTGAGTGATACATGAACTGCTTCTCCTAAGTATAGAAGGGACGAAGCAGTGCCACATTCCATGGCCTTTTGGTTTCATCTCCTGACCTGTCCGCCTTGGTCTTTTGCGCTTCATGAGCGTCTATGAGATAGTAGGAATCATTGTGCAATGCTTTGCTTACAATGAATGGACCTTGCCAAGGAGGCGATAATTTATGCATTCCGAATGTGCGTTGCACCAGCCTTAGCACCATATCTCCTTCTCGGAAAACACGAGGTTGCACTTTCTGGCTATGGTAGCATCGGGGATTTTGTTGATATATAGCAGATCTGGAGAATGCTAGTTCCCTTGCTTCTTCGAGTAAATCTACTCCATCTTCTCGGGCCTCTTTTACCTCGGCTTCCGAGTATTGCCTTATCCTTGGCAAGTCATATTCTATGTCGGCAGGCAAAACTGCTTCAGCCCCATATAGAAGGAAACATGGCGTATAACCAGTTGATAGATTCGGAGTCGTTCTTAAGCTCCACAGAACTAAGCCATTAGCCGGTTCAACTTGTCCATTTGATTCTGGATGGGCGACTGATGCTACGTCGAGTCTTATTCGGTTTTTCCCACAGAAGCGAGCAAAATCTCCTTCAGCAAAGTTTGTGCCATTGTCTGTGATCACACTGTGCGGGTAACCGTATCTAAGGATTATATCCCTTAGGAATGTGACAGCTATTTTACCATCCAATTTCTTGATTGGCTTCACTTCTATCCACTTGGTGAACTTATCGATCATGAACAAGATATGAGTCATGCCTCCCCTTGCTGGTTTGAATGGTCCTACAATATCCAGGCACCAGACTGCAAAAGGCCAAGTGATTGGTATAGTCTTCAATTCAGACGCTGGTAAATGTGACTTGGACGCATAGTGTTGACAACCACTGCATTTCCCGACTAACTCTTGCGCTTGTGCCAATGCGCTTGGCCAGTAGAATCCATGTCGAAATGGCTTGGCTACCAACGCTCTTGATGACGCATGGTGCCCGCACTCTCCCTAATGGATATCCGATAAGATCTCCTGGCCTTGCTCTGAGCTGATGCAACGCTGCAGTACACTTGTCACACTTCGCTTGAAGAGTTCCTTGTTGATTATGGTGTATGCTTTTGCCCTTCGTGCCGTTTTCCTTGCCAGTGTTTCATCACTCGGCAAGGTTCCATCTTTCAAATAACTGAATATTGGCTGTTCCCACGTTGGTATTAGTGGTTCCGGGTCTGCTTCAACATCAATGTACATTGGTTTCGCCGAGATATGTTCTGCCGACATAACCTGAGGAGTGCCCGAGTGTGATTCGGCGACCCCTGAATTGAACGGATCAGTCCTCGACTGACTCGAACCTACCCCTCAGTCGATGTCCATTGGCACTGCCTCTGATTCCTGACTCACTGGGATGATCCTGATTGATTCAGACTCTGGTGACGGCTTGATCGATGGCTTCCTGAGATGATCCAATGCTACCCCTAGTGATATTGCTTGCTTAGATGACCCTAGTTTGGATAATACATCTGCTGCCTCATTTTCTGCTCTAGGAATGTGATGAAATTCACAACCATCAAAATATCCCGAAATTTGTTGTACGTGGAAGCGATATAATGCAATGTTTGCGTCCAGTGCATCCCAATGTCCAGACACTTGTTGAACCACCAAATCCGAATCTCCAAAACACATGATCCTTTTGATACCAATTTGCTACTTTAATGCCATGGACAAGTGCTCCATACTCGGCAACGTTGTTAGAAGCAGCAAAATGAATTTGCAACACATACCTCAGTTGATCCCTCTTTGGAGATGTGAGCACTATCCCGGCGCCCAGACCCATTATTGTCTTGGACCCGTCAAAATGCATTTTCCAGTAATTTGGATCTGGCAGTGGTGGTTCGTACTGCGTCTCCATCCATTCTACAAAGAAATCTGCAACGGCTTGAGATTTTATTGCATCCCGCCTATCATATTGTAGAGTGTATGGTGCCAGTTCAATGGCCCATTTGGCTACTCGGCTGCTGGCATCTTTGCTTCCCAATATACCCGAGATAGGTGCCTCGCATATTACCCGGATTGGGTGTTCTTGAAAATAATGTTTCAGCTTCTTTGCTGCCATATATACCCCATATGTCATCTTCTGATAATGCGGGTAATAATGTTTCGAGACAGAGAGCACTTCGCTCATGTAATATACTGGTGTTTGGACTGATTCGCCCCCTTCTTCACGTTCAACCACTATTACTACACTTATAACTCTGTTGGTTGCGGCGACATAGGGCAACATTGGCTCCTTAGATAGTGGTGACGCTAATATTGGTGATGTTGCCAACATTTTCTTTAATTCATGGAAAGCGCTATCAGCTTGCTGTGTCCATGTGAATTTGTCTGATTTTTTATCAGCTGATATAGTGGTAGGGCTTTTTCGCCTAGCTGACTAACAAACCTGCTCAATGAATCTAGGCATCCAGTAAACTTCTGGACATCATTGAGAGTTTTTTGCAATTCCATTCTTTCGATGGCCCTGATCTTTGTCGGGTTAGCTTCAATTCCTCGGCTGGATACAAGGAATCCGAGTAACTTGCCATCTGGGACACCAAATGTACATTTTTCTGGGTTAAGTTTCATCCGGAATCTTCTCAAGTTTGCGAATGTTTGACGCAAGTCCTCAATTAGAGTATGACTTTGTTTGGTTTTTATTACCACGTCATCGACGTATACTTGAACATTTTTGTCCAATTAATCTTGTAAGCATTTTTGCATGCATCTTTGGTATGTTGCGCCTGCATTTCTCAATCCAAATGGCATGGTGCGATAGCAATAAGCCCTGTACGGGGTGATAAAAGCTGTCTTTATTTGATCATTTGGATTCAGCGGAATCTGATAGAATCCTGAATATGCATCTACAAATGACAACTCACACCCAACAGTAGAATCTATGACTTGATCGATCCGAGGCAGAGGAAATGGATCTTTCGGACACGCCTTATTGAGGTTCGTGTAATCAATACACATGCGCCATACCACTGCCACGTTCGGGTCACCTTTCTTCTTCTCGACCAGGACTAGATTTGACAACCAGTCCGGGTGCAGCACTTCCATGATGAATCCAGCAGCTAAAAGTCTTGCAATCTCAGCCGCTATTACTTTCCTCCTATCTTCGGCGAAGCGGCGGAGGGGTTGCTTCACCGGCCTTGCATCTGGTCTTACATGAAGAGAGTGCTCAGCCAGCTCCCTCGGAACTCCTTGCAGATCTTGAGTGGACCATGCAAAGATGTCTCGATTCTCACAGAGGAAGCTGGTGAGCTCGCTTTCCTATTTATCTGTAAGGCCAGCCCCAATGGTCACTGTGCGCTCTGGGAAAGTTTCATCCACCTACCCCTTCTTGGTTTTCTTGGTAGCTTGAAATGACACATTGCCTTGTGGGTTGGTGAGTGCCCGCATGGACATTTGTGCTGCTTTGGCCAATGCTGCCACCTCCAACATCTGACTTTTCTCTTGTGCTATGACGAGTGACTCGGCCAATGAAGATCCGGCTGAAGCACAAGCAATAGATCTCTTGTAATCTCCTTCCACTGTGATCACCCCACATGGGCCTGGTAGCTTCATCTTTAAGTATGCCATATGGGTAGCCATGAATCTTGCCATAGCCGGCCTGCCGAGTAAGGCGTGATATGAGCTGACCAGATCTACCACCTCGAACTCTATAGCTTCAGTGCGACAATTTTCCCTGTTGCCGAATAAGACATCGACCCAGATCTTGCCAATTGGCTCACAGGACAATCCCGGCACAATCCCGTGGAAAGTGGTCTTAGTCGGCTCCAGCATGTTCATGGTAATGCCTAACTTGAGCATTGTATCCTTATACATGATGTTGATGCTACTGCCACCGTTAATCAGTACTTTTGAAAACTTCACGTTGATATCTAGGCCCATGAATGTTGGATCCAACACCAGAGCTTATCTTCCAGGGGTTGGCATGATCTTGGGGTGATCTTTTATACTCCAAGTTATCTCTTGCTCAGACCAATGCATATACTTGGGAATTGCCGGCATCGTGGCATTCACTTCCATCATTCGTCGCTGCTGGCTCTTCTTGTCATTTGGCTCTGTGACAAAGACAACATAGCTCTTGTGATGTTCTCTGTACTCA
Organism: Avena insularis; assembly: GCA_023614405.1. NCBI lineage: Eukaryota > Viridiplantae > Streptophyta > Magnoliopsida > Poales > Poaceae > Avena > Avena insularis. The sequence goes on from CM042689.1 coordinate 150,770,643, forward strand.
TTTCTGGTTCCGTGGCTGATATGAGCATCGTCACCTCTTGGATTGTGCACCTGGTGCACAGCTTCTCTTCTTTCCTAATTCTGATATCTCGGCTGCCTGTTTTCATATCTGTTATTTGCTCCTACTGCTTGAGCATTTCCTCCTGTAAGTGGTGGAGGGGGAGGTGGTGGAAGCTGCTTATTCGGCGAGTCCACTCTGTCTCCTTTCTGAATCCAAGTGCATTGCCTTGTTGAGTGATTTGCCGGCTTACTCGGACTAGGCGTGTGAAACTTACACGGCTGATCCAGCATCATCTCATAGGTGTATTTTTGTCGGTCCTAATACTGTTTCCTCTTATCGTATGGCCTTTTGCCGTCATTCGTTGGCACCCATTGTTGTTGTCCATTTGTCCTTTGACACTGACTGCTTCCAGCATCTAGATGATCCCGACTCACTGCCGCAACCTGAGCCGAACCATACATGTAATCCGGCCTCTCGTCTCTTCTCTTGCTTCTGTATTCGAATCTCTCTTGGCGCCTTTGCGACCCGGAAGCGTCATAGATCTGAATCTCAGTCATCCCGTCTGCCGACAGGAGCAGCGGCTGAGTCGGATCTCCTAACGCATACGAGTCGGCGATTCTTATTGTCTTTGCCAGGCTTGCCGGCATATATCTTTGTAACCTTTGCCACATCACACTCCCATGTCTACATCCTTGTGCAAACCATGTGATTGCTTGTGACTCGATTACCCCTTCACAAGAGTTACGCATCGTACACCACCTTGTGAGGAACTCCCTGTCTGTCTCATTCGGGCTTTGCTTGCACATTTCTAGTTGTTGTGGGCGATTCGGCCTCTTGTAAGTTCTCGTGAAATTTCTCACAAAAGCGTCGTGAAAATCAATCCAACTGTTGATGCTTCCAGGTGGCAAATTGTTCAACCATACCCGAGCTGGTCCTTCTAGCATCTGCGGTACGTAACGTACTGCCCATCTCAAGTTTCCTTGCACGATCTTCACAGTGGTTCCGTAATCTATGAGCCAATCCTCCGGCTTTGTGCTTCCATCATATGTTTTTGTCCCTCTGGCCAGCTGGAAATTTGGCACCGGTGGATCCTTCATGATCCTTGGGCCAAAGCACAGTGGACCCTGTGGACCTTGTGATTCAATTATCTCTGCCATTTTTATGCGGTCAAACTTCAGCCTGGCATCATCCGGCTAAAGGTTCCCAGCTCCGTATCTCGCTCCCATTGCTTGATATGCATGATCCGGCAGCTCATACCCGCCATTTACCATGGCTGAGTAACCATCATTATACTTATTCGCCTTCGGGTCAGCTGGCTGTTGAACTGCTTTTCCCGCGCTCTGCTGTCTTCTTTCCGGCTGAGCTGGTGCGTTATTCAGAGCTGGATTTCCTCCTCCTGCCGAGTGAGTTGCGCGCCGAGTATGAGGCGCAAAATTTTTCCCTCTGTTGCCATTTCTCTATCCAATTTTTTCCTGGTTTTCATTTTTTCGGGGATTATTTCTTTTTGCCCCTTGCGCATGCGCCGGGTTTCCTTGAACTACTGCTGGATCATAGGCGACCATCTGCTTGTTTCTTCCAGAATCCACACTTTTTTATTTTCTCGGCCTGGGTGCCGCTCCGGGTGAGGATGCCGTGTGCCCAGCCGATCTTGTCGGGACAGGAGTCGCCGAGTGAACCAACTGTGATCTCCCTTCTATACCCGGATTTTCTCTGTAATACGCCTCATTCAGCATGTTGGCTGCTTTTACTAACTCATTGACTCGTTCTTGCTGCCTTTTCTTTGCTTCCCCCTCCAAGTGGGGTAATTCTGCCATTGTTGCTTCTATCGCTCGCAGATTAGCTTCTGCTGTGTTGTACGTTGGACGCATGGCCGTCTCATTGCTGTTCTCTGGTGTTATCTGTGATGTCGCATCTACCATTTCTTCGTTGAGGTTCCTTCCTCTCAATCTCGTTGCATCAAGCCGGGTCTTTGCGCCCTTGACTCGATTTGCCGAGTTAAGCTCTTGGATAGTGATATCCACATCCTGCTGTATCTGTGCTAGCTCCTTTGCTTTCTCCAGGAATTTTATCCTGGTTTCTTCCAACTCGGCTTGCACACGCGCCGGGTCAGTTGCTTGTGCCACTGGCTCTGCCAACTTGTCTATCGCTTCCTGCAGCTCCTTAGCTCTTTTGCTCCTAGCTATGTTCTCTAGTTTTTCCAGCGGCGCCTTTGCTGTTCTTGTAGCCCTTGGCGTTTCCTCGTGATTTCCTTCCTCTGCGTTCTCATTCTCTGCTGGAACTACTGGGGGAGCTGTGGGGTTTGGGGTTGTCATCATTACCTCCATGGAGACGAGTTGGAGAGGTTTCCCAGCGACTAGAGCCGTTGGAGGATCCGGCGCCAGGACGACGTGCTCAGGATATGTGCGCTCCACGCGCACCGTGATGTAGACCTGGTGCTCGCCGAACTTGATGAAGCGACCGCCCCTAGGGAACAGCTTGGTCCCAAAGCAGCCCGTGTTGTCGCTGCCGAAGTTGAGCTCTCCAAACCTCTGGATGAGACCAGAGTAGACGCGCTCGCCGGTCTTGGCGATGATGTTGCCTGTCCGGATGAAGACTGCATCAAGCACCTGCTTCTGCCCCACGGTGGGCGCCAACTGTCGTGGTGGTGGCATGACAGATGCCATGGGTAGGCTTAAGTTGGGGGCCGAATGGGTGCTTGTGGTCACCGGGGAGGGAGTGCACGGTCGAGCGATGCACGAAGAACAAGAAGAACTCTCCACACTTGACAATTTTATTGATACCCCAAAGGTTACAAGTGCTCCTTGAGTTGTATCGGCTTGAGTACACAGCACCTGTTCTCTACTTGGTCCAACCTCTCTCTACTACTGCTATGTCCTCCCTTATATAGGCAGTGCTAGCCAGCTAATACCCCTTTGGGTTCTAGGGTTTACTGTTTGGATCTTGGTCCCTACAATATGGGCCGGGTTATGGGCTTGCCCTAAGCCCATAGGCCCGGTCCATAAAGCTTGACAGCTAACGGTCTTCTGGTATGCTTCTTCTTGTTCTTTTTGGCATCACGCTGTTACTTTGTACGTCAGCGCTTGCTTTGGGCGTCACCCGGCTCCTTTTGTGTCACCCGACGTTGCCCTTCTCTTTCGACCATGCTTTACCATGGTTCTTCCTCAACCTTACTCGGAAAGGTTCCACGTGTCCTTCTTGACTCGGCTCTTCCTCGGTTGACTCGGCTTGTTGGTACCTGCAAGGGTTACAACTTTGTCCTATACGGGCCGAGATAGTTTGTATCTCGGCTCTCATGCTTATCTTTCCCGGCCGTTCTTACCCGGCCTAGTTCATTTTTTACTCGGAGCCAACCTAGATGCACTATGTTTCCCCTCTCGTGACCCTACCAGGGGTTATCCCCCCGACACTAGTGTATCTAAGGAAACACCAAAACCCCTTAATTACATGTGGGTTCGACGGTGTGCCTTCACCAGGGAATTAGGAACCCTATTAAATCAATGTTGCACCTAGGGATAGTGTATAGTCTCTAATCTAACATGTCATACATATTGATTACGCATTGCATTATGCCATGTCTTGATTGTTATCGTTCTTTCCAGTATTTAGTTCTTCGCGATAGGATCTGATCCCAAGGCCGAAGTCAACAAGAACGAAGATCCATACATGTCTACTGAAGGACAAGGCAAGCGTAGCCTCTCATTCTGAACCTATGTTTTATAGGGTATCTACTTTATCGCTATGATGCGTACGATTCCAATGTGGTATTTCGTCGGTAGATAGAATTACCTATCAGTTGCATAGTTTCCCTTTTGTAGCCTTATACTCCTGATCCACCGCTCCTAAGCATACCTAGGTTTGGCATGTGAGAGTTGCTAGAGCTTTTACGACCTTGCTTAGTAGTAACGCCTGATCCATCCGGATGATGAATCACAGATGCTGAAGAAACTAGAAAGGTAGGAGATGGAAATATGATTGGAGGAGTTAACTGAGCACCATATGGCTAGTATGGGAGGCCACGTTGGGTGTAGTTTTTGTAGTCCCATGCTCGCCGCCACTAGGAAACAAGTTCTTGCCTTTGGATCCAAGAAGAGCGTACAACCACACGGGGCTTGAGAACCCCTCGATTGACTAACTTGCCTAGTAGATTCCATGAGTCACATAGTTCAGGCTTTCCATTTGAAATACGCATTGAAAACATTTTCGAAAGAGGGGGTGAAGGAGGTGCATCATAACAAGTAGGGAAGCGTGGCCGTTGTTGCTTGCGGTCGATGGAGCCCCTGGTAAACGAACCTCTCCTCACATCTCTAGGGACTGGCTTCGGGACTTCACCCGTTATGGAGGAACCATCCTTAGGGCGTGACTCATGGTCTCGGCAAAAGCAAGGTAAAGGTCGTGGTCAACCACCCTCTGTCGTCCTTCCAAGGAAGAGGGCTAATAATTTGGCATTAAGAGCCGGTTGGTAAGTGTGGGTAAAATTGTACACCCTTGCAGGGTTAAATCTTTTTGAAAAGTCGTGTTTACGGTTATGAACGCTTGGTGACCAGATTATTAGATCATAGACAATATTAACCAACTATAAAACTTGTTGATCCACGTGTTCTTAAGGATGCTTCCTCGGGGTTCGAGGGGGTGATCCTAGGTACGAGGTTTCGGATGATGTTGTCTATCGAGATAAGATATTCAAGATGAAGACATTGTTCTCTTACCCCTTTTAAACTATCCTAAGTAGACGAGACTGTTCTCTCTCCTATTTACAAACAAATATTTGAAGGGATAGGGGTAGGCTACACTAGCACAAATCAAAATTTTCTACCGCATAAACCAGGATTACTGTTGCCATAGATCACGGGATTACCACTAGAAGCGTAGTTGCGGAATTAATGAAGCGCTTCGAGGCAGTGCAGACGTTCCACGTCTTCTTCTTGTCCTCGTCCCACGAGAAACTCCCCTTGCATGGCTCGTCCAAGTGCCAGATTTGCGGCACCTCCGAGGTATCCACACGTGCGGGGTGGAAGCGTCAGCCGCCGGACTGCTAGGTCCACGCGTGCAACACAGGCGAGAGGTGTCGCGGATGGGTGGAATGGTCTGAGGTCTAACCCTGGTCAGCTCGCCCACCCTCTCTTATATAGGCGTCCCTAGTGGGCTTCTACATTAGCAACCCATTAGTAGCCTAAGCCTAGTTTAATTCGGATCTAATCCTCATTAGGCTTCTAGCTCCTTAAGTGTGTGACCCTATAGGTTCATATACGTGTAGACATGACACGAATACACTTATTCTGTCAATAGTTGGTAGTGGCCTCTAGCAAGACGTGCCAACTCCTAAACGCATACAAAGATCATGTCGGACAAACCATCACAAGGTTTAGTACATGTCTTTCCCTTTGCCTCATGATATTTGGTCTAGATCCAAGCTGACCTCTCTTTCTCGATACCATAACTAGGAATCCCTTTACTAGGTTAACTCTTAACCTTATGTAGCACGGCCATGCATTTCTGGATCCGATCACTCCAGGGGCCCAGAGATATCTCTTTCAAGTAGAGACGGGCAAATCCCATCTTGATTGACCATGCCTTGCAGCATGCTTCAGGACAAACCCGAAAGCTACCTTTATAACTACCCAGTTATGGTGCAGCGTTTGATAGCCCTAAAGTAGGTCGATCCACATCTCAAGTACATGCGACAATATCAAGTCTAAGGACAAAACGTACATGATGTGTAGAGAGAGAGCTGCAACTAATTGCCAGTCTCAAGTTGGGTCAGTCCAACCCCATGTTCATAACATGTGTCCACATCATTGGTTTGACATCTCCATGTCTATGACTTGCGAAACATAGTCATCAACCAATCGATGTGCTAGTCTAATATTCATGTGTGTCCTCACATGAACTCCGACTAGGGACAACTATTAAATAACCATACAAGTAAAGAGTTTCACAAACAATTCACATAATTGCTAATCAATACAAGTTGCCTGATATTCAAGGAACATTACAATAACTCATGGATACGTATGAAATATAATCATCTCTATGATTGCCTCTAGGGCATATTTCCTTCAGTATCCCACTTGCACTAGAGTCAATCTAAAATGTATCTAATACCAATTGCTCTTGTGTGCGCTTCATGCGCGTGCTGCGGGAGAGGCTTAGTCAATGGATCAGCAACATTTGAGTCCGTATGTATTTTGCATATCATGACACTACCATCCTCAACGAACTTACGAATCTGATGGTAACGCATGCGAATATGTTTGTTCCTCTGGTGCTGTCTAGGTTCCTTGGCTTGTGCAATAGCACCATTGTTGTCACAATAAACGTCCAAGGGATTGGACCCGCCCTGAACCACACCAAGAGCGATCAGGAAATTCCTAATCCAAACAGCTTCCTTTACGGCCTCCGAGGCAGTAATATATTCATCTTCTGTTGAAGAGGAGGTCACCGTATCTTGCTTGGAACTTTTCCAGCTCACAGCACCACCATTCAAGACAAACACATAACCTGATTGCGATTTCAAATCATCTGAGTCGTTAAGGTAACTCACATCTGTGTAACCCTTTACACTGAGTTCATCCTCACCTCCATAAACTAGGAACACATCCTTAGTAATTTTCAAGTACTTAAGGATGTTCTTTATCGCTATCCAGTGACCTTCACCTGGATCAGCCTGGTATCTGCTCGTAACACTTAGAGCATAGGAAACATCTAGGCGAGTACATATCATTGCATACATGATGGATCCAATAGTCGAAGCATATGAAACCCGAATCATGCGCTCACGCTCATCAGTAGTCGAAGGACACTGAGTCTTGCTGAGTTTTATGCCGTGAGACATGGGCAAGAACCCCTTCTTAGCCTCTTCCATGATGAACTGTTTCAACACTTTGTCAATGTATGTACTCTGGCTTAATCCAATTAGCCTTCGTGATCTATCTCTATAGATCTTGATGCCCAGAATATATGCCGCTTCTCCCAAGTCCTTCATCGAAAAACTATTTTTCAATGAGGTCTTAACAGACTCGAGCATAGGAATGTCATTTCCAATCAGCAATATCTCATCTACATATAAGATTAGAAATACTAGCTCTCCCACTTTTCTTCTTGTAAACACAAGGTTCTTGTTCGTTTTTGATGAAGCCAAACTCCTTTACAACTTCATCAAATCGAATGTTCCAACTCTGAGATGCTTGCTTCAGCCCATAAATAGACTTTATAAGTTTGCATACCTTTCCAACATTGTTTGGATCGACATAACCTTTGGGCTACATCATATACACGTCCTTAGTTAGGATTCCATTTAGGAAAGCCATCTTGACATCCATCTGCCATATTTCATAGTCGAAATGTGCAACAATGGCTAGAATTATCCGTATAGATTTAAGCATCATTACGAGCGAGAAAGTCTCGTTGTAGTCAACTCCTTGAACTTGTCGAAAAGCTTTTGCAAAAGGTCGAGCTTTGTGGATGTGAACGTTTCCATCCATATCAATCTTCTTCTTATAGATCCATTTGCACTCGATGGCTTTAAAACCATCAGGCAGGTCAACCAAGTTCCAAACTTGATTGTCTCCCATGGACTCTATCTCGGATCTCATGGCGATCAGCCATTTCTCAGAGTCTGGGTCCACCATCGCTTCTGCATAGGTAGCAGGCTCATCATTGTCTAACAACAATAATTCTCGCGCTTCGCGGAGCCTCGCCAACCTTCGTGGTTGTGGTGCTTCTGTTGCCACGGGTTCCTCAACTTGTTCTGCTACAATAGCATCACTCATAGAAGCATCCCCAACTGGCTCATCTTGAACTTCTTCAAGTCGCACCGACCTTCCACTTGTTCTCTTTGTGAGAAACTCTTTCTCTAGGAAAAACACCGTTATGAGCGACAAACACTTTGCCCTCCTCTCGGTTGTAGAAGTCATACCCTAAGGTTTCCCTCGGATATCCCATGAAAATGCACTTATCCGATTTGGGTTTTAGCATGTCCGACCGAAGTCGCTTGACAAATGGATCACAACCCCAAATCTTTAGAAAAGACAAACTGGGATTCTTTCCAGTCCACATCTCATATGGTGTCTTAACTACGGATTTAGATGGTACCCTGTTAAGTATGAAATCTGCCATTTCTAGAGCGTAACCCCAAAATGATAATGGTAAATCCAACTGGCTCATCATCGATCGAACCATGTCCAACAAAGTTCGATTACGCCATTCAGAGACCTCGTTTCTTTGAGGCGTTCCGGGCGTCGTAAGTTGTGGAACAATTCCGCAACTCTTAAGATGATCGCTAAATTCGTGACTCAAATATTCACCTCCACGATCAGATCGCAAGGCCTTTATTTTCTTGCCACATTGATTCTCTACTTCACTCTGAAACTCCTTGAACTTTTCAAAAGTCTCAGACTTATGCCTCATCAAGTAGACATAACCATATCTACTGAAATCATCACTGAAAGTAATGAAGTAGTGATATCCTCCTTTGGCTATCGTGCTCATTGGTCCACATACATCAATATGTATGAGTTCCAACAAGTCTTTCGCTCTCTCGGGTAAACCCGAAAAAGGCGACTTGGTCATCTTTCCAAGTAAACAAGCTTGACATGTCTCGTATGATTCAAAATCAAATGAAGTTAGAAGACCATCACCATGGAGCTTCTTCATGCGCTTTTCACTTATATGCCCCAAACAACAATGCCATAAATAGGTAGGACTCAAATCATTAGGCTGAAGCCTTTTAGCACTAACATTGTAAACAGATGCATCATCAAGATTTAAAATAAATAACCCATTCACAATGGGAGCATTAGCCATAAACATATCATTCTTAGAGATTACAGAACCATTGTTTTCACTCGCGAATGAATAACCATCCCTCATTAAACATGAAGGTGATAAAATGTTTCGACCCATACTAGGAATGTAATAACAATTATTCAACTCCATAATAAATCCTGACGGAAGGTGAAGTTGCATGACGCCGACAAACTATGCAGCAACCCTTGCTTTATTTCCGACGCGAAAATCCACTTCGCCTTTTTGCACTTCTCTAGTCCTTATTAGCCCCTGCATCGAATTGCAAATATGAGCAACCGATCCGGTATAAAATACCCAAGAGTTAACATAGGAATCAGCGAGAAGAATGTCCACAACATTTACAACAAGCTAACCTGAGTGGGAAGTAATCTTACTTCCAGTCTTCTTCAAAGAAGCCTGGTACTTGCTGCAGTTTCTCTTCTAGCGGCCATGTTCATGACAAAAGAAGCACTCAGTGTCATCTGCAGGTCTAGCCTTTTTCTTGGGTGCATACTTAGGGATCGTATCCTTAGCCTTGCCCTTCTTCTTCCAAGAAGTACCCTTTTTCTTGAAGCTAGGCTTGTTCTGCACAACCATCACATGGCTATGCCCTGCACACTTCTTCATGTCACTTTCTGCTGTTTTACGCATCCCACATAATTCATTAAGGCCCTTCTCCACCCCATGCATATGGTAGTTCGAAATGAACTGCCCATAGCTGGATGGAAGAGACGCCAAAATGAAGTCAGTGGCCAACTCTTGGCCTAGTGGAAAACCAAGCTTTCCAAAGTCTGACTGTAACCAACCATTTTGATCACATGGGTGCCTACAGCTGCTTCCTCTGCTAGCTTGCATTCAACAAAGGACTTGGCAACATTGTACCTCTCAGTCCTTTCCTGATCTTGGAACATGTCCTTAAGTTCCACGATCATATCGTATGCATCTTGATCCTCAAACTTCTTTTGGAGATCAGGTTCCATGCATGCAAGCATAAGGCAGCTAACCTCAAGAGAATCATCACATGCTCTCTTGTAGGCATTCTTTAGGGCAGCAGATGCATTATCAGCAGGTTCATCGGGGATTGGGGTATCTAGAACCGTTTCCTTTTATCAGACCTGAGAAAAATTCTCAGGTTACGGACCCAGTCCGTATAGTTTGTTCCATTTAGTTTATCTTTGTCAAGAATCGAACGCAAAGAAAAAGGTGATGTAGTATTTGGTGCCATTGATCTACAATAGAAAACATGAAAAATACTAAGACATGTAACCATGAAAGAGTAAAACATATTAAAAAAAATTAATAGCATATACTCCCACTTAAATCAATATCCCTCTATTGATACTAAGTGATTCAAGATCCACAATTAACAAGTCGACTAGTGAGCTTTAGCATCACTACTAGAAGACAAGGTAAATCGGTAAGCAACACTTGCTAATCATATCACATATGACTCTTGTTGTTGGGTGACATCTCTATGTCAAAACTAGGCGCCCAACCTTTATGCCCCAAGGTCCTTAGCTGTTAAGATGACCTTGTCAAGCTCACCAACCCTTATGCGTGTAGGTATCCAATACAAACCCATACACCCAAGGAAAACCGCGGCACCCTAATTTCATAGGCCCACCAAGGATTGTACAGGGCATAGGATGGTGCAAGGTTTGGTTGGGAGGGCATGATTAAACATAAACTTTCTGAGGTATTGTTCTACTTATATCATCTAAGCATGCATAGTAGTAAAACACATAAGAATAGCATTCACATAGATGTGACACAGTATGGCCCATTTTCTCATGGTGATGTCCATCGCCATAGAACCTATCCACCATGATGATCTCCATCTTCATGTTCCATGTGAGCCATCTTCCAAGTGATGAGTCCTCCAAGAACTAATACAAGCTATTACTCCTAACAGATAGTAATCAAAATAACATAGTATTGGGATCATCACAAGTTGGCACGCAGGCCATTACAATAAATGACAACACATATGTCTCCAGCCGTGTTGCCCTACTCACGACACGCAGGTCATGCAAAATTTCATACATGCATCACATACATATATGGTCCATACTAATCACATACATACTGCAAAAACAAGTTATGCATAGAATCGCATTCTACTGGATCATGTGACATCGCAGCACCTAGTTACCTTAACGAGATACAAAAGGGGCTTCGATTAAGGGGGGTCTAGGGGGTCTCCCCCTGCGGGGTTCAAAGGGGCAGCGCCCCTCGCAGTATCTTCACAATTTTCTTTAACGATTTTGATCGGCAAATCAAATTTACCATAAACCGACTCCTATCCCGATTCAATCAAACTCCTTTGATCACGGTACATCGATTTTAGATCTAGGTTCCGATTCGACCAATCATATTGATCTTCGCGTGATTCAACATGATTTATGTGTCACTGTCTACCCCGATGGAGGAAACCGACCGGTAGGGGTAAATCATTCGACAACCTCAGAATCACGATCACGAAAAGCAAGATCATAGATCAGTCCTGAACCGCCGCCATATAAACGATCACATCATTCATATCAATCTGCATATCACCATATGCAAACATCCCGAACCTATAACTGAATAGCATCGGATCTGATACCACTAAAGGGATACGGGTAGGCTACACTAGCGCAAATCAAAATTTTCTACCGCGTAAACCATGATTACTATTGCCATAGATCATGGGATTACCACTAGATGCGTAGTTACGGAATTGATGAAGTGTGTCGAGGCAGTGCAGAAGTTCCACGTCTCCTCCTTGTCCTTGTCCCACAAGAAACTCCCCTTGCGTGGCTCGTCCAAGTGCCACAGATGCGGCACCTCCGAGGTATCCACACGTGCGGGGTGGAAGCGTTAGACGCCGGACTGCTAGGTCCACGCGTGCAACACAGGCGAGAGGTGTGGCGGCTGGGTGGAATGGTCTGATGTCTAACCCTGGTCAGCTCGCCCACCCTCTCTTATATAGGCGTCCCTAGTGGGCTTCTACATTATCAGCCCATTAGTAGCCTAAGACTAGTTTAATTCGGATCTAATCCTCATTAGGCTTCCATCTCCTTAAGTGTGTGACCCTATAGGTTCATATACGTTTAGAGATGACACGAATAAACTTATTCTGTCAATAGTTGGTAGCGGCCTCTAGCAATACGTGCCAACTCCTAAACGCTACAAAGATCATATCGGACGAACCATCACAAGGTTTAGTACATGTCTTTCCCTTTGCCTCACGATATTTGTTCTAGCTCCAAGCTGACCTCTCTTTCTCGATACCGTAACTCGGAATCCCTTTACTAGGTTAACTCTTAACCTTATGTAGCACGGCCATGCATTTCTGGATCCGATCACTCGATGGGCCTAGAGATATATCTCTCAAGTAGAGAGGGGCAAATACCATCTTGATTGACCATGCCTTGCAGCATGCTTCAGGAAAAACCCAAAAGCTACCTTTATAACTACCCAGTTACGGTGCAGCGTTTGATAGCCCCAAAGTAGGTCGATCCACATCTCAAGTACATGCGACAATATCAGGTCTAAGGACAAAACATACACGATGTGTAGAGAGAGAGCTCCAACTAATTGCCAATCTCAAGTTGGGTCAGTCCAACCCCATGTTCATAACATGTGTCCACATCATTGGTTTGACATCTCCATGTCTATGACTTGCGAAACATAGTCATCAACCAATCGATGTGCTAGTCTAATATTCACGTGTGTCCTCACATGAACTCCGACTAGGGACAACTATTAAATAACCATACAAGTAAAGAGTTTCACAAACAATTCACATAATTGCCAATCAATACAAGTTGCCTGATATGGATATTCAAAGAACATTACAATAACTCATGGATACATATGAAATATAATCATCTCTATGATTGCCTCTAGGGCATATTTCCTTCAATATTGCCTTATTTAAAAGTAAATCCAGAGAAATCCTTTCTAGCTAGAGCATGTAGAATCTAGGTTAACTAAGTCATGCGGAGTACATCCTCGTACTCAATCTTGCGCCATTGTTCTTTTTCTACAGATGATCTAGTTGCGATTGAAGGTGGCTTCTACATTGACATCGACAAGTAGTTGGGGGTCCCAGGTAGCAGCCTGAGGACTATGGGATGGACTTCACTTATGTTTATGGCCTCTTAGGCCCTTTTCTAAGTTTGTTGTGTAGAACAACATATTTTTCTTTCGCTGTTTGATGTAATGTTGGGTCTGTGACCTCTGGTTTGTAATAATTTAATATCGTATTATGTTAAGAGTTTAAGCTTATGTTGTTGTATCCATGTCTTCTGTGATGTTACCGAATCTTATACTGTGATCTTCCAATCTTGGAGTTGAGCTTATCTCATATGGTAATCTGATGTTTGTTTATCCCTAAAAACGGGAGTGTTACCGGTTTTGCTACCAGAGCAGGACTGCCTATAGGAAACTCTTTCATTGGTCGATATTGAGCCTAGAAGTTGAGAAAACTATTTGAAATATAGAAATTATAAGCAAAAACTCTGAATATGATTCTTTCTCTGGTGTGATTCCAATGCTGGAGTTCTCTTATCCTATTTGGTTTGAAAAGATTTTCATTTCTTATCTGTTATCTCAAACTTTTAGGATCGTGGTTTTGGGGTTGTTTTTTCTTAAGTACTCTGTACCTGGTTTCTATTCTCAGAGTTCCAAGATATCTCAGTTCTACTTGATGTGCAACATCTTAGCATCCCATTGTTATGGTTTGTAAGTCTGCTGGTTAGTGTATACATTAGTATTCTTTGAGACTACCATGCTTGATGAGATGATATGCTTTATATCAAGAAATCCTTGTTCATCTTTCCGTCTTGTTCCTTTGAATCTCTTGTCTAACTCCTTTTGTTCTACCAGGATGGGTGACACTTCTCGTGCTCGTACTCGTGCTCATGCCCGTGGTGCTACAAATGAGCGGGAATCTTTGTAACATCCCAAATTTCATGATTTGTAAAAGGATGCATTACATTCATATCATCATAGAATCTTGAGCATGAACAAAAAATTTCAATGTTTGAAACTAAATAAAACCATAATTATGCCCATTTTATTAATCATATGAGGCATGGTTTTATTTTTATTTTCAAAGGAACAAAGTGATTTTGAGTGGACAAGTGTGTTTGTCACACTTTTGAGTGCAAGTTTCACAGTGCAAAAATTTAGAAAAGATTTGAATTCCAACAAGTTTGAAAAGGGTTTCAAATTCATTCCTGAAAATCAAATTGGAAAAAGAAAAGGAGAAGGAAAAAAATAAAACAGAGTGCTGCCCTTTCGGCTCAGCGCCAGAACCAGCCCAATAAGCCCACCCGGGCCATTTCCCCTCTCCCTTTCTCTCACCCACGCAATGCGGCACCCCACCCCTTGACGACAAGGTGAAAGCCACGCGTCATCGCCACTCACCAAACCCCGCACCCCAGACCCCGTCATCGCCGGTCGTTCCCTCCCATCACTGCAGCCATTGAAGATGCTTAAATCCCATTGATTCGCCGCGCGATTGACGCCCTCTCTCTGGATACTTAAGCACCACCTTACCGCGGCCATTTCCCCTCACTCGCCACCCCCTAATCGCCGCCAGGCTGCTCGCGATTGAAGTCGCACTGCCGCTGCCCGACGCACTCCGACGAGATATTCCGGTGAGCCTCGAACGCCACCCTGTACCTCATTCATACGATGTTGTTCCCCTGCTCCTTGTGACCTTCTGACACCACTGATTCGGCCTGTACTTCCCCAGGTCGTCGGCTCTATCAAGCACTGCGAGCACCCGAGGAAACCACCAACTCTGGCGAGCAATCCTGTTATGAATCGAGCGTCCCTTGCCTCCTAGTTCAAACCATGTTGTGCGCCTTGTCCTTGTGCATGTTCTGATGCTTTTTGTTTGTCCTATGGGGGTCTAGAACGTCGTTGTTGTCTCCGCCAACCCGTGCCCGATACCAGTGAGGATTTCGACGAGCTTCCACGACCGCAGCTCGGCGCCGATCAAACCAAGGCCACCTTGAGCATCCTCGCATCCGTGCAATGCTGGTAAGACGCGGCACTACCCCTATCCCCCTCTAGAATCGCCGGAGCATCACCGCCAGTAGCGCCGCTGGTAGTAGCCATTTGCGCCGCCCTCTTTGGTCGCTTGATCGGACACTGTTAGATCTAGATCCTAAGGCATAGATCAGATCACTTAACGAACCGGTATTAGTAGATCTAGCGCGTGCGTTGTCACTTAGATCCTACGGCTTGTGTTGATCGATCCGCGCGAAGCGGTATCAGCCTATCAGAAGCGTCCACGTGTCTGGCTGTTTAGTTTAAAATCTGTTTTTGAATCTATTAGGGATTTAAACTTGTCAAATTCATATCTTTAGTTCTGTTTTGCCAAATTTTGCAAATAATATATCATTGGATTCAGAAAATTAATACCTACATTACTATGGCCTTGAATTTGTATTTTCCTTTTGAAAAATAGGATTATTTGCAGAACCAATTATATGCTTATTTTGACTATATAAAATGTTTATAAAACATTTTTGAGGCAAATTTGAGTTTGTTTAGACTTTAGATGGATTACTTTGTGTTTAGTACTGTTTGGTTTGATTTGTTTACTATAGAAAATCATTTCATTTGCATTTGCATGCATTCATGTGTATTTTTGTTTCATTATTTGAATGTGAATTTGGTGTTATGATTTTATGTGTAGATTTTGGTGCTAGTGGTGATTGTGATTGTGAGGACTGTTGCTACTCCCCCAACTATCAAAGCAACTGGTGCTTCATGTATTTTGTCCTATTATTTTGACTATGCACTAGTGATATTTTGAATAGGGCTTGCATGGAATTTTACTAAGTATATATACTATGCTATGCCTTGGGAAATCCTAGTAGTAGTAGTCTTAGTAGAATTTTCTCTAATTTAAGTAACTTGTTATGTTATCATGCCTAGCCTAGCTAGTAGCAAACAAGGGTGGAATATTCATACTATGAAATTTTTCTAAGTCTATGACTTGTGTTTTTGACTAATAAAACAACTAAGTGAATGAATCACCTGGGTGGAATGGTATGATGGTTTTATGTTGAGTGGTTACACAAGGACCATGTCTATGGTTTACCTTGTGTATCACACTTGTGGAAAGCCACCCAGGAACAAAGGTATTTGAGATGTTTAGTGTTGAGAAGCTTCTAGTGCAACCACATGGCATATGGTATCTGCCTTGACCACATAGGTTGCAAGAACTTAGCCAGATGGACAGTTGGTGGTAGGGTGATAGGTTGGAACGCATCCATGGTGGTATAAGGGAATGCTTCTGAAATGTCTCGTCTCGATGCATGTCGAGTCTTGTGGGGAAAGTGCATCACCTCTCGAGAGGGTAAAACCTAAGTAGTTAGCCGTGTCCCCGTCAACGGACAATTTGAGCATCAAAGACATTAAAGCTATCAAGGATCTCCTCATCCCAATTTCTAAGTTAAAAACTTGTGGTTGAACAAGGGTAAAGGTTCACCAATATCTATTGGTGGTTCCTTGGGAGTTTTGTCAAACAAAAACTTAGTGTTTTCAACTGATAAGAAAACCTATTTTGAGCAAAGCAAGCATAAGATACACATAGCCAAATTCATATAGATGTTAGATACTACTATTCTACTGTGGTATCACTTGCCAATACAATTCCAAATGTATTGACCCACTGTGGCTGTAACTTATTATGTTGCTGGTTACTCTGATGGAGATTAGGGTTGTGAGTCTACACTCAACATGCTTGCCTATGACACATGAAGATGAAGACTTATAGTTATTTACTTTATGTTATGAACTCTTGTACTAGCCTTTGGATAATGATTTGTAAAGACTATGTTATCTCTAGAATGACGATGTAATAACGACCTTTGTATCTGTGTACTTCATCTTAAACTGTGGATGCTAGCATTTGATCTAGGGACTAGCATTGCAATCACATGGGACTTTACCATATAAAGATGGGGTCTTACAGATGGTATCAGAGCACTGTGTTTCCTGTAGGATTATGACCCTAAGTTGTATTAGACTAAGGAAACCACTAGGAGAAAAGTGCAACTCTTTGCAAATTCCACACTTATCTTTTTCTTATCGTAAACCTCTCCTAATCTTTTTTCTCATCTCTATTTGTAGATGGCCACCATCAACGAAACCGTCAAGAAGGGACCACTCATGACCATGACTTTAGAATGTGAGACGGAGTTTCCCAAAGCACTCAAAAACCTTATGGTTAGCTTGGGAATACATGGTAAAGCCGTGTACAAGGGATTTCGAGTGATGGATGAAGGAGAAGAATATTGGTGGGTGCAACTCCACTTGTACAAAAACAAGGGATACAACCACAAAGAGTCAGGATTCTGCATGGTCACCAACTCAGAAATGTATATGACATTCTTTGACTCTACAAGAAATGCAGCTTGGAATGCTATCAAGGAGCTTGGTGAAAGACTCGAGTGTAGAATGCTCAACACTCAAAATGACCTTAGTGAGGATAATAAGTATACCCAAGACTTAGAGACTTCCATACAACGTCTAAGGGAAGATATCATAAACTTAGCATATGAGTGAGGATTGGGACGTATTCCAATAGTTGGACCACCACACTTGTCGTTTTCTTGCAAAAATTTGTCTAAGTTGTTTGAACCCTAGTGCTTGTGGTAGATTTTGGTATGCCATGACTTGTATGTTTTCATTGATGAATGTATGCTTTTGGCTTTTGTTCAATATCTTGTGTTTCTCTCTACTTGTATTGTTTCTAATTTTTATCTGTCTTATGCAATAGATGCCTAGCCTTGTTATCAGCACTGCCGAGGAGTTCAAGGGAACTTGTTTTGGTTATTGTCTTGTGGAGCTCACTAGTGTGCTCAGCCTACCACTTCCTAGTATTAAGGCACTTCAGCTCACCAAGTTCGAGAGGAAGGATCTTTCGGGCTTTAGAGTCTCGCAGCCTGGACGCCAGACAGAGCCACCCACGGAGGAGATTACCTTCAAGCTGATGCATGATAACAAGGAGAAGGGACTAGACGTAGTCATGCAGGAGCTACTTGGACTCCTCTATGGACGACACTCCACCGAGCTCAGGGGCCTCTACTTTCACCCGTTCGAGAGACATGACGAGCATGGTGATGCAGTAGTGTATGATGACACTACTAGAGAGACGATTGAGCCTGTGCGTCTATACCTCCAGGACCTCGAGAGCCTAGTTATACACCTCGACACGGATAGGACCAACGTCATGCTTAGCAATGATGAGCTTCAAGTTCAGTTGAGGGAGAAGGACAAGCTCTTTGCGGAGCAGGACGAGATCGTCAAGGAGATGGAGGCCAGATTCGAGAGACAGGACAAGAAGTTCAAGAATCAGGAGAAGAGAGTTCAGGACAGAAACAAGAAGATCAAGGACATGAGGGCCGAGATAGAGGCCAAGGACTTTGAGCTAGATACCCAGCAGGGAGTGATAGAGAGGCTGTGCTCGCAGAAGAGAGCCCTCCGGGTGAAGGTCGAGGCTTTGACCACAAGTGTGGAGGAGTACAAGACAAGCATGGAGATAGCCGAACTTACTCTTGTGGACGTGGAGGTCGACATGGAGGAGTAGAGTTGATTATTCGGCTATCTATTTATCTATCATCCATTTATTTTATCGAGTCGCAATGATCATCCAACATGTGGATGGCTTGCTAGTGTGTTTACTTTTCCAAAACTTGTTGTTTACGTTGTTCAAACTCTATGTTTATCTTGTGCTTGATTTATGTGATTGTTTCTATGTGATGTATTGTGCATGTTAGCATTTATGGGTTATATCTCATTACTTATCCTTATTGAAACCACAGATGCCTCCCCGTCGTGCCAATCCCAACCAAAACAATAACGCCAATCCCGTGATGAAGCAGCTAATGACAGCTCAAACTCAACTGATGCAGATGATGACCCAGTTCATGGCAAATCAAAATCAGAACTAGAACAACAACAATAAAAACAACAACAACAACAACAACAACAACAACAACCAAAACAACCCGCCAGCCTTTGACATGCTTACAAGGTTTTTGAGGTTGAGGCCAGCCAAGTTCTCGAGAACCACTGATCCAATAGTATCCCATGACTGGTTATGTTCCTTGAACAAGGACTTATTCACTGTTGGCTGCACCGACGAGGAAAAGGTTAGATTCGCAGCACATCTTCTTGAAGGACCAGCAGCAACATGGTGGGACAACTTCCAAATCACCACTTCCCTTGAAGATGTGACTTGGGGCATATTTGAAGATGGTTTCCATACTGCCCACATCTCATCAGGGGTGATGAATTTGAAGAAGAAGGAGTTCCACAATCTGAAACAGCGTCACCGTAGTGTGGTAGAATACATTGAGGAGTTCAACAATCTGGCGCTATGCACCGGATGAGGTTGATACTGATGCCAAGAGGAAGGAGAAATTCCTCGGGGGACTGAATGATGAGATGAACCTGCAGCTATCTGTTGCGTATGTCCCAACGTATCAATCACTATGTGACAAGGCCACCATCTTGGAAAGCAAGATGAAGCAGGTTGAGAACAGGAAGAGGAAGCATCACTTTGACAAGCACATATCGGGATCGTCTCACAAGCGTTCCCATGGCAATGATAGTGGAGGTTCTGGGTCCAACAAGCATGGGAAGTATAACAACCACCACAATAGTAACCGTCACCATGAAAACAAGCACCACCGTAGTCATGACAATGATAGATATAAGAACCACAAGATTGGACACAAGAGCCACCACAGTGGGAATGGCAATGTAGGTCAGCCTGCAAAAAGAGACATCGGTCAGCTTGAGTGCTTCAAGTGCAAGAAAACTGGGCACTATGCAAATGAATGCCCAGAAAAGAAAGTTGAAGGAGCCAACAATCCCAACCCTTTTAAGAAGGGACAAGTGAACCACATCAATGTGGAAGAAATCTATGAGGAATCTGATGCTGTGGCTGGTATGTTCAAGCTTAATTCTTTTCCAGCACTTGTTCTTTTTGATACTGGCGCATCGCATTCATTCATATCAAGAGCATTTGTTGATAAAAATGGACTTCCGACTGAAACTATTGGGTGTCCTATTAAAGTAAGCTCTCCCGATGGAGAGATGATAGCGAATTTTGGATGTCATGATCTAGTGATAGCAATTTGGAAAGTATAAGCTTCCAATTAGTATGATAATCCTAGACTCCCAAGGATTGGATGTAATTTTGGGCATGGATTGGATGACTAAGTATGAAGGAGTAATAGATTGTGCCAATCATAATGTTACACTCACAACCCCGGATAAGAAGCGGATTAGGTTCAAGTCTAACTTTGAATCTAAAGGGAGTAAGCTAAATGCTCTTAAGGGGGTTAGCATAGATGGTGTACCAGTTGTGAAGGAATATCCGGATGTGTTTCCAGAGGAATTACTAGGAATGCCACCAGATAGAGATGTGGAGTTTCTGATTGACTTGCTACCAGGATCTGGGCCAATAGCAAAGAGACCCTACAAGATGTCAGTTGATGAGTTGGAAGATCTCAAGAAATAACTTGGAGAACAGTTGCGGAAAGGATTTATTCAACCAAGTTCTTCATCTTGGGGTGCACCAGTTCTATTCGTTGAGAAGAAGGATAGAAGTCAAATATTATGCATAGATTACCATTCACTCAACAAAGTGACTACAAAGAACAAGTACCCTTTTACTATAATCAATGATCTATTTGATCATCTAGAAGGAGCCCGTGTGTTCTCAAAGATTGATCTCCGATCAGGCTACTTTCAGCTAAAGATTAGAGAGCAAGACATACCTATGACTACTTTTACCACTAGGTATGGATTGTATGAGTATACTGTGATGCCATTTGGATTGACAAATGCACCATCTTATTTCATGAACATGATGAACAAAGTGTTCATGGAGTTTCTTTACAAGTTTGTTGTCGTATTTATCAATGACATTTTGATCTATTCCAATATCAAAGAAGAGCACGAAGAACATTTGCGTTTGATACTTGAGAAACTCAGGGAGCACAAGTTGTATGCCAAGTTCAGTAAGTCTGAATTCTGGTTGAATAAAGTTGGATTTCTCGGACATATTGTGTCGGGAGATGGTATAGTTGTCGATCCCGCAAAGGTGTCAGCTGTAACTGAGTGGGAATCTCCCAAGTCAGTTAAAGAAGTTAGCAGTTTCCTAGGCTTGGCAGGATACTATAGAAGGTTCATTTAGAATTTCTCAAAGGTAGCTAAGCCAATGACGGAGTTACTTAAGAAAGATAAGAAGTTTGATTGGACTAAAGGATGTGAAATCAGTTTCCAAGAATTGAAGAAGAGACTGGTATCAGCACTAGTCTTATGTCTACCAAATTTGGAGAAGGATTTCCAAGTTTATTGTGATGCATCTCACCAAGGATTAGGTGGAGTTTTGATGCAAGAAGGTAAAGTTGTGGCTTATGCCTCGAGACAACTCAAAACTCATGAAGTGACTTATCCTACTCATGATTTAGAGTTAGCCTCTGTTGTCGATGCACTCAAAACATGGAGACATTATCTTTTGGGAAAACGATGTGAAGTGTTCATGGATCAGAAGAGTTTGAAGAATATCTTCACTCAGAAGGAAATCAATATGAGACAAAGAAGGTGGCTAGAGCTCATCAAGGACTATGACTTGAGTTTGCAATACCATCCCGGTAAAGCAAATGTTGTAGTAGATGCCTTAAGCCGTAAGGTTTATGTGAATGGCCTTACTAAAGGAGAATTGCCAGATAATCTATGTGCCCAATTCAAAGATCTTAGATTAGAGATAATTCCTGAGGAATACCTCATGTCATTGGATGTTCAACCAACATTGTTGGACAAGATCAAAGAAGCCCAAAAGTTGGACAAGGAAATTGAAGAGATTAAAGGTAAAATCAGTAAAGGGAAGGCTAAAGGATTCCACGAAGATGAACAAGGTACCTTGTGGTTTGGAAAGCGTATCTGCATTCTGCTAGATCCAGAACTTCGGAAATTGATTCTACAAGAAGCACACAATTCACCATATTCCATTCATCCAGGTAACACTAAAATGTACATGGATGTGAAGGAAAGATTTTGGTGGAACAATCTCAAGAAAGATATCGCGGAACCTATTGCCTTGTGTGATGTGTGTAGTCGAGTTAAGGTGGAACATCACAAACTAGCAGTGTTATCCACTACCTATTCCTGATTGGAAGTGGGATAAGATTGGTATGGATTTTATCATAGGACTGCCAAGGACTAGATCCGGATATGATTCTATTTGGGTTGTTGTAGATCGCCTAACTAAGGTGTCCCATTTCATACCCGTGAAGACTACCCATACAAGTGCTAAGTTATCCAAGATCTATATGAACAGGATTGTATGTCTGCATGGAGTACCTAAGAGTATCGTGTCTGATAGAGGAACTCAGTTCACTTCGCATTTTTGGCGATAACTGCATGAATCATTGGGAAAAAGGTTAGAGTTCAGCATAGCGTTTCACCCCCAGACTGATGGAAAGACGGAAAGGACCAATCAGATTTTGGAGGATATGCTGAGGGCATGTGCCCTAGACTATGGTGCTAGTTGGGATGAAAGTATGCCTTATGCAGAATTCTCTTACAATAACAGCTATCAAGCCAGCATTGAGATGGCACCGTTTGAATTTCTTTATGGAAGGAAGTGTACTACGCCATTGCTATGGAGTGGTGTAGGAGAAAGAAATTTGTTCAGACCAGAACTAATCAAGGAAGCTAAAGAGAAAGTTAAATTGGTAAAGGACAGATTGAAGATAGCCCAGTCCCGATAGAAGAGCTATGCAGATCCAAAGGATAGAGAAGTCACCTATGAGGTAGGTGATAGAGCTTATCTTAGAGTCTCACCACTTCGTGGTGTGAAGAGATTTGGAGGAAAAGGAAAATTGGCACCAAGGTATGTTGGACCATTCAAGATTTTAAGCCGCAAAGGAGAAGTGGCTTATGAGATTGAATTGCCTGAATCACTGTCAGCAGTTCACAATGTGTTTCATGTGAGTCAATTGAAGAAGTGTCATCTGGAGATGGAAGAAACTTCATTGAAGGACACTATACCTGTGGAAGAGGTTCAGTTGGAGAGTGATCTCACCTATGAGGAGAAACTTATCAAGATTTTGACACTGCAGAAAGAGTTACTCGTAATAAGACTATCAAATTTTGCAAAATACATTGGAATCATCATACCAAAGAAGAAGCAACTTGGTAAAGAGAAGATGACCTCCGGAAAGATCACCCTCACCTATTTGCTAGCCAATCCGAATCTCGAGGGCGAGATTCAGATTAAAGGGGTTAGATTTGTAACATCCCAAATTTCATGATTTGTAAAAGCATGCATTGCATTCATATCATCATAGCATCTAGAGATTGCACAAATAGTTTCAAAGTTTGAAACTAAATAAACCCATAATTGTGCCCATTTTATTAATCATATGAGGCATAGTTTTTATTTTATTTTCAAAGGACCAAAGTGAATTTTAGTAGACAAGTGTGTTTGTTACACTTTTGAGTGCAAGTTTCACAGTGCAAAAATCCATAAAAGATTTGAATTCAAACAAGTTTGTAAAGGGTTTCAAATTCATTCCTGAAAATCAAATTGGAAAAAGAAAAGGAGAAGGAAAAAAATAAAATAGAGTGCTACCCTTTCAGCCCAATGCCAGAACCAGCCCAATAAGCCCACCCGGTCCATTCCCCTTCTCTCATCCGCACGCGCGTACCCCCCCCCCCTCGCTGACTAGTGGCCCCAAACGCCACGTCGTCATCGTCCCCAAACCCCACACCCCAAACCCCGTCATCGCCGGTCGTTTCCTCCCATCACTGCCGGGATTAAAGCTGCTTAAATCCCATTGATTCGCCGCGCGATTGCCGCCCTCGCTCTGGCTACTTAAACACCACCTCACCGCGGACATTTGCCCTCACTCACCATCCCCTAATCGCCGCTAGGCTGCTCGCAATTGAACTTGCACTGTCGCTGCCCGACGCACTCCGACGAGATATTCCGGTGAGCCTCGAACGCCACCATGTCCCTCGTTCATATGATGTTGTTCCCCTGCTCCTTGTGCACCTTCTGACACAACTAGTTTGCCCTATACTTCCCCAGGTTGTCGGCTCCGTCAAGCACTATGAGCACCCGAGGCAACCACCAACTCCAGCGAGGAATCCTGGTATGAATCGAGCGCCCCTTGCTTCTTAGTTCAAACCATGTTGTGTGCCTTGTCCTTGTGCATGTTTTGATGCTTTTTGTTTGTCCCGTGGGGATCTAGAACATCGCCGTTGTCTCCGCCAACCCGTGCCCGATGTCAGTGAGGATTCCGACGAGCTTCCATGGTTGCAGCAGCTCGCCCCCGATCAAACCAAGGCCACCTTGAGCATCCTCGCATCCGTGCGATGCTGATAAGACGCGCCACTACCGCTAGCCCCCTCTGGAATCTCCAGAGCATCACCGCTAGTAGCACCGCCGCCAATAGCCATTCGCGCCGCCCCTCTTTGGTCGCTTGATCAGGCACCGTTAGATCTAGATCCTAAGGCGTAGATCAGATCACTTAACGAACCGGTATCAGTAGATCTAGCCTGTGTGTTGTCACTTACATTCTATGGCTCGCGTTGATCAATCTGCGTGAAGCGGTATCAGCCTATCAGAAGCATCCATGTGTCTGGCTGTTTAGTTTAAAATCTTTTATTGAATCTATTAGGGATTTAAACTTGTAAAATTCATATCTTTAGTTCTGTTTTGCCAAATTTTGCAAATAATATATCATTGGATTCAAAAAATTAAACCCTACATTACTATGGCCTTGAATTTGTATTTTCCTTCTGAAAAAATAGGATTATTTGCAGAACCAATTATATGCTTATTTTGACTATATAAAATGTTTATAAAATTGTTTCGAGGCAAATTTGAGTTTGTTTAGACTTTAGATGGATTACTTTGTGTTCAGTACTGTTTGGTTTGATTTGTTTAGTATAGAAAAATCATTTCATTTGCATTTGCATGCATTCATGTATATTTTTGTTTGATTATTTGAATGTGAATTGGTGATATAATTTTATGTGTAGATTTTGGTGCTAGTGGTGATTGTGATTGTGAGGACTGTTGCTACTCCCACAAATATCAAGGCAAGTGGTGCTTCATGTATTTTGTCCTATTATTTTAACTATGCACTAGTTGTGGCACCCCAGATTTATGGTCCGGGATAACCCATTATGCAAACCACCACAATCCCATGATCAGTGACTCGTGGAGCATAATCGACATAGTATCAATGTACACATCCATTACAATACCGAAACAATAAGTCTTACATAGATAGTCTTACAAAGGGGCCACTTGGGCACAAATAGACAGTAGCAGCGGAGACACTAAACGTAGAAGACCCGAGTCATGCCATAGCCCATAGGGTGCCTGACTCGGAGTAATGCCCTAGTTCGCGAAGTCGTCGTCGTAACCTTCGTTATTCCCATCTTCCTGCTCATAATCTGGCCAAGTAAATATCTAAGGACAAAGCTGGTGAGTACTTTAAATGTACTCGCAAACCACCTTAAGATAATAATAACGGATATGTGATTTAGTCGTGGTAGGATGGCTCCAAGAGGGGTTCGTTTAGAAACTAGTTTCTCTTGTGGAGATAGCATGTCTCTATATCTTTGTTGAAAAACTTTCGTAAAAACTTTTTGAAACCTTTTGAAAAGTTTTAAGAAAACACGAGGATTGGGTCACCCATTTGTTTTTCCTTCCGGTCATCTCATGACCAAACTCCTTCCTCCGTTTTCCCGACCATCCCATGGTCAAAACATTTTCTAACATGGCTTTTCCAAAGTCCTTTTTGAGAACAAAACCAGCACCGCTCTACAGCAACCTTCCCAACCGTCCATAACCGTGGACACGACTATTCGAATAGATTTACACTCTGCAGAGGTTGTACACTTTACCCACATCATCCGATTACCTGTCCCTGATCTACACTGGTCGTGGGTCGAATAACTGGTCAAGACCTTCCGAATGCCCTCTCCGATACAAGTTCCTACCCTATGAAGTTAATCTCCTCAAAACCGGGACGCCCTATATACTCACAAGCCAACCGGAGCGTGTTTTGCACCCCACAGGGTGTGCGCTTTCAATGAGGGGTTCATAGTATCGTCTGGCCACCATTAGACGGTATTTACCTTCTCTAGACCGATGTTTAACATGGGACTTTATAGGAGAAAGCCCAGCCTCCGGGGATCTGTTCTCCCCCGTAGTAGTTTGATACATCTATACCGGATTAGACAAACCTCCAGCCCAGCCCCGTCCCATTCCAGAGTAATGTGGTTGCACAGGATAATTGTTCTAGCAAAACTCCAAAGAATCGGGTGCGTTTTCGTAAATATTTTTCCTCCATCATTTATCCGACCATTTTGTAAACCAAAAACTTTTCTTGTTATCAACATTACTTGGTAGGCCAAGCCTCCCAAGGTTTTCTCATAAAACAGTTTTGCAAACTCTTTTTCCTTGGGGACTTCCCATCCTATACTTTTCCTTCGGCTAAAACGGGGCCTCCAAGGGGTTATGGTGTTATGCCACCATCTATCATGCTAGGGGCAGGTAGGTATCAAAAAGGGGAGTTGAACCTACTGGTACCAAGGGGAAATATTTTGGAGGAACCAAACCTTTCCCATATAAAACATAAAATAGTAAAACAATGCAATTTGCATAAAAGAGTAAATAAGACATGCATAGGTAAAATATTAGGACAAGGTATATGAGCAAGAAGGTGGCTTGCCTTTGTTGGCAACTTGTCCCTGGTCTCCTTCTTCAAGATACTCTGAATCAACTTCCTCGTACCCTTCCTTGTTCGTATCTATCGTCGCAGAAGAAAATAAACGAACAAGCAACACACCATACATCAAACATGGAGCAAACTAGGCAAACAATACAGAATAAGTACTCAACTGGACCAACAGAAACTTGTATTTGTAGCTACTGAAATATGCAAGTCAAAGCCATTGGAATCTACTAATTTGGGCACTCTTAAAAATAATGGTGAATTTACTAGTGAACCCTAGCCTAATAAGCAAACAAGTGCTTCACTACTGTTGTGCAAGGAAACAGGGATAAAAAATAATATTGCTGGGTAGGTAACAAAAGTACTAAGCCAACCCAATTGGATTCATGATTTTAGCAAACATGGTTGATTTATAGCAATTTTAATATTGTAGAAAGACTAGAATCACTCAATTAATCCCCAGAATAGAAATATTCACACTAAATATATGACCTACTGGGATTAGGTAGGTATAGATGGTGCTCAA
Source organism: Avena insularis (assembly GCA_023614405.1). Lineage (NCBI taxonomy): Eukaryota > Viridiplantae > Streptophyta > Magnoliopsida > Poales > Poaceae > Avena > Avena insularis. The sequence continues at coordinate 150,797,733 of CM042689.1, forward strand.
CTCCTGGAATTGGAATTATTTAAAAAGGAGTTTCACAAAAGCTTCTAGAATTTCTGCAAGAAGCTTCTGCCCTAAACTTGCAAAAATTACTATAGGTGCTAAACAACTGCTACAGGTATGATTCCAATTTTATTGGATAGGTAGGTTAAAATGGAAGGCCTGGGAATTGGTTTCATATATTTCTGACTTGCAGAAAAATTACTAAAAATAAAATAGTGAAAACTGCCTAGTCTTACTCCAAAAATTATTAAGAAACTACAGCCATTATTTTGGAAATCTACTGGTGTGAGGTGGTGGGGATTTACAGAGGCTAACCTCTAGAGTTTGAATCAGGTCAAACCGACGTTTTAGCGATTTTTGGCAGATTTAAATCTGCAGCGCAACTTTCTGGATTTTTAAACAAATGGAAAAAAGAAAAGGGGTTGGTGGATCTGAGGCCTGGCTAAGGCCTGCGCAGGAGCTGGGCCGGCCCGTTTGCACGGCAGCTGAGGATTTTAATTCCCTGGCGGGGGCCCCGCACGTCAGTGCCTGTGGGCTGGTGAAGAGGTATCCAGCGCCATCTTCCTCGCGAGGGTGGTGTCACTGGCGACGAACCCTAGAGGCTACTGGGGAGGTTCAGGGAGGCTCATCTAGGGGCGAAGCAGCATCGGGGATGGCTTGGTTCGACACGGGTGATGACACCGGTTCGAGTGAGGGGCGTTAACAGTAGCTTGGGCTCTGTGAACGGTCAGGAACAGGCTCGCGACGTCGGTGTCCTCGGCTCCTCTCCGGAGACGCTCCGACAGATCCTGGGGAAGAGGGGAAACAAGGTCAGAGGAGGCAGGAGCCGAGCAAGCTCTGGTCCTCCCTAGGGTGGAGTTGGAGTGGGTTGGGGTGGAAATGGGGTGGATGGCGAGAGCGGTAGGTGGCTTGGGGGTTTTATGCCAAGGAGGAGCGGCTCCTGGTGCACTGCATGAAGGGGCCCTCCATGGCAAGGTTGGGGAGTGTGGGTAGACCAGGAGAGGGAGGCAGTGTGTCACTGGGAGGCAGGGGAGGTTTAGGAGACGTGTGGACCAGCACACGGCCTCGGGACGGTGCGGGCTGTCCCAACGTCTCCCTTGCCCGTCAGGTGCTCGACGCCAGATCACGCCGTGGTCGGCCTAGAGGTGGTCTAGGGGGTGCTAGGTCTAGACGTTGGGGTGGTGGAGAGAGTAGTGGGCGGTGTCCACTACGTGCGCGAGCCGTGTTTCTGCATCGGGGAGCTGGGGAACGCGAGGGTGTGCGACGTGACCATCGAAGGTTGGGGGTAGAGGGGCCTCCTGGTGAGTGAGAGAGAAGGGGTGGGTGGTGCCTATGGAAGACGCGAGCTGCGCAGGCCCAAGGACATGGCCGCACAGTGGCTAGTGGGGCTGGAGGGTGGCAAGGCAAGATCTTGCCTATCTGCCGCCCTGCCACTCCCTCTCTCTCTCTTGTCTAGGGTGATCAATGATGGCCAGGGTGGTGGAGAGAGGGGCATTTCAAAGTTAGATATGTGCCAGGGAACATGCATGCGATGCAGCGAGGTGTAGAGAGTGGGGAGGGTGTAGGGTGATCTAGGGCGGCACACGCTCGGGGTCGACTTTGTCCGATGCCCATGTCGAGCACAAGCCACCAATGGCAGGGGTAGGGGTATGGGGGTGTAGAGGGAGGTAGGGTGAGTAAGTCCAGGCCTTGGTTGCCTCCTAGATCAACTCCAAAAAGATTGCAAGGATCATCTAAAGTAGGTAGGAAATAAGGTGACCATTTGCTATAGTTGCCAAATGTGCTCATAGCACCAACATACACATGGGGCAAGGTTGGGTTTTTACACAGGTGCCTTGTAGGTTTGCTTGTGACCATGGCAAGATAGAGAGACATGGGATTTTTATGGCCCAAGGGTTGGGGGCTTGATCTATCAAGTTGATCCTTCTCTGATTTTTTCCCAAAGCACCCATTAGAGTTATGCTAGGGTTTAATCATAACTAATTCTAGGGGCAAGGACCACTAGGACACACTAGAATGGCAAGCACAAGTTTTAAACCAGTCAAAACTAAGGATCATATAAACTCTGGAGTTCCTACCTAGGCAATCAGGATAGAGAAGTTGGGATGTTATAGACCTTCCCTCCTTAAAGAAATCTTGTCCCGAGTTTTGCAAGTTGAGGAGTGAAGAGGTTGGGGTATTCTTTCTGAAGGTAATCTTCGCGTTCCCAGGTGGCTTCGTCTTTAGAGTGGTTGCTCCATTGAACCTTGTAGAGGGGTATGTTATGGTCCCTAGTCGAATGATTAGCCTTCTCTAGGATTTTGACAGGGACTTCTCTGTAGGGCAGGTCTTGATTGAGATCAATTGCTTTGAAACCGACCTCCTTGAAGACTTCAGGCTTGTCAGGCACTTGAAGGCACTTCTGAAGTTGAGACACGTGAAAAACGTTGTAGAAATCAGCTAGTTCGGCGGGCAGCTCTAGTTGATATGAGACTCGTCCACGTTGGGCCAGGATTTTGAAAGGCCCAATGTAACGAGGAGCGAGTTTTCCTTTCTCATGGAAACGCTGCATTCCCTTGAGGGGAGAGACGCGAAGGTACGCGAAATTTCCTTTGTTGAAGGTTACCTCTCGATGCTTAGTATCAGCATAGCTCCTCTGGTGGGATTGAGCGGCTTTCAAATGGTCACGATTTAGCCGGACTTGTTATTCCATTGCCTTGATTACATCTAGGCCAAAAATTTGGCTTTCTCCTGTTTTGGCCCAATTTATGGGTTTTCGGCACTTTCTCCCGTAGAGGAACTGGAATGGGGCCATCTTCAGACAGGCATGATAGCTATTATTATATGAGAATTCAGCGAACGGTGAACAATCCTCCCACTTGGTCCCATAGGCCAGAACACACGAACGAAGCATATCTTCCAGGACTTGATTGACTCTTTCAGTTTGTCCTTCAGTAGAGGGATGGTAGGTGGTGCTGAAGGATAGGTGGGTACCTAGGGCTTCGTGCAACTTCTTCCAAAATCGCGAGGTGAACTGGGGACCGTGGTCGGACACTATTTCCTTGGGTACGCCGTGGAGGCTAACAATTCTGGATATATAAAGTTCTGCCAGCTACTTTTGACAAGTAGTCGACGATCACCCAGATGGAGTCGTGTCCCCTATTGTAGATAGGTAGTCCGGTAATGAAATCCATTCCTACTTTTTCCCATTTCCACTCCGGAATTTTTAGGGGTTGTAGCAATCCTGCGGGGCATTGGTGTTCAGCCTTAACTCTCAAACAAATATCGCAATTGGCTACAAACAGAGTGATCTCTCTTTTCATTCCATGCCACCAATACGGTTCCTTCAGATCTTGGTACATCTTGGTACTCCCCGGGTGGATGGAGTAAAGTGTCCCATGAGCTTCTTTCATGATGGTCTGTTTTTGGTCATGCCTGCTTGGTACGCAAATGAGTCCTTTGTACCATAGGGCACCTTTATCATCGATCTTGAATCCGGGAACATTTTCCCTCTCCACATGCCGCTTGATCCCTTCTATGCTGGGGCGACCTTTATAGGCGTATTTTATCTGGTCTAGCAGGGTTGGCTTCAACTCAAGGTGAGCCAGGAATCCGGGACTAACTAGTTCTAGCCCAAACCTTTCAAATTCATGTACTAACTCTGGTTGGTCTTGTTTAATCATGGCATTCAGGGAACAGGGTTCCCGACTGAAGGCATCGGCTACCACATTGGCCTTTCCTGGGTGGTAGTGGATACCTAAATCATAATCCTTGATCAGTTTGATCCATCTTCGCTACCTCATGTTTAACTCTTTCTGCGTGAAGATATATTTCAGACTCTTATGGTCCGTATAAATCTCACAGCGATTTCCCATCAGGTAATGGCGCCATGTTTTAAGGGCGTGCGCAACGGCAGCCAATTCTAGGTCATGGGTGGGATAATTCATCTCATGTGGCTTCAATTGACGAGATAGGTAAGCAATGACCTTGCCTTCCTGCATCAGTATGCTTCCAAGTACTAACTTGGAGGCGTCACAGTAGACTTCAAAGCTTTTGGATATATCTGGCATGGTCTGGATAGGGGCTAAGACTAATCTCTTTTTGAGTTCTTGGAAACTCTCATCGCAATTTTTTGTCCATTCGAATTTCTTGTCCTTCTTAAGCAACTGGGTCATGGGCTTTGCAATGCTAGAGAATCCCTTAACAAATTTGCGGTAATATCCGGCTAGATCCAGAAAGCTTTGGATCTCCGAAGGATTGGTGGGGGCTTCCATTTGAGTACTGATTGTATCTTGGCGAGATCGACTGAGACTCCTTCGGCTGACAATACATGGCCAAGGAATCCCACTTCCTTCAACCAAAATTCACATTTACTAAACTTGGCATAAAGCTGGTGTTCCCTAAGGGTTCCTAGTACTAGTCTCAGATGTTCCTCATGATCGGCTTCTGATTTGGAATAGACCAAGATATAATCGATGAATACCACCACAAACTTGTCTAGTTAGGGCATGAATACCTTGTTCATGAGATTCATGAAGTAGGCAGGTGCATTGGTTAATACAAATGACATGATTGTATACTCATATAAGCCATATCTGGTGGTAAAGGCTATTTTTGGGATGTCTGATTCTCGGATCCTGAGCTGGTGGTATCATGTGCGGAGGTCTATCTTGGAGAACACTTGGGCTCCATTTCACTGATCGAACAGGTCGTCGATTCTGGGCAGGGGGTATTTATTTTTGATGGTGACGTCATTAAGCTTGTGGTATCGGTGACCAACCGGGTGGTCCCATCCCGTTTGTCCACAAATAGAACCGGCGATCCCCAGGGGGAGGCGCTCCGGTGGATTTGTCCTTTGCGTTCCATGGCATCCAGCTGCTTCTTTAGTTCTACCAACTCCTCGGGATTCATACGATAGGGCCTCTGGGCTATAGGGGCCATTCCAGGGATTAATTCGATGATGAACTCGATATCCCTGTCAGGGGGCATACCGGGCAACTTATCGGGGAAAACATCCGGATACTCATAGACTACCGGTACTTGATCTAGGGTGGGTCCAACAACACCTTTTCGGCAATAGAACTGGGATGAGGGGGTTGTCGCTTGGTACTTGATAGGCTCTTCTTCAGTACTCCTCAGGGAGATGATCTTTTGGGCGCAATCTATTACGCCTTGATAGTGGTACATCCAATTCATCCCGAGAATTACGTCTAGACCTTGGGCTCCCAAAACTATCAGATCAGCCTTGAAGGTTCTACCATGTATTACTATTGGGATGTCTCAGTAGATGGTTTGTGTTTTGGCCGTTGAGCATGGGATTTGTACTAGCATAGGCCTATCCATCCAACTAGATATCATACCGCTTTTCTCAGCGAAAGGTTGTGTAACAAAGGAATGTGATGCTCCTGAATCAAAGAGTACTATAGTGGGGACGGAGTTGAAAAGGAACGTACCAAGAACGATGTCAGGAGATGCCTGGGCTTCCTCCGTGCTGATGTGATTCAGGTGTCCCCTAGCTGGTCCCTTAGGAGCAATGCCCTTTGTTGGCGCTCCTCTAGCGTTCATGGGGGCCGCATTAGGTCGCGGTGCATCTTTCTTCTTTGGGCAATCGCGGGAGTAGTGTCCCACTTCTCCACAGGTGAAGCATCCAGATGTGTTGAGGCGAAAATTAGGGTTGGCAGGTCCTCTAGGAGCAGGTCTTGGGTTTCCACCTCCGGGGCGGGGATTGTTGTAGTTGCGGTTGGGGTTGTTGGGGCGTGGAGCATAGGTGGGAGTCCTCTGGGGTGTGGGTGCAGGATTGGATGGGGGCATGCTACGGGACCTGATTCCACTAGATCCTCCTTGCTGCATCATCCGACGCTTGCGATTCTCAAACATCCCCTTACGCTTTCTCTCAACCATGATAGCAGCATCAATCAGGGCATCAAGTTCATGGAACCTCTGTGCTACTAGGTGACACTGCAGCTCATCCTGAAGTCCATTCAGAAAGGTATCCACCTTCTTCTCTTCCGTGTTGGTGTCTTCTGGGGCATACCTCGCCAGGTCAGTGTATTTCTTCAGATATTGGACAATGGACATCCCTCCTTGCTTCAGAGCTCGGAGATGTTCTCTCATCATCTTGACCAGACCCGGGGGAATGTGGAGCTTGCGAAACCTTTCCTTGAAATTCTCCCAAGTGATCTCCTGACCAGTCGGCAGAATTTGCTTCACGCTTATCCACCATTCCCTGGCCTGTCCTGCGAGGAAATGGGTGGCCAGAAGTACTTTCTCTTCATTTCCAACTCGGGCTACTTCCAGATTGTTCTCGATGGTGCGGAGCCAATCATCAGCGTCCAAGGGGTTAGTGCACTTGGTGAACACTGGTGGATTGGTGGTTTGGAAATCCTTGAGATGGGATCGTGGTTCTCCATTCCCGCCTTCGCCTTCATTTTCATGGGCATTTCCCGCTGCGGCTTGGAAAAGTTGCTGAAGTGCAGCGAGGTTGGCTTGGCGCTCGGTGTTGGCATCTTGGCGATCTTCCATGAACATGCGTAGGAATTGAGCCATTGTTGGCTCGGGTGGAGGGGGTGGCGGACCACAGGGACGCACCATCCTGAAGATGGGGGGTTAGATAAGGTTGTGGACATGGTGGTTCTTAAAGGACATCCAATTAACAAGAAGCGGAATCAAGGCATCATGCATACATAAGGACAACCAACATTTTAACAGAAATAAGAACACACACATGTTCCAACAACATAACTACCAGTTCATGTGTCACATCTCGACACTAAATAGATGCAGTAGAGATCCAATCATTACAGAGCAAACAGAGTCAATCAAATCGCCACTCAAAAGGGGAATACAGCGATAGTCTCACGTGCTCTCATCGTTGACGCATAACCTACTCCTCGTGGGGACGTGAAGTGGTATCCTCCTCGATTATCACCTCATCGTCCTCCTCGGGCTCGAAGACGAGCTCCTCCGGATCCTCTTCCTCCATCTGGTCTTCGTCCTCGGGGTCGCTCTGTGGTTCCATGTCGAAGTCCTCCTTATGGGCCGCATCATTGTCGGTCTCATCTAGCAAGTCATTGTGGTGCACTCCTCCTCCAGCTCCTCTATCTTGGCTTCCATTGTCACCAGCAACTCCTTATGGTCCTTCATCTTCTTCATGAGGCACTTGTTCCTAGCAACCGTAGCCTTTTTCTCCAATAGGGCTAAGGCACGCCCAGCCTTCGCCTCCTCTAGGCTTTCCTCCATGGCGAGCAACTGGGTAGCCTTGAGATCTAGATCCATTCGGACCCTGTCCAGGTGCGTCTGGGTATTCTTTAGGGTGTATTCCATATTCTGTATGTATGCCCCAAAGTCAGGATGGGGTGGTGCCTGGAGCACATACCCCTCCTCATGACGCCTCCCAAAGAAGCGAAATCGCATCTCCTCTAGCTGCTGGCGATGGTGGTAGGCCAGATGCGCCAGGGCTTCCTGGGCTACCCTGAGTATGCCATCTCCCCACTCTTTCTCAATCACAGACTTCAAAGTCCTCGGAGAACGGGGGTACTACTCCTCCTCGCACCATGCACACCATGAGCCAAGAGAGCTCCCCATCGATGAGGGTGGGGATGTGGGCGCCCTTGATCTCAGGTGTAGGGCGTCCCACCAAGCGAGCCAACTCTCTCAGCTCGGCCTCAAACAACTGTAGTGGCAGCTCCAGTCCCACCTACGGAACTTGGTGAACACGATAGCCATCTACAAAAAATTTAGAGGAGTTGGGGTTAGTGCAAGGTGTGTAGAATTTTAGTAATTATAATGGAAGTTTAGTGTAAGTAGATCTTTTTTGAAAATAGAGGAGGGAAGACGTAAGCATTAGTTTTGCAAATACTCATGTTCTTCGTTTTGTTGATGAAAATAGTTTTCGGTCCTCGACTAACGTCCAAGCTATCTAGGGATCCTACAGTCAGGATGGCTCTGATACAAAGTCTGTGGCACCCCAGATTTATGGTCCGGGATAACCCATTATGCGAACCACCACGATCCCATGATCAGTGACTCGTGGAGCATAATCGACATAGTATCAAAGTACACATCCATTACAATACCGAAGCAATAAGTCTTACATAGATAGTCTTACAAAGGGGCCACTTGGGAACAAATAGACAGTAGCAGCAGAGACACTAAACGTAGAAGGCCCGAGTCATGCCATAGCCCATAGGGTGCCTGACTCGGAGTAACACCCTAGTTCGCAAAGTCGTTGTCGTAACCTTCGCTATTCCCATCTTCCTGCTCATAATCTGGCCAAGTAAATAGCCAGGGACAAAGTCGGTTAGTACTTTGAATGTACTCTCAAACCACCATAAGATAATAATAACGGATATGCGATTTAGTAGTGGTAGGATGGCTCCAAGAGGGGTTCTTTTAAAAACTAGTTTCTCTTGTGGAGATAGCATGTCTCTATATCTTTGTTGAAAAACTTTTGTAAAACCTTTTTGAAACCTTTTGAAAAGTTTTCAGAAAACACTAGGATTGGGTCACCCATTTGTTTTTCCTTCCGGTCATCTCATGACCAAACTCCTTCCTCCGTTTTCCCGACCATCCCATGGTCAAAACATTTTCTAACATGGCTTTTCCGAAGTCGTTTTTGAGAACAAAACCAGCACCGCTCTATAGCAACCTTCCCAACCGTCCATAACCATGGACACGGCTATTCGAATAGATTTACACTCTGCAGAGGTTGTACACTTTACCCACATCATCCGATTACCCGTCCCTGGTCTACACTGATCGTGGGTCAAATAACCGGTCAAGACCTTCCGAATGCCCTCTCCGATACAAGTGCCTACCCTATGAAGTTAATCCCCTCAAAACAGGGACGCCCTATATACCCACAAGCCAATCGGAGCGCGTTTTGCAACCCGCGGGGTGTGCGCTTTCAATGAGGGGTTCATAGTATCGTCTGGCCGCCATTAGACGGTATTTACCTTCTCTAGACCGATGTTTCACATGGGACTTTACAGGAGAAACCCCAGCCTCAGGGGATTTGTTCTCCCCCGTAGTAGTTTGAGACACCTATAGAATAAGTACTCAACTGGACCAACAGAAACACGTATTTGTAGCTACTGAAATAAGCAAGTCAAAGTCATTGGAATCAACTAAATTGGGCACTCTTAAAAATAATGGTGAATTTACTAGTGAACCCTAGCCTAATAAGCAAACAAGTGCTTCACTACTGCTCTACATGGAAACAGGGCTCAAAAATAATATTGCTGGGTAGGTAATAGAAATACTAAGCCAACCCAACTGGATTCATGATTTTAGCAAACATGGTTGATTTATAGCAATTTTAATATTGTAGAAAGACTAGAATCACTCAATTAATCCCCAGCACAGAAATATTCACACTAAAAATATGAACTACTGGGATTAGGTAGGTAAAGATGGTGCCCAACTCTTGGAATTGGAATTACTTAAAAAGGAGTTTCATAGAAGCTTCTAGAATTGCTGCAAGAAGCTTCTTCCCCAAACTTGCAAAAATTACTACAGGTGCTAAACAACTGCTACAGGTGTGATTCCAATTTTACTAGATAGTTACATTGAAAAGGAAGGCCTGGGAATTGGTTTCATATTTTTCTGACTTGCAGAAAAATTACTAAAAATAAAACAGTGAAAACTGCCTAGTTTTACTCCAAAAATTATTCAAGAAACTACAACCATTATTTTGGCAAGCTACTGGTGCGAGGTGGTGGGGATTTACAGATGTTAACCTCCAGAGTTTGAATAAGGTCAAACTGAGGTTTTAGCGATTTTTGGCAGATTTAAATCTGCAGCACAACTTTCTAGATTTTTAAATAAATGGAAAAATAAAAGGGACTGGTGGATCTGAGTCCTAGCTAAGGCCTGCGCAGGAGCTGGGCCGGCCCGTTTGCGTGGCAGCGTGTGCAGGAGCTGAGGATTTCAAATACCCGGTGGGGGCCCCTCACGTCAGCGCTTGTGGGCTGGTGAAGAGGTATCCAACGCCGTGGGTCGTCAGATCTAAACAGATCCAACGACACAGGGCCTGTCTTCCTCGTGAGGGTGGTGTCGCTAGAGACGAACCCTAGAGGCTACTATGGAGGTTTGAGGAGGCTCACCTAGGGGCGGAGAAGCGTCGGGGACGGCTTGGTTTGACACGGGTGACGACACCGGTTCGAGCGAGGGGCGTCAGCAGCAGCTTGGGATCTGGGAACGGTCAGGAATGGGCTCGCGACTTCGGCGTCCTCGGCTCCTCTCCGGAGACACTCCCAAGATCCTGGGGAAGAGGAGAAACAAGGTCAGAGGGGGTGGTACGAATCCTGCATGCATGCATGGATGGTTGGGGAGAGAAGGGAAGGAGTCGTGGCGCCGTCAACCTTCACCTTCCCTCGGTCGGTATCGTGGCGGTGCGATGGGCATAGTGGGAGGCAGGAGCAGAGCAAGCTCGGGTCCTCCCTTGGGTGGAGTGGGAGTGGGTTGGGGTGGATGGCAAGAGCGGTAGGTGGCTCGGGGGTTTTATGCCGAGGAGGACGGCTCATGTTGCACCGCGTGCAGGGGCCGTCCATGGCGAGGTTGGGGAGTGTGGGTAGACCAGGAGAGGGAGGGAGTGTGTCACCGGGATCCAGGGGAAGTTTAGGAGGCGTGTGGACCGGCGCACGGCCTCGGGACGATACAGGCTGTCCCAACGTCACCCTTGCCAGTCAGGTGCTCGACGCCAGGTCACGTCGTGGTCGGCCTAGGGGTGGGCTAGGGGTGCTAGGTCTAGATGTTGGGGTGGTGGAGAGAGCAGTGGGCGGTGTCCACTACGCGCCAGGGAGCTGGGGAACGCGTAGGTGTGCGACGTGGCCACGGTGACGTGGCCGGCGAGGGTTGGGGGTAGAGGGGGATCCTAGTGAGCGAGTGAGAAGGGGTTTGCGGTGCCTGGGGAAAACGCGAGCTGCGCGGGCCCAAGGACATGACCGCACAGTTGCTAGTCGGTCTGGAGGGTGGCAAGGCAAGATCTTGCTGATCTGTCGCCCTGCCACTCCCTCTCTCTCGTCTAGGGTGATCAATGATGGCCAGGGTGGTGGAGAGAGGGGCATTGCAAAGTTGGATACGTGCCAGTGCACATGCATGCGATGCAATGAGGTGTAGAGAGTAGGGAGGGTGTAGGGTGATATAGGACGGCACACGCTCGGGGTCGAATTTGTTCGATGCCCATGTCGAGCACAAGCCACCAATGGCAGGGGTAGTGGTATGGGGGTGTAGAGGGAGGTAGGGTGAGTGAGTCCAGGCCTTGGTTTCCTCCTACATCAACTCCAAAAAGCTTGCAAAGATCATCTAAAGTAGGTAGGAAATAACGTGACCATTTGCTATAGTTGCCACATGTGCTCATAGCACCAACATGCAAATGGAGCAAGGTTGGAGTTTTACCCAGGTGCCTTGTAGGTTTGCTTGTGACCATGGCAAGATAGAGAGGCATGTGATTTTTATGGCCCAAGGGTTGGGGGCTTGATCAATCAAGTTGATCCTTATCTGATTTTTCCCAAAGCACCCATTAGAGTTATGCTAGGGTTTAATCATAACTAATTCTAGGGGCAAGGACCACTAGGACACACTAGAATGGCAAGCACAAGTTTTAATGTAAGATCCCGCCCTTTATAAAGGTAAGGATCCCTGTGATTGCAATGCTAGTCCCTGGATCAATGCTAGCATCCACAGTTTAAGATGGAGTACACAGAAACAAAGGTCATTATTACATATCATTCCAGAGACAAGCATAGTCTTTTACAAGCTCCATGGCCGCAGGCCTAATACAAGAGTTCAAATATATAATAAGATAAATAAGTCTTCATCTTCATGTGCCACAGGCAAGCATGTTGAGTGTAGACTCATAACCCCTAATCACCATCAGAGTAACCTGCAACATCACAAGTTACAGCCACAGTGGGTCAATACATTGGAATAGTATTGGCAAGTGATACCTTAGTAGAATATTGGTAGACTAGATACTATATGCATTTTGGCTAAGTGTAGCTTAGGCTTTCTTTGCTCAAAATAGGTTTTACCTATCAGTTGAAATCACTAAGTTTTTCTTTGACAAAAACTTTCCAAGGAACCACCAATAGAAATTGGGGAACCTTCACCCTTGTTCAACCACAAGTTTTTACATAGAAATTGGGCTGAGGAGATTCTTGATAGCTTCCATGTCTTGATGCTCAAGTTGTCCAATACCAGGTACATGGCTAAGTACTTAGATTCTTCCATCTGCAGAGGTTGTGCACTTTGCCCACAAGACTTGATTTTCACCAAGACAGGACCTTTCAGAAGCCTTCCCTTAGACCAAATGGACGCGTTCCAACCTATCATCCCACTACCACCAACCGTCCAAATGGCTAAGTTATTGCAACCTATGTGATCCAGGCAGACCCCATATTGCCAAGTGGCTGCACTAGAAGCTTCTTATCATATCGCATCTCAAATCCCTTTATTCCTGGGTAGCTTTCCACAAGTGAGATACTCATGGTAAACCATAGAAATGGGCCTTATGTAACCACTCAACATAAACCATTCCTTCCATTCCACCCAGGTGATTCATTCACTTAGTTGTTTTATTAAACAAAACACAAGTCCAAAGCCATAGAAATATTTTCTCATAGCATTATTATATAACCACCCTTGGTTGCTACTAGCTAGGCTAATCATGGCATTGACAAGAATATTAACTTAGAAATTTCTAGCAATTCTACAACTACTAGGATTTCCCAAGCATTGCATATAGACCAAAATATTCATGCAAGGCTAGCAAAATATTTCTAATGCATAGTTGAAAAACATAGGAATAAATCATGAAGCACCACTTGCCTTGGTAGTTTGGAGAGTAGCTACAATCCTCACAATCACAATCACTATTTGCACCAAAATCTACACATAAAATAATGGCACAAAATCACATACACAAATAATACAAGAAAAAATACATGAATGTATGCAATATGCCATGTGATGATTTTCTACACCAAACAAGACAAGTGCACTATACTGAATCATAAACAAGTACAAAACAAGCTAAATAAACTTTATTTGAATAGCAAAACATTTTCCAAATAATTACTATACTCAATTTATGCCTAAAAATGTTTCTGCAAAAACAACTATTTTAACAGAGGCAAAATATTAAACACATTACATAAATGGAAATGATTTTCTCTCCTGATTCCATTGATATAAAATTTTTCAAATTTGGACGTGGGAATCAAAATTTATGAATTAAACAAGTTTAACCAACTAATTGATCTAATTCAAATTTTTAAAACGAAGAACATGCCACGCGGCCGCATCTGATTGGACTATACCGATTCGCGCGGATCACACTCACGCACCGTCAGATCTAACTAAAACGCACGGCTCAGATCTGCCCGTACCTCTTCGCCTGGCTTCTAATCTAAACCGTTGGATCTAGATCCAGCGGATCTAATTGTTTTGACCACAACCTGGCAGCGCAAATGGCCAGCACGGCGGCGACGGCTCTGCCGGCGATGGATCGGCGAATCTAGCGAGGGCTGGGGACAATGGTGATGCTTACCAGACTCGCACGCACACGAGGTAGCTCAACATGGTCGTCGTGGGGACGGGGGCGTGCTGCTGTGGCCGTGGAAGCTCGTCGGGCTTAGGTGGACGGCGACGTTGGTGACGTTCTGATCCGCCCTAACACAAATGGAAGGCATCAGCGCGTGCACATCATTCAGGCGAACATGATAGGGTCAACGGGAAGGCACGGGGCGGTCGAACCTCACCGAAATTCTTTCTTGGAGTTGGAGAGGGCGTCGGGAGCTTGCGGTGCTCGACGGAGTCGATGCTCTGGTGCAAAATAAAGCAAACGGCGAGCGTCAGGAGATGCGCAAAGTGATAGAGGACAAGCTTGCATGAACCAGAGAGCGAGGCACGCACGAGGCTTACCGTGATGGCTCGCCGAGTGGTTCGGGATAGCGGCGGTGCGAGCTCGATTGTGGACAGCCTAGCGGCGCTCTGTGGCTTGTGAGTGAGGGGAAATGAGCAGCGAGGGAGGGGATCTTATTGCCGAAGCAGGGGCCGAGATTGCTCTCGCATTCATCGTCAATTAAGTGGATTAACATTGCGGCAGTGAAGGGGGAAGAAACGGGCGGCGACGGCGTCTACGCACGGGATTTGGGGAAGAAGGAGCTGATGTGGAGAAGGTCCACCAGTCAGAGTCTGTTTAGGTAGCGCGGGGGCGGTGAGAAAAACAGGGATAGAGGGAATTCTCGGGTGGAATGGCTAGTGGGCTGCTTATGCTATCGGGCTCAAATCCTAGCGCCGGCCTTTTTCCATTTCTCTTATATTTTTCTTTTTCTGACTGAATTTCCAGGAATCAAATTCAAACAAATTCAAAGCAATTCAAATTCAAATCTTTTCTGGATTTTTTGTAGAGTGTATCCTTCATATTTTTGTGCATAAAACCATGTGGTCTCTCTGTACTTGTTGGTCCCTTTGAAATAAACAAAATAAACAGTGACCTGGCACTTGATATGAATAAGTTTTGAAAATGGTTTTAAAACCATATCTATTTTGTAAATTTTGGTCCAGGCACTAACATTCAACCAAAACAACAAGAGAGCAAGCAAAGCTTGGTTAAAACAAATAAACTCCTCAGTGGAGAGTGGCAATAGATTAATAGTTCCTCACATAAAATAATGAGCATCAGACGCTCCTGTTTTTGAATTGGTTTTGAAATGGAACCCTAAATTCTCATGGATGATATGCATGAGTTTTGAAACATGATTTTAGGGATATTACAAATCTAACCCCCTTAAGGTGAATCTCGCCCTTGATATTCGGATTGGCTAGCAAATAGGTGAGGGTGGTCTTTCCGAAGATCATCTTCTCTTTCCCATGTTGCTTCTTCTTCGGAATGATGGTTCCATTGAACTTTGCAGAATTTGATAGTCTTAGTCCGAGTAACTCTTTCTGCAGTCTCAAGAATCTTGATAGGTTTTTCCTCATAGGTGATATCACTTTCCAACTGAACCTCCTCCAAAGGTATAGTATCCTTCAAAGAAGTCTCTTCCATCTCTGGATGGCATTTCTTAAGCTGACTCACATGAAATACATTGTGAACAGCAAACAATGACTCTAGCAATTCAATCTCATAAGCTACTTCTCCTTTACGACTTAGAATCTTGAATGGTCCAACATATCTTGGGGCCAATTTACCTTTGACACCAAATCTCTTTACTCCACGAAGTGGTGACACTCTAAGATAAGCTCTATCACCTACTTCATAGGTGACCTCTCTATGCTTAGGATCTGCGTAGCTTTTCTGTCGGGACTGTGCTATCTTTAATTTGTACTTAACTAGCTTGACTTTCTCTTCAGCCTCTTTGATTAGTTATGGTCCGAACAAACTTCTTTCTCCCACAGCATTCCATAGCAATGGGGTGGTACACTTCCTCCCATAGAGAAACTCAAATGGTGCCATCTCAATACTGGCTTGATAGCTGTTATTGTAAGAGAATTCTGCGTAAGGCAGACTTTCATCCCAACTGGCTCCATAGTCTAGGGCACATTCCCTCAACATATCTTCAAGAATCTTATTAGTCCTTTCTGTCTGTCCATCAGTTTGGGGGTGAAAAGTAGTGCTGAATTCCAACCTCATTCCCAATGACTCATGTAGTTGCCTCCAAAAATGAGAAGTAAATTGAGTTCCCCTATCAGACACAATACTCTTGGGTACTCCATGTAGACATACAATTCTACTCATATAGATCTTGGCTAACTTAGCACTTGTGTAAGTTGTCTTCACGGGTATGAAATGAGGCACTTGAGTTAATCGATCCACTACTACCCAAATAGAATCATATCCTGACTTGGTCCTTGGCAATCCGGTGATGAAATCCATGCCAATCTTATCCCACTTCCAATCAGGAATAGGTAGTGGTTGTAACAATCCTGCTGGTTTCTGGTGTTCTGCCTTCACTCTACTACATACATCACACAAAGCAATATGTTCGGCGATTTCCTTCTTGAGATTATTCCACCAAAATCTTTCTTTCATGTCCATGTACATTTTGGTGTTACTTGGATGAATGGAATATGGTGAGTTGTGTGCTTCTTGTAAAATCAGTTTCCGAAGTTCCGGATCTTGTGGAACACAGATACGTTTTCCATACCATAAAGTACCCTGTTCATCTTCATGGAATCCTTTGGCTTTTCCCTTGCCAATTTTTTCCTTAATCTCTTCAATTTCCTTATCTGTCTTTTGGGCTTCTTTGATCTTGTCCAACAAAGTGGGTTGAACATCCAAAGACATGAGATGTCCCTCCGGCACAATCTCCAATCTGAGATCTCTGAATTGGGCACACAGATCATCAGGCAATTCTCCCTTAGTAAGGCCATTCACAAAAACTTTATGGCTTAGAGCATCCGCTACAACATTTGCTTTACCAGGGTGGTATTGCAGACTCAAATCATAGTCCTTAATGAGTTCTAACCATCTTCTTTGTCTCATGTTAATTTCTTTCTAGGTGAAGATATACTTCAAACTCTTGTGATCTGTGAACACTTCACATCGCTTTCCCAAAAGATAATGTCTCCATGTTTTGAGTGCATGGACAACAGAGGCTAACTCTAAATCATGAGTAGGGTAGTTTACTTCATGAGTTTTGAGTTGTCTCGAGGCATAAGCCACAACTTTCCCTTCTTGCATAAGTATTGCACCTAATCCATGATGAGATGCATCACAATACACTTGGAAATCTTTCTCCAAATATGGCAGACATAAAACTGGTGCTGTCACTAGTCTCTTCTTTAATTCTTGAAAGCTAAGTTCACAGCCCTCAGACAAAGCAAATTTCTTGTCTTTCTTTAGCAACTCAGTCATTAGCTTAGCTACCTTGGAGAAATTCTCGATAAATCTTCTGTAGTATCCTGACAAGCCAAGGAAACTACGAACCTCTTTCACTAACTTAGGAGATTCCCATTCAGTTACAGCTGAAACTTTAGCAGGATCAACTACTACACCATCTCCTGACACAACGTGTCCAAGAAATCCAACTTCATTCAACCAAAACTCACACTTGCTGAATTTGGCATACAGCTTATGCTCTCTAAGCTTCTCAAGTATCAAACGCAAATGTCCTTCATGCTCTACTTTGCTCTTGGAGTAGATCAAAATGTCATCAATGAATACGACAACAAATTTGTCAAGGAACTCCATGAACACCTTGTTCATCATGTTCATGAAATAAGCTGGTGCATTGGTCAAACCAAAAGGCATCACGGTATAATCATACAATCCATACCTAGTGGTGAAAGCTGTCTTAGGTATGTCTTGTTCCCTTATCTTGAGCTGGAAATAACCTGACCGGAGATCAATCTTTGAGAACACACAAGCTCCTTCTAACTGATCAAATAAGTCATTGATTCTAGGCAGAGGGTATTTGTTCTTGATAGTCACCTCATTGAGTGAACGGTAACCTATGCATAACCTTTGACTTCTGTCTTTCTTTTCCACAAACAAAACTGGTGCTCCCCAAGATGAAGAACTTGGTTGGGTGAAACCTTTCTACAACTGTTCTCCAAGTTGCTTCTTGAGTTCTTTCAACTCATCAACTGACATCTTGTACGGTCTCTTTGCTATTGGTCCGGAACCTGGTAGCAAATCGATCAAAAATTCCAAATCTCTATCTGGTGGCATTCCTAGCAATTCTTCCGGAAACACATCTGGATATTCACTTACAATTGGCACACTGTCCATGCTAACCCCCTTAAGGGAATTTAGCTTACTCCTTTTCGATTCAAAGTTGGTCTTGAATCTGATCCTTTTGTTTTCTGGAGTTGTGACTGAAACAGTATGGTTGGCACAATCTATCACTCCCTTGTGCTTAGTCATCCAGTCCATTCCCAAAATAACATCCAACCCTTGGGAGTTTAGGATTATCAAGTTAACGGGAAACTTATACTTCCCAAACTCTATGACTAGATCATGACATCCTGAATTCACTATCATTTCTCTGCCAAGAGAACTTACTTTTATAGGACACCCAATAGTTTCTACCGGTAGTTCATTTCTTTCAACAAATTCTCTTGATATGAATGAATGAGATGCACCAGTATCAAAGAGAACAAATGCTGGAACAGAATTGAGTTTGAACTTACCAAAGCAAAGATCGTGTTCCTCATAGATTTCCTCCACATTGATGTGGTTCACTTGTCCCTTTTGAAAAGGGTTGGGCTTGTTGGGTCCTTCAACTTTCTTTTCTGGGAATTCATTTGCATAATGCCCCATCTTCTTGCACTTGAAACATTCAACCTGGCTAAGATCCTTCTTGACAGGCTGGCTTCCACTGCCACTTCCACTTCCATTGTGGTGGCTCTTATATCCACCCTTGTGATTCTTGTACTTATCGTTGTCATGACTACGGTGGTGCTTGTTGTCATGATAACGGTTGTGGTTGTGGTGCTTGTTGAACTTCCCATGCTTGTGGGATCCAGAACTCCCACTATCATCATAATGGGAACGTTTGTGAGATGATCCCGACCTGTGTTTGTCAGAGTGCTTTCTCTTCCTGCTTTCAACTTATTTCATCTTGCTCTCCAAAATAGCAGCCTTGTCACAAAGAGACTGGTATGTGGGAACATAGGCCACAGCTAACTACATGTTCAATTCATCATTCAACCCTTCAAGGAACTTTTCCTTCCTCTTAGCATCAGTGTCAACTTCATCCGGTGCATATCGCGCCAGATTGTTGAACTCCTCAATATATTCAGCCACGCTGCGGTGGCACTGCTTCAAGTTATGGAACTCTTTCTTCTTCAAACTCATCACTCCGGATGAGATGTGAGCGGTACGGAATCCATCTTCAAAGATAGCCCATGTCACACCCACGATGGGAGTGGTGATCTGGAAGTTATCCCACCAAGTGGCTGCTGGTCCTTCCAACAAGTGTGCTGCAAATCTGACCTTCTCTTCATCAGTACAGCCAACAGTTACCAAGTCCTTGTTCACATAGCGTAGCCAATCATTGGCCACCATAGGATCAGTAGTTCCTGAGAACTTTGCTGGCCTCAGTTTTAAGAACCTGGTAAGCATGTCAAAACCCGGTGGGTTGTTCAGATTGTTGTTGTTGTTATTATTATTATTATTATTATTGTTGTTGTTGTTCTGATTCTGGATGAACGTGGTCATCATTTGCATCAACTGAGTCTGAGCTATCATCATTTGCTGCATCTCAAGGGTGATGTTGTTGTTGTTGGGGTTGGGATTGGCATGTCGGGGAGGCATCTGTGATTTTCAATAAGGATAAGAATGAGATACCCATAGATGCTAACATGCACAACACATCACATAACAACACAATCATGCATCGAATAAGTAAAAGTTCAACAACACAGACAACAAGTTTTTGGAAAAGTAAACACACAAATTAGCAAGCCATCCACATGTTGGATGGTCATTGCGACTCAATAATCAAAAGTATGATAAATAAATGGTAAATGAGTAGTCATCACTACTCCTCTGCATCAACCTCTTCATCAACAAGTGTAAGACATGCATTCTCCATAGCGGTCTTGTATTCCTCAACATTGGTGGTCAAGGTCTCTACTTTGGCTTTGAGAGCCCTCTTCTGTGCACGAAGCCTCTCAATCACACCTTGCTGATGCTCTAGCTCGAAGTCCTTGGCCTCTAGTTCTGCAGTCATGTCTCGAATCCTCTTGTTCCTATCTTGGACTCTCTTCTCTTGACTCTTGAACTTTCTATCCTGACTCTCAAACTTGGCCTCCATTTCTTTGACTATCTCATCTTGCTCCGCGAAGAGCTTGTCCTTCTCACGAAGATGCACCTGGAGTTCGTCATTGCTGAACATGACGTTGGTCCTATCAGTATCTAGGTGCCTAAGAAGAACCTCTAAGTCCTGGAGGTATAGACGAATCGGCTCTGCCGTCTCTCTCGAAGCATCCTCGAAGTCAATGGCCTCACCATCCTCATCACGTCTACCGAAGGCGTGGAAGTGAGTACCTCTAATCTCTCGAGAGTTTCTCCCTAGTAAACGCCCAAGCAAATCCTGCATGACTACCTCTAGGCCTCTCTCCTTGTCATCATGCATGAGCTTGAAGATGATTGCCTCCATGGTAGGCTCAGTCTGGCGTCCTGTCTGATTAACCTTGAAGCCCCAAAGGTCTTTCCTCTCAAACTTGGTGAGGGGAAGCATCATGATGTTAGGAAGTGGGATATTGAGCAAACTAGTGAGCTCAATAATGCGAGTGCCAAAACGAGTTTCCTTGAACTCTTCAGCCGTGCTGATAGTAACATTAGGCATCTATTTAATAAGATAGAAAAAGTTAGAATCAACACAAATTTAAGATAAATCACAAGACAAGGCATCACATGCATATCTTTGGAAATCAAAACACACAAGTCATGGCATACATGGATCCATTACAAACAACCAAGGTTCAACTAACGTAGTACATTACAATCCCATCTCACTTGCCAAGTTGGCTAACAGGGCATCCCTAGAGGCAATCTGTCTAACTATATCACATGACTCCATTGTTAAGTCTATGATGTCCTTCCTTAAGCTTTGGTTGGTAGCCTCTAACTCTTGGGTATGCTTCTTTTCTTCCCTAAGGTCATTTGGGTGTTGAGCATTCTGCACTTGATTCTATCACCAAGTTCTTTGATGGCCTTCCAAGCTGCATCCCTTGCTGAATCAAAGAATGTAGTGTGCATCACTGAGTTGGTGACCATGCAGAATCCTGAGTCCTTGTGGTTGTCTTCCTTGTTTTTATACAAGTGAAGTTGCACCCACCAGTACTCAACTCCTTCATCCATCACAGGAAAACCTTTGTACACAGCTGCACCATGTATTCCCATGGCAACCATGAGGTCCTTGAGAGTCTTGGGGAATTTTGTCTCACACTCCAAAGTCATAGTCATGAGTGGTCCCTTCCTCATGGCTTCGTTGATGGAGTTCATCTACAAATAGAGATGAGAAGGAAGATTAGAATAGTTTACGAGAAGAAAAGACAAGTGTGGAAGTTGTTAAATTTTTTCCTTAGTGGTTTCCAATCCTAGGGTCATAATCCTACAGGCAACACAGTGCTATGATACCATCTGTAAGACCCCGCCCTTTATAAAGGTAAGGATCCCTGTGATTGCAATGCTAGTCCCTGGATCAATGCTAGCATCCACAGTTTAAGATGAAGTACACAGAAACAAAGGTCATTATTACATATCATTCCAGAGACAAGCATAGTCTTTTACAAGCTCCATGGCCACAGGCCTAATACAAGAGTTCAAATATATAATAAGATAAATAAGTCTTCATCTTCATGTGCCACAAGCAAGCATGTTGAGTGTAGACTCATAACCCCTAATCACCATCAGAGTAACCTGCAACATCACAAGTTACAGCCACAGTGGGTCAATACATTGGAATAGTATTGGCAAGTGATACCTTAGTAGAATATTGGTAGACTAGATACTATATGCATTTTGGCTAAGTGTAGCTTAGGCTTTCTTTGCTCAAAATAGGTTTTACCTATCAGTTGAAATCACTAAGTTTTTCTTTGACAAAAACTTTCCAAGGAACCACCAATAGAAATTGGGGAACCTTCACCCTTGTTCAACCACAAGTTTTTACATAGAAATTGGGCTGAGGAGATTCTTGATAGCTTACATGTCTTGATGCTCAAGTTGTCCAATACCAGGTACATGGCTAAGTACTTAGATTCTTCCATCTGCAGAGGTTGTGCACTTTGCCCACAAGACTTGATTTTCACCAAGACAGGACCTTTCAGAAGCCTTCCCTTAGACCAAATGGACGCGTTCCAACCTATCATCCCACTACCACCAACTGTCCAAATGGCTAAGTTATTGCAACCTATGTGATCCAGGCAGACCCCATATTGCCAAGTGGCTGCACTAGAAGCTTCTTATCATATCGCATCTCAAATCCCTTTATTCCTGGGTAGCTTTCCACAAGTGAGATACACATGGTAAACCATAGAAATGGGCCTTATGTAACCACTCAACATAAACCATTCCTTCCATTCCACCCAGGTGATTCATTCACTTAGTTGTTTTATTAAACAAAACACAAGTCCAAAGACATAGAAATATTTTCTCATAGCATTATTATATAACCACCCTTGGTTGCTACTAGCTAGGCTAAGCATGGCATTGACAAGAATATTAACTTAGAAATTTCTAGCAATTCTACAACTACTAGGATTTCCCAAGCATTGCATATAGACCAAAATATTCATGCAAGGCTAGCAAAATATTTCTAATGCATAGTTGAAAAACATAGGAATAAATCATGAAGCACCACTTGCCTTGGTAGTTTGGAGAGTAGCTACAATCCTCACAATCACAATCACTATTTGCACCAAAATCTACACATAAAATAATGGCACAAAATCACATACACAAATAATACAAGAAAAAATACATGAATGTATGCAATATGCCATGTGATGATTTTCTACACCAAACAAGACAAGTGCACTATACTGAATCATAAACAAGTACAAAACAAGCTAAATAAACTTTATTTGAATAGCAAAACATTTCCCAAATAATTACTATACTCAATTTATGCCTACAAATGTTTCTGCAAAAACAACTATTTTAACAGAGGTAAAATATTAAACACATTACATAAATGGAAAGGATTTTCTCTCCTGATTCCATTGATATAAAATTTGTCAAATTTGGACGTGGGAATCAAAAGTTATGAATTAAACAAGTTTAACCAACTAACTGATCTAATTCAAATTTTTAGAATGAAGAACATGCCACGCGGCCGCATCTGATTGGACTATACCGAGTCGCGCGGATCACACTCACGCAGCGTCAGATCTAACTAAAACGCACAGCTCAGATCTTCCCGTACCTCTTCGCCTAGCTTCTAATCTAAACCGCTGGATCTAGATCCAGCGGATCTAATCGTTTTGACCACAACCCGGCAGCGCAAATGGCCAGAACGGTGGCGACGGCTCTTCCGGCGATGGATCGGCGAATCTAGCGAGGGCTAGGGATAGTGGTGATGCTTACGCACGCGCACACGCAGGAAGCTCACGGTCGTGGTGGTCGTGGGGGCGGTGTTGTGGCGTGGAAGCTCGTCGGAGTCGGGGACAACGTCGGGCTTAGGTGGACGGCAACGTTGGTGACGTTCTGATCCGCCCTAACACAAACGGAAGGCATCAGCGTGTGCACATCATTCAGGCGAACATGATAGGGTCAAGGGGAAGGCACGGGGCGGTCGAACCTCACCGAAATTCTTTGTCGGAGTTGGAGACGGCGTTAGGAGCTTGCGGTGCTCGACGGAATCGATGCTCTAGTGCGAAATAAAGCAAACGGCGAGCGTCAGGAGATGCGCAAAGTGATAGCGGACAAGCTTGCATGAACCAAAGAGCAAGGCGCGCACGAGGCTTACCGTGATGGCTCGCCGGAGTGGTTCGGGACAGCGGCGGTGCAAGCTTGATTATGGACAGCCTAGCGACGCTCTGTGGTTGGTGAGTGAGGGGAAATGAGCAGCGAGGGGAGGGGATCTTATAGCCGGAGCAGGGGCGGATATTGAGCTTGCATTCATCGTCAATTAAGTGGATTAACATCGCGGCAGTGAAGGGGGAAGAAACGGGTGGCGACGGCGTCTGCGCGCGGGATTTGGGGAAGAAGGAGCTGACATGGAGAAGGTCCACCAGTCAGTGTCTGTTTAGGTAGCACGGGGGCGGTGAGAAAAACAGGTAGAGAGGGAATTCCCGGGTGGGCTGGCTAGTGGGCTGCTTCTGCTGTTGGGCTCAAATGCTAGCGCTGGCCTTTTTCCATTTCTCTTATCTTTTTCTTTTTCTGACTAAATTTCCAGGAATCAAATTCAAACAAATTCAAAGCAATTCGAATTCAAATCTTTTCTGGATTTTTTGTAGAGTGTATCCTTCATATTTTTGTGCACAAAACCATGTGGTCTCTCTGTACTTGCTTGGTCCCTTTGAGATAAACAAAATAAACAGTGACCTAGCACTTGATATGAATAAGTTTTGAAAATGGTTTTAAAACCATATCTATTTTGTAAATTTTGGTCTAGGCACTAACATTCAACCAAAACAACAAGAGAGCAAGCAAAGCTTGGTTAAAACAAATAAGCTCCTCAATTGAGAGTGGCAATAGATTAATAGTTGCTCACATAAAATAATGAGCATCAGATGCTCCTGTTTTTGAATTGGTTTTGAAATGGAACCCTAAATGCTCATGGATGCATGGATGATATGCATGAGTTTTGAAACATGATTTTAGGGATGTTATATTTAAACCAGTCAAAACTAAGGATCATATAAAGTTAAATAAATAACAGACTAGTGATATTTTGAATAGGGCTTGCATGGAATTTTACTAGTGATATATTTTGAATAGGGCTTGCATGGAATTTTACTAAGTATATATACTATGCTATGCATCGGGAAATCCTAGTAGTTGTAGTCTTAGTAGAATTTTCTCTAAGTTAAGGAACTTGTTATGTTATCATTCTTAGCCTAGCCAGTAGCAAACAAGGGTGGAATATTCATACTATGAAATTTTGCTAATTCTATGACTTGTGTTTTTGACTAATAAAACAACTAAGTGAATGAAGGTGGAATGATATGATGGTTTTATGTTGAGTGGTTACACAAGGCCCATGTCTATGGTTTACCTTGTGTATCACACTTGTGGAAAGCCACCCAGGAACAAAGGGATTTGAGATGTTTAGTGTTGAGAAGCTTCTAGTGCATCCTAGTAGTCTCGTCTCAATGCATGTCGAGTCTTGTGGGGAAAGTGCACCACCTCTCGAGAGGGTAAAACCTAAGTACTTAGCCGTATCCCCGGCAACAGACAATTTGAGCATCAATGTGACACCACTGGGATCAGGGCTAAACAAATCCAAGAACTCCATCTGAAATAAGCTTAAACTTGAGCTCGAGAGTATCCAGTGAAGAATCGGTAACACGATAGTGACCCTACGACACAAAAATTTATTACAGCAAGATCATAACTGAGCAGAGAACCAAATTATTACAAGCAGAGGTCACTGACCACAAACATCAAACAACGGAAGGCAAATTATGCTATTAAGTATAGCAAACTTAACAAATGGCCTAAGAGGCCTAAAGCATAACGATGACGTCCTAGCCCATAGATTCCAGGCTGCCGGCCGGGAACCCCAAGCTACTCGTCGATGTCAATGTAGTACGGAACTCGTCTTCAGGTGAATACTTACTCTTCCAAAAGTATCAAAAAAGCAAGGGTGAGTACAGGGTGTAGTCCGCAAGACTTATGGCTGGTGGAGTTGTTTTGCATAAAGCCATCTTTCGTTTATTAAACAAGAGGGAGAAGAAGCTCGTCTATTCAGAGTATTTTAAAAGGGGATAAGGGAGCGACATCTCCAAAAATATTGATCGTCATCTTTTGATATCCACCGAATCATCATCATCTACCAACTAGGATCACCCCCTCGTACCCATGAGGAAGCATCCTTAAGCACACGTTGATCTGCCAAGTTTTACGATTAGGTTCATGTTCTCTAGGATCTTGAGTCCGGTCGCCAAGTCGTTCATAACCGTGAACATGGCTTTTCGAAAAGATTATGACCCTGCAGGGGTGTACAACTTTACCCACACGTACTAACCTTCTCTTAATGCCACTAGATAATCCCTCTTCTTTGGAAGGCCGGCATAGGGTGGTTAGACCCGAACTTTACCTTGCTTTCGCCGAGACCAAGAGTCACACAATAAGTATGGTTCCGCCGTAAGGGGACAAATCCCGAAGCCGGTACTTAAAGATGTGAGGCGAGGTTGGTTTACCAGGGCGCTATCTACCCCAAGCAACCTCGACCACGCTTACCTACCTGTTATGAATGCACCAACTTCACCCTGCAAATATTTCAAAAGATTTTCTATGCATATGTCGAATGGAATGCCCGAACTATGTGACTCATGGAATCTAATAGGCAAGTTAGTTGCTCGTGAGGTTGTCCAGGCCCCATGTGGTTGCACGCTCGTCTTGGTACCAAAGGCAAGAACTCAGGTCCTAGTGGTGGCGAGCATGGGACTAGAAAAACCACATCCCACTGTGGCCTCCCATACAAGCCTTAGCATGTTTAACTATATCACCTCTGATATCATCTCATCACGTTCTCTTGTCATACTAGATTCTCTGCATCTGATACATCATCTGGATGGACCAGACTCAATAGCTATCCATGGCTAAGCAGACACATATAATAGCTCTAGCAGTGCACACAAGCCAAACCTAGTTATGCTAGGAGTAGTGGGTTAGGTAATATAAGCAAAAATAGAGTAATGCAATAGATAGGATACTCTATCTATCGATAAAAGACCACAGTAGAATCGTATGCATCATGGCAGAACTGAAATGCTTTCGAAATCATAGGATTATATCATGGTGGGGCTATGCTTGCCTTTGACAGTTGATAACCGATAAGCAGATCTTCGGGATCCTTGTACTTGACTTGGTTATAGTTGGTCAAGTATTGTTCGTCGATCTTGGATCTTCGATGGTGTTTTCCTCCGGCTTCGATCTCGATCTCAATATTGTATTCTACCGGGAAGAACCAAACACCAGAAAGAAAGGGAAATAATCAACAATGGCATCGATGCAATGCTCAAGCAAGGATGATGATATGACAAGTTGAATTGCATTGGAAATTAACCGTAAAACATGCTCGACCATTTAATGGGGGTTCCGATGGGTACAAACCCTAACTCGGGAAAACTCCGGAGTATATGAGAGGGGTTACTATGTTCTTCTAAGTTGTCATTTAAGTTGTTGAACAATGCATTATGATAGCTTAAAGAGGTAGCTCTCATTTTTCCGAACATTTTGATATATTATACATATTTTCTGATTTATAATGAATTAGTTATTGAATTTACAAGTTTTATTCAAATTCTGGATTTATTAAATCAATTAAAAGGGTTTATTGCGTCACTGTGACATCAGCAAGGGGGGTTAAAGTTTTTGCACCGCTACTGAGCCTAGCCATCGTGACTGACCAGTGGGGTACTGGCCACCTCAGCACGCCACGCAAGCAAGAGGGACCGGGGGGCTGGTTGTTATTTCCCACCTAGGCAGAAGCTAGTCGCTGCGGCTGCCAGGTGGGGTCTGGGCCATGTTGGCAATCCACGTAGGCGCCACACGGGCGCCACATCGGCCTCGCCGGAGAACGGCCAGACGGCTGTGGGGACGATGCTAGGAGGCGATCTAGGAAACGCGAAAGGGCGGGTTCGAACGGGCGTCGCGCGAGGAGCCTAACTACGGCGGCGCTGCTGGTTTTGGGTCACCAGAGACGTGGCTATGGCGAGCGGCGGCGGCAGCACTTGCAGGCAACCATCGGCGGAGCAAAACAGGAAGCAAGGAAGGGAGCAGAGGGCACCAGGAGAATCACCAGCTCACCGTGAAGCTCACAGAGCGGTCGGCGAGGAGAGGGGTGGATGGAAACAACGGCTAGGACGACGGTGAGCTCGTCGGAGGCCGGGAAGACAACTTCGATTGCAAGCGACAGAGACCTTCTCGGCTCGATTCCTTCTGCGAGGAGCACCAGCGCGACGAGACGGAACTCGTGGGCTCACTGGCGAGGCTCGGGGCGGCTTGAGACGGTGGTGAACAACGGGGTCCGACGGGTTTAGGGTTTCGGGCTCCAGAGGAACGACGGAGAGAGAGCAAGCGGGGAGAGGAGAAGGCCAGGGAGAGGGGAGAGGCGTGCGGCTCGCTCTTATCCTCATGAGCATCGGCGGGGTGCATCACGGCGGCGGGGCAGCATCGGGCGGTCGCGGCGGCTATAGGCAGCTGCTTCGCGTCGCCTGCGAAGACGATGACGAGGATGGGGGCCGAAGCGGTTTGGGGCCGCGGTTGGGCTGCAGACGGGCCAATGGTGGGCTGGACTGAGTGGCAGGGAGAAGAGAGAGAGAGGCAGCTGGGCCGGCCTGGCTGGCTTCTGTTGCCTATTTTTTTTAGAAACATTTTTCTATTTCCTGTTTTTAGATTTCTCTCTTTTGTAAATGATTTGAAATCTGTTTTGGCATATTTCAAAAATACTAGAGGCCTTTATAAAATATTCAAAATACTGAGGGACCCCTTTAATCAATTTGGGCTCCTTTAATTTTATGATTTAATATACAAAACCATTTTAGATGGTTTTAAAGAGAAAAGGGAAACAGGGGTTTAGGGTTTTCAATTTGTTTCTTATTGCATGCACAATTTAAGAAGATGATGCTCATGAATGCACAATCAAAAACCCTAATTAGAATTTAACTAAAACTGGGGTGTTACAACTCTATCCCCCTTACGAGAATCCTGACCCGAGATTCCAAAGGTAGGAAAGGTGACAGAAATAGAAAGAAACAGGGTCACTCTAAGAATAAGAGGGAAACACACTAAACAACACAGAGTATCTCATGGTCAACTCATGGATGGAGTGTTTAGAAATAACTCTGAGATGATGAGCATGAAACACACCAAGGTAACAGAGGAAACAAGAGGAGATGGTTTCAAGTTGTTACACAACTGGTCTTCATAAGGATTGAGACCATGTAGCTTAAAGGAGATTTTGAAGCTTCTAAAGAGGAAAGCTTCAACAGAAAGAACATAACAAAATACTTTGATAGGGAACCTCTACTAAACGACTTAAGAAGAGATTTTAGGTTCAGAGATATGGATCAACAAAACCAAGCCGTTGAACTACTTTTGACACAGAAGGGTCACTTTTTCGTTCAACAGAAGGCCAACACAGAAAGGTTGTTTTGGTGGGGAGGATTCATAAGAGTCATAAGGAACATGTAGCAAGAGGAACTACATATTACCAAAATCGTAGTCACTCCTGAAACATGGTTGAGAAAGCAAAGGAAACTTCTTTATTCATCCAGGTATACCAAAATCTTTGCCAAATATTATGGTATCACTTTACACCACTATATGATTTGTAAGAAGATTCCTGATAACACGAGAAGAAAGAAACTTCATTATCAGACTTCAATTACTTGGAACAACAAGATTCTTGCTAACATATAGGGTCTGGAGGATTGACCGAGAGACATTTAGCAACACTACTTTAAACGTTCTCCTTGATGTTCGAGAAATCAAACATCAAATAAAGGTCGAACTTTGGATACAAAGGAAACCATAAGCACAACTCCTATAATGGATTATAGAAGAAGCCTCATGAAGAGTGGTTGATATTGCTAAATCAAAAGAATATGACACGAGGTCTTTCTGGCTAAGTGTGTCAACCGTTACATCAATCTTGCCAGATTTACCAAGAGACCTATGTCAAAACCTTGAGGAGCACCAACCATCATTGCTGCTTGAGATTCAGCTTTGGTTAAGTGAAATGATACTTCAGACTCAACATGTCCGAATACAAAATTTGAAACATTTACCGCAAAGATAAAGTTACTAGATTCTCAAGACAGGGACTACAATGTCAAGATCCAAAAGAAGGAGCTAAATTTTTAGACCCATGTATTAGCAACTTGTCGAAAGACAGCTGCACACACATAAGGTACCGACAATAAAACACACATGTATCCTTTAAGGAGGGAGAAAACTCTTCTCGAATCCACGACGACATCTTTCAACAATTGCACGTGAACCAGAGAGGGTTACTTATATCATCTAGAACACAAACTTCGAGATGACTCAAGGATGGTTCTCAAAAATTTGCAACATTGATATATTCCATATGAATCTAATCTAGCATGGAGAAGATAAATATGTCATTGATGGGTTCAATAACAAAATTTATCGAAACACACCAAGAAGATGGACGCATATGTCATATGAACAAGGCAAAAGTATTGGTCAGACCAAAGAAAATGAAGAGGTACTCAAGTGAAACATCACAAGTAGAAACACCATCAAGATAGTCCCTGGAACTAAGTTTGATTTGATGATAACCCAAATCAAATGAAAAGAGGGGAAGATAACATATCCACGAAGGAAATACTATCTTTCTTCAGCACGAACAAAACTAGATATCCCTTTAAGGAGGAACTGGGTCAGATAAAACTTTTGTCTTACAACTCTCCAAGTTGTTGTTTAAGCTCAACCAACTAGTTCAGGGGTATCCAGCACAGATCCTTAGAGAAAAGGGTAGTTCAAAGAACTTGCTTGCTCAAGAACTTGACAACACGGTCATGTGGCAACATGGCGATACTTCTAGTAGACATCTAGAATATCACGAACCACCGATATGTCACTTAGTTCGAGAGGAAACTTGCTTTGTAAGGCAAAAGACATAGTCTCAGAGTTTTGGCATCAACCTAACTCTTTGACTGAGGAGAGCGTACCAGAATAGCGGACTTGGTAGAACAATCAAACTTCGCTTAGTGATAGGGTTAACCAATCACGCTAAGAATGACTCAATTTCCTTGGAGGTCAAAACAATAATAATTGCTAAAAATCTTAGATGGCCACATTATTATGCACACGCATCATTCACGAGCATGAAAGCTCGAGGAAGGGTGGGTAAATATGTGTAAGAGCATCACTGCATTAAGAGTCATAAAACTCAGCACGACCTCTTAGTATAAAAGAGTGTGATACTTTAAGGTAGAACAAACAGAATCTGATCAATGATTCTTAATCTGCGGATTACAGCACTTTGACCTAGTCCTTGATATGACGAGGTACTGGAGTTTGTTTCTCCTGACATCCCGAAATGGTTCGTCATGACAGACCACAAGAGTATCTTACATCGGAAGACACCGATGCACATTTACTACTTGGCTACCAACTGGTAGAAAAAGGTCGGAAAACAACAAGGGAAAAGGAAACATGCTCAAGATGGAATCCCGAGATGTGGATGCATAAGTTAACAATCTTCCAAAAACCAATGCATAGAAGAGGTAAGGTGTTGCAGAGTCACGAATATAGATGCGAGACTCTCGAGGAGTACTCTTGTCGTGATTTATTTGGTTCCATTAAAGAACATCTGCCATAGCTAGTGGTAGGGGAAGTCCTTCATTGCCACAATTCAATCGTGATAAAGACCACAGGCTTGAAGGCTAGAATTGTAGTACCAGCCATCCTGAGGTAATGTGTGATTATTAACGACAGGGGTCAAAGGGATGGATCTTGGGTTAAAAGTCAGCTTCATGTACAAGATTCACAACAACAGAATCTAGCACAATTAGTGATTTTAGGTTCAAGTCCAAGGGTTAAAACCCAAAGAAAGGAGTAACTACTACTTGAGTGACATAGTGTACACTACAAGATAGTATTCACGAGGTAGCTTCCAAGAGAAGAAACGACTTCTGAAGTACCCAAGGAAACAAAAAGGAGGCACACGAGGCAAAAGGAAACCTCGAAGCCTGGAATAAAACAATGTGGATCAACAATATAATATTGTGAGTCCAAAAGATAGAGAGATCATGATAGAAAGGAATCTCTCAGATGAACAAGAGCAAAGGGGAACAAGGAATTCACAACACACACAACTCTAAAGAATTCAACACTAGATCAACTAGCTTAGAAACGACATACCAAGAAGGCACCTAAGCTTTGAAATACTAGAAGAGATATCAAAACTTTCCAAAATCAACACCAGATAAGATAACCCAGAGTTAGAGCGAAACTGGATAAGGAGAAAAATAAGCATACTAGAGTTTTCGCAAATACTTTTCATATTTGAAAATAGTTTTCGCAAACACTAGACTCAACATCGACCAATAGCAAGGTTTTCCTACGGTCGGTACTGCTCTGATACCAAGAACTGTGACACCCCCGGGATCAGGGCTAAACAAATCCTAGACCTCCGTCTGAAATAAGCTTAACCTTGAGCTCGACAATATCCGGTGAAGAATCGGTAACACGGCAGTGACCATACGACACAAAAATTTATTACAGCAAGCTCATAGCTGAGCAGAGAACCAAATTATTACAAGCAGAAGTGACTGACCACAAACATCAAACAACGAAAGGCAAATTATGCTATTAAGTATAGCAAACCTAACAAATGGACTAAGAGGACTGAAGCATAACGATGACGTCCCAGCCCATAGATTCCAGGCTACCGGCCGGGAACCCCAAGCTACTCGTCGATGTCGATGTAGTATGGAACTCGTCTTTAGGTGAATACTTACTCTGCCAAAAGTATCAACAAAGCAAGGGTGAGTACAGGGTGTACTCCGCAAGACTTATGGCTGGTGGAGTTGTTTTGCATAAAGCCATCTTTTGTTTATAAAACAAGAGGGAGAAGAAGCTCGTCTATTCAGAGTATTTTAAAAGGGGATAAGGGAGCGACATCTCCGAAAATATTGATCATCATCTTTTGATATCCATCGAATCATCATCATCTACCAACTAGGATCACCCCCTCGTAACCATGAGGAAGCATCCTTAAGCACACGTTGATCTGCCAAGTTTTACGATTAGGTTCATGTTCTCTATGATCTTGAGTCCGGTCGCCAAGTCAAAAGATTTTCTATGCATATGTCGAATGGAACGCCCGAACTATGTGACTCATGGAATCTACTAGGCAAGTTAGTTGCTCGTGAGATTGTCCAAGCCCCGTGTGGTTGCACGCTCGTCTTGGTTCCAAAGGCAAGAACTCAGGTCCTAGTGGTGGCGAGCGTGGGACTAGAAAAACCACATCCCATTGTGGCCTCCCATACAAGACTTAGCATGTTTAACTTATATCATCTCATCATGTTCTCCTGTCATACTAGATTCTCTGCATCTGATACATCATCTGGATGGACCAGACTCAATAGCTATGCATGGCTAAGCAGACACATATAATAGCTCTAGCAGTGCACACAAGCCAAACCTAGTTATGCTAGGAGTAGTGGGTCAGGTAATATAAGCAAAAATAGAGTAATGCAATAGATAGGATACTCTATCTATCGATAAAAGACCACAGTAGAATCGTATGCATCATGGCAGAATTGAAATGCTTTCGAAATCATAGGATTATATCATGGTGGGGCTATGCTTGCCTTTGACAGTTGATAACCGATAAGCAGATCTTCGGGATCCTTGTACTTGACTTGGTTATAGTTGGTCAAGTATTGTTCGTCGATCTTCGATCTTCGATGGTGTTGTCCTCTGGCTTCGATCTCGATCTCGATATCGTATTCTACCGGGAAGAACCAAACACCGGAAAAAAAGGGAAACAATCAACAATGGCATCGATGCAATGCTCAAGCAAGGATGATGATATGACAAGTTGAATTGCATTGGAAATGAACCCTAAAACATGCTCAACCATTTAATGGGGGTTCCGATGGGTACAAACCCTAACTCGGGAAAACTCCGGAGTATATGAGAGGGGTTACTATACTCTTCTAATTATACTTGTCATTTAAGTTGTTGAACAATGCATTATGATATCTTAAAGAGGTAGCTCTCATTTTTCTGAACATTTTGATATATTATACATATTTTCTGATTTATAATGAATTAGTTATTGAATTTACAAGTTTTATTCAAATTCTGGATTTATTAAATCAATTAAAAGGGTTTATTGCGTCACTGTGACATCAGCAGGGGGGGTTAAAGTTTTTGCACCGCTACTTAGCCTAGCCACCGTGACTGACCAGTGGGGTACTGGCCACCTCAGCACGCCACGCAAGCAAGAGGGACCGGGGGGCTGGTTGTTATTTCCCACCTAGGCAGAAGCTAGTCGATGCGGCTGCCAGGTGGGGTCTGGGCCATGTTGGCAATCCACGTAGGCGCCACACGGGTGCCACATCGGCCTCGCTGGAGAACGGTCAGACGGCTGCAGGGACAACGCTAGGAGGCGATCTAGGAAACGCGAAAGGGAGGGTTCGAACGGGCGTCGCGCGAGGAGCCTAACTACGGCGGCGCTGCTGGTTTTGGGTCACCGGAGACGCGGCTATGGCGAGCGGCGGCGGCAGCACTTGCAGGCAACCATCGGCGGAGCAAAATAGGAAGCAAGGAAGGGAGCAGAGGGCACCAGGAGAATCACCAGCTCGCCGTGAAGCTCACAGAGCGGTCGACGAGGAGAGGGGTGGACGGAAACGACGGCTAGGACGACGGCGAGCTCGTCGGAGGCCGGGAATATAACTTCGATTGCGGGTGACAGAGACCTTCTCGGCCCAATTCCTTCTGCGAGCAGCACCAGCACGACGAGGCTGAACTCGTGGGCTCACTGGTGAGGCTCGGGGCGGCTTCAGACGGTGGCGAACGACGGGGTCCGACGGGGTTAGGGTTTCGGGCTCCAGAGGAACAAGGGAGAGAGAGCAAGCGGGGAGAGGATAATGCCAGGGAGAGGGGAGAGGCGTGCGGCTTGCTCTTATCCTTGCGAGCGTCAGCGGTGCGCTTCACGGCGGCGGGGCAGCATCGGGCGGTCGCGGCGGCGATAGGCAGCTGCTTCGCGTCGCCTGTGAAGACGACGACGAGGTTGGGGGCCGAAGCGGTTTGGGGCCGCGGTTGGGCTGCAGACGGGCTGGACTGAGTGGCAGGGAGAAGAGAGAGAGGCAGCTGGGCCGGCCTGGCTGGCTTCTATTGCCTATTTTTTAAGAAACATTTTCTATTTCCTGTTTTTAGATTTCTCTCTTTTGTAGATGATTTGAAATCTGTTTTGGCATATTTCAAAAATACCAGAGGCCTTTATAAAATATTCAAAATACTGAGGGACCCCTTTAATCAATTTGGGCTCCTTTAATTTTATGATTTCATATACAAAACCATTTTAGAAGGTTTTAATGAGAGATTGAAACTGGGGTTTAGGGTTTTCAATTTGTTTCTTATTGCATGCACAATTTAAGAAGATGATGCTCATGAATGCATAATCAAAAACCCTAATTAGAATTTAACTAAAACTGGGGTGTTACAATCAAGGACATTGAAGTTATCAAGGATATCCTCATTCCAATTTATAAGTTAAAAATTTGAGGTTGAACAAGGGTAAAGGTTCACCAATGTCTATTGGTGGTTCCTTGGGAATTTTGACAAACAAAAACTTCGTGTTTTCAACTGATAAGAAAAACCTATTTTGAGCAAAGCAAGCCTAACCTACACTTAGCCAAATTCATATAGATGTTAAATACTACTATTCTACTATGGTATCACTTGCCAATACAATTCCAAATGTATTGACCCACTGTGGCTGTATCTTATGATGTTGTTGGTTACTCTAATGGAGATTAGGGTTGTGAGTCTACACTCAACATGCTTGCCTATGGCACATGAAGATGAAGACTTATAGTTATTTACTTTATGTTATGAACTCTTGTACTAGCCTTTGTCTAATGAGTTGTAAAGACTATGTTATCTTTGGAATGACGATGTAATAACGACCTTTTTATATGTGTACTTCATCTTAAACTGTGGATGCTAGCATTTGATCCAGGGACTAGCATTGCAATTACAGGGGCCTTTACCTTATAAAGGTGGGGTCTTCCAATTTCTAACCTTCCTCCACCACTGTCCATGGTTCAACTCATGGCTATGTATGAGACCAACCGCAACGACAATATGAGGCTCCTAGAAAGGACTGAGCGCAGCACTGCTCAAGCCAAAATAATCAAGTCGGTATAAAGGATTTCATATGTCTCACTCCACCAACCTACAACTATTCCACTTAGCCACTTGATGCGGACTAATGGCTTCTCACCATTGAGCGTAATCTCTAGGTTGGTCATGTTCCACCAGCTAATTGGGTAACTTATGATGCATATCACCTGGAGGGA
This sequence comes from Avena insularis, assembly GCA_023614405.1. Taxonomy (NCBI): domain Eukaryota; kingdom Viridiplantae; phylum Streptophyta; class Magnoliopsida; order Poales; family Poaceae; genus Avena; species Avena insularis. The sequence goes on from CM042689.1 coordinate 150,833,403, forward strand.
GCAACTGGCTCTTGGTGGGAAAATTTCTTGACAATGCAAGATTCTCAAACATGTTGTTACATGGCAAGAGTTCACGAAAGCCTTCCGGCCTATCATATTCCAGAGGGTCTGATGGATCAGAAGAGGGAGGAGTTCCTCAAGCTGAAGTAGGCCACTAGTTCTGTGTGATTACCAACGCAATTTCAATCGTCTTTCGTGCTATGCTAATGAAGAGGTCTCCACTGATGCTAAGAAGCAAGCTATATTTCACAAGGGACTGGATCCTGATGTTAGTTGTCATATCCACCTCATGGAATTTGGTAACTTTCAAACTCTTGTAAATAAGGCTATGAAGGCGGAGAGTGGAAATGTGGAGTATGAAGAAACCCATAAGCGTCCTCAGGAGGGGTACACAAAGGCTGGTTCAAGTAACAATAAGCGTCGTGTCTTCGTACCTTACAGTGCTCTGCCACGTGCTCCTTACAACCCAAGGTCTTCTCGATATGATCCTTGTTCGAATGCTATTCCAAACACTACTAGTGGAACAAACTATCCTACTGCCGGTAATGCATCCGGCCTTATCTATTTCAACTGTTGTCAGCCTAGCCACTATCCAAATGAGTGTCCTCAAAAGAGTTCTGCTAAAAGAGCACCACCACCAAAGAAGTAAGTCTCAAGGTACTGGAAGTGGCTCAGGAAGATCCAAGCGTCATCATGGGTATGGTTCGTATTAATCAAATTCCAGCTAAAGTTTTGTTTGATTCTGGAGCATCGCATTCATTCCTATCACATGCTTTTTCTCAAATGCATGGGATAAGTTTTGTGGGGTTGTCTATTCCTTGTTGGTTCAGTCTCCTGGTTCTAGTTGGCGTTCCACCATGGTTAGTCATGGGAATCTAATTGAAGTTTCCTACCAACTTTTCCCCACTTCTCTTATTGCTCTCAATTCAACTGACATTGACATCATTTTGGGCATGGACTAGTTGTCTCAATATCAAGCGGTCATCGACTGTACAACCAAGTCTATGACTATGACTAGTCCTACTGGCATAAAGTCATGTATTGGACCGTAGGGTCACTATCTCCTTTAGTTGTTTATATTCCTCAAACGGAGTTTTTTGCTCTTGAAGTTCTACCTCCATTGGAGATTCAAGATGTTTCCATGGTATGTGAATTCCCGGATGTCTTTCCTGAAGAGTTTCCTGGCATGCCACCTGATCGAAGTGTGGAGTTTGTCATAGATTTAGTTCCTGGAACTGCTCCTGTTTCTAAAACACCTTATCGTATGGCTCCTCATGAGCTAGTGGAGTTGAACAAGCAAGTAGAGGAGTTAGAACTAAATGGATAAATTCAGCCCAACACATCTTCTTGGGGATGTCCTACCATCGTTGTCAAGAAGTGGGATACCAACATACTGCGTTTGGTTGTGGATTATCGCCCACTTAATGTTGTGACTATCAAGAACAAGTATCGTATCCCTAGGATCAACGGTCTTTTTGATAAGTTAAGTGGTGCCACCTTATTTTCCTAAATGGATTTGATGTCAGGGTATCACCAAATCAAGATCCGAAAGGAAGATATTCCAAAGACTGCTTTCACTACTCATTATGGTCTTTACGAGTACAACATCATGTCCTTTGGTCGTACCAATTCTCCAGACACTTTTATGCGACTTGTGAACTCTGTCTTCATGGTGTGTCTTGACAAATTCGTTGTGGTCTACATCGACGATATTCTGGTCTATGCCAAGACCGAAGAACACGCTGAACATCTACGTTTGGTGTTGAGAAAACTTCGAGAACATCGTCTCTATGACAAGTTTTCCAAATGTGAGTTTTGGTTACAAGAGCTCATATTCCTTGGTCATGTTGTTTCTGCCAAAGGGGTTGCTGTTATTCTAGATAAGGTTCAATATGTCCTCGACTGGTAATCCCTCAAGTCTGTCAAGGATGTTCGAAGCTTCCTTGGATTGGCTAGTTATTACCGTCGGTTCATAGAGAACTTCTCCAAGCTTGTTAAGACGATGACCGATATTCTTAAGAAGGATAAGAAGTTTGAATGGTCTAACAAGGCTAAAGAAAGCTTCCAGGTTTTCAAAACCAAGATAAAAATTGCTCCGGTGCTAGTTCTTCCAGACACTAGCAAAGACTTCATCATCTTATGTGATGCTTCTCACCAAGGTCTCGGATGTGTGTTGATACAAGATGGGCATGTGATGGCTTATCCCTGCCAGCAGTTAAAACCACATGAGAACAGCTACCCAACTCATGATCTTGAGCTTGCAGTTGTGGTGCATGCTCTTAAGCAATGGTGACATTACCTCCTCAGTAGTCATTATGAGTTATACTCAGATCATCAGAGTCTGAAGTATCTTTTCGCACAACCTAATTTGAATCTCAGGCAAAGAATATGGTTGGAACTCATCAAGGACTATGATTTGGGTCTGAACTATCAACCCAGCAAATCCAATGTCGTTGCTGATGCGCTAAGTTGAAAGTCTTACGGCAACAACCTGATGATCAAACAATCTCAACCTTCTCTTCATCAGAAATTTGCTCGATTGAACCTTGAAGTAGTTCCTCATGGATTCCTTTCTACTCTTGAAGTGAAGTCTTCTCTAGAGGATCAAATTAAAGCTGCTCAAAGGCAAGATCCTGAGATTGACACGATTAAAGATAACATTTCTAGAGGAGTTGCTAAATGTTTCTCTATTAACGAATAGGGTCTTCTATATTATGGTACATGTATGGTAATACCGAATGGAAAGGACTTGAAGAAGATAATTCTTACCGAAGCCTTGAATCACCTCTTTCCATCCACCCTGGAGGTACAAAGATATATCGGGATCTTCCTCAAAGATTTTGGTGTCTGGTATTAAGAAAGATATCACTCGTTATGTTGTCGAATGTGACATTTGTCGTTGCGTCAAGGCTGAGCACTAAAGGCACGCTGGTCTCCTGCGACCACATCGGATCCCATAGTGGAAATGGGATGAAGTTGGTATGGATTTTGTTACTGGTCTTCCTAAGACTAAAAAGGGAAATGATGCCATCCGGGTAATTGTTCACTATTTGTCCAAGGTTGCTCACTTCCTACCTGTTTGCGGGGGTATTACTACGAATCAATTGGCAGATCTATACATCTCTCAAATAGTTGTCCTTCATGGGATTCCAAAGAAAATCGTTTCTCAGCGAGGGAGTTTGTTCACTTCAAGGTTTTGGACAAGTTTCCAGCAAGCTATGGGAACCCGTCTCTCCTTCAGTACAACTTATCATCCTAGCAGCAGTGGTCAGACTGAAAGGGTGAATCAAACCCTTGAAGACATGCTTAGTGCATGTCTCATATCTTTCGGCAAGAACTAGGAGAAATGCCTTCCTTTAGCTAAATTTTCCTACAACAACAGTTATCAGTCCAGTATAGAGATGGCACATTTCTAGTTCTTATATGGAAGAGCATGCCGCACTCCTTTGAACTGGTTAGACTCCGGCGAAAGAAAGTTCTTTGGACTGGATATGATCTAGGAAGAAGAAGGCAAGTTCGAATCATTCGATATCATTTGAAAAATGCTCAGTCTCACCAGAAAAGCTACAATAACCATCAACATATTGGATATGAAGTTGGTGATCAAGCTTATCTTCATGTCACGCCTTTAAAGGGTGTCCACCGTTTCTATATTAAAGGAAAACTAGCTCCTCGCTATGTTGGTCCTTTTCACGTTCTTTCTAGGCAAGGTAAACTCGCATATAAATTGGATCTTCCTGCAAATTTGCCTGAGGTGCATGACATCTTTCATGTGTCTCAACTCAAGAGTTGCTTCAAAGACCCTGTTCGTGGTGTTGATCACCAAATCATGGATCTTCAAACGGATCTGACTTATCGTGAGTATCATGTTCGTTTTCTTGATGAAACCTAAGGCAAGACTCATCGTAAAAACATCAAGTTCCTAAAAGTTCAGTGGTCTCATCACTCTGAGGACGAAGCAACCTAGGAACGAGAAGATCATATTCGATCTGAGTACCCTGTCTTATTTTCTAAAACTTAGGAATCTCGAGATGAGATTCTTGTAAGGGGGTAGAGCCGTAACAACCCAAGTTTGTAATATATGCAATTAGTACTTAGGCATTGTGTGCATGTGTTTAAATCAATATAATATATGCTTATGAGTAATGTATGAACAAATGCAAGTGCAAAACCTTAACTAATTGCAAATGGTTTCAAATGTGCACCAATTTCAAAATTTTGTAAAATGTTCTGGTATTTACCAAAGTTCCCTTGCCTTTTCTCTTTTTAAAATGGCTTTAAAATCACTTAAATATAGCCTTTAATAATAAAAATAAAGGTTTTATTAAAACCCAGGGGGTTTCTGGAAGTTCTAGTCCCCGGAGAGTGCTGCCTGGACCGCGGGTTGAATTTCTGCTTTGTTAGCGGTTTTTCTGCAAAACGTTTTTTCCACCTCCAGCTAGAAGCACCTGCGAGCAGGCGCTGGCTCCGTTGATGACCGCGCCGCGATTCCCGCCCGTCCTCCGGTGTTGAGAGCGGATAAGGCCACCCCGATATATGGCCATCTTCTCCTTATCCTCCCACTCGCCCTAGAGCTCCCTCTCTTTCTTTCTCTCGCCTCTTCCGCGAGATCCCGAACCCTAGCCGCCATGGCCGCCAGCTAGCCGCCGTTCCATTCCTCCCTGAGCCACGCTGACCACACTGTTCTCCCTGCCTCTACGCCAACATCCTCTCCACTGAAGGAATCAACCCAGGCCGCTCTCAATCGTCTGCCTCGATCGCTTCTTCTTCGACACTGACGAGATCCATCGCTCACCTCGCCGTCGCTCTGATCCTTGCCTCACCTTGCCGTCGTCCCCGGCCACTTCAGTGTGAGCACCTGGTGTTCCAGCACCCTCTCGCCTCGCTGTTTGCCTCATGTAGCTCGCTGTCGCGCTTGCTCCGGTGAGCATTAGCTAGAGGCGCTAGGTTCTTAGGCTAGTCTCCGTAGCGCCATTCAAACGCGCCCTGCAGTGCTTCCTGGAACCGCCAGGAGCGTTGCCGGCGATGACCATCTGCCGCGCCCCGCCGTCGAGTCTGACATGGCCACCGCGTGGCCACAGGGTGGACCCAGCATGGCCTAGGCCCCTTCGTCAGTGACCGTGGGTAGATATAGTTGCGGTATAGAAAAGATTTGGGTTAGGGTTTGTTGATGACAGGCTGACGTCATATTCCTTTGATATTTTTAGAAATGTTTTAAAATGGAAGAAATTGTTATAAACTTGTAAAATACATAATTAATTCATACATAATCATGAAAATATGTATAATATATCAAAATGTTCAGAAAATTGATATTTACCTATTTATGTTGTCATCATACATTGTTAAGGAACTCAAAACCCTAGTGTATCTAAGAAAACACCAAAACCCCTTAAGTACATGTGGGTTCGATGGTGTGCCCTTGACAGGGCATTCCAAACCCTCTTAAATCAATGTTGCACCTAGGGTTAGTGTATAGTCTCTAATATTACATGTCATACATATTTTCTGCACATTACATTATGCCATGTCTTGATTGCTGCCATTCTTTTTGGTATTTGGTTCTTCGTGATTGGATCCGACCCAAGGCTGAAGTCAACGAGAACAAATATTCATACCTGTCTACTACAGGACAAGGCAATCATAGCCTCTCATTCTGAACCTATGTTTTACAAAGTATATACTTTCTCGCTGTGATGCATATGATTCCAATGTGGTCTTTTGTTAGTAGCTAGAGTTACCTATCTGTTGCATAGTTTCTATTTTGTAGCCTTATACTCCTGATCCACCACTCCTAAGCATACCTAGGTCTAGTATGTGAGCGTTGCTAGAGCTTCTATGACCAACAAGCTTATCCATGCTTAGTAGTAACGTCTAATCCATCCGGATAATGAATTGGATATGTTGACGAATCTAGAAAGGTAGGAGATGGGAATATGATCGGAGGACTTAACTGAACATGCTAAGGCTTGTATGGGAGGCCATGTTAGGTGTGGTTTTTGTAGTCCCTTGCTCGTCACCACTAGGAACCGATTTCTTGCCTTTGAAACCAAGATGAGCGTACAGCCACACGGGGCTTGGGAACCCCTCAATTGACAAACTTGCCTAGTAGATTCCATGAGTCACATAGTTTGGGCTTTCCATTTTGCATACACATTGAAAACATTTTCGAAAGAGGGGGTGAAGGAGGTGCATCATAACAGGCAGGGAAGTGTGGCTGTGGTTGCTTGGGGTCATTAGAGCCCCTCGTAAACCAACCTCTCCTCACATCTCTAGGAACCTGCTTCGGGACTTGACCCATTACGGCGGAACCATCCTTAGGGCGTGACTCATGGTCTCGGTGAAATCAAGGTAAAGTTCGTGGTCAACCACCATCTGTCGGCCTTTTAAGGAAGAGGGCAAATAATTTGGCATTAAGAGTCAGTCCGTACGTGTGGGTAAAGTTTTACACCCCTACAGGGTTAAATAATTTTGAAAAGCCGTGTTCACGGTTATGAACGCTTGGTGACCAGATTCTAAGATCACAGATAATATTAACCAACTATTAAACTTGCTAATCCACGTGTGCTTCAGGATGCTTCCTCGGGTTTCAAAGGGGTGATCCTAGGTAGGAGGTTGGGATGATGTTGTCTATCGAGATAAGATATTCAAGATGAAGACATTGTTCTCTTACCCCTTTTAAAATATTCTGAGTAGACGAGCCTCTTCTCTCTCCTGTTTATAAATAAAGATTGCCTTATGCAAAAGTAAATCCATAGAAAGCCTTTCTAGCCAGACCATGTAGAATCTAGGTTAACTAAGTCTTGTGGAGTACATCCTCATACTCAGCCTTGCGCCATTGTTGTTTCTCTATAGATGATCTAGTTGCGATTGAAGGTGGCTTCTACGTTGACATCGACAAGTAGTTGTTGGTCCTAGGTAGCAGCCTGAGGACTATGTGGTCGACACCGCTTATTTTATGGCCTCTTAGGCCCTTTGCTAAGTTTTTTGTGCAGAACAACATATTTTGCTTTCGTTGTTTGATGTAATGGCTGGTATGTGACCTCTGGTTTGTTCTGTGATGTTACTGAATCTTATACTTATATCTGCCGAGCTTGAAGTTGATCTTATCTTAGATGGTAATCTAAGGCTTGTTTATCCATACCCCCGGTGGTGTTACAATATCGGTTAAATATTATGACCCATTATGCAGAACTCGTATGATCATAAAAGGTCCTTCCAAATTGGAGAAAGCACAATACTTGGAAGAACTGCTTCTGCACCATAGACCAAAATGAAAGGATGTATCCAGTTGATCTGTTAGGAGTTGTACTCAAGCTCCATATCACAAACAGTAATTCTTCCGCCCAAGCCCCCGCGGAATGACGAAGTGGTGCCTCGAGACGAGGTCGGAGTCCATGTAAAATGAGACCGTTTGCTCTTTCAACTTGCCCATTAGCCTATGGATGTGCGACCGATGCAATATCAAGTCAGATCCCTTGTTCTTTGCAGAATTCGGTTTATTCTCCCATGGAAAAGTTGCTCCCGTTGTCAATAATAATACTATGTGGATATCTGAATCTGATGATTACGTCCTCGACAAACTTTCTGGATGTGGCCCCATCGCAATTTGTTACAGGTTTAGCCTCAATCCATTTGGTAAATTTATCCACCATAACTAGTAGGTGAGTAAATCCACACTTTGTTGTTTGAAATGGTCCTACCATATCAAGACCTCGGACCGAAATGGCCATGTAATAGGATTGTTCGCAACTGATCTGCCAGAACATGTTCTTGACTGCTGTACTTTTGGCAGCCTATACGCGTTTTGACAAGTTTCTCAGCATCTGCCTTAGCTATGAGCCAAAAGAATCCATGTCTAAAATCTTACTCCACTAAATATTTGGCTGCAGCATGGTGACCAGACTCTCCTTCATGTATTTCTCGTAAGATTTCCCCTCCTTCTTCCTGGGAAATACAGCGCTGGAAAACCCCAAAACACTCCGCTTATAGAGCTCACCATTGATTATCGTATAGGATTTTTCTTGTCGGATGATCTTCCGGCCCAGAAATTCGTCTTTGGTTAATTTTCCGTCTATTAGGAAATCCAGATAGGGTTTTTTCCAGCTGGGAATTATACCCAGGACTGCTACTAAAGGTGAGTCGGATTTCGTCGGATAGTCCTTGTCAACTCCTGTGATAGAGGGAACTTTAGGTGCTCTAGAACAAGCCATCTGGGACTTGTTTCTATGCAGATCATATTCTTGATAGAGCGTGTGCTTCCTCATTTTCTTCTCGAGGGATGTGTTGAACCTCAAAACCCTCGAAGAATTTACATAGCTCATCCACAATAAATTTGTAAGATGCCATGTGTTTTCTTGCATTGCAGATATCATATAATTTCTGAGCAACTAAATCCGAGTCTCCGTAACACATGAGTCTAGTTACGCCAATATTTTTGGCCATGCATATTCCATGCAACAGTGCTTCATACTCAGCAATATTATTGGTCGTCGTGAAGTGTATCTGTAGCACATAGAATAGCTTATCTCCTTGGGGTGACTTGAGCACCACGCCATCCCCCGAGCCTCCTCGTGGTTTTGATCCGTCAAAATGTAGCGTCCAAAAATCTGAGTTTGGAGGACTTGTATTTTCTGCCGTCTTAGTCCAATCAGCGACGAAATTGGCAAGTATCTAGGATTTGATTATCGTCCGTGGCTTGTACTCGATGTTGAAAGTTGCAAGATCTATTCCCCACTTTGTGACACGTCCTGTGGCGTCGCGGTTGTTGATTATATCTCGCAAGGGAGCAGTACTCACCACTGTAATATTATGCTTTTGGAAGTAATATCGTAGCTTTCTGGCAACAAAGAATACTCCATAGGCTAACTTTTGGTAATGTGTATACCTTTGCTTCGACTCTATTAGGACCTCACTCAGGTGAATATGTTGGACATTGCATCTTATTCTCATGGCCTTCTTCCTCGCGCTCCACTGATGTTAGTACACTTACGACCTTGTTAGTCGCTGCGATGCAAAGTAACATAGGATCATGTGGCTCTAGTCCTACGATAATTGGTGGATTTGAAAGTAAATATTTCAAACTTTGTAGGGCAGCATCGGCTTCCTTCGTCTAGAGAAATTTTTGGTTCTCGTCAAAAGTTTGTATAAAGGTGCAACTCTTTCTCCAAGCCCTTTGATGAACCGGCTCACTACTGTAATGCACCCAGTGAGACGTTGCATGTCCTTCAGGCGAGTTGTCTTGGTGATGTTTAGTATAGCCTTGATTTTGTCCAGGTTCACCTCTATGACTCTTTCAGACACGATGAAACCTAACAATTTTCTGGCTGGGATTCCAAAGAAGCATTTCTTCGAATTTAGCATTATGTTGATTTTTCATAGGCTAGCAAATGTTTCCTCTAACTCAGAAATGAGTGTTTTCTTCTTTTCATACATCACTGCTATATCATCTACATATACATGGAAGTTGCGTTTGAATAGGTTGTTAAGGCAACGTTGTATGGTGCGTTGATATGTAGATCCTGCATTCTTTAAGCCAAAAGGCATAGTTTTGTAGAAGAAGGTTCCGAAAGGTGTGACAAAAGACGTCTTGAGTTGATCTGATTCTTTCATTGGTATTTGGTGATATCTAGAATATGCGTCGAGAAACAGAGTAATTCTGACCCTGCCTTGGAGCCGATAACTTGATCGATTATTGGCAAAGGGAACAGATCTATAGGACAAGCCTTGTTCAAGGCAGTATAATCAATGCACATACTTAAATCAATAGTGTCCTTTTTAGGGACAAGTACAAGATTTGCCACCCATTCAGTGTGGATGACCTCTGCGATAAATCCGGCAAATTCTAGTTGGGATAATTCCTTGGCTATAGCTTTGCGCTTTTCATCACCAAACCATCATATGGACTGTTTGATGGGTTTAGCATCAGGGTAGACATTAAGAGAGTGCTCGGCAAGTTCCTAGGTACTCCGGTCATGTCAGAAGGCAGCAAAGCGAATATATCTTTATTAGCTTTGAGGAACTGAACAAGCATGATTTCCTATGCGCGGTCTAAGCCTACCCCTATGTTCATCGTCTTGGAGGGATCATCTTCCTTCAGCGATGTATTCTTCGTCTCCTCTGATGCCTTAAGCTGCAAACCTGGCTTCAGCACCACCTTCTTCGTCGCGGGCATCTCCGATGGATCAATTGTCTTCTTGATTTCCTCGTACTCCTAGGCGTGCAACACGGCTTTAGCAAAGGCGGCAGATCCTTCCTCACAGTCTCGCGCTTTCTTCGGGTTTCTCTGAATGGTGATAACAACCTTTGGACCCTGAAGCTTTATCATGTTGTAGATGTAGCAGGGGCGATCCATGAACACCTAGTAAGCCGGATGCCCGAAGATGGCGTGGTAAGCACTTTTCAACGGTACCACCTCGAAGGAGAGTGGATCGGTCCAGTAATTGTCTCGAGTTCCGAATGTCATGGCCCGTGTGATCTCGCCTAGAGAATCCGCTTGTCTCCCTGGTACAAAGCCATGAAAAGTCGCATTACTGTGATTTAACTGGCTTTCGTGGATCTTCATGCGGTGAAGAGTCTCAATGTAGTGTATACTGATGCTGCTACCACCGTCCATTAGAGTCTAGAGCACTCATAGCCATCAATAAGAGGATTGACGACCAGAGGGTACTTTCCCTGACGATGTGTTTTCCTCGAGTGATCTTTGCGGTTAAAGGTGATGGTTCTGTCCGACCAGTCCAAGAATTGGTGGACAGCAGGAACCGTGTAATTGAGCTCATGGAGAACCGCCTTTCTGACCTTAGCTGGCTGAGTTCCAAAGAAGCAGACATAAGTGTCTTTCTTTGTGGGATAATCCTTCTTTCCATCTGACTTGGGATGTGCGGCATCCGCTTCTTCCATGTCGGAATCTTACATGGGATCCTTGCCTTTCTCCGAAATTTTCTTTCATTTTTATTGCTTGGCTCTATAGCCAGCGGATTCGTCTTTCTTGATGTCGTCATTTAAATGACACTCATTGTTAGTATGGGTAGAACCTCCATTCGTGTCCAGGGGATGAACACAAGGGTTGTTGGCGATGTCAGCCCAGGAATATGATTTTCTCGGTTGTTTATCCCCTCTACCTTGGACCCGAGAAGTTTCACGAACTCTTCCCCGTCCGCCTATGCGCCATCCTCGTCCTCCGGATCCGAATGTTGCGTTGATAGCTACATTGTCCGGAGCCGGATTATCTTTTGAGGTATTCTTGCGCTTCTGAATTTGTTGCTTCTGATGCTTGGGTGAATTTGGATTGGCCAGAATATTCAGCAGTCCATATGAATCTTCGTCGGTGTCAGCATATTTGTTCTCTATTTCTATCATCTCTCCCAGGTCTGTGACATGGTCATGCTTTAGTCTATGACGCAAAATTCTAACTGGGAGTCCTGAAATGAAAGGTTCAATCGCAGTATTCCCATTTACTCTTTCACAGGAGTTCTTCTTGTCGATCCAGCATCCGAGGTAATCCCGGCAAGTTTCTCCGGGTCTTTGAGTGCAACACTGCAAGTCTACGACTATGCAGGGCCTCCTGTATGTTTCCTCGAAGTTTTAAAAGAATGCACTTTGCATATCATACCAGTTGTGAATCGAGTTATCTTGTAGTTCATTGAGCCATGATCGAGCCATCTTCTGTAGCATGAGTTGGAGATATCAAACTGCGACCAAGCTGTTTCCTCCTTTGGCGATGCAGCAAGCCTGGAAGAAATCCTAAAGCCAAGTATCTGGCTGAGCTGCACCGTCATAGGGCTGAATGTTTTTAGCAATGCCAAAGTCAACTGGAAACTTTCTTTGACTGATACGTGGGCCAAAGCATTTGGGTCCCACATACAAGTCTTCTTCCTCATACCGCCGTGTAATGTTGGATTCAATGCGATGGCGAGTGTTGTTTTGCGAGAGAGACCTACGCCTTGGAGGCTCGTGGCTTCTGCATGGCGGAGTCGGATTCCTGCTTCTCCTTCCATATTGTCGGCGCTGCCCCTGCGGCTCCCATGGCTGCGATGAGATCCTTCATGGTCGCTGTCGGGCGGGGGTTGTGGCTCTGGTGGGTTATTTCCAGCTAAGCGACGCGGTACCAGAGCCTCATTATGTTGACTCCAGGGTTGATTTCGTCAGGCTCCATCCCTGCTTGACACAGGGATATCCGAGTCATTTCTTCGTCCAGCGTCACCAGCTGGACAGCTGGGGGAGAGCATCCTTAGCCAATCATGTTCTCGCTGATGATGCACCTCTGGGTCTTCCCTATGGCGATTATTCTGCCGACAATGGGTCTGGTGAGGTACCAATGCCATTATGGCATCTTGAGACGCAGCGAGAATAAGTCCTGACCAGTCCCGTGCAGCCCTGCAAGGATGACCGTTTGATCTGGTCCTTGAGTTTTCTTCCTCCCGGAGACAATGACGTTGATCCATATCCTTGCGGGGTCTTTCATCAGCGCTTTGGCCTGCATCAGTGTGACAAAATTCTGACCTTGAGGCCAGCTTTCCACTTAATGACGCGTCTGTATTTTGCTATTTCAATCATTTGTCGAGCAATGCTACGCATTGCCGAGCCAGTTTTGGAGACGGATTATTGGCGAGGATGGCTCGAGAAGCTGTAGCGTTCTCCACTAGCATGCTGTAGACTCGGATCTTCTCTCTGGTTTTACCGTCAAATAGATCTCTATGGACATCCGGGTTCCTATTAGAAAGAACCGGACATCCCCTTGTCTTGTTTGGCAGTTGCTTGAATTCTGACTGGTACTGGGAAGGATTGCTCTCTATCTGTTGTCTGAGCTCGACGATGTAGGCAGATTCTTCAAGCAAAAACAAGCGATGCTTTTCCACATCTTCGGCCATTTTCTCTAGCTCCTCCGGAGTGTGATCCAAAGCATTTGGGATTGGTATAGTGAGTGCATCTCCGTATATTTCACATGCACCCTTAGTGATAAAGTGTCCATCTATAGGAGGATCAATTGGTGTGGGATTAATCGGATCTCCGTCCTGATTCTCCATCTCAATCTCTTCATCAACATCTTCCTCGTTGGCTTCCTCTACTGGCTCTTCCGGTGTCGGGTTCTTATTCTTATTATTTGATCGTTGTAACACCCCCGGATTAGGGTTAAACTAACTTCAGATCACCATCTAAGATAAGCTCAAGTCCAAGCACGGAAGATCACAGTAAGCTTCGGTAACATTATAGAAATTAGGGATTCAACAGCATAAGTTTAAACTCTTATAAAGTACGATATCAGAGTTATTACAAACCAGAGGTCACAGACCCAACATTATATCAAACAGCGAAAGAAAAATATGTTGTTCTGCACAACAACTTAGCAAAGTGCCTAAGAGTCCATAAACAGAAGCGACGTCCAACCCATAGTCCTCAGGCTGCTACCTGGGACCCCCAACTCCTCGTCGATGTCAATGTAGAAGCCACCTTCAGTCGCAATTACATCATTTGTAGAAAAACAACAATGGTGCAAGGCTAAGTACAAGAATGTACTCCGCAAGACTTAGATAACCTAGATTCTACATGCTCTGGCTAGAAAGTCTTTCTCTGGATTTACTTTTGCATAAAGTGATCTTTATTTGTAAACAAGAGAGAGAAGAGGCTCGTCTACTCAGAATATTTTTGAAATAGATAAGATAACGACTTCTTCATCTTGATCAGCATATCTCGATGTCCACCAGCTTTATCAGAATAGCCTACCCAGGATCACCCCCTTGACCCAGAGGAAGCATCATTATGCACATGTGGATAAGCAAGTTTTACTTTAGGTTATAGTTCTCTATGATCTTAGAATCTGGTCACCAAGCATTCATAACCGTGAACATGGCTATTCGAAAAGATTTAACCCTGCAGGGGTGTACAACTTTACCCACACGTACCATCGACTCTTAATGCCAAATTATTAGCCCTCTTCCTTGGAAGGATGGCAGAGGGTGGTTCACCATGACCTTTACCTTTCTTTCACCGAGACCATGAGTCACACCCTAAGGATGGTTCCGCCGTAACGGGTCAAGTCCCAAACCTGGTCCCCAGAGATGTGAGGCTAGGTTGGTTCATCAGGGGCTACATCGACCCCAAGCAACCCCGGCCATGCTTACCTACCGTTTATAATGCACCTCCTTCACCCCCTCTTTCGAAAACGTTTTCAATGTGTATGCCAAATGGAAATCCTGAACTATGTGACTCATGGAATCTACTAGGCAAGTTACTCAGTCGAGGGGTTCCCAAGCCCCGTGTGGCTCTACGCTCGTCTCGGTTCCAAAGGCAAGAACTCAGTTCCTAATGGTGGTGAGCATGGGACTACAAAAACCACACCCAAATGGCCTCCATACAATACTTAGCATGTTTAGTTATCTCCATTGATGATATCTCCACCTCCTACCTTTCTATATTCCTCGGCAACTCTGACTCATCATTCAGATAAAGTAGACGTTGATACTAAGCATGGCTAAGCTGTCAGTCGCAGACCTAGGTATGCTAGGAGCAATGGATCAGAAGTATAAGGCTAATAAAGGGAAACTATGCAGCACATAGGTAACTCTAGCTACTGATAAAAGACCACATTGGAATCGTGTGCATCATAGTGAGAAAGTAAATACTTTATAAAACATAGGTTCAGAATGAGAGGCTACGCTTGCCTTGTCCTTCAGTAGACAAGTATGGATCTTTGGTGTTGTCGACTTCAGCCTCGGGCTCAGATCCTATCGTGAAGAACCAATACCGGAAAGAAAGGCAACAATCAAGACATGGCATAATGCAATGCGCAATCAATATGTATGACATATTAGATTAGAGACTACATAGTAATCCTAAGTGCAACATCGATTTAAGAGGGTTTTGTATGCCCTAGCGAAGGCACATCGTCGAACCCACATGTACATAAGGGGTGTTCATGTTTCCTTACCTAAGCTAGGGTTTTAAGTTGCTTGACAATGTATGATGATAGCTTAGATAGGTAGGTCTCAATTTTCTGAACATTTTGATATATTATTAATATTTTTCTGAGTAAATATGAATTAGTTATGAATTTTACAAATTTATATCATATTCTGCCATTTTTAAACATTTCTGATAATATTATCGCGTCACCCTGACGTCATTAAACACTAACCCTAGACTTTTTACACTGCAGGGAAACATACCCACATCCACTAACGAGGGGGCTTTAGACCATGCTGGGTCCACCATGTGGCCACGCGGGCCCCACGTCAGACGCGGCGACGGTCGCGGCCGGTGACTCGAGCTGTTCCAAGAAGCGGCGATGGGTGTGTTGGAACCGCGCGAACAAGGGGAACCTAACTAGCCTAGTGCCGCTAGCTAATGGTCGCCGGAGCAGGCACGACGGCGAGCAGCGGTGGTGGATCTCTCGGGTGCACGGTGAGGTATAGCTACGCATGACGCCAGGAAGCGAGGATGGGCCAGGGAGGTGCAGCAGCTCACCCTGAATCGATTGGGGATGACGACAAGGCGAGGCGAGGCTCGAAGTGTCATCGAGGTATGCGGCGGAGCTCATCGGGGTCAGAGAAGACGAGGTCGAGGAGGCCGATTGAGGGCGTCCTGGCCCAATTCCTTCGGGGAGGAGGAAGCTTACGTCAAGGCGGAGCTCGTAGGGCGGTCAGAGGGGCTGCGATAGGATGGAAACGGTGGCTAGCCGGCGGCCATGGCGATTAGGGTTTCAAGATCTCACAGTGAGGCACAAGGGAGATAGAGGGAGGGCTTGGGGGTGAGTGAGATGATACGTAGAAGGAGGTGCACGTCTCGGCGAGCTTATCCTCGCCAAGAACACGATGAACAACGACGGGAAAGTAGAGCGGATCAACGGCGGTGGTGGCACGCAGCTGCTTCCAGCTGGAGAAGACAACGCCAAATTGCGGAAAACCCCCTAGCAAAGCGAAGATTCAACTTGTAGTCCATGTCAGTGATCTAGGGGCTGAAACTTGCAGGGAAACCCTTAGGTTTTATTAAAACCTTTGTTTTTATTATAAATAGCTCTATTTAATTGATTTTTAAGCCATTTTAAATAGAGAAAATGTCTAGGGCACTTTTGAAATACAAGAATTTTACCGAACTTGAATTTGGTGCATATTTGAATCCATTTGCATATTTTAGGGTTTTGTACTTGTATTTGTTCACACACTTGGTCACATGCATATATTTTATTGATTTAAAGATGCATGCAATGCTTAAGTACTATTTATATATATTACAAACTTGGGTTGTTACAGCTCTACCCCCCTTACAAGAATCTCGTCCCGAGATTCCTAAGTTTTAGAAAAGAAGGCAGGGTACTCAGATCGAAGACGATCTTCTCATTCCCAGGTTGCTTCATCCTTAGAGTGATGAGACCACTGAACTATCAGGACTTGATGTTTTGATGGCGTGTCTTGCGCTCAGTTTCATCAAGAATACGAACATGATACTCACGATACTTCAGATCCGTCTGGAGATCAAGAGTTTGGTGATCAACACCACGGACAGGGTCTTTGAAGAAATGATTGAGTTGAGACACATGAAAGATGTCATGTACCTCAGGAAAATTTTGTAGGCAGCTCCAATTTGTATGCAAGGCTACCTTGCCTAGAAAGAACGCGAAAATGACCAACATGGCGAGGAGACAGTTTGCCTTTAATGCCGAAATGGTGGACACCCTTTAAAGGAGTGACCCGAAGATAAGCTTGGTCACCAACTTCATATTCAACATGTTGATGGTGACGATAATGATAGATTTTCTGGCGAGATTAAGCAGTTTTCAAACGATCTTGAATGATACGAACTTGATCTTCTACTTCCTAGATCATATCCAGACCAAAGATCTTTCTTTCACCAGTTTCTAGCCAATTCAAAGGAGTACAATAGGTTCTTCCATATAAGAACTGGAATGGTGCCATGTCTATACTGGACTGATAACTATTGTTGTAGAAGAATTCAACAAAAGGAAAGCATTTCTCCCAGTTCTTACCAAAATATAGGACACACGCTCTAATCATGTCTTTAAGGATTTGGTTCACCCTTTCGGTCTGACCACCACTGCTAGGATGGTAAGTTGTACTGAAAGACATACGGGTTCCCATAGCTTGTTGAAACTTGTCCAGAACCTTGAGGTAAACAAACTCCCTCGGTTAGAGACGATTTTCTTCAGAATCCCATGAAGGATAACTATTCGAGAGATATATAGATCTGCTAACTGACTAGCATTAATACTCTCGCGAACAGGTAGGAAGTGAGCAACCTTGGACAGATAGTCAACGATCACCCAGATGGCATCATTTCCCTTTTGAGTCTTAGGAATACTAGTGATGAAATCCATACCAACTTCATCCCATTTCCACTCAGGGATTCTATGTGGTTGAAGGAGACCAACGGGTCTTTGGTGTTCAGCTTTGACGCGACGACAAACGTCACATTCTGACATTCAGCAATGAAATGAGCGATATCTTTCTTCATACCAGACCACCAGATTCTTTGACGAAGATCTCGGTACATCTTGGTACCTCCAGGGTGGATGGAAAGAGGGGATTCATGAGCTCGATAAGGATTATCTACTTCAAGTCGTTTCCATTCGGTACTACCAGACGGGTACCAAAATAGAGAATGCCTTCCTTGTTTATGGATAAACATTTAGCATCTCCGCTAGCAATGTTCTCTTTGATAGTGTCAATATCAGGATCTTTCTTTTGAGCATCTTTGATTTGATCCTCTAGAGAAGACATCACTTCAAGAGTACAAAGGAATCCATGAGGAACTACTTCAAGATTCGTTTGAGCAAATTCATCATCAAGAGAAGTTTGAGCTTGTTTGGTCATCAGGTTGTTGAAATAATACTTCTGGATCAGCACATCAGCAACAACATTGGCTTTGCCACGTTGATAGTTGAGACCTAAATCATAGTGCTTGATGAGTTCCAACCATCTTATTTGCCTGATATTCAGATCAGGTTGTGTGAAAAGATACTTCAAACTCTGATGATCCGAGTATAACTCGCAACAACTACCGAGAAGGTAATGTCGCCATTGCTTTAGAGCATGAACAACAGCTACAATCTCCAGATCATGAGTTGGGTAGTTATTCTCATGTGGTTTTAACTGACAGGAGGCATAAGCCACCACATGCCTATCTTGCATTAACACACATCCAAGACCTTGGTGAGAAGCATCACAGAAGACGACAAAGTCTTTGCTAGTGTCTAGGAGAACCAGCACCGGAGCAGTTGTTAACTTGGTTTTCAACATCTGGAAGCTTTCTTCAGCCTTATCAGACAATTCAAACTTCTTATCCTTCTTAAGAAGATCATTCATTGGCTTTGCGATCCTGGAGAAGTTCTCGATGAACTTACGGTAATAACCAGCCATCCCGAGAAAACTTCGGACATCCTTATCGGACTTGGGAGATTCCCAGTCGAGGACAGTTTGGACCTTATCTGGGATAACAACAACCCCTTTGGCGGAAACAACCTAACCAAGGAATATGAGCTCTTCTAACCAAAAATCACTTTTGGAAAACTTACCATAGAGACGATGTTCTCGAAATTTTGTTAACACCAAACGAAGATGTTCAACGTGTTCTTTTTCAGTCTTGGAATAGACCAAAATATCGTCAATGTAGACCACAACGAACTTGTCGAGATACTCCATAAAGACAGAGTTCATAAGCCGCATAAAACTGGCTGGAGCACTGGTAAGACCAAAATACATGACGGTGTACTCGTAAAGACCATAACGAGTGGTGAAAGAAGTCTTTGGAATATATTCCTTACGGATCTTGATCTGGTGATACCCTAACCTCAAATCCATTTTGGAAAAGATAGTGGCACCACTTAACTAATTAAAAAGATCGTTGATACTGGGGGAGGGTACTTGTTCTTGATAGTCACAGCTTAAGTGGGCGATAATCCACAACCAAACGCGGTATATTGGTATCCCGCTTCTTAACAAAGATGGTAGAACATACCCAAGAAGATGTGTTGGGCTGAATGTATCCATTTTCATCTAACTCCTCTAATTGCTTCTTCAGCTCGACAAGATCATGAGGAGTCATACGATATGGTATTTTGGAAACAGGAGCAATTCCAGGAACTAACTCTATGACAAACTCCACACTTAGATCAGGTGGCAGGCCAGGCAACTCCTCATTAAAAACATCTAGGAATTCGCAAACCACGGAAACATCTTGAATTTCTAACGGAGGTAGAACTTCAAGAGAATACAACTCCGCTTGAGGAATAGAAACAGCTGAAGGAGATAGTGACCCTACAGTCCAATACTTGACTGTTATGCCAGCAGGACTAGTCAGAGTCACAAACTTGGTTGTATAGTCGAGGATAGCTTGATAGCAGGTTAACTAGTCCATGCCCAAAATGATGTCAATGTCGGTTGACTTGAGGGCAATAAGAGAGGTGGGGAAAAGCTGGAATGCAACTTTAATTAGATTCCCATCACTAACCATGGTGGAACGCCAACTAGAACTAGGAGACTAAACTAGGAGAGGAACAGATAACACCTCAAAACTTATCCCATGCATTTGAGCAAAAGCTTGTGACAGGAATGAATGTGATGCTCCAGAATCAAAAAAAACTTTAGCTAGAATTTGATTGATACGAAGCATACCCAGAATGACGCTTGGATCTTCCTGGGCTTCCTCAGGATAGATATGGTTCGGGCGACATCTCCCAGCACCTTGAGACTTATCATTCTTCTTCGGTGGTGGTGCCTTCTCAGTAGCACTTTTTTGAGGACACTCCTTTGCAAAGTGGCCAGGCTGGCGACAGTTGAAACATATAAAACATGATGCATTGCCAGCAGAAGGGTAGTTTGATCCACTAGAATTATTTGGAGTAGCATTCGGACAAGGAGCATATCCAGAAGATCTTGGAGTATAAGGAGCACGTGGCACAGTGCTATAAGGCACGAAGACACGGCGTTTCTAATTGCTTGAGCCAGCCTTGTTGTACCCCTCTTGAGGACTCTTACAGGTCTCTTCGTACTCCACCTTTCCACTCTCAACCTTCATACCTTTGTTGACAATATCTTGGAAGTTACCAAAGACCATAAGGTGGATATCACGACGAACCTCAGGATCCAGTCCCTTGCGGAATAGACTTGCTTCTTAGCATCAGTGGAGACCTCTTTAGTAGCATAGTAGGCAATACAATTGAAGTTACGCTGGTAATCACACACGGAACCAGTGCCCTGCTTAAGCTTGAGGAACTCTTCCCTCTTCTGATCCATCAAACCCTCCGGAATATGATAAGCTCAGAAGGCTTCAGTGAACTCTTTCCATGTAACAACATGTTGAGCAACTTGCATTGCCAAGAAAGTTTCCCACCAAGAACCAGCTGCTCCCTCCAGATGATAGGCAGCAAAAGTCACCCAATCAGCTTGAGCAACATGACCAACCTGAATTTTATGCTCCATGGTGCGAAGCCAGTAGTCCGCATCAAGTGGCTCATTGGAGTAACTAAAAACTGGTGGAGTGATACATTTGAAGTTCTTTATACCAACATGATTATTCTGGCATTGAGCAGTGCTGCGCTCAATCCTTTCAAGGAGCCTCATGTTGTCAACATGGCTGGTTTCATACATGGCCATGAGTTCAACCATGGATCGTGGTGGAGGAAGGTTGGAAGATTCACCCTCATTTTCAGCACCACGGGCATGAGCACGAGTAGAAGCACGAGAGGTGTCACCCATCCTGGAAGAACAAAAGGAGTTAGACAAGGGACACAAAGGAACAATACGAAAAGAATAACAAAGATTACTTGATATAAGCATATCATCTTATCAAGCTTGGTAGCATCAAAGCATACTAATGTATACACTAATCATCTGACTTACAAACCATAACAATGGAATGCTAAGATGTTACACACCAAGCAAAACTGAGATATCTTGGAACTCTAGGAATAGCAACCAGGTACAGAGTACTTAAGAAAAACAACCCCAAACCACGATCCTAAAAGTTTTGAGATATGAGATAAGGGATGAAAACCTTCTCAAACCAAATAGGGTAAGAAAACTCCAGCATCAGAAACACACCAGAGAAGGAGTAAACAGAATTCCTGGTCAGATTTTCTGCAAATAATTTTGAACTTTCAAATAGTTTGGTCAACTTATAGACTCAACATCGACCAATAAATGGGTTTCCTACAGGCAGTCCTGCTCTAATACCAAAATCTGTAGGTTAAACTAACCTCAGATCACCATCTAAGATAAGCTCACCTCCAAGAACGAAAGATCACAGTAAGATTCGGTAACATTACAAAACTCAGGGATTCAATAGCATAAGTTTAAACTCTTAACAGAGTACGATATCAGAGTTATTACAAACTAGAGGTCACAAACCCAACATTATATCAAATAGCGAAAGAAAAATATGTTGTTCTACACAACAACTTAGCAAAGGGCCTAAGAGGCCATAAACAGAATCGACATCCAACCCATAGTCCTCAGGCTGCTACCTGGGACCCCCAACTACTCATCAATGTCAAGTAGAAGCCACCTTCAGTCTCAATTAGATCATGTGTAGAAAAACAACAATGGCACAAGGCTGAGTACGAGAATGTACTCGGCAAGACTTAGATAACCTAGATTCTACATGCTCTTGCTAGAAAGGCTTTCTTTGGATTTACTTTTGCATAAAGTGATCTTTATTTGTAAACAAGAGAGAGAAGAGGCTCGTCTATTCAGAATCTTTTTGAAAGGGATAAGATAACGACTTCTTCATCTTGATCATCATATCTCGATGGCCACTAGCTTTATTAGGACAGCCTACCTAGGATCATCCCCTCGACCCAGAGGAAGCATCCTTATGCACACGTGGAATAGCAAGTTGTACTTCAGGTTATAGTTCTATAGGATCTTATAATTTGGTCACCAAGCGTTCATAACCATGAACACGGATTATCGAAAAGATTTAACCCTGCATGGGTGTAAAACTTTACCCACACGTACCAACCGACTCTTAATGCCAAATTATTAGCCCTCTTCCTTGGAAGGCCGGTAGAGGGTGGTTGACCATGACCTTTACCTTGCTTTCACCGAGACCAAGAGTCACGCCCTAAGGATGGTTCCGTCATAATGGGTCATGTTCTGAAGGCGGTCCCCAGAGATGTGAGGCGAGGTTGGTTTACCAGGGGCTCCATCAACCCCAAGCAACCCCGACCATGCTTACCTACCTGTTATGATGCACCTCCTTCACCCCCACTTTCGAAAATGTTTTCAATGTGTATGACAAATGGAAAGCCCGAACTATGTGACTCATGGAATCTACTAGGAAAGTTTGTTAGTCGAGGGGTTCCCAAGCCCTGTGTGTCTATATGCTCGTCTTGGTTCCAAAGGCAAGAACTCAGTTCCTAATGGTGGCAAGCATTGGACTACAAAAACTACACCCATCGTGGCCTCCCATACAAGCCTTAGCATGTTTACTTATCTCCATCGATGATATCTCCTCCTCCTACCTTTCTAGATTCCTCGACAACTCCGACACATCATTCGGATAAACTAGATGTTGATACTAAGCATGGCTAAGTTGTCGATCGCAGAAGCTCTAGCAACACTCAGATGCCAGACCTAGCTATGCTAGTTGTAGTGATTCTGGAGTATAACGCTACAAAAGGGAAACCGTGTAGCAGATAGGTAACTTTGGCTACTGACAAAAGACCAAATTGGAATCGTGTGCATCATAGCGAGAAAGTAAATACTTTGTAAAACATAGGTTCAGAATGAGAGGCTACGCTTGCCTTGTCCTTAAGTAGACAAGTATGGATCTTAGGTGTTGTCGACTTCAGCCTCGGGCTCAGATCCTATCGTGAAGAACCAATACAGGAAAGAAAGGCGACAATCAAGACATGGCATAATGCAATGCGCAATCAGTATGTATAACACGTTAGATTAAATACTACACAGTAACCCTAAGTGCAACATCAATTCAAGAGGGTTCGGTATGCCCTGGTGAAGGGACATCGTCGAACCCACATGTGCATAATGGGTGTCAATGTTTCCTTACCTAAGCTAGGGTTTTAAGTTTCTTTAAAATGTATGATGATAGCTTAGAAAGGTAGGTCTCAATTTTCTAAACATTTTGATATATTATTCATATTTTTTTGATTAAATATGAATTAGTTATGAATTTTACAAATTTATATCATATTTTGAAATTTTTAAACATCTCTAAAAAGATTAAAAGATTATTGCGTCACCCTGACGTCATCAAACCCTAACCCTAGACTTTTTACACCGCAGGGAAACATACCCACGGCCATTGACAAGGGTTCCCCAGACCATGCTGGGTCCACCTTGTGGCCACGTAGGCACCACATTAGAGGCGGTGGCGGGGAACGGCAGGCGGTGGTCGCCGCCGGCGACTCAGGCTATTCTAGGAAGCGGCAATGGGTGCGTTGGAACCGCGCGAACGAGAGGAACCTAACTAGCCTAGCGCCACTAGATAATGGTCGCCGGAGCAGGCACGACGGCGAGCAGTGACAGCGGAGCTCTCAGGTGCACGGCGAGGTATAACTATGCGTGACGCCAGGAAGCGAGGATGGGCCAGGGAGGTGCAGTGACTCACCCTAAATCGATTGGGGATGACGGCAAGGTGAGGCTCGGAGCGTCGGAGAGGTACGCGGCAGAACTCGTCGGGGTCAGAGAAGACGAGGTCGAGGAGGCCGATTGAGGGAGTCCTGACCTGATTCCTTCATGGAGGGGGAAGCTTGCATTAAGGCGGAGCTCGTAGGAAGGTCAGAGGGGCTCTAGGAGGACGGAAACTGCGGCTAGTCGGCGGTTAGGGTTTCAGGATCTCACAGCGAGGCGCAAGGGAGAGAGACGGAGGGCTCGGAGGAGAGTGAGAAGATAGGGAGAAGGCAGAGCAATTCTCAGCGAGCTTATCCTCGCCCAGAACACGATGAACGGTGACAGCAAAGTGGCGCGGATCAATGGCAAAGCGGCGGCACGCAGCTGCTTCCAGCTAGAGAAGACGACGCCAAATTGTGGAAAACCCCCTAGCGAAGCGAATATTCAACCCGCAGTCCAGATCAACGATCCAGGGGCTGAAAATTGCAAGGAAACCCCTGGGTTTTATTAAAACCTTTGTTTTATTATAAATAGCTCTATTTAATTGATTTTTAAGCCATTTTAAATATACAAAAAGGCTAGGGAACTTTTGTAAATACCAGAATATTACCGAACTTGAATTTGCTGCATATTTGAATCATATTTTAGGGTTTTGTACTTGTATTTGTTCACACACTTGGTCACATGCATATATTTTATTGATTTAAACATATGCATGCAATGCTTAAGTACTATTTATATATATTACAAACTTGGGCTGTTACAACCGCCCGGTAGCCTTAATGTTTGTAGCATTGGCAAAGAAAGCTTTTGGTCTGGTACCTAGAGATAAACTTCCATCGGCACTTTCCGTCATGGTTGGCTTCTAGACCTCGGACGACTCTCTGATGTCCATATCGTCTGGCGAGGTGAAGTCTTCGTCCATGCTATCATATGGACTCGGAGGGTTCTCCGGCTCACCCTCCGCTTGCTTGGAGGTGTATTCTTGTTCGTACGCTGCCATCTCCTTCTCGAAGTCTCGAAGTTCCTGCGACATCAGTGAATCCTGATGGGAAGCAGGTGAGTCAGTATTTTCTCCGATAGCATCAACAACTGAGTCATTACCGGCTCCAGCATCGACAGAGTCGGATCCATAGCCCACGTATTGCACAAAGAAATGCTTCTTTTTCTTCATGGTTTCGAGGTAGCGACACAATTGGGTTTTCGCATCTTCCATCTCAAAGATCTGCTTGATCTCAGCGATTTCTTTGTAATTGATGTAGGGTCGCTTCATCATCTGCTTTATCATGTGCCTCAAGAGTGTTTTTCCTGCTCCAGAATCGGTAGAACCGGACCCGAAGTGAATATATTCCTCATCCGTGTATCCGATCTTGACGGGGAGATAAGGTCTAGATTTTTCTTCCACCACTTATTCCACTACACGAGCGGGCTGGGTGGGTTCCGGGATATTGAACTCATCCTCCTCTGTGGATAGAGCAGATCCGGATATTCTTCCGCTATGGTCATCACCTCAGGGGTGGGTTGGGCAGGATCAGCAAAGACGAGATAGATGTCAATATCGCCGATAGACATGATTGTTTAGGTATCATTGGTTCCTTAGCGGGAATCCAGGTCTCGTCAAGAAGAATGAGAGGGACATCATTGGCATAAACCACACGACCCATGGTGATTGTTTTGCCGATTCCTGCATGTGTAGATTCCGCCTGGAACAAAGCTCTGAAGGTCACCTGCCCCACGGTGGGCGCCAACTATCATCAGATTGTCGACAAGTACACCATAGGGGGTCCTGAAGGTGTTGAGAATATGGGGTGTGAGCTGTCTGGTGTTCCGGGAGCGGTGAGAACAAGTTTACCCAGGTTCAGATCCAACTGTGGTGATCGGATCCTACTCCTGCTAGCAACCCATTAGTATATCGGCGTGAGCCAGATGTTACATCCGATTACAAGAGAGGCTCACCTGTGCGAGTAGGTTGTGGTTGATCTATGATCTGGTGCCGTAAATGCTCCCTCAGGTCCGGTTTATATAGTCACCATGCCATAGGGTTACAGGAGAGACCTATCCAGCTACGTTACAGAGTCGGTAACTATATACATCTTGGACTACAAGTAATACTATAGGGCTAAGATGGTAACTCTTCTGGGCCTTATCCTAGCCAGAAGTGACTACTCCTCTTTTTCTGAATAGGCCGCCCGTGAAGCAAAGCTCTAACCCATTGGTGGGCCACCCAGTTCAGCGAGTCCTATGGGTATACCCGGAAAGTATATCCCCAACACAGACTGTAGGGCTAATCGTTCAGCTTCTCATCGCGGATGTAGAACCACTTGTTCCTCCATACTTGGGCGGACTCTTAGAGATGTAAAGAGAAATACTCCTGATTGGAGAAGATATATATTCCGCACCAGCCCAGATCGTATACTGCGCCGCTGGAGCCGGACTGCCTCTTCACGGCATAAAGCTTCTCGAAGATGCCGAAGTGTGGCTCAATTTTGAGCCAACACTCGCACAGGGTGATAAATCACGCGATGTGTAGAAGGGAATTGGGTGTCAACTGGTGCAGTTGAAGCCATAGATAAAAAATAAGCCCACGAAGAAAATTGTGGGCAGGACGAGAAAGTCCCCGAAGGATGAAGGCATAGAACATCACCCGAAAACCTTTCGGTGGGTTAGGAGTTACCTTCGCACCAGGGATCTTCACATCTCCCTTCTCCTGAGAGATCAGATGGGCTTCACACAGGCCGCGCAAGCCCATCTCCCTCATCATCGACCACCATCAACCGTCTTTGGTGACATGGCTGGCGGTGCTCTTCTTGGCGGCGCTCTTCTTGGCGGCGCTGGCAGCGCTGGTTCCTACTCCCGCAACCTTCTTTGGCTTGTCCATCTTCTTGGTGCGATGCGCTGCGTGCTGTGCATGGAGGATAGGAAGGAAATACACGGAGAATGTCCAGCACAAGAAAGTGCAAAGGGCTCTGGAAATGGCAGAAGCAAAGCGAGAGAGAGAGAGAGAGAGAGAGAGAGAGAGAGATGAAGTGAAAACAGCAAGCGACGAAGGGGAAATTTCTA
The DNA here is from genome assembly GCA_023614405.1 of Avena insularis. NCBI lineage: Eukaryota > Viridiplantae > Streptophyta > Magnoliopsida > Poales > Poaceae > Avena > Avena insularis. Next base: position 150,860,048 of record CM042689.1, read on the forward strand.
CCAGGGCCCTTAGCGGTTTAAAATTAGGAAGACGATGATGTACAACCATCGATCTACTAAATCCTAGAGCGTGTTGCGCATCCCAGTGCACACATGGTGATCACCGCCCGAACCGTCACGAGCACTCCCTCCACTACATAGGGAAATCGAGGAGACAAAGTTATTTCATGTAAACTACGCATGACTGGTCAAATACTAGTTAGAATGTGGGACCCATGACCGTCTCATCCCATCAACTTTGCCGCCACAGACGTTTGAGTTCACAAGGCATCATCAATGACGTCACCAAACGCAAAAGTAGATGCCTGCAATGGCTGCAAACTTTCGACTCAACACAAAATACTTACACGAGTCAATGACTCGACCAAATACTCGAGGGATATTCCTATTAAGAGAGCTGGTCGCACACCTAAAGAATTGGTCAAGTACCTGAGGCACTCAAAGATAACTTGAAAAAACTTTTTCAGAATCATTTTTTATGCTTTTAGTCCCTCTTTGAGTCCATGACTAGACTGCGAACTCGGGGGCTACTCCCATAGGGAGCATTAGTTACATCAGATCATTGAAGTCATTCGCAAGGTTAAAGTCTCTGCTCGAGTCTATGACTCGAACAGACACTCGGGGGCTACTCCCATAGGGATCCCTGGTAACGCACCCTATGATTCAATTGATTGTGATCCTTCAGATCCTTTACAGTTACATCAAACACAATCTACAAAAAACTGGCGACTCCACCCAAAATAATACTAAGACTGATAGTGTCTCCTTAGTCACCTGAAACATCTCTGCGGTGATACACTTTCGGATGTTGCATCTATGACGCAAAGGTAAGACCTATAGATGTAATCTGATGGCTTGGTAGCGCACCCGAATGTGCTCTGCCAGTACTATCCCGTGTCAACAGGCATGACGAAAAATCCTGACAGCTGCATTGGGTACATAACTTAAAACACTGGAATTCGACTCCTGTAAGACCTCCATGGCCTGAGTCAAATTACACTAGAAATTTTACGGATTTGAGTCCGGGGACTCGAGTCGGAGTAGATAGCGTTGGTTTGCTCAAAGGCAGTTAACTGACCTAATCCATCGAGAGAGTTAGGCACGCGTATCAACTATCCCTATGAACACACTCGAAGACTTGGGATAGATTCTACTAACACTCGGGGGCTACTGACATGGATATTAGCCTACCCGATCTGGCCCAGCGGAGGCCCATAAGACGAAGTACCCCTGATGGCAAATCCTAGGAGGATTTTGGGTAGCCCAAGCCCAAGAAGGAATCGACTCCTTGGAGGACATGTTTTATTTAGATGGCAATTAAAAGGGAATAACTCTAACTTCTAACTTACTTGACCTACTCTGAGGACTGAACCTATCTATACAAAGGACAGGAGGGCACGACGAGGAGGACCAATCCCAAATCCTAACATACACACCGCCAGATCTCATCTATGCACCCTTGTAACATTCGGCTTCGTTGTTAATCAAGAGAAGATAAGCAGGAGTAGGGTTCTCCCTCCGGGGGCTTGAACCTGGGTAAATCCTTTGTCCCGTGTTGCTTTTCTGTTATCTGTTCCATGATCTCCAGCATCCCCTTCTTCTCTGAAACCCAAGTCCATAACAATGTGCATTCACGAGTCGAACCCTCGTCAAAAAGTTTTACGGAAAGGATTTTGGAGGTACCCATCGGGCGATCAAGTAATATATCAAAAACCATCGAGAGATTTGAAGACTGGTTTGACTTGCATCTTGACAATTTTGAAACCCTTTTGAAAATGATCACATGTAATAAAGAAAAAGAAAAACAAATGAAAATATTTAGACATGACGTGATATCATGTCGCTTGCATTATGTGCCATGAAAACGGTAACCATGGGATTTGACAATTTTTAGAAAAAAATAGCTTCACAGTATTGTCCTACAACGTAGGGCATTATTGGGTTTCAACCCTAACAACCAAGGTCATTAAGGCCGTATCGATCCACATCATGCTTTATGACATGATAGAGTTCCCATAGTAGATGGGTGCATCTTGGGGTAGTAAGAATTGTTGACCATGGGAGTTTTTAGACATATAGTGGATCATGCTTCCTATCTATCTACAGAAGTTAAATGAATTTCACAAAACAAAATTGAGTCTAGCGAAGTGGAGATGGGAGTACAAGGCACGCGTGTCTAAGGGCATCCGTAATATAGGACCCACCCGGGTTATGGAAATTACCACAATGCATAATGTCAACATTTGCCACAAGGTAGGACACACATAGCTTGTCATATTGCTGCATGCAAGAGAGAGAGAGAGTAGAGAGGGGAAATGATTTTTGTATTCTCTATGGTCAACCCACAAGCTTGAGGAAACTTTATTTTCTCCACAATGTATAAGGTGGACCTTAGAGGATACCACATAGACCTTAAGGTGTTTATTAACACATTGCATATGCCTTAAGGAAATAGCAAATAATGGGCACACTTGGCATTATATGAACAAGCTATAAAACTCCTATGGAAATCTTAACATCTTCAGTTTAGTAGGTCCATGAATCATCTCGTATAGACATTGTCTAAATGGTGGAGCTTACTCGTACTAGTACAGTACTGTATTTATTTGCTTAGACATATGCTTACCTTTGTCCACGTGATGTACATGCAGAGATATTAAAACATAGATAGGGGAAGAGGGCAGCAGCAAAGAGAGAACAGGAGTTGAAGGTGGTTCAATATCAGAGAAAAGTTACGATGGGTTCCTCACACGAGGTACTCTTGACTCTACTACTAGTAAATTTCAGGACCTATACATGCAAAACAAATTGTGTGTTTTCTCTCTCCTTTGATGCCTCTCATATCTCCACATCTCTCCCCTCGTGCACCGGCCCAGCTGATCTCTCCCTCGTCCACAGCGTGGCGCTGCGCACGTGTGCCTTGGTATGGCGGCTTTCTTTATTTCTTTTTCTGAGAGGGTGTCTCTGTTTATTTTTTTTAGAGGGCGGCTCTGTTTCTCTGCCATGTTCAGCGGCCGCATTGGTGTAGAGTAGGAGGAGTACATAGTAAGGAAACCACTTTGGTCCTTGGCGGAAAAAAATTCAAACTTTTCCGGTTTTGAAATATTCACTTCGTTCCCGAACATCGGGAGGGAAGGTTATTCAAAAGATCAGCCATTTGCAGTAGCACTTCTTATCTTAACTTTATCTTGTTTTATGTCTTACAATACCATAACACTATATAGTGAACGAATAACTTTGAACATTGACCGTTGGATCAAGACTGGCAAATCCAAACATTGCTAATCGCTGGATCTTTTTTTCCATTCTTAGCATCTAAAAGATTCTATTCATAGTCTTTAGAATAATGAACGCTAGTATGAGCAATCCTCAAAACACACTTCATTGCGTAGTTTCAAGGACCTTTTTCTAAATGCATGGACTTGGATGTAATTTTCATTTTTTATGAGGTCCTCGACGTAACTTCTACTTCCACCGATCGTGTTAACTCAAGTACCTTGCTCCTACGGGACCTATCACAGTTAGAAGAAAATGCAATTTCCCCCAATTATCACACAAAGTGGAACACTGTTTCTTATAGTTCCATTTTTCAAGCTTCCTATATAACTTCGAACACTTCACTAACTTCTTGCCATTTTAACAAAATTAGGTCAAACTTGAGCTACATGTAAGCACGGTAGATTGATCTTGAATTAAATGTCTTTTCTGAGGTAGATGGGTGCATCCTCTTGTAGTAAACAATGTCGTCGATGTGAGTTTCCAACTATCTTGAAAGAATATTATCAATTTTCCGAGTGATGACGAGATTGTTCTTTTCCATCAAGAAAGTCCGAAAATATGGATCTGAGTGCCACAAGCCAAGCTTCCAGACATATTAAGTGGACCAACATGTCTGACTTATGATTCCTTTGTTTAGTTTTATGAGTTTTCAATCTTCGTCCTGGCTAACACCGCCCACTTGAATGAATTTATGGCGATTTATCGAAATTAGGTCAAATTTGAACTACAAGTAAATCGTAGTTGCTTTGAAAGTTTGTGAATTTTTTTTGGAGGTAACCATCGGAGGGTCATTTAGTATATCACAACCCACCACCGAGAGTTTTGACAACAGGTTTAACTTCTTGCTAAGATTTTGCATATTGACATTTTAACGAAGTTATGTCAAACTTGGTGTACAAGTAAGCGCGATAGATTGCTCTTGAATTAAATATATTTTCAGAGGTAGATGGGTGCATATTATTGTAGTAAACAACACCGTCGGTGTGACTTTCCAACTATAAGGAAAGAACATTCTCAAATTTTTTGAGTGATGACGAGATTGTTCTTTTCTGTAAAGAAATTATGAAGAATAGGGATGTAAATGCCACAAGTCAAGCTTCCAGACATATAGAGTGGACCAACATGTTTTACTTATGATTATGCATGTTTTATGATTTTGCAAATGCCCTAGCTAACTCTGACCACTTGAATGACTTTGTGTCTATTTACCGAAATTAGGAGAATTTTTTTGAAATATAAGTAAATTGTAGGTTTCTTTGAAAGTTTACAAAAAAGATTTTGGAGGTACACATCAGGGGGTCACAGTTAATATATCAAAAACCACCGGGATTTTAGACAACAGGTCCAACTTCTTGCTAAGATTTAGCATCTTGACAATTTAACAAAATTTGGTCAAACTTAAATTTCTCTTGAATTAAATGTATTTTCAAAGGTAAATGAGTGCATATTCTTGTAGTAAACGATGTTGTCGGTGTGAGTTTCGAACTATTAGTAAAGAGCATTCAATTCTCAAATTTTCCAAGTGATGACGAGATCATACTTTTCTGTAAAGAAATGTCTAAAGAATATTGGATCTGAATACCAAAAGCCAAGTTTACATGCATATATATAGTGGACCAACATGTTGTACTTACGATTCCAATGTTTTGTGAGTTTTTAAACTTCCTAGTTAACTTTGCCCACTTGAATGAATTTATGTTGAATTATTGAAATTAGGTAAAATTTTAAACTACAAGTAAATTGTAGGTTCCTTTCAAAGTTTACGAAAAACCTTTTGGAGGTACCCATTGTGGGGTCATAATTAGTATATCAAACCACCAAGAGTTTTGATGATAGGTTCATCTTCTTTCTAAGCTTTTGCATAATTATAATTTCACGAAATTAGGTCAAATTAACTTGAGCTACAAGTAAGTGCGCTATATTGCTCTTGAATTAAATGTCTTTTTAGAGGTAGATGGGTGCATCTTCTTCTAGTAAACAATGTCGTCAGTGTGAGTTTCCAACTATTAGGAAAGAACATTCTCAATTTTCTGAGTGATAACGAGATTGTTCTTTCCCGTAAAAAAGTCCGAACAATATCGATCGGAATGCCACAAGCCACGTTTTAAGACATATATAGTGGACCAATATGTTGTACTTACAATTTCCCATGTTTTATCAATTCTCGAACTTTCTAGCTAACTCCGCCCATTTGAATGACTTTATGCCGATTTATCGAAATTAAGTCAAATTTGAACTACTACAAGTAAATCGTAGGATGTGTTGAAAGTTTTATGAAAAAGCTTTTGGAGGTACCTATAGAGCGATGAATTAATATATCAAAAACCACTAAGAGTTTTGACAACTGGTTTGACTTCTTACTAAGATTTTCCATCTTAACGATTTTGAATCCCTTTTGAAAACAATCACATGAAATAAAGAAAAAGAAAAAACAAATCAAAATATTTACGCATGACGTCCTATCATGTCGCGTGCGCTAGGTCCCATGAAAACAGTAACCATGGGATTTGACGAGTTTTGGAAAAAATAGCTTTGCTGTATTGTCCTACCATGTATGTATATTATTAGGATTTGACGAGTTTTAGAAAAAGCAGCTTCACAGTATTGTCCTCACAGTAGTCCATACTAGTAATGGACTAAGCTACGCGCGGAGGCGACTAATGGAGTAGATTGTCTATTAGGTTGACCGCCCATCACACACACACTTGTCTAGTTCCTGAGTATGCAAATACAATAGTACATAAATAGATAGATTTTGTTACTCATCGTACTAGTTTTTTGTCCTGTAAGGCAACCTGAATGTGACTACAATTGTACTACAGGCGGAACTTCTGCTTTCTACAATATAACATGAGTGAATGTGGAACTCTCCGTGTCATATTACTGTACTAGTACTATAATAGTAGTAGTAGTAGTATACTCTGTAATTTTTCGGACACACAGTAAAGTTGTGAAATAAGTCTGTTTGGTCAAGCTGCATGCCATGAGCATTGGTTTGACAGGACAATTAAGGTCGAGATATCAAATTTATACTCTAGATCGATGGCTCCAGACACGAAACAACTAGTACTCCTCAAGCCTCTGGCTGTCACCCAGATCAAAATAAACAAGCAAAAGATTATTTATCTGGGAAATTTCCATGGCCATTTATTACCTAAAGAGCTTTATTTTGTTTCCTTCGAGGCAATCTAGTTGGAGCAAAGACTGATACTAGTACTAGTGTGCCTGCATCTACTAGATGAGGCCCTATATCTAGTACTAGAGATAACTACTACTCTAGTAGCTACTTTTGTCACATTGCACCTTCCTTCTCCAAGAGGTGGAGTTCCTTTTTTCTGAGAAAGGAAACCTAGTTGGAGCTCCTTGCAACTACGACTCTATTTGTTGGAGGTTTGTGCAACTATCCTCAATTGGTGTCCCACTCCCCACTTGCCCACCTTCTGTAGTACTAGTACTACGCACCATCAACCTTTGTCTTATCCATCTCACCCTGGTCGCCTGCTCCCACTAATGATCTTCCCTCCCCTACCCCTCCCACTGACCCACCCCACAAAAAAAACCAAACACCATCTGCAACCTCCTTCTATGGCAAGATCGAGCAAGGTCAGTAAAGATCCTGATCAGTTTCAGAAGTTGTTCACCGAAGGCCCCCTTCAAGTACTCATCAACCATTGTGACACCACCACTGCCGCAAGCCTTGTTGTTTTGTCCAAACATATTCTTTTATCATCAAAAGAGAGTGCAACTACTCCTGCTTATCAGTCATTGGGCCTCCCATGTGTTCTTCATTCTCATCCGATGGTGAGACCGTGGGAATCCAAAAACTAAATAAGAGTGGCAGGCAACCCGCGCAAGCTGATGCCTCTGGACAGGTTCTCCTCCGATGCTATGATGCCAAATGGTTTTGATGATCAGCGAGCAGGCAGCAATGGAGATTGGATCATCACTGTTGGGATCGATTTCATGTGTGACCTTGTCAATGTGTACACTTATCGCAATATTGTTCTTCTTCAAGTGTCAGGGTTCGAAACGACCAAAGGTTCTACAATTACATTCTAGGATGATGCTGATGAAGGTCGACGTACAAAACAGCAAAAGATAGTCATTTGCCAAGCTCCGACAGCTGCTGGGGGATCCAAGGATTTCTCTCTTGTCACTGTCTTTGAATTCAAGATTGATTTCCTAAAGGGGTATGATAGTCATGGATGGTCAGTTTGTGCGAATGAGTTCCAGGGCTACTTCAGATATTGTGTGTTTGCCGTGATTGAGAACGATAGTGTTTATGCATGGAAGCCTCTAAAACTTGGTAAATTTTCCTCCATTCGTATTTTATTAGCTTTATTCCTGAATCAGTGTAAGCTATTTTTCTGAACATTCATTGGTTAATAGGAATTTCATAGGAATTTTAGCCTCTTTGATTCGAAGGAATTCCCTAAGAATTTCAGAGGAATACAATCTTTGGAAAGTTTTCTTATATAAAAATAGTTTGATTCATATGATTGAGTTCTTCTGATATTATTGCTTTGCTCATAGTACATCTCATGGAAAATATGATATCTACTTGTAGTACTTACGCGAGATTCAGATATTATTCCTGAATTGATGTAAGCTAATTTTTCTGAACTTTCATTGGTTAGTAGGAATTTAATAGGAATTTTAGCCTCTTTGTTTTAAAGGAATTCCCTAGGAATTTAAGAGAAATGCAATCTTTAGGAAGTTTTCTTACATATAAGTAGTTTGATTCATAGGATTGAGTTAGCTGATAGTTTTGCTTTGTCTCCGAGTACATCCCATGGAAAATAAGATATCTACTAGTAGTACTTACATGAGACTCAGATACTAGACGTATGACATATCATCACTATATAGTAGTATTATAATAGGTAAATCTCAAAAAGTTATAAATTTGATCGACATCTATGAAGTATGGGTACATATTTAGGGCCTATTTGATTCAAAGGATTTGCAAAGGAAATTTTTAGGATTAAATCTTTGTTTCATACCAATTCATGTAGGATTGGAGTGGGCATGACATTGCAATCCTATATTTTCCTATTCCTTTCTATCATACGATTCAAACAGACCCTTGTTCTTATACTTTGTATCATGTAGAAGTCAACTTTTATTATCTACTACTTGAACATTTTGGTAACATGGTCTAGAGAAACGAAGGAGAATATTCTAGAATGACGGAGAAGTGTGTTTTGAGGTTTGTGCATAGCGTTCATTGTGCTAAAGACTATCAATATAATTTTCTAGTAGATGCTATAATGGAAAAGAAGATCCAACTGCTGGAAATGTTGGGGTTCACAAGGCTTGATCAAATAGTAAAAATATTCAAAGCTATTCGTACACTATATAGTGGTAAGATAAGATAAGGTAAGATATTAAACCTCCTAGAAATAATCCTTGTTGGTTCTCCTTTGGCATACAAAACACTAAAATCTTATAGATCGAACCTTGGTTTTTTACCTATGAACTTTACATTGAAAGATCCTATAGGATTATTTCCTGTTTCATTTGATCCTATGAATCAAACAATGTCTATAGGATAATTTCCATAACATATCCCCATTTCGAAAAAAGGAGAATTACCATAGCATCATCCTAGGTAGGCATATGTTTTTACGCAATCATACATCTTAACTATAATTTTTTTTTTGAAATTAGTATATCAACTTCTACAATGTCAGATCAATATATGTATTATTTCCTGTTACATTTCCTTTCCCTTTGAAGGTTCTTTGCATATCCAGTCGCCACACTATGTGGTTTACATGGCATATGGGCTTGCTAATAATTATGAGGTGGATGATTGTAACATACCACCCTTCTGTGTAATATAAATAAAGACATGTTTGAGCATTGCATACATGCATTACACTTGCACTTTGGTTTAATAAAATAAGAACAAACAAAACCCTAGTTATTTTCCCTCTCAAACCATTCAAATGGTTTTTATACTTTGAAAACTACCTAAAAGAATGGAACCCAAAATGAATAAAAGGGTCCCACACTATTTTATACACTTTATAAAAAGTCTCTGGTAATTTTCAAATATTCAAAACCGTTTGGAATTTGAAAATACAAACAGAAATCAGAAATCAGAAAACAGAAAAGAAAAAGGTTTTCAGAAGAAAAAATAACTGGGCCGAGCCCACCTCTCCTCCCCTCTCTCTCTGCCACCAGCACAGCGCGTAGCAGCCAGCAGCCAGCCCACCCGGGGCCCAAGCCAGCTCGGTAGCATCCCACCTGGGCCCGTACCCCTTCGCCGCTTCTGTTCGTCGTCTTCCTCCCCAAAAGGAAGCAGCTGGGTGGCAGCGCCGCTGTCGTCAATCCCCGCCGCCTTCTGCTGGCCGTCCGACGAGCTCCGGGGTGAGAATAAGCACGCCAAGCTGCTCCGGCCTCAGCCTTATCTCTTTTCCCTCACTTGCCCGACCTCCCTCTCGCGTTCCTCTCCTCTGTCCGAAACCCTAGCCGCTCGTCCCCGCCGTCTCCGGCCGCCTCGAGCCTCACCGTTGCCCCTGGGAGCTGCACCTCGTCGAGTTGAACATCCCCGCCGAAGGAATCGATCGCGGGTGCTATGGAACATCGCCATCGACCTCGCCTTCCTGAGATCCGGCCACCGCGTTCTTCATCGATTCCGGCGTGGCCCGTGTTCGCCTTTCCTCCCCGACGCCACTGCCTAGCTTGTGGTGAGCTTCTGCACCTCCCAATGCCTTTCAATCTCTCCCTCCCTTCCTCTGTTGAGCCCGCGTCGTGCAACTGCCGCAGTCGTCGCTATCCGTCGTCGCCAGCAAAGCTTCGGTGACCAAGAACTGGCGGCGCCACCACCAATCGACTCCCCGTCGTCACCTCTTTCCAACTCCCCCAACCACAGCCTCTCGCGCGCGATCAATCTCCGGCTCCATCATCGAGCTGCAAGCAAAGCCATGGATGATGTCAGCATGACATCATCATGATGTCATTAAGCGTTTTTCTTTTTCTTTAATAGTTTCAGTAAATCTTTTCTGTAAATAAGAAATATATGACAGGTGGGCCCTGTCTGTCAAGGTTTTAATATTTTCTGTAAATGTTTTCTAAAATGATTAAATCTATGACATGTGGGCCCAATTTGGAAAATATTTTAAATATTCCAAAAAAGATTTTAAATGAATTAAAATTGGAGAAATTCATAACTAATTCATTTTAAATCAGAAAAATACAAATAATATACCAAAATTATCAGAAAAATGAAACCTATCTAACTAAGCTATAATCATACATTGTTAACCAACTTTGATGGCAAGTTTAATTAGAAGAACCAATTGAACCCCATAGGTGATTCCGAGGATTCCCCTGTTCTAGGGTTTGGACCTCTCGGACCCCATTTAAAATGACAAAGCATGTTCTAGGGTTCATTTGAACACTATTTAACTTGTCATATCATCCATATTGTATGAGCATTGCACATGCCATGTGTTGAATGTTGCTTTCTCTTTTCCGGTGATTGGTTCTTGCGAATAGGAACCGAATCCGAGGCTGAAGTCAACGCCACCGAAGAGAAGTACCAGTCCAACAACAGACAAGGCAAGCGAAGCCCCACTCATACATATGAATCCTATGTTTACAAAGTATTTAATTCTCGTCATATGCATTTGGTTCAACAGTCTTTTATCAGTAGATAGAGTAATCCTATCTAATGCATGTTTCCCCTTGTAAACTAAATACCTGATCCACTGCTCCTAGCATAACTAGGGTTTGGTATGAGCATCTCTAGTGCCACAGTTCATTCAAGCTTAGCCATGCTTAGTGGTTCGATGTTGATTGTTCAGATGATGCACGGGAGCTGCGAATGAATCTAGTATGTCAGGATGTGTGATGTGATTAGAGATGGATAATAAACATGCTAAGGCTTGTATGGGAATCCACGTGGGTTGTGGTTTTTGTAGTCCCATACTTGCCACCCTTAGGACCTGATGTTCTCGCATCTTGAACCAAGACGAGCGTACAACCACACGGGGCCTGGAAACCCCCTCGACTCACTAACTTGCCTAGTAGATTCCATGAGTCACATAGTTCGGTCTTTCCATTCAACATACGCATCTTGGTTGTTCTTGAATGGAGGTGAAGGAGGTGCATTCATACAGGTAGGTAAGTGTGGCAGGGAATGGGAGATGCCCGGCATCCGTAATCTCAAACCCTGTTCACATCACTAGGGACCGACTTCGGGACTCGACCCGCTACGGCGGCATCTCCTTAGTGTGTGACTCATGGTCTCGGCGAAAGCAAGGTAAATGTCATGGCCAACCGCTCTCTGTCGGCCTTCCAAGGAATAGGGTTAATAATTTGGCATTAAGACTTGGTTGGTATGTGTGGGTATAGTTGTGCACCCCTACAGGGTTATAATCTTTTCGAAAAGTCGTGTCCACGGTTATGGATGACTTGGGAACGGATTCTGTGATCATAGAAAACTATAACCGAATGATAAAACTTGGCCAACTAATGTGAGATCCGGAATACTTCCTCGGGGTTGTTTGAGGGGGTAGTCTGGAAAGAGAGGTTCAGTTGATGATGGTACTTGGTGGATATTGAAGATAACTCCGAAAAAGCTAGAGTTGCAGTCTTCTTATCCCCTTTTGAAAATGATCTGACTAGACGAGTTTCTTCTCCCTCTTGTTTTGAAAACAAAAGATAGCTTTATGCAAAACAACTCCACTAGCCATAAGTCTTGCGGAGTACACCCTGTACTCAACCTTTCTTCGTTGATGTTGTTCTACAGATGAAGCTACTCCAACTGAAGGTGGTTTCTACATCGAAGTCGACGAGTAGTCGGGGTTCTTGGGCAGCAGCCTAGGATCTATGGAAGGGTCGCTACTTATGCTTAAGGCCTCTTAGGACCTTTGCTAAGTTTTTTGATTAGAACAACGTGTTTGCTTCCGTTGTTTGTTGTAATGATGGGTCTGTGACCGCTGGCTTGTATGACTGGTTTGTGACTCTCTTGAGAGTTTATATTATTAATGTATAGTTTGTATATTCTGTAATGTTACCGATCTCTCCCTGCGTGCTTCAGAATTTCGGTTAGGCTTATATAGGATAAGGATCTGGTATTTGTCTAGCCCTGATCCCAGGCCGTGACAGATTTTGGTATCAAAGCAGGACTGCCTGTAGGAAACCCTTCTAGCTGGTCGATGTTGAGTCTAGAGTTTGAGAAAACTATTTGAAAGCTAAAAACTATTTGCAAAACTCTGAATAGGACTCTTTTTACTCCTTATCCAAGGTTGTTCTATTGCTTAGTTATATTATCTTGTTTTCTTTGCAAAGTTTTCACTTCTCGTCTATCATTTCAAACTTTTAGGATATACGGGTTTGGGTTGTTTTCCCTAGTACTCCGTACTCGGTTGCAAGGCTCAGAGCTTCCAAGATATATTTGTGCACCTGAGCATTGTTTTTCAACTTTGCTAAGGATGCCTATAATCCTGCTCTCTATTCTTTTGTGACTTGGTGGTATCATATCATGCTTGCATTCCATTGTTATGGTTTGTATCTAAGTTGTTAGTGTATACGTTTCATATGCTTGTTCTACTGCCATACTTAATGCATTGATATAATATTTATCCACATGTTCACCTCTACCATGATCTTTTGATATGGTTTTCGTCATCCTTTGATGTACCCTTTTTAGTGAATCCATTCTCATGGTTTCTGTTTTCTCCTCAGGATGTCGTCTGGTACTCGTGGTTCTGTTGGCCGTCGAGGAAACAACAATGCTGAACAAAACTTCTGCCTCATCCCAGAATGGCTGAGGTTCTCAACAACATTGAGACCAACCATCTAAGGTATGAACGCCTTCTAGAGCGTGTGGCGCAGAACACTGAACGTCGTCCTGACAACTGTGTCACACTCGGAGATTTCATCCGCTCTTTTCCTCCAATCTTCACCCACCTCAAGGAGCCCCTTGAAGCTGATGATTGGCTCCATGCCATAGAGTGCAAGTTCAGTGTTCTTCGTGTCCGTCCAGCTAATCGTGTTAACTTATCCACCTATCAACTGGAAGGTGAGGCTGGTGTTTGGTGGGAAGGTTTTCTGAATCTGCAAGCTCCGGGACATGTTGTTACGTGGGAAGAGTTTGTTGCATCATTCCGTGCCTCTTATATCCCTAAGCCCATCATGGATCTCAAAAGAAGGGAGTTTCTGGATCTGACTCAGGGGCATAGGGATATTGAAACATATGGGCGTGAGTTTACTCGCCTGGCCCGTTATGCAACTAGGGATGTGAGCAATGATGAAGATAAGCAAGAGTTGTTCCGTAAGGGACTTAAACCAACACTTCGCTATGAGTTGCTTCCCTTCAAGTTCCAGTCTTTCGAGGAACTGCACAATCAGGCTCTTACTTTGGAGCATGGAATGAAGGACATGCAAGTCTCTTAGAAGCGTGAAGAAGGAAATTCTCGTGCTTCTTCCTCTGGTAACAAGAAGCGCCGTGTCTTTGTTCCATACAGTGATGTGACTCATGCTCCTTATGCACCCAAGTCCTCTAGCAATACTTCTTGTCAGCCACAGTCAAATACTGGTGAAGCAAATTCTCGATCTCCTGCTGGTTCTTACACTAGAGTTACCTGCTACTCCTGTGGTTAGCCTGGTAACTACTCAAAGGAGTGTTCCCAAATGGCTGTCGGACGCAATGATCAGCAGGCAAAGAAGAATGATAAACCTCAAGGTGCTGGGCGTGGTCGTCTGACCCATGTCACTGTTGAGGAAGCTCAGGAAGATCCACGCGTCATTCTGGGTACGCTCCATGTCAACAGTCTTGTTTGATTCTGGAGCATCGCATACATTCATGTCAACTTTGTTTGCTCAAGAGAATGGGATAAATTTTGAACCCCTGTCCACCCCTTTGACCATCCATTCCCCGGGTTCTAGCTGGTTCACCACTATGGTTAGTCATCGAAATGAGATTGACATAGCCTACCAGAAGTTTCCCACTTCTTTCATTGCACTCAAGTCAAGTGACATTAATGTCATTCTGGGCATGGACTAGTTAACCAAGTATCAAGCCTTCATTGACTGTGCACTTAGATCAGTTACTGTGACCTCTCCTGCTGGCATAACTGTCAAGTATTGGACTAATGGTTCAAAGTCTCCGTCAGCAGTCCTTAAACTTTTCTCGGAGTTGTATGCCATGGATGTCCTGCCTACTCTCGAGGTCCAATACGTCCATGTAGTCTGTGATTTTCCAGATGTCTTCCCTGAAGAGTTGCCTGGCATGCCACCTAATCGAAGTGTGGAATTTTCATAGAGCTAGTTCCTGGAACTGCTCCTATCTCCAAAGGACCTTACGGCATGCCTCCTCATGAGTTGGTTGAGTTGAAGAAGCAACCTGAAGAGTTAGAGGGTCTAGGATACATTCAACCTAGCACATCCTCTTGGGATTGCCCTACCATCTTTGTCAAGAAGCGGGATACAAATATTCCAAGATTGGTGGTTGATTACCGTCCACTCAACACGGTGACAATCAAGAATAAGTACCCTCTTCCCCGGATAAATGACCTCTTTGATTAATTAAGTGGTGCCACTGTCTTCTCCAAAATGGATTTAAGATCAGGGTATCATCAAATCAATATCAGAAAGGAGGATATCCCAAAGACAGCATTCACAACTCGTTATGGTCTTTACGAGTATATAGTGATGACTTTCGGGTTAACCAATGCCCCCGCCACATTTATGAGGCTCATGAACTCCGTCTTCATGGAATATCTTGACAAGTTCGTCGTGGTATACATTGATGACATTCTATCTACTCCAAAACCGAAGAAGAGCATGCCGAACATCTACGTTTGGTGTTGACTCTTCGTGAATATCGTCTCTATGCCAAGTTCTCCAAATGTGAGTTCTGATTACAAGAGCTCATCTTCCTTGGCCATGCTGTGTCTGCAACTGGTGTTGTTGTCATACCGGATAAGGTTCAGACCATTCTGGAATGGAAGTAACCTACTTTAGTCAAGGAAGTCCGAAGTTTTCTTGGAATGGCTGGATATTACCACCGATTCATCGAGAACTTCTCCAAGATAGCCAAGCCTATGCCTGATCTTCTAAAGAAAGATAAGAAGTTTGAACAGTCAGAAAAGGCATAAGAAAGATTCCAGGCTTTGAAAACTAAGCTAACTACCGCCCCTATGCTTGTCCTTCCAGATACAAGCAAAGATTTCGTCATCTACTGTGACGCTTCTCTTCAAGGGCTAGGCTGTGTGTTGATGCAAGATGGTCATTTAGTGGCCTATGCTTCTCAGCAGTTGAAGCCACATGAGAATAATTATCCAACCCATGATCTCAAACTCGCTGCTGTTGTTCATGCTCTTAAGCAATGGCGACATTACCTCATTGGTAACCATTGCGAACTTTACTCGGATCATCAAATCCTGAAGTACCTCTTTACCCATCCAGATCTGAATCTCGGGCAAAGACGATGGTTGGAACTCATCAAAGATTATAATTTGGGTCTCAACTATCAACTCGGCAAAGCCAATGTCGTTGCTGATGCGCTAAGTCGGAAGTCTTATTGCAACAATCTGATGATTTCACAAGGCCAACCTGCTCTCTATGAGGAAATCAAGCATCTTAACCTTGAAGTGGTTCCTTGTGGATTCCTTGCTATCCTTGAAATAAAATCTTCTCTTGAGGACCAAATCAGGAATCTCAAAAACAAGATGATGAGGTTACCAAGATCAGAGAATGTGTTGCAAGCGGTGAAGCTAAATGTTTCTCCATCAATGATCATGGTACCCTCTATTTTGGTAACCGGCTAGTGGTCCCAAACAGTCGGAAAATCAAAGATCTAATCCTACTAGAAGCTCATGAATCCCCTCTGTCCATCCATCCTGGTGGTACCAAGATGTATCGAGATCTCCGTCAAATATTCTGGTGGAGTGGAATGAAACCATAAATCGCTCGCTTTGTTGTAGAGGGCAACGTTTGCCATCGTGTGAAGGCTGAACACCAAAGGCCTGCTGGACTTTTGCAGCCATTGAAAATTCCTGAGTGGAAATGGGATGAAATTGGTATGGATTTCATCACTGGACTCCCAAGGACACAAGCAGGAAATGATGCTATATGGGTAGTTATTGATCGATTATCCAAAGTTGCTCACTTCCTTGATGTCCGGGAAAGCATTACCGCAAGCCAGTTGGCAAAGCTATATGTCTCCCGGATAGTCGTTCTTTATGGTGTTCCCAACAAAATCGTATCTGATCGTGGAAGTTTGTTCACTTCCAAATTCTGGGCTAGTATTCAACAAGCAATGGGAACTCAAATCTCCTTCAGCACAGCCTATCATCCTAAAACCGGTGGTCAAACTGAAAGAGTAAATCAAATTCTTGAAGACATGCTCAGAGCGTGTGACATATCCTTTGGAAAGAACTGGGATAAATGTCTTCCTTTTGCGGAGTTCTCCTATAACAACAGTTTTCAATCCAGTTTGGGCATGGAACCTTTCCAATTCATGTATGGGAGAACATGTCTAACATCGCTGAACTGGACAGAAACAGGCGAAAGACATTTCTTTGGTCTGGACATGATCCAAGAAGCAAAAGATCAAGTTCGCATAATTCGAGAACGTCTGAAGGCCGCTCAATCTCGTCAGAAGACCAACTATGATCGTCATCATCTTGATGTTCATTATGAAGTTGGTGATCAAGTTTACCTCCGAGTCACTCCTTCGAAGGGTGTCCACCGATTCGGTATCAAAGGCAAATTGGCTCCCCGCTATGTTGGTCCCTTTCGCATTCTCTCCAAACAGGGTGAGCTTGCCTACAAATTGGATCTACCTTCAACTTTTCTAGATGTTCATGATGTCTTTCATGTGTCTCAACTCAAGCGTTGCTTCAGAGATCCCATTCGTGGTGTGGACCATGAAACTTTGGATCTCCAAGATGATCTAACCTACCGAGAATACCCTGTTCGTATTCTTGATGAAACCGAGCACAAGACTCATCGCCAAACCATCAAGTTTCTGAAAGTTCAATGGTCTCATCACTCTGAGTCAGAAGCAACCTGGGAACGCGAAGATCGTCTTCGATCTGAGTACCCTGCCTTCTTTTCTAAAACCTAGGAATCTCGGGTCGAGATTCTTGTAAGTGGGGTAGAGCTATAACATACCACCCTTGTGTGTAATATAAAGAAAGACATGTTTGAGCATTGCATGCATGCATTACACTTGCACTTTGGTTTAATAAAATAAGAACAAACAAAACCCTAGTTATTTTCCCTCTCAAACCATTCAAATGGTTTTTATACTTTGAAAACTACCTAAAAGAATGGAACCCAAAATGAATAAAAGGGTCCCACACTATTTTATACACTTTATAAAAAGTCTCTGGTAAGTTTGAAATATTCAAAATAGTTTGGAATTTGAAAATACAAACAGAAATCAGAAAAAAGAAAATAAAAAGGTTTTCATAAGAAAAAAATAACTAACCTAGCTCTACTGGGCCGAGCCCACCTCTCCTCCCCTCTCTCTCTCTGTCGCCAGCGCAGTGCGTAGTAGCCAGCAGTCAGCCCACCTAGGGCCCAAGCCATCCCAGCAGCAGCCCACCTAGGCCCGTACCCCTTCGTCGCTTCTGTACGTCGTCTTCCTCCCCGAGAGGAAGTAGCTGGGTGGCAGTGCCGCCGTCGTCGATCCCCGCCGCCTTCTACTGGTCGTCCGACGAGCTCCGGGGTGAGGATAAGAACGCCAAGCTGCTCTGGCCTCGGTCTTATCTCTTTTCCCTCTCTCTCTCCTGACCTCCCTCTCGCGTTCCTCTCCTCTCGTCGAAAGCCTAGCCGCTCATCCCCGCCGTCTCCGGCCGCCCCGAGCCTCGCCGTTGCCCCTGGGAGCTGCGCTCGTCGAGCTGAGCCTCCCCGCCGAAGGAATAGGTCGAGGGCGCTACGGAACGTCGCCATCGACCTTGCCTTCCTGAGCTCTGGCCACCGTGTTCTTCATTGATTCCAGCGTCGCCCGTGTTCGCCTTGCCTCCCCAACCCCACTGCCTTGATCGTGGTGAGCTTCCGCACCTCCCAGTGCCTCTCAATCTCTCCTTATCTTCCTCTGTTGAGCCTGGGACGTGCAACTGTCGCCGCCGATGCTGACCGTCATCGCCGGCGAAGCTCCGGTGACCAAGAACCGGCGGCGCCACCACCAATCGACTCCCCACCGTCGCCTCTTTCCAACACCCCTAACCACAGCCTCTCGCGCGCGCTCAATCTCCGGTTCCATCATCGATCTTCAAGCAAAGCCATGGATGATGTCAGCATGCCATCATCATGATGTCATTAAGCCTTTTTCTTTTTCTTTAATAGTTTCAGTAAATATTTTCTGTAAATAAGAAATATATGACAGGTGGGCCCTGTCTGTCAGGGTTTTAATATTTTCTGTAAATGTTTTCTGAAACGATTAAATCTATGACATGTGGGCCCAATTTGGAAAATATTTTAAATATAACAAAAATGATTTAAAATGAATTAAAATTGGAGAAATTCATAACTAATTCATTTTAAATCAAAAAATACAAATAATATACCAAAATGATCAAAAAATGAAACCTATCTAACTAAGCTATAATCATACATTGTTAACCAACTTTTATGGCAAGTTTAATTAGAAGAACCAATTGAACCCCATAGGTGATTCCGAGGATTCCCCTGTTCTAGGGTTTGGAACTCTTGGACCCCGTTTAAAATGACCAAGCATGTTCTAGGATTTATTTCAACACTATTTAACTTGTCATATCATACATATTGTATGAGCATTGCACATGCCATGTGTTGAATGTTACTTTCTTTTTTCTGGTGATTGGTTCTTGTGAATAGGAACCTAACCTGAGGCTGAAGTCAACGTCGTTGAAGAGGAGTACCAGTCCAACAACGGACAAGGCAAGCGAAGCCCCACTCATACATATGAATCCTATGTTTATAAAGTATTTCATTCTCGTCATATGCATTCGGTTCAACAGTCTTTTATCAGTAGATAGAGTAATCCTATCTGATGCATGTTTCCCCTTGTGAACTAAATACCTGATCCACTGCTCCTAGCATCACTAGGGTTTGGCTTATGAGCATCGCTAGTGCCACGGTTCAGTCAAGCTTAGACATGCTTAGTGGTTCGATGCTGATCTTCAGATGATGCACGGGAGCGGCGAATGAATCTAGTATGTTAGGATGTGTGATGTGATCAAAGATGGATAATAAACATGCTAAGTCTTGTATGGGAGGCCACGTGGGTTGTGGTTTTTGTAGTCCCATACTTGCCACCCTTAGGACCTGATGTTCTCGCCTCTTGAACCAAGACGAGCGTACAACCACACGGGGGCCTGGAAACCCCCTTGACTCACTAACTTGCCTCGTAGATTCCATGAGTCACATAGTTCGGGATTTCCATTCGACATACGCACTTGGTTGTTCTTGAATGGAGGTGAAGGAGGTGCATTCATACAGGTAGGTAAGCGTGGCAGGGAATGAGAGATGCCCGACATCCGTAATATCAAACCCTGTTCACATCGCTAGGGACCGACTTCGGGACTCGACCCATTATGGCGTCATCTCCTTAGTGCGTGACTCATGGTCTCGGCGAAAGCAAGGTAAAGGTCGGGGTAAACCGCTCTCTGCCGGCCTTCCAAGGAAGAGGGATAATAATTTGGCATTAAGACTCAGTTGGTATGTGTGGGTAAATTTGTGCACCCCTGCAAGGTTATAATCTTTTCGAAAAGTCGTGTCCACGGTTATGGACGACTTGGGAACAGATTCTGTGATCATAGAAAACTATAACCGAATAATAAAACTTGGCCAACTAATTTGAGATCCGGAATACTTCCTCGGGGTTGTTTGAGGGGGTAGTCCGGGAAGAGAGGTTCAGTTGATGATGGTACTTGGTGGATATCGAAGATGACTCCGAAGAGCTAGAGTTGCAGTCTTCTTATCCCCTTTTGAAAATGATCTGACTAGACGAGTTTCTTCTCCCTCTTGTTTTGAAAACAAAAGATAGCTTTATGCAAAACAACTCCATTAGCCATAAGTCTTGCGGAGTACACCCTGTACTCGGCCTTGCTTCGTTGATGTTTTTCTACAGATGAAGCTACTCCAACTGAAGGTGGTTTCTACGTCGAATTCGACGATAGTAGGGGTTCCCGGGCAGCATCCTAGGATCTATGGAAGGGTCACTACTTATATTTAAGGCCTCTTAGGCCCTTTGCTAAGTTTGTTGTTTAGAACAACTTGTTTTCTTCCGTTGTTTGTTGTAATGATGGGTCTGTGACCCCTAGCTTGTATGACTGGTTTGTGACTCTCTTGAGAGTTTATCTTATTAATGTATGGTTTGTATGTTCTGTAATGTTACCGATCTCTCCTTGCGCGCTTCGAAATTTATGTTAGGCTTATATCAGATTAGGATCTAGTATTTTTCTATCCCTAATCTTGGGTCATGACAATGATCCTGGTACGTGGTGGTTAACAACATCTCCCCATGGTTCAAGACTTTTTCTGGTCTATACATATGGTGTCCCAGGCAATGCAATTTCTGATGATACTGTTGTTCACTATGGTCGCACCGTTCGCACCAATCATTCTAGGTTTGACTGCATGGTATTCTCGATGGACACAAGCCAGTTACATGCAGGTAACCCATGGAAAGGTGTTACTGACTTTGGATCATATTCTCTTTTCATTTGCGTGAACTATCCCATTAACATTACAGTAGGTGGTGCAAATGATCCGCCAAGACATATGACAATCAGGAACTATGTTTACACCTCACACTAAGCAATTGGCTACGAGTATAGGACGCGTCGTGAAATTTTCCACTTCAGTATGAATGGTGACACAGCTGTTGGTTTCCACACCATGAGTTGCTGGGTATGGTCGGAGACTCCATTTTAATTTATCCCAAGCTTCTCAAATGCCTTGGAGAATGAGCCGATTCAAGGATAGCTCATTTGGTCTCTACCTTTTAATGAACTCTTTCTTTTGGCTAGTTTAGCTGATGTACTACTTAGTATTTAGTTTCGCACCCGGTCCGGCTTGTAAAATACTCTGTATGACCAAAGCCCTTTTGTAAACTTGGTAGTTTCTCTGGTATGTATGTTTCACAAAGCTCGTAAAAGTACTTATTTAGGAGTACAGTTGTACTCTACTACTACATAATTTCTTTCAGAATGTTGTACTACTAGTTGTATACTAGTACTATTAGTATTACACTCCTAGCAGGTTCATAGTTTTTTATTTCTTACTGCAATTTGGGTCCTGTAAGAAGCCATTGTAGGTTAGTTGGACGTGTTGGTAAAGTTTCCAGGTTTACCAGTAAAAACATGTTGCCCATCATGGCATCGCCAGTGATTTGACAAAGTCAATACTGTAGGACGGTGTGCTAGTCTAGCTAATACAACTACTTGATGAAGCTAGCTGGAGTACTATTGATAGTAGCTGCCGCAGAAGAGAGAGCGAGGGAGGAACATTTGCACACGCCGGTGCACGTGGCAGCGTGTTCCTTCCAAGACAAGATGGATTTAACTCCCTCGCCGGCCTCCACCCACGCACACACAATCTCTTTACTCGGTCCCTTATTCCATCAACTACCGCCCTCTGGCCTATCGCACCATACTATTGTCGACCAGCTCCTTGGCTATGTCCTCTACAGGTGGCACTGAGATCAGCATGACAACCTTCTGTAGGGCGGCGCACATCCGTCATCCCTATCCTGAGGAAGCAATGGTAGTTTGTGAAATACTATAACACTCATAATTATTCCCTCCATTTCATATTATTATAAGATGTTTTAGATTTTGTGAAACGAGTGTATCTAGATTCACTCCGAACTTACATGATAGAGTTGATGATGCGGTTAAATTTTTATTGTTGATCGCGCCACATTGTCATGTGTATAGTAGTTCTTATCTCGGTTATGCATACTTTTTTTGTAGACTAGGATTGCATGGAATCTTGGTTTTGGGGCTAGATTCCATAAATGAGAACAATGCTCAAAGTAGGTAGTTTCACAGCGCAAACTTTTCTAGCTTTGCATATTTGACAATCAACATCATGTAATTTTTTATTAATATTACAACTTACTGCAGAAGGAGATAGGGGAATGAGCGAAAAAGAGGATTCTTGATGAAATAGGTTCCAATTCTGTGACTTCTTTTATGCCAGATGACAAGGTAAACCAATTGAAAGACGGTATGTTCTTGCGTCCCTCACATATGTTTTGGCTATAATATCTGTTTATCTTTTAACTATAGAAGCACAAAATTGAAGAAGACTCTTCGTTTCCCGATGACAAAGTTGAAAATGGATGTTAGATTGCTACACCTAAGGCACCACCTTGTTTACCTTCTGTGGAGACAGATGCATCTACAATTGGTACTGATGATCCTGCACCCTCCATCGTCATGCCAGACTATGGACGTGGTGGATTGGTTTTACCATGGGCTAAGTCTCGTGCGGCCGGAGCACGCAGTGAAAAGCCTCTAGTGGAAATTATGGTGCTCGATAGTTCACTTATTATGGAGACTCATGCTACTGGTGCTGGCGCTATTGTTTGTGCTGATGATCCTGCTCCTGAAATCATCGTGCCACCTAAAGGAGGTGGTGAATTGGGTTTAGAATCTACAGACACTATTGCACCTGAAGGTGGTGAACTTTGATGTGGAGCTGTATTTCTTACGATTTGTACGCTTTTCTATGGAACCTATATTATGGAGCTACCTTAAGCATTAATTACACTTTTGGTTGTTGAACTGTAGTGTGGAATTGGAACTACTCCCTAGTATGTAATCATATTTGGATGCTTAAGTATTATCGATGATAAACCAATGCTATCTAAGCTGCACGGGAATTCGCCTCTGCCACTTCCAGGAATGGTTCCTGTCTCATCTCATTTCTACAAGAATGGTGAAAATATGGTTCTGTTCGTTTTCTTGTAATGCAATTATGCTTGTGTTATTGATATTTCAACTTCATGCTGAATTTTTTACTCTACAAATATGGCTTTTATGACTCTGCAGACAAACATATTTGTTCATATGACTTTAACAGAAAACATTATCTTCTTTGGATCCACTAACACAAGGAGACATGCATTTTTTTGAAAGAAGGAAAAATATTTGCCATTTTCATTGACAGAGAGGTACATGCAATTCAATTACATTAAGATAACTACTCGTAAAAGTCCTAAAATGGTAGGGATTTCCATAGGAAATCATCACCTCAAGCATCTTGTTCAACAGAAGGTGGTATACCAGATCCACAAACTTCTTTTCCGTGGGATGACAATGTGAAGTGCAGGATTTCAAGTATAAACATAATCCAGTGCAGGTTCATCAGGACAACCTCCAGCAGCGTCAGTCTCCACAGAAGGTATATCAATGCTATGGCAGACACCATTAGAAATGCTTGCTGAAGCTGTTGTTATACTCCTATCATCAGGACTACAGATAAGGGCTAGAAATTCAAGCTCTGATATCGAGTGTTGCAAAATAGACAAGAGGTTATCCCAGATGGAAAATTCATAGACAATTCACAGTGCAATTTGAGCATCTTACAGGATCCTTAGACCTTATTAGTCCATCTGTTATTAGTGGAATGAAATTTTATGGTACTATATTGGAAGAACCTACAAAACATATCCATGTCAGACATCTAAATATATCTAAATTTGCTACAGTCTATATTATATGTGAAGATGTCTTTGCATAACACTCACTTAGCAAACTGTCTATGGATATCTTCCCCCTCCTTGGAAATGTGAAATCGAAGTTCTACAGGGTACATCCATCTATACTGTACTATACCTCTAAGTAATTTCTCGCCAGCTACATCAAAACCAAATTCTCCAACGTATCAAACAAGGATGGTGAATATATCAGGTAAAAATCTTGCACAAGATCTCTGCCAAGTCCTTTTAAAGATGTTTTCCACCTCTTCTTTCCAGAGATTTACTATAGATTTACCTACCCAAATCTGCAAGAACCTTGTAAATCTACATGGTCAGAACTTTTAACTATTTCAAGGAGAGATGGAGTACAAACCAAAGCCAAGAAGAATTTCCAGTGCCTGAATCTAGCAGGTGGAGCTTGGGGATCACCCAGCTGACCGCCTGCCGGTGCATCTAGTAAAGAACATCGCGGCTAATCATGGTAGGTCGGCACTTGTTATAGAAAGGCGTCGAGAAGTTCTTTTAAAAGGCGTGTGGAGAAGTTCGTGTCCTAGTTCTAATCCGATGCATCTCTCATAAGAACGGCGCGGAATTTGAAGAGACAGGGGCTGGTTGCTCGATTGAAGGCGCGCTAGAAAAGTTTGGGGTATTGGAGGGAAGTTTTGGCGGGCGCGGGGTTCTTGTCCCAGTTTGTCAACAATTTTCATAGAAATATCTGTGAATATTTTATATCTTGTTTTTCTATTTAGTTGATGTATTTTTTTTTGAATCTGGCCGAGCCCTAGCACGTACATTGGGATTTTAACCATCGAATCAAAGAAATTAGGACATCCAGCCTCGTTATAGCCCAATACCTTCTAATTCGGCATTTTCTGGGTCATTCGACCGCCACAAAGAGCCCAATTAGTTTAGGTGAGAGCACATAGAACATAGCACATGGAAAATAGTCCATCAACACCTATCTAGCCCAGTTTTTCAATTCAGCCTTTTGAGCACTATCGCCCCACCCCTAAAATAACTCCGCCTATCCATGTTTTTTAAGTAGAAACTACTACCTACTACATTATGTATAGCATTGTTTAGTTGAGCTACCAGCAATCATGTGCAGCACAAGAACAAGCAAATTTTTAAGGAGACAAATAAATAAGTTATATATGATGTTAGTATACATTTTTAACGTTTTATAAAAGCATAATATTTTATTTGTGTAGTGGAAAGGCATGCTGTTTATCTATACTAAAGTCTTGAGATTGAGGTTCGAATCTTACGCTTATAATGTTTTCTTGACTATCAAACCGTATGGGACGCCCCAACGTATAATTTTTTATTAAATATTGAAAATAGTGTACCAGAGTCTCACATGGCCATATTTACAATAGAAGGTTGAGAGAATCAACCTTACAAGGTAACAAAAAACATAGAAAAGGTGAAATTAAACTAGAGAAGCTATCCAAGATTTTAGACTCTCAACTTTAGAATGTTTGACACGGTAACAGGTGGTATGCAGATCGCCCAAGAATCTGACTTTCCAGGATGTAAAGCTTGGCCTCTTATCTCCAAAAATGAAACCATTTCTTTCTTTCCAAATATCCATGATGCACAAATGGTTATTTCTAAGAAATTTGGCCCTTGAAAATCTCTTCTTCCCTTCATAAAGATATCACTCATAGATGCTCCAGATTGCCAGGTAATCTTGCAGAAGTCGCACTAATGCTTGGAGAAAGAATACTCAATAATAGACGGTCTCTGGTCTCAAGATGACCATGAGAACGCATAAAAAATGTGATGCATATTATAGGTGCCAACATCTTCTTAGTATCATGTCATGTGTGTTCAACCGATCCATCAACAAAAGCCAAGTGAACACTTTCATATTTGGCACACACTTGCTTTTCCATATATTTGGGAAAATATGTTAGTAGTAGTTGGCCGATGAGAATATCCCTAAATTCAAGAAGTAAGTCCAGATATAATTTTGTTCTCTTTGGGTTGCATTCTACTTGATAGAGAGCATCATTTCCATCACATTTTGGAGCTCTTGCAAACGCCTGTTCTGATAGAGGAATGTGGAACAAAGTGTGTAATTCCGCATTCAGTTGTACCACTTTTTGGAGAGAAATATTTGGTTGAATGGCAAAGAAGAATTATCTTGGAAAAAGTTCACCGAGGAGGCCAAGCTCAGACAATCTGTGCTTCCAAAAAATAATAGTGGATCCATTTCCAGCAATAAATTTTGAAACCCCTCTAAATTGCCAAGATAGAGAATAGATATCTCTCCACCAGAAACTACCAACCTTTTTTGCAGCATGCAGTTAGCATTATTATAAAACTTATACGGCTTCTTAAGAAGTAAGGCTTCATTCCGCAACTCAAGAATTATAATTCCTAATCCTCCTTTATCTTTGGGCTTGCAAACAAGTTCCCATGCAACAAGTGACTGAATCTTATCACTATCCTTTTTGTCCCAAACACAATGCCTTATTCCTCTATCGAGAGTTTTTATTATTGTTTTTTGCAATTTCATTGAGGCCATGTGAAATGTAGGAAGGGCGGATAGGACTGAATTAACATATAACACTCTCCATGCCTGAGTGATAAGTCTAGAGCATGCATTTAGTCTGCTCTAACATTTGCTTACCAAAGTTGCTAGGTCCAGAATTGTTGGCTTTGTAGTACCCATTGGGACACCAAGGTAAGTGAAAGGCATTTGTCCTAGCTTGCATCCTAGCAAAGCTATGATGGCTTGAATTGTTTGGTCTTGACAGTTAATAGGAACTAAGAAGGATTTGCTAAAATTAACTTTCAAACATGTCGTCGGATTGTCGACAAGTATACCATAGGGGGTCCTAGGGACATTGGAAAGATGGGGTGTGAGACGTCGGATGTTCCATGAGCGGTGAGCACAAGTTTACCTAGGTTTAGATCCGACTGTGGTGATCGGATGCTACTCCTGCTAGCAACCCAGTAATATATCGGCATAAGCCGCATGTTACATCGGATTAAAAGAGAGGTTCGTCTGTGCGAGTTGTGATTGTGGTAGTAAGATTGGTTGTGCCCTAAAGGCTCCAATAGGGCTATCTTATATAGATACCAGGGCCTAGGGTTACAAGAGAGACCTATCCGGTTACGTTACAGAGTCGGTAACTAGATACAGCTTGGACTACAAGTAATACTATAGGCCTAAGTCGTAGCCGGATTGGCTCGTCCTCTTTCTCTGACTGGGCCGCCTGTGAAGCAAATATCTAACCCGTTGGTGGGCCACGCTGGTTAGCGAGTCCTGTGGGTATACCCGGAAAGTATATCCCCAACAGTAGCCCCCGGAAGTCTCCAAGATCTAAAGTAGGATAAATCGTCTAGCTTTATGGTTTATTCGTCTTGAGAATCTTGAAGGGTTCTCGAAAACTTCATTTAGTAGTGTAGGATGTCGGATATATTTTGTTCTGACTTCAGTCTTTTCCTTGCCCAGTTTGAAACATGAACCGAATTTCACAGCGGCGTGCGGGATGACAACTTTTCAGACGAGGTCTTGTCACTGACAAGAGTCCCATAGACACGACCGTTGGTGGGTCCGCTCCTTATGGAATAGAGCACTATTTCAATGCGCACGCGAGAATCGAGGGGGCGGAGGAGTCACGAGGAAGTTACCGACCTCTCTCCTATACGTGTGGCATAAACCGCACGTATCAACGCACGAATCTTGGCGCAGAGGTAAGTAAAAGTGAAGAGAAAACCCATCTCTCGGATTTATCTCTCCACCGATTCACTCATTGTCTCCTCGTACTCCTAGAGCTCTCCGCAGCCATTCCCATATACACGGCTCAAGGAAAAATCTCTCTCGCCCACCAGTCCTTCTCCAAAAATGATGGCGTCTGCCTCGGGCTCAGGAGCGGCTGCGGGTTCGTCGGCGGCGGATGAGAAGAAGATGCGGGGCCTCTGGGTCCCCAGTGTCATGGACGATGCCAAACTCTAGGTCATGGATGTCGAAGGATGTGACACCCCCGGGATCAGGGCTAAACAAATCCCAGACCTCCGTCTGACATACGCTTAACCTTGAGCTCGAGAATATCCAGTGAAGAATTGATAACACAGCAGTGACCCTACGACACAAAATTTATTACAACAAGCTCATAACTGAGTAGAGAACCAAATTATTACAAGCAGAGGTCACTGACCACAAACATCAAACAACGGAAGGCAAATTATGCTATTAAGTATAGCAAACTTAACAAATGGCCTAAGAGGCCTGAAGCATAACGATGACGTCCCAGCCCATAGATTCCAAGCTGCCGACCGGGAACCCCAAGCTACTCGTCGATGTCGATGTAGT
This sequence comes from Avena insularis, assembly GCA_023614405.1. Lineage (NCBI taxonomy): Eukaryota > Viridiplantae > Streptophyta > Magnoliopsida > Poales > Poaceae > Avena > Avena insularis. Next base: position 150,888,310 of record CM042689.1, read on the forward strand.
ACGGAACTCGTCTTCAGGTAACACTTACTCTGCCAAAAGTATCAACAAATCAAGGGTGAGTATAGGGTGTACTCCGCAAGACTTATGGCTGGTGAAGTTGTTTTTGCGGAAATCCATCATTCTTTATAAAACAAGAGAGGGAGAAGAATCTCGTCTAATCAGAGTATTTAAAAGGGGATAAGAGAGCGACATCTCCGAAAATATTGATCATCATATTTTGATATCCACCGAGTTATCATCATCTACCAACTAGGATCACCCCCTCGTACCCATGAGGAAGCATCCTTAAGCACACGTTGATCTTCCAAGTTTTACGATTAGGTTATAGTTCTCTATGATCTTGAGTCCGGTCGCCAAGTCGTTCATAACCGTGAACACGGCTTTTCGAAAAGATTATTACCCTGCAGGGGTGTACAACTTTACCCACACGTACTAACCTTCTCTTAATGCCACTAGTAATAGCCCTCTTCCTTGGAAGGCCGACAGAGGGTGGTTAGACACGACCTTTACCTTGCTTTCGCCGAGACCATGAGTCACGCAATAAGTATGGTTCCGCCATAACGGGTCAAATCCCGAAGCCGGTACTTAAAGATGTGAGGCGAGGTTGGTTAACAGGGGCGACATCTACCCCAAGCAACCCGGTCCATGCTTACCTACCTGTTATGAATGCACCAACTTCACCCGGCAAATCTTTCAAAAGATATTCTATGCATATGTAGAATGGAACGCCCGAACTATGTGACTCATGGAATCTACTAGGCAAGTTAGTCAGTCATGAGGTTGTCCAGGCCCCGTGTGGTTGCACGCTCGTCTTGGTTCCAAAGGCAAGAACTCAGGTCCTAGTGGTGGCGAGCATGGGACTAGAAAAACCACATCCCACCGTAGCCTCCCATACAAGCCTTACCATGTTTAATCTCATATCACATCTGATCTCATCTCATCATGTTCTCCTGTCATACTAGATTCTCTGCATCTGATACATCATCTGGATGGACCATACTAAACAGCTATGCATGGCTAAGCAGACACGAATAAGAGCTCTAGCAATGCACACGAGCCAAACCTAGTTATGCTAGGAGCAGTGGATCAGGTAATGTAAGCTCAAGGGAGTAATGCCATAGATAGGATAATTTATCTATCGATAAAAGACCACATTGGAATCGTATGCATCATCGAAAGAATTGAAATGCTTTCGAAATCATAGGATTATATCATGGTGGGGCTATGCTTGCCTTTGCCTGCTGATGGCAGATAAATAGATCTTCGGAAGCCTTGTATTTGACTTGATTATAGTTGGTCAAGTATTGTTCGTCGATCTTCGATCTTCGATGGTGTTGTCATCGGGCTTCGATCTCGATCTCGATATCGTATTCTACCGGAAAGAAGCCAACATCGGAAAGGAAGTGAAACAATCCACACATGGAATCGATGCAATGCTCAAGCAATGATGATGATATGACAAGTTAAAGTGCATTGGAATGTATCCCTAAAGCATGCTCGACCATTTAAACGGGGTTCCAAGGGGCGCAAACCCTAACTCAGGGAAACTCCGGAAACACCTATTAGGGTTACTAGGTTGTTCTAATTAAACTTGTCATTTAGGTTGCTTAACAATGCATGATTATAGATTAATTAGATAGGTTTCATTTTTCTGAACATTTTGATATATTATTCATATTTTTCTGACTTATAAACAAAAAGTTATTGAATTTACAATATTTAATCAATTTCTGGAATTATAAAACCTTTTCTTTATTTAAATAAATCTGGGAAATACTTTTTATACCGAGGGCTGGGCTAGCCACAGCCACAGACAGGTGGGCCCCTGGCCACCTCAGCACGCCACGCAAGCAAGAGGGACCGGGGGGCCATTGGTTGTTTCTCACCTAGACCGAAGCTAGCCGCTGCCACTGACGGGTGGGGCATGGTCCACGCGGGTGCCACCTTGGCGCCACGCAGGACATCGCCGGGGAGCGGCCAGACGGTGGCTGGTGGCGGCGTAGGAGGGAGAACTAGGGCGTGGGAGAGGGCTGGCTCGACGCGTCACTCTGCGGGGAGCCTAACTGTGGCAGCGCCGCCATGATATGGTCGCCGGAGCGACTTCCATGACGACGGCCGACGGCGGCAAGTGGCGGTGCATGGTGGGGTGGCGATTCAGAGCGAGAGAGAGATATTGGGAAGGACTGGGATATGCGGAGGCTCACCGTGGAGGCAAAGGAGAGGTCGGTGTGGCCGGGCGACATCGGGAAGAGGCTAATCGACGGCGGTGAGCCGCGTCGGTGGCGGTGAAGACGGGTTTGATTCCGGCGGCAGAGACCATCCCAGCAAGCATTCTTAAGAGGGGAGGGGGAGAAGGACAAGGCAGAGCTCGTTGCATGCTCGGCTGAGCTCAGAGGTGGCCAGAACGGCGACGAGCCGGAGCTAGGGTTCGGCCAGAGGTGGGGAAAGAGGGAGAGAGCTCCAGCGGGAAAGGAAGAGGATAAGGCAGAGGCAGGGCACCGTGGGGGTCTTATCCACGTCTCCAGGGCGGCAACACGCATCGCGGCGCGGCGGCGAGGCGACGGCATCGGCGCAGGACAGCGATCTGCTTCGCTCGCTCGCTCTGTCGCGAGGAAGAAGAAAAGGGAGACACACCGAAGGGGTACGGGCCGGCTTGGGCGAAGGTGGGCTGCGGCAAAGGTTGCAAAGAGGGAGGAGGGAGTGGGCTGCGGCCTGGGAAGCTGCTGCTGCTGTTTTTTTTTAGAAATCATTTTTCTATTTAGTTTTCTTTATTTCTTTTTGTATTTTTCATTTGTAATCTGTTTTGATTATTTTCAAAATACAAAAACTTTTCCAAACATTTAAAATACTATGGAGACCCTTATAACCATTTGGGTTTCCAAACATTTTGGTAGTTTTCAAAATTTCCAAAACCATTTGAATGGATTTTCAAATAGAGTGAAGGGAAGATTAGGGTTTGCATTTTATTTTACTTTAATGCACAATTTAAAACATGATGCTCATGCAATGCACAGTCAACCCTAAATAATGATTATCTAAAACAGGGGTGTTATAGCTTTATCCCCCTTACGAGAATCTCGAACCAAGATTCCAAAGGTAGGAAAAGAGACAGAGAGAGAAAGAAACGGGGCCACTCTAAAGACAAGAGGGAAACACACTAGACAACACACAGATTATCTCATGGCCAACTCATGGATGGAGTGTTTAGAAACAACTCTGAGATGACAATCATGAAACACGTTAAGGTAACAGAGGAAACAAGAGGAGAAAGTTTCAAGTTGTTAGATAGTTGGTCTTCATAAGGATTGAGACCATGGAACTTACAGGAGGTTTTGAAGCTTCTAAAGAAGAAAGCTTCCAAGAGAGAGAACATGACCTCAGACCTCGATAGGGATCCTCTACTAAACGGCTTAAGTAGAGATTTTAGGTTGCAAAGATATGGATCAACAAAACCAAGAAAATGAACTACTTTTGAAACAGAAGAGTCACATTTTCATTCAACAGAAGACCAAGACGGAGAGGTGTTTTGGTGGAGAGGACCCATAAGAGTCACAAGAAACATGTATCAAGAGAAACTATTGATTATCAAAATCATAGTCACTCTTAAACATGGCTGAGGAAAAGGAAGGAAACTCTTTATTCATCCAGGATTACCAAAATCTTTGCCAAGATTATGATATCACTTTAAACCACTAGGATGAATAGTTAAGAAGATTCCTGATGGCATGAGAAGAAAGAAACTTCATTCTCAGACTTCAATTACTTGGCACAACAAGATGCTTGCCAACATAAAAATGGTCTGCAGGATCGACCGAGAGACATTTAGCAACACTACTTTAAATGTTCTCCTTGATGTTCGAGAAATCAGACACCAAGTAAAGGTCAGACTTCGGATACAAAGGAACCATAAGCACAACTGCTATAATGAATTATAGAATAAGCCTCATGAAGGGTGGTTGTTACTGCTGATTTAAGAGAATATTACAATAGGTCTTTCCGGCTAGGTGTGTCAACCATTACATCGATCTTGCCAGATTTACAAAGAGACCTATGTCAAAACCTTGAGGAACACCAACCATCATTGCTTCTTGAGATTCAGCTTTGGTTAAGTGAAGTGATACTTTGGACTCAGCATGTCCGAATAGAAAGGTTGCAACATTTACACAAAGGTAAAGTTACTAGATTCCCAAGACAGGGACTATAGTGTAAAGCTCCAAAAGACTGAGCTAAATTGCTAGACCCATGTATTTACAACTTGTCGAGAGACAAATGTTCACACATAAGGTGCTAACAACAATACACACATGTGTCCTTAAGCAACAGAGTTAACACTACTCGAATCCACGGCGACATCTTTCAGCATTTGTGCGTGAACCGGAGAAGGTTACTTCTAACATCCAAAGCATATACTTCAAGATGACTCGAGGATGGTTCTCGAAAGTATCCAACATTAATGTCAATTGTTCCGTATGAATCTTTCCTAGCATGGAGAAGATAATAATGTCATTGATGGGTTCAACAACAAACTTACTTGAACACTCCAAGAAGATGGACTCATATGTCGCGTGAACAAGACAAAAATACTGGTCAGATCAAAGAACATGAAGATGTACTTAAGTGAAACATCACAAGAGGAAACATCATCAAGATAATCCTTGGAAGTGAGTTTGATTTGACAATAACCCAAATCAAATCAAAGATAGGGGAAGATAACATATCCACGAAGGAAATACTATCTTCCTTCAACACGAACAAAACTAGACATCCCTTTAAGAAAGAACTGAGTCGGATAGAAGTTTTGTCTTACAACTCTCCAAGTTTTTGTTTAAGCTCAACCAACTAGTCAGGGGTATCCAGCACGGATCCTTGGAGAAAAGAGCAGTTCAGAGAACTTACTTGCTCAAGAACTTGACAACACGGTCATGTGGCAACATGGCGATACTTCTAGTAGACGTCTAGAATATCACGAACCACCGATATGTCACTTAGTTAGAGAGGAAACTTACTTGGTAAGGCAAGAAGACATAGTCTCAGAGCTTCGGCACAAACCTAACTCTTTGACCGAGAAGAGTGTACCAGAATATTGGACTTGGTAGCACAGTCAAACTTCGCTTAGTGATGGGGTTAACCAGTCACACTAAGAATGACTCAAATGTCCTTTGAGTTCAAACAATAAGAATTGCTAGAATCTCAGATGGACACATTATTACACACACGTATCACTCACGAGCGCGAAAGCTCGAGGAAGGGTGGGTAAAGATGTGTAAACTATCACTTCATTAAGGGTTCATGAAACTCGACACGACCTCTTAGTATAAAAGAGTGTGATACTCTAAGGTAGAACAGATGGAAGACACTCAATGCCTCTTGATCTGCAGATTGCAACACTTTGACCTGGTCCTAGATATGACGAGGTACTGGAGTTTGTTTCTCCTAGACATCCCGAAATGGTTTGTCTTGACGGACCACAAGAGTATCTTACATTCGGAAGACACCGATGCACATTTACTACTTGGCTACCAATTGGTAGATAGAGGTCGGAAAACAACAAGGGAGAAAGAACATGCTTAGGATAGAATCCCAAGATGTGGATGCATAGATTACCAATCTTCTGAAAACCAATGCATAGAAAAGGTAAGGTGTGGTAGAGTCACGAGTATAGATGCGAGACTCACGAGGAGTACTCTTGTCGTGATCTATTTGGTTCCATTAAAGAACATCTGCCATAGCATGTGGTAGGGGAAGTCCTTAATTGTCATAATTCAATCGCGACAATAACCACAAGCTTGAAGGCTAGAATTGTAATACCAGCCATCCTGAGGTAATGTGTGAACATTAACAACAGGGGTCAAAGGGATGGATCTTGGGTTAAAGGTCAGCTTCATGTACAAGATTCATAACACCAGAATCCAGCACAATCAGGGATCTTAGGTTCAAGTCCAAGGGTTAAAACCCGAGAAAGAAGTAACTACTACTTGAGTGACACAGTGTACACTTCAAGATAGTGATCACGAGGTGGATTCCAAAAGAAGACACAACTTCGGAAGTACCCAAATAAACAAAAAGGAGGCGGACAAGGCGAAAGGAAACCTCGAAGCCTAGAACAGAATATTGTGGATCCAACAATACAATATTGTGGGTCCAAAAGGTAGAGAGATCATGATAGAAAGGAATCTCTCAAATGAAGCAGGGCAAAAAGGGAAACAAGGAATTCACGACACACAAACTCTAGAGAACTCAACACTAGGTCAACTGGCTGGAAACGGCATGCCAAGAAGGCACTTAAGCTTTGAAGGACTAGAAGAGATATCAAAACTTTTCCAAAATCAACACCAGATAAGATGACCCAAAGTTAGAGCAAAACTGCATAAGGAGAAAAAGAAGCATACTAGAGTTTTCGCAAATACTTTTCATCTTTGAAAATAGTTTTCACAAACACTAGACTCAACATCGACCAATAGCAAGGTTTTCCTACGGTCGGTACTGCTCTGATACCAAGAACACTGACACCCCCGGGATCAGGGCTAAACAAATCCCAGACCTCCTTCTGACATAAGCTTAACCTTGAGCTCGAGAATATCCAGTGAAGAATTGATAACACAGCAGTGACCCTACGACACAAAATTTATTACAGCATGCTCATAACTGAGCAGAGAACCAAATTATTACAAGAAGAGGTCACTGACCACAAACATCAATCAACGCAAGGCAAATTATGCTATTAAGTATAGCAAACTTAACAAATGGCCTAAGAGGCCTGAAGCATAACGATGACGTCCCAGCCCATAGATTCCAGGCTGCCGACCGGGAACCCCAAGCTACTCGTCGATGTCGATGTAGTACGGAACTCGTCTTTAGGGAACACTTACTCTGCCAAAAGTATCAACAAAGCAAGGGTGAGTACAGGGTGTACTCCGCAAGACTTATGGCTGGTGGAGTTGTTTTTGCGGAAAGCCATCTTCCTTTATAAAACAAGAGAGGGAGAAGAATCTCGTATAATCAGAGTATTTAAAAGGGGATAAGAGAGCGACATCTCCAAAAATATTGATCATCATCTTTTTATATCCACCGAGTTATAATCATCTACCAACTAGGATCACCCCCTTGTACCCATGAGGAAGCATCCTTAAGCACACGTTGATCTGCCAAGTTTTACGATTAGGTTATAGTTCTCTATGATCTTGAGTCCGGTCGCCAAGTCGTTCATAAACGTGAACACGGCTTTTCGAAAAGATTATTACCCTGAAGGGGTGTACAACTTTACCCACACGTACTAACCTTCTCTTAATGCCACTGGTAATAGACCTCTTCCTGGGAAGGCCGACAGAGGGTGGTTAGACATGACCTTTGCCTTGCTTTCGCCGAGACCATGAGTCACGCAATAAGTATGGTTCCGCTGTAACGGGTCAAATCCCGAAGCCGGTACTTAAAGATGTGAGGCGAGGTTAGTTAACAGGGGAACCATCTACCCCAAGCAACCCGGTCCATGCATACCTACCTGTTATGAATGCACCAACTTCACCCGGCAAATCTTTCAAAACATTTTCTATGCATATGTCGAATGGAATGCCCGAACTATGTGACTCATGGAATCTACTAGGCAAGTTAGTCAGTCATGAGGTTGTCCAGGCCCCATGTGGTTGCACGCTCGTCTTGGTTCCAAAGGCAAGAACTCAGGTCCTAGTGGTGGCGAACATGGGACTAGAAAAACCACATCCCACCATGGCCTCCCATACAAGCCTTAGCATGTTTAATCTCATATCACATCTGATCTCATGTCATCATGTTCTCCTGTCATACTAGATTCTCTGCATCTGATACATCATCTGGATGGACCAGACTAAACAGCTATGCATGGCTAAGCAGACACGAATCAGAGCTTTAGCAATGCACACGAGCCAAACCTAGTTATGCTAGGAGCAGTGGATCAGGTAATGTAAGCTCAAGGGAGTAATTCCATAGATAGGATTCTTTATCTATCGATAAAATACCACAGTGGAATCGTATGCATCATGGAAAGAATTGAAATGCTTTCGAAATCATAGGATTATATCATGGTGGGGCTATGCTTGCCTTTGCCTGTTGATGGCAGATAAATAGATCTTCGGAAGCCTTGTATTTGACTTGATTATAGTTGCTCAAGTATTGGTCGTCGATCTTCGATCTTCGTTGGTGTTTTCCTCGGGCTTCGATCTCGATCTCGATATCGTATTCTACCGGAAAGAAGCAAACACCGGAAAGGAAGGGAAACAATCAACATATGGAATCGATGCAATGCTCAAGCAATGATGATGATATGACAAGTTAAAGTACATTGGAATGTAGCCCTAAAGCATGCTCGACCATTTAAACAGGGTTCTGAGGGGCGCAAACCCTAACTCGGGGAAACTCCGGAAACACCTATTAGGGTTACTAGGTTGTTCTAATTAAACTTGTCATTTAGGTTTCTTAACAATGCATGATTATAGATTAATTATATAGGTTTCATTTTTCTGAACATTTTGATATATTATTCATATTTTTCTGACTTATAAACAAAAAGTTATTGAATTTACAATATTTAATCAATTTCTGGAATTATAAAACCTTTTCTTTATTTAAATAAATCTGGGAAATACTTTTTATACCGAGGGCTGGGCTAGCCACAGCCACAGACAGGTGGGCCCCTGGCCACCTCAGCATGCCGCGCAAGCAAGAGGGACCGGGGGGCCATTGGTTGTTTCTCACCTAGACCGAAGCTAGCCGCTGCCACTGACGGGTGGGGCATGGTCCACGTGGGTGCCACCTTGGCGCCACGCGGGACATCACCGGGGAGCGGCCAGACGGTGGCTAGTGGCGGCGTAGGAGGGTGAACTGGGGCGCGGGAGACGGCTGGCTCAACACGGCTCTCTGCGGGGAGCCTAACTGTGGTAGCGCCGCCATGATATGGTCGCCGGAGCGACTTCCATGACGACGGCCGACGGCGGCAAGCGGCGGTGCACGGTGGGGTGGCGATTTAGAGCGAGAGAGAGAGATTGGGAAGGACTGGGAGATGTGGAGGCTCACCATGGAGGCAAAGGAGAGGTCGATGTGGCCGGGCGACGTCGGGAAGAGGCTAATCGACGGCGGTGAGCCGCGTCGGTGCCGATGAAGACGGCTTCGATTCCGGCGGCAGAGAGCATCCCAGCAAGCACGCTTAAGAGGGGAGGGGAGAAGGACAAGGCAGAGCTCGTGGCATGCTCAGCCGAGCTCAGGGGTGGCCAGAACGGCGACGAACCGGAGCTAGGGTTCGGCCAGAGGTGGGGAAAGAGGGAGAGATATCCAGCGGGAAAGGGAGAGGATAAGGCAGAGACAGGGCACCGTGGGGTTCTTATCCACGCTCTGTGGCAACATGCATCATGGCGCTGACAGCGAAGCAGCTGACAGCGATTCGCCGCTTCTTTTCATGAGGAAGAAGAAAAGGGAGACACGCCGAAGGGGTACGGGCCGTCTTGGGCCAAGGTGGGCTGCGGCAAAGGTTGCAGAGAGGGAGGAGGGAGTGGTCATCTGAAGTCGGCGCTGTTTTTTTTTTTTAGAAATCATTTTTCTATTTAGTTTTCTTGTTTCTTTTTGTATTTTTCATTTGTAATCTGTTTTGATTATTTTCAAAATACAAAAACTTTTCCAAACATTTAAAATACTATGGAGACCCTTATAACCATTTGGGTTTCCAAACATTTTGGTAGTTTTCAAAATTTCCAAAACCATTTGAATGGATTTTCAAATAGAGTGAAGGGAAGATTAGGGTTTGCATTTTATTTTACTTTAATGCACAATTTAAAACATGATGGTCATGCAATGCGCAATCAACCCTAAATAATGATTATCTAAAATAGGGGTGTTACAAAGGATTCATCATCGCCGGTGCGTGGCGAAGCGCCTCAGGGCACGATGTTCCCACCACGAGCGACGGCGAGCGGGTGCTGTTCAGCACGCACATCGACCGTGGCCTCAGCCTGCCATCGTCGTACTTCTTCGTCGAGGTCCTCAATCATTACTGTGTTAAGATCCATAACCTCCCTCCGAACTCTCTCTCGATCATAGCACTCACGCAGCTCTGTGCGAGGGGTTTCTTAGCATTAGGCCAAGTATCACCCTTTTCCGGTGCTACTATGGTACCCGGAAGAATTCTATTAGCGTCGGTGTGTCTTACACCACCGGCACCCTTAGCTTAGTCCTTAGGAGAAACCGTGTTTATCCTAGGATTAATGCTAGTGAATCCGTCAAACGCTGGGCCAGAACCTTCTTTTATCATAAGGATATTCCGGCTCCTGGAAAGGCGAAAGGTCTTCCGGCATTCGCCGACGGTGCCGCTCCCAACTAGAAGTCATGGGACGCGGAAGCGCCAGAGCTTTCAGATATCGTGATCCTCGCCTAGAGGCGAATTGAGTTTCTGATGAAGCACAAGGGCCTCCGCGAATCCGACTTGATCCACTGCTGGCTGGATCGCCGGATCCAGCCTCTGCAGCATCATGAAGATCGCCTCGTGTGCACCTTCACTAGCGACAAGAAGGACATCCTGTGGGTGAGCCCACACCAAATTCCAGCGAAGGACTACAAGACCCTCATGTAGTATTTGATCAAGGAAAGAGTGGAATGAAAAGTTCCGGATGTTTCCATGAAGATGTTCACATCCAAAATCCTCTGACTCCGGTAAATATTTCGACTATGCTTTTGTGTTTCGTCGTTCTTTTCTGTTCTTTCTCTCTGCAACTCTATTTTCATTGATGACTTTGTCAGCTCGAGAAACTCCCATAGTCTGAGCTAGCTCCACTAGAGTGTTATCTCTCAGACGATCCGGTGGCAATGGAGGATGATGAGGTGCAAGAAGTTCCCGCCTCTGTTTCCAAGAAGCGCAAGGCGAAAGAAGTTGTTATCACTGCTGGTAGCCAAGTGCTGCCAGTAGTTAAAATGTAAGAACCTTGTCTCTTTGTTTTCAGTATCTTGTACCTTTCTTTTCTTTCCAAAGCATACCTAATACTTGGATTTTCATGCTTCAGAGCTAAAGTTACTTTGAAGATTAAGACAAAGCCAAACAGCAAACCAGTCAAGCTTCCGCTGTGCCAGCAGATGCTTGTTATCTCCCCTGCCATGCCGCCACCGACTCCATCTAGTACTCCATTAGCACCAGAGGCTTCCGCCTCTCATGGTGCTGGCAACATCTTGAAAGCCTTGGTCACCTTTGGTGGTCAAGCAACTAACAAGGGTGAACCCGATAAGGGTAATGATCCCATGGTAATTTCTATAGGAACGTTGGATAAAGTGGCCGGCTCTGTTGTCTCTGGCCTGAAGAGGAAGAAGAAGGAAGAGTCCTCATGCTGGCTCAGTCCAGTCTTGAGAAGCAAACCTTAACCGCAGAGGCGGCAAACCAGGAGCAGGAGGACGTCAAGCTGGTTAGCCTCCTGGACCAAATTTTGGTCTGGGATACTAAGATAGAGTCTGGCGAACTCCTAGCGACGGATGTTCCCTCCCTCTCCATTGCCAAGAAAGTGTTTCACAACACTAAACTCGGATATAAGAAGTTGCATTTGGAACACATTGTAAGTTTCCGATTCTTATTTGCATTTATTTTATTATCAAATCCTCTAGCCCCCAAGCATAAAGGCGGATAAACATCGTTGGATTCGAGTTGATGCTTCTAGGTTGCAAACGAACGATGTAGTGTATCCCCCAAGGCCCGTGCTGTATTTTTACTTAGTTAAATTTGCGGCCCGAGTCTTAGTAACCATCTGATGGTATTCCGTCTCTAAACTTACAGAAAATTGAATCTTCCAACCAGGAATTGCTCAAGAACATTTGTAATAAACGCAAGGAGATCAAAGCCTTGCGCCTTGAGAATTCAAAGTTAAAAGTTGAGAAAGATGAAGAAGAAGGTAAAATTTTCCGACATACTCTTTGTCAGTTAGCTATTATCATAATAAAAACTTGTTCTATTCGAATGATATTTTTCCCTTTGCAGAACTGTTGTGCGAGTCTAGCAAGATGGTGGAGCAATCCGAGAACTACAAGGTCTTGGACTTGGAAAATGCTTAGCTCCGGGACAAGCTTGAGAAGCTCACTATTGAATTGGAAAAATCGGTAGCTGCTGTCCTGGAGTCAAGCAACCATGAGACCGTGAGGCTCGAGAAGTTGTAGACCCTCCGAGACAAACAATTGGACGATCTTCGGAACGACTTTGATAGCCAGAGGGATCTAGCCCAGGCCACAGAGAATGAGTTGAACAACCTCCGTGAGGAGCGTGTCCAGTGGGATTACTCTATGCTAGGTAATATTTCCGACTTACTGTGTTCGATTGGTTTTTCGAATTTATTTTTTGAGTCAAATTTTGAATTTTGCTTCTTTCCCAACCCCCCTGAATCTTTCCGACTCTCCTACCTCCGAACCTCGCCTCGAGCGCATCAAGCTTGGCGGAGATGTTTTGTTCGAATTCCACTAGACTCTTGAAGAGGCTTGCGAGTCGGTCAAACTTTCTGACTTGCACAAGATGTCAGTGCAGGAGGTGAGCGACAAGGCCAAGGAAATTCTGAAGCTTATTAAGGCTGGAAGATCTCCTATGCTCGGACAGCTACCCAAACTGCTCTTACCATGGTGGTGAGCCACCACAGCGAGATGGAAATCTGGCATGTCACCAAGGGTATTGCCGAGGAGGACAATGAGGGTAACCAGCAGGACATCAAGGCTATCCAAGATTCTAGTTCTGGTTATGCTTGTCGTGTATTAGAGATGACCAACTATACGATGCCATTCTTCAAATTCGTCGTCGTGCATCCCTCGCCTCTAGAGCCAGAACACAGCCTCGCTGAAGCATCTTCTAAGTCTGAGGTCCAGGGCGACAACATTGTCGACTCCGGAGCTCCACCTTCTTCATCAACACCACCTGAATCTACAGCATAAACAATTTTTATGCATTATTCTGAACTTTCGGAAATCTAATGATGAGAATAATATTTTGATTTGTGTTGGTCTGTAAAAAACTGATGCTCTTACTATGATAGCACTTTTATGTTTATATATTTTATGCGTGTGCTTGAAAAAATTTCTGAAGCACTCTTGGTTTATGTCTATACTTGTCGTTTTATCTGGCTCTCTGCCTCGTCCCTTTCATGAGCCAACCAACCTTTAGCACGGAATCTTTGCCGAGCAACGGAGCGCAATTGCTAAACCAGTTTAAACTTGGAAACAAAGCCGGCTTCCAATACCAACAATTCATTACTCGGAGAATACCCGCGTCTAAGCAATCAGATAAAAAACCAAAGTATAGACAATAAATTTAATTTTTTTCCCTAAGGTAATAGTTTTTTAGATATTCAAAAATCATAACCAGAACGAACATGAGCATAAAGGTCTTTCAACCATTCTGGGATTTTTGAAAATGACATGCTCTTTCAGAAATAAGATGGCAAAAAACTTCTCAAAAATAATATATGAGGAAACCAACACTTTATTTTACTTTGAACATGTACATATATGATTACAAGGAAATATAACTATGAATAGAAGAGACGTAGCTGTGAAATATTCCATGGACGGTCCATCTCATCCGGATCTGTACTACCGCCAGCTCTCTTTCTTTTCCGAGTATCTTGTTTTTCCTTGACTGGTCTCATATCGGTTAAATAATACAACCCATTATGCAGAACTCTCCTAATCATAAAAAGTCCTTCCCAAATTTGGAAAAGTTTGTGCTTTGTTTTTTTCACAAGTCGGAGAACCAAATCATCATTTCTGAAAGAACGGTTTTACACTCTTTGATTATGATACTTGCGTAACTTCTACTGATAGGCTGTACATCTCTACTCAGCAACGACGCGTACATCTTCGATTATATAGAGATCATCTTGTCGAGAAACTTTTGCATCTTATTCGATATACGCTTTGACTCGTGGATACTGATAAATTAGATCGCTTGGAAGAACTGCTTTTGCACCATAGACCAAGAATAAAGTAGTATATCTAGTTGATATGTTAGGAGTTGTATGTAAGATCCATATCACAAACGGTAATTCTTCCGCCCAAGCCCCTCCGGCCCGACGAAGCGGTGCCTCGAGATGAGGTCGGAGTCCTATAAAAATAAGACCGTTAGTTCTTTCGACTTGTCCATTAGCTCGTGGATGTGCGACTGATGCAATATCGAGTCGGATCCCTTGTTCTTTGCAGAATTTGGCAAGTTCCCCCATGGAAAAATTGCTCCCGTTGTTAGTAATTATACTGTGCGGATATCCAAATCGGATTATCATGTCTGCAACGAACTTTCTGGTTGTGTCTCCATCGCAACTTGTTACGGGTTTAGCCTCAATCCACTTTGTAAATTTATCCACCATCACTAGTAAGTGCACAAATCCACATTTTTCCGTACGAAACGGCCCTGCCGTATCAAGCCCCCATACCACAGATGGCCATGTAATAGGGATTGTTCGCAGCTGTTCAGCCGGAACATGTGCCTGATGGGCGTACTTTTGGCAGCCTTTGCACGTTTTGACCAGTTTGTCGGCATCCGCCTTAGCTATAAGACAAAAGAATCCGTGTCTAAAAGCTTTTTCCACTAAGGATTTGGCTGCAGCATGGTGACCACACTCGCCTTCGTGGATTTCTTTTAAGATTTCCACTCCTTCTTCCGAAGAAATACATCATTGGAAAACGCCAAAAACACTCCTCTTATAGAGCTCACCATTTATTATAGTGTAGGCTTTTGCTCATCAGACGATCTCCCGGCTCAAGACTTCATCTTCGGGTAATTTTCTGTCTATCAGGAAATCCAGATAGGGTTTTGTCTAGCTGGAAATTACATCCAGAACTGCTATTAAAGGTGAGTCGGATTTCGTCGGATAGTCCTCATCAACTCCGACTATGGAGGGGACCTTTAAATGCTCTATAAAAGCACCATTCGGTACTTTTTTCCGTGCAGAGCCTATCCTTGATAGAGCATCTACTTCCTCATTTTCTGCTCGAGGGATGTGTTGAACCTCAAAACCCTCGAATGATTTAGATAGTTCATCCACAACAGCTTTGTATGATGTCATGTGCTTGTTTGTGTTGCAGATATCGGATACTTGTTGAGCAACTAAATCCGAGTCTCCGTAACACATAAGTCTTGTTATGCCAATATTTTTGGCCATGTGTATTCCATGCAGCAATGCGTAATATTCGGAAATATTGTTCGTTGTCATAAAGTATAGTTGCAACACATAGAATAGCTTTCTCCTTGGGGTGATTTGAACACCACGCCAGCCCCCGAGCCTCCTAGTGCTTTTGATCCTTCAAAGTGAAGGGTAATTCCAAGTCTGGAGTACTTGTGTTTTCTGTCGTCTCTGTCCAATCAACAACAAAGTCGGCAAGTATTTGGGATTTGATTGTTGTACGCGGCTTGTACCCAATATCAAAAGATGTAAGCTCAATTCCCCACTTTGCGACACGTCCTGTGGCGTCACGGTTGTTGATTATATCTCGTAGGGGAGCGGTGCTCACCACTATGATCTTGTGCTCTTGAAAATAGTGGCGTTGCTTTCTAGATGCAAAGAACACTCCATAGGCTAGCTTTTGATGGTGTGGAAACCGTTGTTTCGACCCTGTCAAGACCTCACTCAGGTAATAAGTTGGTCGATGCACCTTATGCTTGTGGCTTTCTTCCTCGCGCTCCACTACCATTACCACACTTATGACCTTGTTGGTCGCTGCAATTTATAGTAACATAGGCTCCTGAGGTTCTGGCGCTGCGAGAACTCGTGGGTTTGAAAGTAGTTCTTTCAAACTTTGCAGAGCAGTCTCAGCTTCATGGGTCCAGAAAAATTTGTCTATTTTCTTCAAGAGTTTGTATAAAGGTGTGGCTCTTTCGCCGAGCCGGCTGACGAACCGACTCACTGCTGCAATGCAACCAGTGAGACGTTGCATGTCCTTCAGGCGAGTCGGCCTGGTAATGTTGAGTATAGCCTTGATTTTGTCCCGGTTCACCTCTATACCTCGCTCTGAGACGATGAAACGTAACAATTTTCCGGCTGCAATTCTAAAGAAACACTTCTTCAGATTTAGCATTATATTGAATTTTCATAGACTAGCAAATGTTTCCTCCAAGTCGAAAATTAAGGTTCCCTTCTTTTTGGACATAACTGCTATGTCGTCTACGTATACATGGACGTTGCGTCTGATTTGATCGTTGAGATAATGCTTCATAGTACATTGATATGTTGCTCCTTCATTCTTTAAGCCAAAAGGCATAGTTTTGTAGCAGAAGGTTCTGAAAGGAGTGACGAAATACGTCTTAATTTGATCTGAATCTTTAATCGGTATTTGCTGATATCCGGAGTATGCATCGAGAAAACAGAGTAATTCCGACCCTGCCGTTGAGTCGATGACTTGATTGATTCTTGGCAAAGGGAACGAGTCTTTTGGGCATGCTTTGTTCAAAGCGGTATAATCAACACACATCCTTAAATCAATAGTGTCCTTTTTAGGGACGAGTACAGGATTTTCCACCCAATCTGTGTGGATGACCTCTGTTATGAATCCGGATAACTCTAGTTAGGCTAATTCCTTGGCTATTGCTTTCCGGTTTTTGTCACCAAACCGTCGTAAAGACTGTTTGATGGGTTTAGCGTCAGGGTACACATTAAGAGAGTGATCGGCAAGTTCCCTAGGTACTCCGGTCATATCAGAAGCCGGCCATGCGAAGATGTCACTATTAGCTTTGAGGAACTCAACGAGCGCGCTTTCCTATGTGTGGTCTAAGCCTACCAATATGTTCGTTGTCTTGGAGGGATCATCTTCCTTTAGCAACGTTTTCTTCGTCTCTTCCGACTCCTTTAACTGCAAACTTGGCTTCAACACCTCGTTCTTCGTAGCAGGCATCTCGGACGGGTTGATAGTCATCTTGATCTCCTGGTACTCCTGGGCATGCAGCATGGCTTCGGCAAAGGAAGCACATCCTTCATCGCACTCTCACGCCTTCCTCGGATTTCCCCGGATGGTGGTTATGCCCTTTAGACCTGGAAATTTAATCATATTGTGATGTAACAGGGACGAGCCATGAAGGCCCAGTAAGCCGAACGTCCGAAGATGGCGTGGTAAGCACTTTTGAACGGTACCACCTCAAAAGAAAGTGGTTCAGTCCGGTAATTGTCTCGGGTTCCGAATGTCATGTCTAGAGTAATCTCACATAGAGAATCCGCCTGTCTCCCTAGTACAATGTCATGGACAGTTACACTACTGTAACTCAACTAGCTCTCGTGTAGCTTCATGCGGTGGAGAGTCTCGATGTAGAGGATGTTAATGATGCTCCCACCGTCCATGAGTGTTTTAGAGAACACATAGCCATCAATAAGAGGATTGAAGACCAGAGTGTACTTTCCCCGATGATGTGTTTTCCTCGAGTGATCTGAGCGATCAAAGGTGATGGTTACGTCTGACCAATCTAGAAACTGTGGAACAGCCGGAACCGTGGCATTGAGCTCACGGAGAACCGTCTTCTTTTCTTTAGCTGACTGATATCCAAGGAAGCAGACGTATGTGTCTTTCTTAGTCAGAAATTCCTTCTTTCCATCCGACTTGAGCTGTGCGGCGTCCTCTTCTTCCATGTCAGAATCTTCCTTGGGCTCCTTGCCTTTCTCGGAATTTTTCTTTCCTTTTCGTCATTTGACTCTGTAGCCAGCGGATTCGTCTTTATTGATGTCGTCATTGAAACGACACTCGGCATTTGTGTGGGTAGATCCTCCGTTACTATCCAAGTGGTGTACACAGGGATTATTGGCAATGTCGACCTAGGTATAGGTTCTTCCGGGTTGCTGATCACCTTTGCCATGGATTCGGGAAGTTCCACGGCCTCTACCCCGGTCCCCTCCGTGCCCTCCTCGTCCACCGGATCCGAACATTGCGTTGATAGCTGCATTGTGTGGAGCTGGTTTTTCATCCAAGGTGTTCTTGCGCTTCTGAGTTTGTTGCTTCGGCTATTTGCTCGCATTGGGATTGGACAGAATATTTAGCAGCCCTTCTGAATCATTGTCGGCATTAGCATATTTGCTAGCCATCTCTATCATTTATCCCAAATATGTGACTTGGTCATGCTTTAGCATGTGACGCAAAAGTCCGGCTGGAAGGATTCTATCGTAGTTTGCTCGTTTACTCCTTCGCAGGAGTTCTTCGTGTCGATCCAGCGTCCGAGGTAATCCTGGCTGGTATATCTGGGTCTTTGTGTGCAATGCTACAAGTCTCTGACTATGCAGGGCCTCCTATATGTTCCCTCGAAGTTTGAAAAGAATGCACTTTGCATATCATACCAGTTATGAATTTAATTCTCTGGCAGTTCATTGATCCACGATCGAGCCATCTTCCTTAGCATAAGTGGGAGATATCGGACTGCGACTACGCTATTTCCTCCTTTGGCGATGCAGCAGGCCTAGAAAAAAATCCTGGAGCGAGGTATCTGGCTGAGCCCCGCCGTCGTAGGGCTAGATGTTTTTGAAAATACCAAAGTCAACCGGAAACTTTGTAGACGTATGCGTGGGCCAAAGCACTTGGGTCCCATGTACACATCTTCTTCCTCGTATCGTGGCGCCTCTATGTTTGATTCAATGTGATGGTGAGCATCGTTTGGCGAGAGAGATCTGTGCCTCGGAGGCTCATGGCTTTTGCGCGGCGGAGTCGGATTTCTGCTTCTCCTCTCACCATTGCCGCCTCCGCCCCTGCGGCTTCCATGGCTATGTCGGGATCCTTCATGGTTGCTTCCAGGAGGTGATGGTGGCCCTGGTGGATTGTTTCCAACCGGGTTACGTGGTGGTGGCGGAAGAGCCTCATTATGCTCACTCTGATGTCGGCTTCTTCGGGCTCCATCCCTACTTGATTTAGGATGATCCGGATCATCTCTTCGTCTGGCGGTACCAGTTGTGCCGCTCGGTGGTGGCATCCTTAGCAGATCTTGCTCTTCTCGCTAGAGACATGTTTCCGGGTATTCTCTATGGCGGTTCTTTTGCCGATGATGGTCCTGATGAGTAACCATTGCTCTGATGGCGTCCTCAGACGCAGCCGGAATAACTCTTGCCCAGTCACGCGCCGACCGGCGAGAGTGGCTATTTCAGCCGGTTCTTGAGTTCTCTTCTTCTCCACGGGGATGATAGAGTTGATATGTATCCCTGCGGAGCCTTCCGTTAGTGCTTTGGTCAGCGCCTGTGTGGCAAAATTCCGAATTTGAGGCCATCTTGCCACTGAATGATGCGGTCGTTTTCTGTTGCTTTAATCCTTTGTCCAGCAACGCGATGAAGGGTTTCGCGGCATAGTAAATCAAAATTTTCTACGGATGCGAACAGAGGAAAAGCCAAGATCTAATCTAGGAGATGCAACCAACAAGAGAGATTGGATTAGATCTTCATACCCTTGAAGATTCAGACAGATGAACGTTAAATGACGTGGGTGATGTAGTCGTACTCGCTTCTCCTCCTCGCGATCCGATCCGATCTAGCACCACAAGTGGCGGTGCCTCCGTGAGATGCACACGTGCAGCACCTCGACGTCTCCTCCTTCCTTGGTCAGCAAGTATGGTGGAGAGATGGGTTGGATCTACAACGCGACGGCGCGGTGCAATTGGTGGAGAATTTCTGCGAGGCTTCGCCACAAGATCGGGAGGGAGAGAGGAGGGCAGCAGGGCGGCTAGGGTTGGAGGGGAAGGTGTAGGGGGTTGGTGCGCCCCCAGCCCTCTATATATAGAGGGGTGGGAGCAGCCCTAGCCCCTCCCCCAAGCCAAACCGTCGGCCCCAAAGGAGGAAGAGTGGGGGGCAAGGAAACCCCCCCTTCTAGACGCTCTATCTCGAGTTTAAAACCCCCTTGTCCGGCTGGGCCCTATGGGGCCTTCTGCCCCTGGCCCAATGTGGCCAGGGCACTCCCTAATAGGCCCATGCCCCCTCCCGGAAGGTGGGGCCACGTTGGTCCCCTTCTGGAAGGTTCTAGAAGCTTCTGGTACAATACCGATTAACCCGGAACAATTCCGAACTCCAAAACTGCACTGCCTTATATGAATCTTATTCTCCGGACCACTCCGGAACCTCTCGTGATGTCCCGGATCCCATCCGAGACTCCGAACAAAAACTCATAAACCAATTATCCAATCTATCCTAGCGTCGAGACACGTTAAGTGTGTGACCCTGCGGGTTCGAGAATATGCAGACATGATCTTCTATCAATAATCAACAGCGGGGTCTGGAAACCCATATTGACTCCCACACATTCATCGATGATCATATCGGATGAACCATGATGCCAGGATTCAATCAATCCCATATATATATTACCTTCCTCTCGCGATATTTTTACTTGCCCGAGATTTGATCGTCGGTACCGTCATACCTAGTTCAATCTCGTTCACAGCAAGTACTTTACTCGTTCCGTAATCCGATATCACTTTGTGATTAACTCCTTAACCACATGCTTGCAAGAGGTGTTGATATCGATTACCGAGTGGGCCCGAAGTATATCTCTCCGACTTGGGAGGGACAAATCCCATCTCGATACATACAACCCAACAGATACTTTCCGATCACCTGAGAGACACCTTTATGGTCACCCTCTCATAGGATGACATTTGATGACCTCAAAGCTTTCTTCCGATACCAGGGAGTTGTATTATCTCATGGTCTAAGGAATACAATATTTGACATAAGAAAAGCTTCGCAAAGACGAACACAATGACACGATCTAATTGCTTCGCTTAGTTTGGGTATGTCCACCATATCATTCTCCCAATGATATGATCTCATTATTAATTGACAACTCATGTCCATGGTCAGGAAACCTTAACCATCATTAATCAATGAGCTAGTCCTTAGAGGCGTACTAGGGACACGGTGTTGTTCACAAACCACACAAGTATTAAAGTTTCCGCTTAATACAATTCTAGCATGGAATATAAACATTATCATGAACAAGAATTATAATAATAACATCTTTATTATTGCCTCTAGGGCATAATTCCAACAGTCTCCCACTTGCACTAGAGTCAATAATCTAGTTTACATCTGGCAACAATCTCACACCCATGGCCGAGGTGCTGATCATGTTTTACACGTGGAAGAGGTTTAGTCAATGGATCTGCGACATTCAGATCTGTATGTACTTTGCTAATCTTCAGATCTCCATCTGCTATATAATCTCGGATTATATGAAACTTGCGGTTGATATGCTTGCTCTTTGGATGATATCTTGGTTCCTTAGCGAGTGCTATGGCGCCAGTGTTATCACACAATATCTCTAGTGGGTCCAATGCACTTGGAACCACGCCAAGCTCAGTGATGAAGTTTCTGATCCAAACTCCTTCACTTGACGCTTCTGCAGCAGCCATGTATTCCGCTTCTCTTGTAGATCCCGATCACGCTTTGCTTGCAGCTTCTCCAGCTCAAAGCTCCTCCATTCAAAATATAAACGTATCACGTCGAGATTTGGAATCATCCTTGTCGGTGTCGAAACTAGCGTCGTAACCTTTTCTGACGAGCTTTTCATCACCCCATAGACTAAGAACATTTCTTTAGTCCTATTTAGGTACTTTAGGATGTTCTTCACTGTCTAGTGTTCCACTGGATCACTTTGATACATGCTCGTCAAACTAAGAGCATTGGACACATCCGGTCTAGTACATAGCATGGCATACATGATAGAACCTATGGCCGAGGCATAAGGCACTTTGCTCATAGCTTCCCTATCATTTACCATAGCTGGACATTGAGCCTTTCTCAATATCTTACCTGACAACATAGGCACTGAACCTTTCTTTGCCTTATCCATTCTGAACCTTTTCAGAACTTTGTCTAGGTATGTACCGCTTAAAGCTATCAGGCGTCTTTGTCTATCTCTATAGATTTTGATGCCCAATATATAAGCAGCTTCACCTAGGTCTTTCATAGAAAAACACTTGTTCAAATAACTCTTCACATCGTTAAGCATGTTGATGTCATTTCCAATAATCAATATGTCATCCACATATAGTACCAGAAACGTCACCGAGCTCCCACTCACTTTCTTGTAGATGCAAGCTTCGTAGAAATTTGGAACAAATCCAAAGCTCTTGATCACTTGATCAAAACGAAGGTTCCAACTCTGAGATGCTTGCTTCAGTCCATAAATGGAACGCTGAAGTTTGCATACTTTATCAGCATCCTTAGGATCGACAAAACCTTCGGGTTGAATCATATACAACTCTTCATCAATGTTGCCATTGAGGAAAGCAGTCTTGACATCCATCTGCCATATTTCATAATCATGAAACGCAGCAATTGCTAATAAAATCCGAATGGACTTAAACATCGCTACGGGAGAGAAAGTCTCATCGTAGTCAACACCTTGAACTTGTCAAAAACCTTTCGCGACAAGCCGTGCTTTATAGACGGTAACATTACCATCCGCGTCCGTTTTCTTCTTGAAGATCCACTTGCACTCAACGGCCTTTCGGTCGCTAGGAGGGTCCACCAAAGTCCATACTTGGTTTTCGCTCATGGATCCTAATTCGGATTTCATGGCTTCTAGCCATTTCTCAGAGTCTGGGCTCATCATCGCTTCCTCATAGTTCGTAGGTTCACTGTCTTCTACTAACAATACAGTCAAGACAGGGTTGCCGTACCACTCAGGAGGGGCACGTGACCTTGTCGACTGCGGCGTTCAAGAGCGACATCGCCGAAGCTTCATGATCTTTGTCATTAGCTTCCTCTATTGTTGGTGCGGTGCATGGAACAATTTCAGGTGCGCTACTCTCCAATTCAAGAGAAGGTTCAATAACTTCGTCTAGCTCTACTTTCCTCCCACTCACTTCTTTCGAGAGAAACTCCTTCTCAAGAAAGGAACCGTTCTTTGTGACAAAAACTTTGCCTTCGGTTCTGTGATAGAAGGTATACCCAATAGTTTCCTTAGGGTATCCTATGAAGACGCATTTCTCCTCTTTGGGTTCGAGCTTGTCCGGCATCAACTTCTTGACGTAAGCTTCGCATCCCCAAACTTTAAGAAACGACAACTTAGGTTTAGCACCAAACCACAGTTCATACGGTGTCGTCTCAACGTATTTAGATGGATCCCTATTTAAAGTGAATGCAGCGGTTTCTAATGCATAACCCCAAAATGATAACGGCAAATCAGTAAGAGACATCATTGATCGGACCATATCTAATAGGGTTCGATTCCGGTGTTCAGACACACCATTGCGCTGTGGTGTTCCGGGTGGCGTGAGTTGCGAAACGATTCCGCTTGCTTTAAGATGCGTGAGAAAATCATAACTCAAATATTCACCTCCACGATCGGATCATAGAAACTTAATCTTTCTGTTACGATGGTTCTCCACTTCATTCTGAAATTCCATGAACTTTTCAAATGTTTCAGATTTATGTTTCATTAAATAGATATACCCATATCTACTCAAGTCATCAGTAAAAGTGAGAAAATAGCGATATCCACCACGCGTCGAAACACTCATCGGTCCGCATACATCAGTATGTATGATTTCCAACAAGTCTGTTGCTCGCTCCATCATACCGGAGAACGGTGTTTTGATCATCTTGCCCATGAGGCATGGTTCGCATGTGTCAAATTGTGAGATCCAGGCACATGGCTTAATAGGATTGATAGGATACCCATATCAACAAGTTGCAACTTCTTTTCCGGAAGCTCATTCGAAAAGAACTCTAAGGTTAAGCGTGCTTGGCCTAGAGCAATTCTAGGATGGGTGACCGACCGAAGTGGAATCAAAATGCACGAGTGAGGACAAAGTGCGCAGAAAGACTAGTGTTGGTCCGTGGGGCCAGTCTAGATATCCTATTGTGCCAGAGTGACACCCCCGGCCCCAGGAGTGGACGGGGTGTTACAAACTGGTATCGAGCCGATCCTTGCGATTACATCGGTGTAAAGTCAGTGGCAAGGGACATGTGGAGCATGGCGTGTGGCCGGAGTGGACACGGCATGGCACATGTGACTGGACGACAGATGCGTGCCAAGAAAGAGGGAACTGGGGTGTGCTTGATCGATGAGGGCATCGATCTTCTAAAGGGTGGGTGTATGTGAGATCCAGGCACATGGCTTAATAGGATTGATAGGATACCCATATCAACAAGTTGCAACTTTTCCTAAGCTCATTCAAAAGAACTCTAAGGTTGCGCTTGGCCTAGAGCAATTCTAGGATGGGTGACCGACCGAAGTGGGTAATCAAGCGCATTTAGTGAGGACAAAGTGCGCAGAAAAGACTAGTGTTGGTCTGTGGGGCCAGTCTAGATATCCTATTAAGCTGCCAGGAGTGACACCCCCCGGGCCCAGGAGTGGACGGGGTGTTACACAAATGATTCAAAATCAAGAGACTCCAAAAGTCCATCTGAATGGAGTTTCTTCATGCGCTTTACACCAATATGACCTAGACGACAGTGCCACAAATAAGTAGTATTATCACTATCTACTTTGCATCTCTTAGCCTCAATGTTATGGATGTGTGTTTCATCCCTTTCGAGATTTAGAAGAAATAAACCATTCACAAGAGGTGCATGACCATAAAAGATGTTACTCATATAAATAGAACAACCATTATTCTCCGATTTAAATGAATAACCGTCTTGCAATAAACAAGATCTAGAAATAATGTTCATGCTCAACGCAGGCACATAATAACACTTATTAAGGTTTAAAACTAATCCCGAAGGTAAAACTAAGGAGAGCGTGCCGACGGCCATCACATCAACTCTTGATCCGTTGCCAACACGCATTGTCACCTCATCCCTCACAAGCCGCCGTCTATTCCGTAGCTCCTGTTTCGAGTTACAAATATTAGCAACTGAACCGGTATCAAATACCCAGGCACTACAACGAGGGCTAGTAAGGAAAACATCAATAACATGTATATCAAATATACCTTTGATGGTGCCAGCCTTCTTGTCCGCTAAGTACTTCGGACAGTTGCGCTTCTAGTGACCCTTGTCCTTGCAATAGAAGCACTCGGTGTCCGGCTTAGGACCAGACTTGAGCTTCTTCTCAGCAGGGGGAACGCGCTTGCCGCCGCCTTTCTTGAAGGGCTTCTTTGCACCCTTACCTTTCTTGAAGGTGGGGGGCTTGTTGACCATCAACATATGATTATTCTTTTTGATGTTCACCTCTGCTAATTTCATATTAGCGAAGAGCTCAGTGATCATATCAGTGGAACCAATCTGATTGTGATCAACTACAAAACTTTTGTAGCTAGGAGTGTCAATCTTGAGCTCCTCTGGAATCTTGCAGTCCAGTTGCTCAAGGCGTTGAGTGTAGCCCGACATCTTAATGGCGTGCTCACTAATGGAACTCCCTTCCTCCATCTTGTAGTTAAAGAATTTCTTAGAGATCTCATATCTCTCAGAACGGGCTTGAGTCTGACATGTTTTTCAGCTCCTCGACAATCTCAAAGGGCCCGGCGAACTCCTCAAAACGATTTTGAAGATCCGATTCCATAGCAAACAACATGGCGATCTTAATCAAATCATAATCATCCTTGCGTGACTGATAAATAGCTTTTTCATCAGCCGGCGCATCTATAGCAGGGGCGTCACCTAGTGCTTTCTCAAGGACATAGTCCTTTTGTCCGCCAGCGACATAGATCTCATAATCATCCCTCAAGTTGTTTAGTGAACACGATCCAAATTCACCACACCTAATCCGATCTTCACGAGAAGAGATGTGGTTTCAATGGTGGACAACGAAGTGTCGATCATATCATTCATATGACTCATGCTTAACCTTTCGGTTCATGTGTTCTGAGGCCATGTCTGTACATGCTAGGCTCGTCAAGTAAAACCCAAATATTTCCGCGTGTGCAAAACTGGCTTGCACCCGTTGTATGTGAGCGTAGAGTCTATAGCACCCGATCATCACGTGATGCTTGGACACGACGAACTTTCGCAACGGTGCATACTTGGGGAGAACACAGTTTTATCTTGATCTTTAAGTGAGGAATCATCTTATAATGCTACCGTCGCGATCTAAGCATAATAAGATACATAAAAGGATAAACATCACATGCATATAACTTTATGTGACATGGTATAGCCAATCTTCGCGCAATGATCTCCATCTTGTGCGTGCCGGCATGATCTGCATCACTCCACCATGATTGCATCCACCACGAGTAGCAACTACAACTATTGCTAATTACTTAGCGATAAAGTAAAGCTATTACATGGCGTATAAGAAGTTGACTCGCAGGTCATACACAATTATAAAGACAACCATATGACTCCTGCCGGTTGTGTACTCATTGACATGCAAGTCGTGAAACATTACAAAACATGATCATCGCATACATTATACACATCACATCTTGGGCCATACCATATCACAGAAAACACTCCCTACAAAAACAAGTTAGACGCCTCTACTTTGTTGTTGCATGTTTTACGTGGCTTATGGGAGTAGATGCTAAGAACGATTCTTACCTACGGAAAGCCACAACGGTGATATTATGGTTGCCAAACTCCGGTGTTAATCCCATGACAACTATAGTGAGAGAAACTGACATCCACCAGCCGCATGTGTGGAACAAGCCACATGTCAAGTGCGGAGCCGGTCTCGCGAACGACGCGTAAGGTTGGCCTGGACCGCTTCAATCTCACTATCCCGCATCATAAGAAGAACACAAACAAGAGGCTTGCAACAGAAAACATCAACGCCCGCAACAACCATGTTGCGTTCTACTCGTGAATCACATCTACGCATAGATCTAGCTATGATACCACTGAAGGGTTTCGCGGCATAGTAAATCAAAATTTTCTATGGATGCGAACAGAGGGAAAGCCAAGATCTAATCTAGGAGATGCAAACAACGAGAGAGATTGGATTAGATCTTCATACCCTTGAAGATTCGCATAGCGGAACGTTCGTCGGAACGTGGGTGATGTAGTCGTACTCGCTTCTCCTCCTCGCGATCCGATCCGATCTAGCACCACAAGTGGCGGTGCCTCCGTGAGATGCACACGTGCAGCACCTCGACGTCTCCTCCTTCCTTGGTCCAGAAAGTATGGTGGAGAGATGGGTTGGATCTACAACGCGACGGCGTAGTGTAATTGGTGGAGAATTTCTGCAGCAGGGCTTCGCCTACAAGCAGT
Source organism: Avena insularis (assembly GCA_023614405.1). Taxonomy (NCBI): domain Eukaryota; kingdom Viridiplantae; phylum Streptophyta; class Magnoliopsida; order Poales; family Poaceae; genus Avena; species Avena insularis. The sequence goes on from CM042689.1 coordinate 150,915,396, forward strand.
CGGGAGGGAGAGAGGAGGGCAGCAGGGCGGCTAGGGTTGGAGGGGAAGGTGTAGGGGGTTGGTGCGCCCCCATGCCTCTATATATAGAGGGGTGGGCGCAGCCCTAGCCCCTCCCCCAAGCCAAACCGGCGGCCCCAAAGGAGGAAGAGTGGGGGGCAAGGAAACCCCCCTTCTAGAAGCTCTATCTCGAGTTTAAAACCCCCTTGGCCGGCTGGGCCCTATGGGCCTTGTTCCCCTGGCCCAATGCGGTCAGGGCACTCCCTCATAGTCCCATGGACCCTCCCGGAAGGTGGGGCCACGTTGGTCCCCTTCCGGAAGGTTCTAGAAGCTTCCGGTACAATACCGATTAACCCGGAACAATTCCGAACTCCAAAAACTGCACTGCCTTATATGAATCTTATTCTCCGGACCACTCCGGAACCTCTCGTGATGTCCCGGATCCCATCCGAGACTCCGAACAAAAACTCATAAACCAATTATCCAATCTATCCTAGCGTCGAGACACGTTAAGTGTGACCTGCGGTTCGAGAATATGCGACATGATCTTCTATCAATAATCAACAGGTAGTGCGAAACCCATATTGACTCCCACACATTCATCGATGATCATATCGGATGAACCACGATGCCAGGATTCAATCAATCCCATATATATATTCCCTTCGTCTCGCGATATTTTTACTTGCCCGAGATTTGATCGTCGGTACCGTCATACCTAGTTCAATCTCGTTCACAGCAAGTACTTTACTCGTTCCGTAATCCGATATCACTTTGTGATTAACTCCTTAACCACATGCTTGCAAGCGGTGTTGATATCGATTACCGAGTGGGCCCAAAGTATATCTCTCCGACTTGGGAGGGACAAATCCCATCTCGATACATACAACCCAACAGATACTTTCCGATCACCTGAGATACACCTTTATGATCACCCTCTCATAGGATGACGTTTGATGACCTCAAAGCTTTCTTCCGATACCAGGGAGTTGTATTATCTCATGGTCTAAGGAATACAATATTTGACATAAGAAAAGCTTCACAAAGACGAACACAATGACACGATCTAATTGCTTCTCTTAGTTTGGGTCTGTCCACCATATCATTCTCCCAATGATATGATCTCATTATTAATTGACAACTCATGTCCATGGTCAGGAAACCTTAACCATCATTAATCAATGAGCTAGTCCTTAGAGGCGTACTAGGGACACGGTGTTGTTCACAAACCACACAAGTATTAAAGTTTCCGCTTAATACAATTCTAGCATGGATAAACATTATCATGAACACGAATTATAATAATAACATCTTTATTATTTCCTCTAGGGCATAATTCCAACACGCGACACACTGCTGGACCTGCTGTGGAGACGGATTATTGGCGAGGATAGCTCGAGCTGCAATAGCGTTTTCCAACGGCGTGCTGTAGACTCGAATCTTCTCTCCCATTTTTCGGTCGAATACATCTTTGTGGATATTGGGGTTCTTCTTGGCAAGAAAGGGACTTCCCCTTGTTTTGTTTGGGTGTCGCTTGAAATCTGACTGATATTTGGCGGGATCACTATCTAACTGTTGTTTAAACACGACGATGTGTGTGGCCTCCTCGAGCAGAAATAGACGATGCATTTCTAGGTTCTTAGCCCTTTTCTCCAGTGCCTCCAGAGTAAGATCCGAAGCCCTTGGGATTGGAATCGTGAGAGCATCTCCATAAATTTCACGTGCACCCTTGGGGAAAACATGTCCTTCCACAGGAGGGTCGATTGGTGTGGTATTAATCGGAAATCCATCCTGATTCTCCATCTCGATATCTTCATCAACTTTTTCTTCGTTGTATTCCTCGATGTCCGGCTCTACCAGTGTCGGATTCTTGTTTTTCTTCTTCTTCTTTGACCGCCCAGTAGCCTTAACGTGCATACCAGTGGCAAAGACGGATTTTTGTCCGGTACCGGGGGATAAACTTCCGTCGGTACTTTCCATAGTGGTTGGCTTGTGGACCTCAGAGGAATCTCTAGTGTCCATATGATCCTACGAGGTGTAGCTTTCATCCATGCTATGATATGGATTAGGAGAATTTTTTGGCTCACCTTGCGTTGGCTTGGAGGCAGGCTCTTGCTCGTACTCCTCCATCTCCTTATCAAAGTCTCAAAGTTCCTGCGACGTTATTGACTCCTGAGGGGAGCTAGGTAAGTCGGCGTTTTCTTTGATTGCTTCTAGGACTGAATCGCTGCTGGCTCCAGCATCAACAAAGTCAGATCCAGAGCTTATGTGGTACACGAAACAGTGCTTCTTCTTTTTCATGTTCTTGAGGTAGTGGCACAGTTGGGTTTATGCCTCCTCCATCTCAAAGCTTTCCTTGATATCGGTGATTGCTTCGTAATCGATGTAGGGGCATCTCGTCATCTTATTTATCTTGCTCCTCAAGAGTTCCTTTTCTGCTAGGATATCGGCAGGGCCAGATCCGTAGAGGATATACTCTTCGTCCGTGTATCCAATCTCATCAGACAGATCAGATCCGGATTTTTCTTCCACCTCTTCTTCCACTATAGGAGTGGGTTGGGTGGGTTCGATTTTCTCCGGGATCTTGAACTCTTTCGCCTCTGCGGACAAAGTAGATCCGGATTTTTATTCCGCCATGGTCATCACCTCAAGGGTGGGTTGGGCATGTTCAGCGAAACCGAGATAAATATCAATCTCGTCGATAGACATGATCGTGTAGGTCGTCACGGGTTTTGAAGCCAGAATCCAGGTCTCGTCGAGAAGGACGAGAGGGACATCACTGGCGTAGACCATGCGACCCATGGCGATAGTTTTGCCGGTTCCTTCACGCGTAGATTTTGCCTGGAACGAAGCTCCAAAGGTCACCTGCCCCACGGTGGACGCCCACTATCGTCGGATTATCGACAAGTACGCCATAGGGGGTCCTAGTGGCATTGAAAGATGGGGTGTGAGACGTCGGATGTTCCAGGAGCGGTGAGCACAAGTTTACCCAGGTTCAGATCCGACTGTGGTGATCGGATCCTACTCCTGCTAGCAACCCAGTAATATATCAGCGTAAGTCGGATGTTACAGTGGATTACAAGAGAGGTTCGCCTGTGCGAGTTGTGATTGTGGTAGTAAGATTGGTTGTTCCCTAAAGGCTCCCATAGGGGTGGATTATATAGATAACAGGGCCTAGGGTTACAGGAGAGACCTATCCGGCTACGTTACAGAGTCGGTTACTAGATATAGCTTGGACTACAAGTAATACTACAGGCCTAAGTCGTAGCCAGAACTGGCTCCTCCTCTTTCTCTGAATGGGCCGCCCGTGAAGCAAAGCTCTAACCTGTTGGTGGGCCACCCTGGTCAGCGAGTCCTATTAGTATACCCGGAAAGTATATCCCCAACAAAACTAGTAGCAAGAGAGAAAATGTTCAGACAATTTTTCAAAACTTGAATTGTGCCACTAAAGTTTCCATGATAACAAGCGTGTCATCGGCATATTGAATGATAGGGAACTCATGCATAGGCACAATAATTGGGGGAATGAGGTTGCCAAGCCTAAATTCATTATTAACCACTGTTCGTAGCAAATCAGCGGCTATCTCAAACAATAATGGTGATAAGGGGTCACCCTATCTAACCCCTATTCGACAAACAAATTTATTACCTAGCACACCATTAAGAAAGATGGAGCATGTTGTAGATTTAAAAGTGTTAGCTACCCAGCTGATCCATCTATCATCAAAGTCTAAGAGATCCATAATTTTTAGGATAGATTTGTGTTCGACCATATCGAAAGCCTTCTCGAAATCAAGCATTAAGATTATAATCTCCTTTTTTGTTTGCTAGCATTGATGAATGTGGGACCCCGGATTTATGGTCCACGAATTCCCTATTATGCATGCAATTCATGTTCCCATGATTAGTGAGCCGTGAGCATAAATGATAAATACCATTACAGCATCCATAAGTTATTGAAGTAGAAGACTTACATAGTTGCCTTTATGGTGGTACAACCAATATCACCGGGTCCACATCAAACGGAGATCCCATGTCATGCCTTAACCTATAGGCAACTGACTGGGAACACGGCCTTGCTGGCATAGACATCAACATATTATTCCTTAGCATCTAGAAATCTGGCCAAGTAAATAGCTAGGGAAAAATATGGTGAGTACTTTGAATGTACTCGCAAACCACCCAGATAAGGTAAACAAGGATATGCAAAAAAATTGGCCGTGGTGAGATAGCTCTACTCTATGGTTGCTTTGAAAGTCCTAGTACTCGCTAGTAAGAATGGTATCTGTATATCTTTGTTGAAAACGAAGTTTCGAAAACATGCCTTCTTTTCGAAAGATGGGATATGTCCATATCATGGTTAAAACGTTTTTAAAACATTTTTAAGGAGAAAACCTTTTTAAAGCATTTTAGAACTTTTAAAGAATTTTAGACCCTTCATGGTCAAAACACAACCTTGTCCTTATACTTCTCGTGACCAAGTCTCATATCTATTGTCTTTCTAAAATCAACACTTGGATACTCCTAGCAGTCACCTTTCCAACAGTCCTTGACTGTTCACGTGGCTATTGGAATAGATTATACTCTCCAGAGTCTATGAACTTTCCCCTCAAGAATCAGCCGGGATAAAACCACGGCCTGATACACATTTTTACTGGTGTCTGGATAATCAAACCTTAACCTTTCATTTGTCGTCCCTAGTATAGGAACTTTCCCTATGGAGCTTAGTTCTCCTCGGACGAGTACCTGAGTTGGCACTTCCAAATCTCCCTCCCTTTAATGCCTTGTCCATGCCACCTTTTAGTCCCTTAAACTTGTATTGTCTAGGGGAGCTCCATAGTTATAGATGGCCCCATGGGGATAGAACCTTCTGGGTACGCTGACCCCCTAAGTGGAAGGAACCGGCTTAGAGGGCCTCGAACCCTTTTGTATGCATTATGGCGTTGCCCATACTAAAGAAAACAAACTACGAGTTAAGCCTCGAGTTTCACCCAGGCTAATGTGGTTGCATGAAGAATTTGTTCAGGTAAAAGACTAGAGTGTCCCTTATCTTCTCTCTGGTCCATTAACATCACGTATTCACTTCTCCTTTTCTTGTTTTGAAAATGTGCACTTAGGAACGATGCCACTTCCCAAGGGTTTTACAGAAGTCATTTTTGAAACTTTTGAAAATAGCGTAAAACCCCAAAATAGTTTTATTCGTCGAAAATCAGGGTTTCCAATGAGGTAAGATGCTAACTATCTGAACCTCGATCTAAAGGGGAAAATTAGGTGTCACAAGGGGTAGTTGTCCTACTTGACACTCATTCATAACTTGGAGGAGCCAAGTTACTATCATAGTATTACTACAACAAAACATGCAATTAGTAATGCAGTTTATAAACGAGATACAAAGCAGTAGTAAATAGGAGTAGGACATATATTGGAGTTCAGCAAAGGTGGCTTGCATGTGGGCAGCGATGTGTCCCTGGTATACTTCTTTAAATAACCAGAAACCAATAATAATAGGAGGCTTCCTTCTTCTCAGTGTCACACAATCGCAACTATCGCTGCAATCGAGCATACATCCAAACAAGCAATCACCACAATCAACACAAAGCATACAAGAATCAACACAATACATTAATAAAATAAAAAAATACATAATATACTTCAGTAGGGTTTAAGAAGGTTGGCTTAGAGAGAATGGGAATGACTTGGATTTATTTGTAGACATTCCATTATGATTTAAAGTTCAAAAACTACTTAGTTGAGGGTTTTCAAACCAAGGCAAGGTTCTGTAAGATACCATTGTATAAAAATGGTACCATCAGATATGTATTGATAAATGAAACCAACAAAAGTGGTTTTACTATTTTGTCAAATTTCCTTGATTTACTATGAATTTTATAGTGATAAAAGCTCTGTTTTTGGTAATTAATTCACAAGAAAAGATCTGTTGGTGCAAAAATTAATTCCTCTTAAGGTCAAGTATTATTTGATGTACTGATTCAAGGGGATTTGGAATCACTTTAATTTTTTTAACAGAATACCCTTGGGAAAATCCCAGAAACAGTTCTAGATGGTATTTGTCTTTTTCACCAGATTTAATCTATAGGGAATTTTTATATGATTCCGAGGGAACATGTTAGGTATTTGAAATTCCTTTCTGCAAAAATTCTAATTACTATTTTTGGAGATACATATCTATGGGAGTTATTTATTTAGTGAAACAACTATAGACAGAATAGTTTTATTCACTATAAACCAACCAAGGCTTAATAAATAATGGGTTGTTAGGGTTTGATAGATATTATGGTTTTTGTTTTCTAAAAATTGGAATTAGGTCAAAACAGGTTTTGTTTTGCCTCAGAGGAATTCCCTAATTGGAATTGGTCTAATTTTGTTATTTTTGTTACATGCATATTAGGAAGCAAAGTAAGGTGAGGCCAAGGTGAAATGCAAGGTATCTAGGTTACCTTTCAAAACAAAAAGGCTTAACTCCAATTGGATTTATAAAAGAATTTATTAGTGAAAAGGATGCATCTAGGTACATGATTTACTATCATTAATCTGGACAGCATTTGGGCTAACCAAGGGTATTGTATGTTAGGGAAAATATGCAATTATCTAGGAAAAAATGGATATGGGAATTTCTAGGTATTTTACATTTTTAAATGATTTAATACTAGTAGGTAAGATGTAGATCTAGCAAACGAATAATGATTTGTGGGTATAAAACAGAGAGGGGCCAGATCGATAGATAGATGTGCTGCATCGAGCCAAATCAACCCCATTTGGCACCGCAAGGCGCGCGCGGGGAGGAGCACTTGAACCCGAGCAGCGGGGCCTAGCTTCAGTGAGGGGGTCGGGCTGAAGGTGTATGGTTCAATGGCGGCCGTTGGATCATACGGTGAACCACGGCACAGGGTCGTCATCTACCTTCGACCGCTCTCCATGGAGAGGAAACCCTAAAGGCACCGGAGACTAGTGGGGAGAGCTCACTTGAGGCTTGCTGGCGATGAGGAGGTGGCATAGGAGATGCGGGTCATCGCGGGATGCAGAACGAGGGGATAAAGCAGTTATGTTGGAGTGGGGACGGGTCACACGCTTTCCCATAACGGAGAGCATTCAGGGAATCACCGGATCTTGCCTAGGATGCATGGATGTCATCGGAAGGCTTTTGAGCGGTGCAGAAGTGTGTTGGGAGAGTGCCTGGATGGTTGTGGTGACGTGGATGATTCTCTAGCTTATGGAACTCGCGGGAGGAGTGGCTCTCGGGCATGCATGGCAGTGGTGACTTCCAGTGTTCCTACATTAGAGGGAAGAGCATAGGGATGTAGAACAGAGGGAGGGGATCTCAAATAAACCACATGCAAAGGGAGAGGAGTAGGGAAAAGGCGACCTCGTGCATGAGTTTGGAAATGTCCTAAGGTGGAGGTTTTTGCCTCCTTTGGCTACCCGAGATGGAGAGGGAGCCTAGGCTTCTAGGAGATGAGAGAGTGTCACTACAAGAAATGTGTTAACTAGTGACCTTTACTTAGTGACCGTGCATCACTTGGTCATACATCTATGACCATCTCAGAACAAATGGTCTTAAGCTATCTGGGAGGGTACAAAGCCTGAAAAAATATGACCAATCTGACAAGAAAGTTCATAGTGTGTTTTCACGAATTGGTCATAACTTAGGAAGCAACGCTCCACGCCCTTATCTTTAGCCGTTTAGGACCAATTTAAATGGTCATAACATTTGTGACCATACGTTGACATCCTTAACTAACATGCATTGACATGACTGGGTAGCCACATCAGAAGTCACGCATATGTGGCCGTGTTTAGGTATCATTTCGACCTGACACGTTGGAGGCATATTCATCCTTTTAACAAGTTGCGCCTCTGCCGAATGGACCTGTTGTCGACCTTTCTTTCCAGACCTTCCACGTCTTCCTTTTAACACATTGGGCCCATTATTTCTTCTGACAAATTGCCTATGTCGTCCTTTTAACCCGCTACAACGAATTCTAGTAATTGGCAAAAAATTGCTGGAGCGGGGATTCGAACCCATAACCGACCACAAAAAATTGTTTATTTTAGTGCCCAACCGCTAAGCTGGATATGTGTTGTTGATATGGGTGCATAACATTTCTAAATAAACACTCTTTATATGTATCTGACTGGCCCTAACACAACACTGCATGTGAGCCATGAATTAGATGAAAAATAATCTGTGTCCTAGTGTAGGCGACCAGTAGGGGAGGGGCGAGGGCAGGGGTCGGTGGTGCTGCTGGCGCGCGGTGGAGCAAGGGGCGGTGGTGGTGCAGGAGCGCAGCGAAGCAAGGGGCAGTGGTGCTTCCAGCGCGCGGCGGAGTAAAGGGGGTGGTGGTGCTGCCGGCGCGCGGTGGAGCAAAGGGGCCTGCTGGATTTTGTCGCCTTTGGCCATGGCAGGAGGAAGGCACTCGACGACGAGATCCATCCTGCCACTAGACTCTCTATTGGCAGACACCTCCAACCACAGGATTCCCCGTTGGCGGACACCTCCAAGTATGCACCCCTCTGCTCTCCCCTCTTTATCATGGAAAAACAAATGGCTTTTTGGTTCTGGATGGAGATTTCATGTTCTGTATATTTTCAATCAGATGATCTTCAGTTCGTGTCCCTATAGCAATTGTTTGGTATAAACTAGATTTCAGTCAGGTGTTCCTCAGTTCCATAACTATCTCCCTATTACTTTGTATCAAGATTTCAGTTAGATGTTTGGTGTTCCTTAGTTTCATACCTAGTTGTGCTCCCTGTTACATTCTGTTGTTTTTCCTGTACATGATTTGTGCTTCCTTTGTAAGGTTTCTTGAGTGCTCAGCTGCAACATATCTTTTGCAGATGGACATAAGATGGATTAGAAAAGGAGTTATAAGGCTTTCCAATGAGCATATAAAGGGAGTGGATGAGTTTATGGAATTTGTTCGGAGAAGTGTTTCTAAGGATGCTAAAGTTTTTTGCCCATGCCGTAGCTATATCAACTATCACAAACAAACTTTGGAAAATGTAGAGGCTCATTTGTTGATGTATTTGATGGCACACACTTATGATAGATGGATCTATCATGGAGGAGAACCTTTACAAGCTGAAGCTGAACCTCAACCTGATGCACACCATGTTGATGCTAAAGGTGATGATTTTGTACAACATGATGTTCCGATAGTGGATGATGGTTTGGAGGATGAGGATGGGAATGAGGATGATAGAATTCAAATTTGTTTAAGGATCTGTACAAGTCATAACCATAAGGAGTTGGAGAGAAAACGATCTATGCCCAGCTGATAGAGGAGGCAAAGTGCGCATCTAGTGATGGTGGGACAACGTCTAGATTTTCCTTCACCGTGAAGTTACTACATGTCAAGTCCTTCTACCGGATCAGCAATGTTGCCTTTAACGCAATACTCCGTATCTTGACCATCCAATATCCTAAAAGTGCAATTCCCAAATCTTATGATGAAGCATTGGGTATAATTGGCAGATTGGGGCTCGGTTATGAATCAATACATGTCTACCCAAACTACTGTATATTGTTTCGGGGCATGTATGCCAAGCATTACAGGTGCCCAAAATGTGATGCCTCTAGGTGGAAAGATGCTGATCGAAGGAAGCAGATACCGGGAAGGTGTTGAGGTACTTTCCATTAATTCCAAGTCTATAGAGGATGTTCATTTCTAAGCAATAGTCGGAGGATGTACAATGGCACAAGCTAAAACGACAACCCATGGATAATGAACTTAGCCATCCAGTTGATGGAGAGGCATGGAAATATTTTGATGATAAAAATAAGGGTTTGTCGCCGATGCAACAAAAATAAGACTTGGCCTTGCCACGGATGGCTTTAATCCATTTGGAATGAGCCGGAAATATAGAATGTAGCCAGTATTTTTCATGTCGTACAACCTTCCACCTTGGGCATGTATGGATCAGTCCAACTTCATGATGTCTTTGTTGATCCCGGGTCCAAGTTCTCCAAGAAAGGATTTTGATGTTTTTATGGAGCCCCTGGTAGAATAACTTCAGAAGCTCTGGAAGGGTGTCCGTACATATGATGCCCTAAGTCCTGATAAGTTCGACCTCTGTGCTGCGGTCACATGGTGTATCCATGATTTCCCATCATTCCACACTTTGTCAGGGAGGCTCACGACTGGTTATCAAGCATGTGTGCATTGTGACAAGGAGCCATTCTCGGAAAGAATAAGGAACAAGATATGTTGGACAAGGGGCCCCCGTTTTCTTCCTTGTCACCATCCTTGGAAAAAAGGTAAGGATTTCAATGGAAAAACTGAAACCCGTGACCAGCCGGTGGAGTTCACTGAAGAATATCTCGAGCAACAGCTTCACAATGTTAAATATGTGAGACCCGGAAAACATCAAAATAAAAGGAAGCGTGAGGATGGTTATTGTTGGGACCAGAGGGCTATTTTGTGGGACCTCCCTTACTGGGCAAATCTCAAATTGAGGCACAACCTTGATGTAATGCACATTGAGAAAAACATATGTGACAATATTCTCGGAACATTTATGAACATCGACGGGAAGTCAAAAGCCACAGTTAACTCTAGGCTAGATTTGGAGGACATGGGTGAAATGGATCATATGGACACCTAGAGGGGGGGTGAATAGGTGTTACTCAATTTTTAGTTCTTTTTAAATTTTAGGCTTGACACAAAGTAAATTCTCTAGATATGCAACTACTACAATTTCCCTATATGCAAACCTAGCTACTAAGCACGTAAAGAGAGGAGCGAGGAAACTGAAGTGGAGCACTCGGAGACACAGGGATTTGCTTTACCGCAGTTCCTTCCTTGTTACGGGAAGTACATATGCGTTGGAGGGGTGGGCGGTTCTAAAACCACCACACCACAATAGGCCTCACCCTATTCTCCGATGGATCTCGCCACGAAAGGCCTGATCCACCTTCTCCACTATTAGTACCCTTCGAGTCGGGAA